>JAMAGU010000006.1:52889-652889 GCA_023626375.1 Talaromyces sp. PF30-5 | reverse complement strand
CCACCCAACAACTTTGCCCGCAATGGCCTTCTTGATGTCAGACTTAGTGACCTTCTCGGGGACAGCGAAGTTGAGAGACTCCTTCAGAGCGACAATGGTAAAGACATAGCGATGACTTCCATGGCCGAGCACAGGGTTAGCACCGATATAAGCAGTACCTCGAATGTTAGGAACATAGCTCCATCCAGCGTTGGTCTTGTAACGGGGGCCATCCTTGGTAACTGAGATTTGCAGTGCGTTGACCTGGGTGAAGTTCGCGTCGATACCCCAGAAAATACCATGGTGAATGACAATGAAAGGAATCGGGATGTCGATATCCTCACAAACCAAAACATATTCCTTGACGGGCTCCGTAGCCGGTGGGGGCGTCCACTTCAATTCAGGAATGGAGCCAATTCCATCTTCAGCGAGACTGGTGTGGTGTAGAAGCAGTTTCGAGCCAGATGGGCCACACTCCTCACACTCGAGCGTCATGGTCGGCTTGGGGAGATCTTTGAACGCATGGCAATAGATGAATTGACGAGAGTCATGACCTCTGATTGGGTAGAAGAGTCGACCCAGGAAGTAAACCATGTATTCGACGACTGCAGCCATGTTGACGAACTCGATGGGCCTTTTGCTGACAAGGAACAGGATTGCTAGAGGTGAAAGAAGTGGGGGAAATGTTGACAGCAAGAAAAGGATCAGAAAGTGAGAGAAAGGAAAGTGCTCAAATATAAACACGCCTCACTGGTTGATGCTCATCCAGATAGCCCGAGGCAAGAGCGATACCGGTTCAGGCCCGAAACCGGCAGGCACGATAGGAGGTAGTGTTTGCTTCTTTTGCATCTCGTTGGCTCATTAAACTTCAGGAAGATCTATATAAATAACGAGTCTTGATCTCTTCTTCTATTGTTCAATTAGTGCAGTTCCGAGTCATATTGAATGTCGACCCACATAGGTACGCCCCCTTGTGTTTTACTTAGGCACCGGGCCAGGTACCGCATTTAAAGGTACTGACTTATACTACTGAACACCATACATATGTATGTGATTTTCTGAATGCATCACACGACACAATTAACAACTTGAGACAGGAGTAAAATATCCAAGCAAGCAAACTGTTTGACAAGTTTAATACAGTCTATTTATATATTGGGCGTGGCACTGGCTAAATTCTTTGAAGTGGGTCCGCCTGTGGTTCCTGGGCGATCCTATCAAGCGATGACCGCATTGTGCATCCCCGCCCTCCCGTTTCCGTCCCCATCCGGCTTGAAATTCACAGCAATGGCAGCTCCAAGCTTTTCACCCTACTCCCCGCCCTCTCTTCATGCTGTCATCCATCCTAGCAGCTATAAGAACACCCTCTGAACCCAATGAAGGGACTCAGCAGCGGTCTCCGCGCTATGCTGGCGAAGACACCACCCCAACAACACACCGCGAGATCTTAGGCTGGTATTCCTATGGCATTGCGGCTGAGGTCTTTGCGGTGTGCGGTGTTGGTTTGTGATCCCCCATTTATAATGAATCAAGCTGTCTACTCACTCTCATAAAGGATCATTCCTCCCTCTGACTCTCGAACAACTCGCTCGTGAGCATGGCTCATTACAAACCAGCCACCTGCCCTGCTGGGGTCCCCAAGCACCAACCGAGGGCCCTCAAGCTGACGAACAATGTATGGTCGGAGTAATGGGACTTCGAATCACCACGTCTAGCTTTGCGATGTATACATTCTCGTTGGCGGTGCTCATTCAAGCTTTGACGTTGATCTCGTCTAGCGCGTTGGCGGACTATGGTAAGCTCAGCTACACATATTTTGTCGGTCGCAATACTGATATTCATGTTTATCACTATAGAACGTAACCGCAAAACGTTGCTTTTGGCCTTTGGATTCATCGGTTCAGCTACCAGCATGCTCTTCGTGCTCATCGCCCCATCTTTGTATATCCTCGGTGCTATGTTGGTTGTGATCGGTGTCACTTGTCTCGGGTCCTCTTTCGTCGTCCTCAATTCCTTCTTGCCCGTATTAGTCGCCAATGATCCGTCAGTTCAAGAAGAACGCCGGGATGGAGAAGAAATGTCGAATTTGAGGACCGACCAGGATGGCGACACCTCGGAATTGAACGATTGGGAAGATGACAGCGTGGATGGAATGGCTGGCCAGAACTCTCGCTTTGCAGATGAAGATCTGAAGAAGAAATTTCAAGGCTCTGCCTCGGAACTTCAGCTTTCCACAAAAATCTCATCGAAAGGAATCGGGCTAGGGTACAGCGCGGCAGTCTTTGTACAGGTTCTTAGCATCATTTTGCTGGTCACTCTAAACAAGACTAAGCTTGCGGACACATCTGCAACCCTGCCGATGCGGTTCGTGTTACTTTTGGTTGGGGTTTGGTGGTGCGCGTTTACCTTTGTCACTCGTCGCTGGTTACGTACTAGACCTGGCCCCCCTCTTGACACTTCTTCGAATTCCGATAGCTCGAAATGGCGTGCCTGGTTGCGACTCGTTGGATTCGCGTGGAAGTCACTATGGCGAACCATCCTTGTGGCTATCAAATTGCGCGAGGTTGTGATATTTCTGGTCGCGTGGTTCCTCTTGTCTGATGCGATGGCTACAGTCTCCGGAACGGCCATTCTCTTTGCGCGCACGGAATTAAAGATGAGCACGGTTGCGATCGCATTATTGTCCATTACGGTGACTCTGTCCGGCATGACAGGAGCATTTTTGTGGCCCCATGTCTCTCGAAGACTCGGGCTCAAGTCTAACCAGACAATCATTGTTTGCATTGTGTTGTTCGAGTTCATTCCCCTCTACGGAATGTTGGGTTACATTCCATTCATCAAGAATTGGGGCGTTATCGGTCTCCAGAAGCCATGGGAGATCTACCCGCTTGGAATCATCCATGGTTTGGTGTCTGGAGGATTAGCGTCCTACTGCCGCTCATTCTTCGGTCTCTTGATTCCACCCGGTAGCGAGGCTGCATTCTATGCGCTATACGCAGCCACGGACAAGGGCAGTTCCTTCATCGGGCCTGCAGTGGTTGGTGTTCTTATCGATGCGACTGGACAGGTCCGATCAGGGTTCTTTTTCATTGCAATTATCATCGTACTACCCATTCCACTCGTGTGGATGGTGAACGCCGACAAAGGTCGTAGCGAGGCTCTCGCGATGGCTGAAAAGCTCGACCAATCCCACGGCGGCCCAGCGCAGGATACCCAGGAAGCAGAGGGTCTTCTTGCCAGCGAGCAATAGAGCTTTGCATGGCGAAGGCTACACATGGAGTCACTCATAACTCATCACAGTCTATTGATAGATCACTTTAGATATCGCGCCTTACGCATTTTCGATAGACAAGGCGCATTGACACTATAAATATGAATCATTGAATACATGAAACAGAATGGCCGCTTCATGTCGATTGTAGGCACAGACACTCGCCGAGCGCAATATACTTGGCCCAGATGCCACTACACCAGTTACCGTTTGGTTCAAATGTTGATTCCAGCTGATCGGAAACCAAGCCTGGGAAGTCACAAAGGGCAAGTCCTTCCTTCCAGTTTGAGGGGGATTTATTAAGTAGCTGCGCAATTTCCTTCGCAGAGAATTTCAACCTCTCCTGCTATTAATCTTAAGGGTCAATCAGCATCGTCTGATGCACCACCTATTTCTTTGTGCTTGCCTGTGATTCACATACCCCATCGAGTCATCCACTCGCTTCATCATTTCGGACTCGAATCCAGCACTTACCTTTTCTGGCGAGCTAGAAGACAATGTCGATGCCTACCTATCTCTTTGCGCAGCGACGTGGAATATCCTAGTCGAGCCTTGGAAAAGCGACGAAAGACTGCAACGCACTTGTACTGTCCAGGTTTATGCTGGTTTGAGGGGAAGTGCCCGAGATTTTGCAAATCAATTCACAACGGATATTCTATTCGACTTCAAGGCTCTGTCGGCGAAATTGAGGGAACGATATCCATATCGCCCGCAGAACCTAGGCAATCTCTAATTCTTCTCTCCTGATCAGTGCAAATGGTGACGTGAGACTCCAGCTATTTCTCTTGTCTCAACGACGGTCTCCGATATGAGGAAATCATTTATGGTGATAGGTATTATGAATAACTCGTCTTTCTTATTCCTCCTGAAATCCTATCCAAGAGCACGATGTGTTCCGAAGGCAGCTTACTTTAAGCTATGTTCTCCCCGCAATGAATTACTCAGGTGACCTTCTGATCGCCAGATCACCCTCGGACCACCCACGGACTTCGAATGGCACAATAATATATCGGCAAGACGCGAATTATCCGGCTTCCCGGCTAATACAGGCTCCTTTAATTGGGTTTCAAGCAATGGATGTTGTCCCGGTTCCGGCAAAATCCTACGAAAGCCAGGTGTACTGGATTGGGTAAGGTCGACACGCCGAAATATCCAAGTCGGAATACTGGGAATTCAAAGATTAAACAAGCGAGCGGAAATGGGCTGATCGCGGGCTAGCTACATCCTTAACACGATCACGGTACCAGCGCGATTCAGCCACGGCGCGAGGCTCCGTTACCCAAACGGACTAGGCGCATTCTTGGCCTCAGAGGCGTTAACGCCGATTCAGTCTTGACCCAATCATAGTACCTCTAGCGCATTCACGTCCCTCGCTTCCCCAGAAACCAAACTACTCTTTCGGGCCGATTTCCGGTCCTCCACATTTTAGCTCCTCTGCGCCCGTCTTGCCGTTCTGATAGGTGCGAATCATCCTCCTTTCATGGCCGTCGTATTCCACCAGTATGGCTAGACACTATCCTACTTGCGAGATGATTCGTTCGGCTGTATCTTTTGTACATAGACTTACTGCCAGATTTTAGCCTGAATGCACGATGGGCTGCTTTGATATGCTCTCGTTTCTCCACAGAATTCCCCGGAATCCGGACTAGCACGTGGTAGACTGTCTAGAGCATGTCGGCCACAAAGTCTTATATTC
The DNA here is from genome assembly GCA_023626375.1 of Talaromyces sp. PF30-5. Taxonomy (NCBI): domain Eukaryota; kingdom Fungi; phylum Ascomycota; class Eurotiomycetes; order Eurotiales; family Trichocomaceae; genus Talaromyces; species Talaromyces sp. PF30-5. The sequence continues at coordinate 647,943 of JAMAGU010000006.1, read as the reverse complement.
CAAGCCTGTCCGTCCTCTCCACCTGGCCTTATAAGCTAGAGGTTCTATCGGTGAACTGAGGATTGGGAAGCGGCTCTGATATTGACCATGGCGGCACTTACACAGACTGAGATTGCGCTAGAGAAAACGGCCGCACACCATGTGGAGGATACTCTAGGCCATGGGGCGATCGTCGAAGCAAAGCAGGCAACAGACGAGGAGCACTCCCAAACATTCTTCCAAGGCTTGCGCGAAAACCGTAAAGCGGTTGGATGGTCTATGTTGATCTCTTTGTCAATTATCATGGAAGGATATGATACAATCCTGTTGGGGAACTTCTATGCCTATCCTACTTTCCAGAAAAAGTATGGCGAATGGTCTGGAGAAGAGCATGGCTGGCAAGTGCCTGCTCGCTGGCAGTCGGGCCTTAGTATGGCTAGTACAGTCGGTTGTATCTTCGGTGAGTTGTTAAATTTCACAGCCCCATGAGAACAATCGCACTGACTCTTCCTAGGTGGCATCATGAATGGATACTTTGCCTCTAAGTTCGGATACCGATATGTCATGATAGTGGCACTAGCATTCTTGAATGCATTCATCTTCATGACTTTCTTCGCCAACTCAGCCACAGTCCTACTCATTGGTCAAATCTTCTGTGGATTCTCCTGGGGAGTTTTCGCTACAGTTGGCCCTGCCTACGCATCCGAAGTCTGCCCGACTAACCTACGAGGATACCTCACCACCTATGTGAATTGCTGTTGGGCAATTGGTCAATTGATTGCGTCCGGCGTGTTATACGGTCTGGTCGATCGACCCGACCAATGGTCATACCGTATCCCCTTCGGTCTTCAATGGATCTGGCCTCTACCATTGATGGTCATCTGCTGGTTGGCACCTGAAAGTCCATGGTATCTCGTTCGCACAGATCGTCTAGAGGACGCAAAGCGTTCTCTCCGTCGACTGAACAGCAATAACTCAGAGGATAAGATCAATGGACAGGTAGCGATGATGGTGCACACAACTAAGCTTGAGGCTGAGATCGAGGCTGGAACGACCTATGCTGAATGTTTCAAGGGAGTGGACCTGCGTCGAACAGAAATCTGCTGTGTCGCCTTTATGGGCCAAATTATGTCCGGTAGCACATTCGCATATACTCCGACTTATTTCTTTGAGCAAGCAGGCATGGATACCAGCAGAGCCTTCCAGTTTGGTGTTGGATGTACCGCCGTTAGTTTGGTTGGTACTATGCTTTCCTGGTTCCTGATCACCTGGTTCGGCCGTCGGACTCTATACGTCTGGGGTCAGGGTACACTTACCACTTTACTCTTCCTCGTCGGAATCATTAATGCTGCCTCATCTACTAATGGAGCCATGTGGGCCCAGGCAGCTCTATGTATGGTTTGGCTGTTTATCTATTCATTGACCGTTGGACCAATCGCATACTCTGTCGTATCGGAGATCTCCTCAGTCCGTCTCCGCACCCTGACAGTCTGTCTTGCGAGAACGGCTTATCAGATCATTAACGTCGTCTCCCAAGTTCTGGAGCCATACTTCATGAACCCAACTGCTTGGAATGCATCAGGAAAGACTGGATTCTTCTGGGGCAGCACAGCATTGATCGCTTTTGTGTGGGCCTTCTTCCGCCTGCCTGAACCAAAAGACCGTACCTACGCAGAACTAGACATTCTCTTCGCCAACAAGGTCCCAGCACGCAAGTTCTCTTCAACACATGTTGATGCATATGCGGCTGTAACCACTTCGCAGGAGGCTCTGACTCGCGAGGAAGTCGTGGAAGAGGTCAAAGAGTGAAACAAAATGCGGGTCTACCTACCTCGTCTGTACTGTATGTATTGTGCTATCTCGTCGCACGTTGGTTTCGTCATGAACCCCGGGAACTAGCTCCTTTGCCGGGCCCGGGACAACGGTCGCAACATGTTACAGTATACGCCTAATTAGTGATGCGAATATGAAACACCTACTACAGTATTTTGAGAGCTGCCATTTTTAGCGACGTACCACTGCATTCATGTTACCCCACTGTGTCAGCGTGTGATGCGATGTCTGAACACTATTTAATTCTCCCCAACATTATTGAACTCTGGATCGCCCACTTTGAAGCGGTATAGTACCATAGCTAGTATTTGTAACTAATGTTTGACAAGGATGTTTAAGTTTTATTTGCTCCGTAATTTAGTGGCGATCAGTGCCGGCGGGTTATTGCCCCTTTAGGTTGGGCATGTCCTCCACCAGCCTAACAATGTCCCTTGTCACCTCAACGCCATCCCACGATCTCCTCAATTTCTCAGCATGGCAAAGGTTCAGTGGCAATATAGGCGTCCAATTGTCCTTTCGAATAGGGAATGGAATACTGTACGGAGCGCAAAATTCTCCGATAGCATGATCCATACCTAATCCAGTCTTGGGCGTGGGCGAATCTCGCTTACAGTACAATAGACCCACCGGCGCCACTCCCGATCGTCTCATGCTATCGATTCTGGATCCCAGCAAAAGTCCCGAAAACAAGACGGGGCTTCGTAACCCCATCAAGATGGGGAAAAGAAAAAAACTCTCACGGTACTCAGTACTCCAGCCTGGGTTGTAAACCGGCTTCCAAGGAGAAGGGTATCTCATAAAAAACATTATAGTATATTTTTGAGTCGTCATAGTACATTCCATATAGTACATAATTATAACAGGCCGTAAAAATGCAAACAATAGCAATGAAAAGCTCGGCTCAATCATCGCGCACGGACACCCGAACGGACCGCTCGACTTTCCATCCTCCGCGACTAGGATTTAGATCCTCCTCGCTGCTGCTGCGCGGATTAGGATTCTGACTCCCCATGATGGTAGTTGTCACACCATGATAATCGTCGGGGTCGGTACCAGTCCATAATTGATCAACGTCGGAGCGATTATCGTTCTTGGAGCGAGAAGAGCGATTGAAATTCTGTGCCGGATTGCTGGATAGCGGGAACGAGCCGGGGGTACGATTGCCTCTGCTTCGAGAGGCGGAGGAGCCGTCGCGGAGAAAGCGGATCAAGGGGCGTAGGGTGGTGAGACAGCCGGCTGTGATGCCAAGGCCTGCTTCGACATTCGACCAGATTGAAATTTGGTAAGTGTCATCTGGATTGTACTGGTTAGCCGATGGATCCAATCGGGCGGACGGGAAGTTAGTGTAGAGATGTGGCGTACATAGGAATTCATTGCTTTTGTAATTTTTAATAAATGGAATACGAATTATGACGGCGGCGCTCGCACTGGATAGAGATCAGTATTTTTTTTTTCAGCATCGGGAATAGATGGGATGACGTACATGCAGCCAATGCCTAGAATGCCGACGATGGCGGTCTTGGTGCGCTGATTCATGCGCAAATTCCAAATTAACGCCACTGGGAGAAGACCGATGGTGAGATCTGTTACGGCTGCGCCGACGCTGTATAGGTATGCGATGCCAATCAGGAGATTCTTGCTGATACATGTGCCGTGTTCGGTTTGAAGATTCCAGAAATAGTCGACAGGATTGCATTGGAAGATGGTGAAGAAAAGGAAAATGAGGCCGACGGCTGTGGCGAGAGATATAGCGGTATAGAGAACGTATGCATGGATGCGATCGACAGTAATGCGCAAGAGAGTGATTATGATGGAAACTTTGGCGATGACACAAGTAATAACATAGAAGATCTGACCCAACCACCAGCACTGTTCGCGTAGTTAGTATCATTGTAATTGTAGATATAGAGCGCAATTCAGCATACCAGCATAGCTTTGTGGAAATTTTGTGGCCTAGTTTCGAAATGGACCAGTCTTCTACCCATCCCATATTGTACTCCTAGGAAACCGCAAATGGCGAATGCGAGGTTCAGGGCCATTGCCAGAACCATGCAAACATCATCTTTTCCAAATGCCTTCACAACTCGAGTTCGAACAAAGACTCGTAGACCGACAGAAAGGAGTGAAATGGCGAGAAAGATGGCGGTGACAATGAGGATAGCCTGACTATGGCTGTCATCGTCGACTTCCACATCCATGGTGGTCCAAGTGGGTATGGCCCATCCACATAGACGGTATTGCGAAGTGGGTGGTAAAAAGAGGGGAGGGAGAGGGGGAAATCTTAAGATGGGGAAGCCCCTCGCTATTATACGATTTACATGAAGATCTCCACGTTGAGAACCGGCTATTTTGACTGTGAAAATCTGCAGGAGCTCTAGACTCATGGGTCCATGTGGAACTCCCCCTGCCTCGTGAATAATAAATGCATCGTTTGGTACGGAGTACAGGGTGGGGAGTATTGATTCCTAGGGCCGAGTCTAAATCTGGTAGATCGGCACAGAGATGAACCCATGAACCCAACAATCACTGATCGCGGCAGAGATGATCCCACTAGAAAAGCCGAGGTGCCCACTTCCAGGTTTCATTGTGGTTTTGGAGGCTGGGACGAGCCGTAGTCTATCTGAGACTAGATGCTTCCAGTGTACCGGGTGCCGTGTACTCCGCAGATACGGATACATAGTAAGACATGGGGCGATCAGCATTGTTCAACAATGCGAGTCATTCCTCGAAAGAATGGACGATCTAATCGACCAACTGGGGATTGTGTTTCAGTAGAGCGGACGAGGAGCCGCATCTATACTGAAAGCCGGTCACCTCCGGTAACATTGCTCTGATTGGTTGGGATCGTCAACCTCTGACCCATATAGGGAGAGAGTCAAAGCGCCGAATCATTGAATAGCCATGGTTGAGAACATCAGGAATCTTGTAAACGATCATGGCAGCCAATGACCCCATTTTCGTTGCAACATGACGTGGTAGACATGGAAGTTTTATAGACAAAGCCATGGGACGTCAAGATATTAAGTTCACAATGCCACGAGGTTGTCCAGCCACGATGGGGTTTGCGTCGAAAGTGGGAATATTGCAGCCTCAGGCATGAGTATTTCAACTTTGTTTAAACCCGATCGGGCCTAGCGTGAGGGCTCTTGCCCTATCCACGATTTCACCTTCCAATATTGGATTAGTGCATAACTCTAGTCCATATCCAGCTTAGCGTGAATAACACGATCATGAACTCCTTATTACTCCCGTATGAAGTGGATCGAATAGTGGCACCTGGAAGAACATTTTACTCTTTAGAATCTTCGATTCAACATTCCATCGGTGCTTTGGGCGCCAATATTACGCATTCCATGATCCGCTCCCAGCGTTGCAAATCTGCAAATCCCATTTATTGCTATCCGTGCGCGCCTAGCAACTCCGGGTGGAGATGCTTTTACACGCGCGGAGAAAAAGGCTAAAAACATGGCTCTGGTCCTCATCCTTGATCGACAATAGTCACATGTGGCTTGCCAATCATGAAAACACCTAGGTTGTATCATTGACCGGTTGAGGTCTGAAAATGGGGAGTCTGCGAAAGTTTGAACAATATTTGAAGTCTATTACCATGCTCATGCTCTAGTTTATCGAATTTATTGGCAATGAACAGACTAGAAATTTCCTCGTATTTGGGAATTCCCCTGAGCAGCATGAACCCGCATGAGCCCGCTGCTTCGTCAATAGCTCCTCGTCTAAAGAGAGTTCCCATGATTTCATCTAGCGCCACCTCTCCACCTTACTTTTAAGCGGAGGTACTAGCAGAGGCACTGGCAGAAGCAGACATAGACATGCTGCCGCTTGGAGCACTGCCACCACTTCCACCACCCATGAAACTACTATCGGAGTTCTCGTGGCCGCCGTCAGCATCGTAATAGGCGGCAATGCTGTAGTACGAGTTATCTGTGTAGTCGGCGGTGGAGTTCAGGCCAATCTGGATCCAAGCAAAGAGACCGTCGTCAAGATCCTCTCCGAGATAGATGTACTCGGGGAATGGGTCGTAGGCACTATCAGCCTGCTTCACGGACCACATGTCTTCGGCATTTGAAGTAACGGACTGGGTGTTTGTGTTGTATGGGTATGTCTTCTCCACTGCGGTACGAAGAACCTCGTTCCAGAAAAGCTGGCCATTGTGAGCAATGGTGCCGGTGCCCACCTCAAGGGTTTTGTTGGGGAGAATGGTCGCGTTGAGATGGGTCAACATATGAGTGTGTGTTGCACGTCCCTCGTAATGGCCGGGGAAAATTGTGTCGAAAGTCACAACGCCATCTTTGTCAGTTTGTTGCATACCGCGCAGGTAGGTGCTGTTCCAACCATCAGCGGCATAGTTGCCGGATTCCGAGATACCGCTATTTCAATTAGCCTTTGCTTATTTACTACTGTACTGAATAGTGCGTATGCATACCTATAAACACCTGTGGCATTCGCTTGCCAAATATCAACAACAGCACCAGGAATCGGTCGGCATGTGTTGATGTCGATATACTGCACTTCCAAGTGGATGTCCACACCATCAGAATACTTGTCCTCCTTCACGTTCTGGCGGAATGTCTCGCCCCAGACGTAGTATGGACCGTCGGTGATTGTTGGTGTCAAAATGCAACTGGTGTTCGCAGAGAAAATAACGGACTCTGGAGTGGCGGGGCTGTAGTCGAGAATTCCAGTCTTGTTGTGGTTGATAGCTTCATACTCTTCAAGAGCAGCAAGATCGCGACGCCATTTGTGAGCATCTAGGAAGGGAAGGTGAGCTTTTGAACCAATGGCTGGAAGTGAACAAAGCATTCTTACTGGCAGTGACACCACGCTTCTCACGGAGCTGCTGGACGGTACGCGAACGACGGGCAACATTGCGCTTGGCTAACTCGCGTGCGTGCAAGCTGCTTTCACAACCACCCAGAGAGCGCTTTGCTGCTGCCGCCATGGCATCACGAGCATGGACCTCGCGCTTTACAGCATGGTGATCATGCTTCTCGCCGGGATGAGCAACAGCTGGGGCAGCCAAGCACGCGGCTGCAACCGCAATCAATTTGGATAATTGGACCATCGTGTTCAAGGTATTTTTGATGAGAGAAAAGTTTTAGTTGGTCACTTAGTGTGTCTTTTCATGCAAACAGCAGCCGGACGCCGCGCATTTATATCCATTGCTCATCTCACAATCCTCTCTGGACGCGTCATTCTGAAGACGGAAAATATATGGAGAACCCCAGCATACGCTTCGCATATCATGTCTATGCCAGATCCGATCAAATCAAATGACATGAATTGGCAAGTGCTTGCACCATCTTCACCCTCATGTTTGCTTGGCGCCGCGTGTCAAGAAACATCAAAGGGCGAAGCCCAGCTCAGTGCCCCACGAGCTTACTGCACAGGGGAAATGATCGCCGTATAAGTGACGAATAGAAGACATTTTATTAGAGATGAGTACCTTACCAGCCTGAAATAGACAGGCTCCCGCCTTCAGGGTGTATCCACAGCCTCATCGAAAGCCGGATTATGAACGGCAATTGAAGTCTGGATCGGCGACCGCGTCAGTAGCATATAGTATGGGGTCTTGGCAGATAACGGCAAAACAACCCACTCTAGGGCTGTTCCGAGGCTTAGCCTAGAATGGCTCGGAGCGAAAGTACCGATTAGTCAGGTCTAGATTGCTAATGCTATACCATTGAAAAAACTAGATTCAACGTGGAATTACTTGCCTAGTAAGAGTACTAAGCAGTGTGTTCAAGTTGATGAAAGGATTTGCACCCATGTGGTCTTCTCTACCGGGCTAACTGATTTGGCAATGAAGTAATTTCGAAAACCCTCAAATGCCCAAGTGCTTACGATTCTTTCGCTTTCTCAGTCTTACTTCAAGACCTTTCGAGCTCGAAAACAGCTCAATGTTGGTTTGAGTTGCGGGTCATTCAGTTGGTTCAATGTTTGAATGCTCGACCATGTGCATGATCAATTGAAACATACTATGCACTGGCAGTTCAAGTTCTTACTCGGATGACTAGTAGGAGGTCATGATTTTTACTGGTAGGCACTATTGCACATGCACATGTGATATGTATTTAATGAAATTCAGCATCCTTCAAGCCCCGTTTTTCAACCCACCCACAAAAGGGCGAACTTAACGGCGAACCTCAAGATCAAGCCAGTTGTGTAATTTGAGATTTGAACAGAGGCAGAGAAAAGGGAAGCAGATCGAATACGGAAAGAGAAATGGAAAATGAATCAGAAATTTATAAAAGGATCATTTGAAATGCCTTGTCAACCGGTGGATCCTGTAATGGAATCACATAGTATTCGCCCATTTAGAAATCCATTAGCCGCTTTCCTAGCGCAGATTGAATCTTACATGCATCCCTCGAGCGCCAATCCAAACGGTGGAAATTGAAACTGAACTATATCAATTAAGGGCGTCAAGTCTAAAATACTAGTTGACATGCCACACTTCCTAAACTTGGATTATGCTTGATATTCTCCCTTATAATTTGTAGATTATTCCTGGGTGGCGATTTGAAAGTGAATTCATCCAATCGAACTTCGTATTAAGTGCTAAAGAAACCTAATTCATGTTGAATAGGAGACACAGAATCGATATCGGAGCCAGTTCAATTTTCAAAAATAGTTGACCCCTATGCGCTGCACGGTTTCTGTTTAGATCAGAGCAACGTGCTACCGCGTTTTGTACAGATCGATTGAAAACAGCTGCGAGGGCAAAAGGTTCAGGAGGTTACTTATAGAGATGGAGAGACCCTGGTTTTGTGTCCGATCAAATAGACACAATCTTCTTTGAACATCCCAAGAACGAAATTCAAGATTCCAAAAATATGGCGTTCAAAAGCTTGATTATCTCGGCAATTGCTTGTCTGAATCTCAGCAAAGGATTAGCGACTCCACTGGTTGGGGCCCATTCTGTGGTATGCTGCCAAGGGGAAATACTCCACTGAAGTCAAGACAGTGACTGATCTAAGGATAAAGGTTGAGCTGTGTGACAACGAAGGTTCTCAGAACTGTCAATTTCACCGGGTTGATATGGACCAATGTACAAGACTTAACAAACCGTAAGCTATTAGTATCTTTCATGGATCGCAATATTGGGGATAATACATATAGAAACTAACACATGTGCATGTCATCAGTCTTCATGCCCGATGGGTGTCTGCGTCTCACAATTGCTGGCTGTATCAGTAAGACTCGGACTTCGGATAACAAACTAATTGAAGAAAAGAACTGAATCTTTTATTTAGCAACAAGCAATGTTCTGGGGACGAAAGACTTTCACTACCTATGATGACAGCGCCATTTGGAGTAGCCAGATTCGCGAATTTGGACAACCTGGCCAACTTGAACTGGAATGAGAAATTCAATTCGATGGAAAAGCCAGACAATGGACAGGCAGTCTACTGCACTTCTGAGTCGCACAATCCATAGGTAGTCTTCGGGGTTAAAAAGCATTTCAACTCTATTCATGATGTGCACGTCACATTGAACTTCTAAGCAACGGGTCAAATAAAAAATAACAATTTTCATTTCTAAGACAAAGATAGACGTTTCTCATCCTTGTGTATGTGTACACACGTGGCTTTTCCTGTCGCAATGTAACTCATTTATCGAGATGAATGGTCAAATTCGTTCAATCAAGCATCTGTCTTTACCTCTTCTTCTAACTCTCCAGCGTCAAACATAGACTCTCGCATGAATGGGCTTCGGCGTCTAATGTCAGGACCCTTGAGTACCAGAACCACAGGAACGACAGATAGAGCCACGCCGACGAACCCCAACAGCGAGCCCGCCCACCCATAACCTAGCGTTTCAAAGAGCTCATAAGATGCAAGAGGTAGAAATGCACCGAATGTATTCCGTCCCAAAGATGCAGCGGATAGAGCGGATGCAGCATATTTCTCATAAGCATCCGTGAGATAATTCACAACAGCCATGTAAATGCTATAAATCCCAACTCCGGTGCACCCGATTCCCAAAGTAGGAACAATCCAATGAATTGATCCGTTACCTACACTACCCCATCCATACCAAAACAAGCCACCCGCGAAGAGCAAGCTACCAGGAATGGAGGTGTAGAGGCGAGCCTCTGGAATTGGCTTGCCTGGACGTTCCGTATTTCTGTTCGCAGACCGCAGATATATCCAGTCCTGAATAGGGTTGAACACTGTTCCGATGACTGCACCCACGGAAATAGCGAGTTGAACCAGGCTCGTCGTAAATGTGCCCCACCCGTAGTTGTTGCTAAAGGTCTGCGAGACACTGGAGAAGAAAAGAAAGAGAATTCCCCAGGCAAAGCTTACCCATAATGTGAAGAAAATAACAACAGGCTCTGTAAGAAGCATTCGAGTTGGTCGCTCAAACGATACTTGAAGTAATTTCCACACGCTGGTTGTATCCAGATCGGCTTCTGCGTAAATCGGTCTTCCCGTCTCCTTTCGAAGCTTCTTGGCGCGTTTTTTGAGGATAACGTCGCCTCGAGTCTCACGAAGAATCAGCCAGAAAACTGGAATCAAAGCGGCATTGTAAATAATTTGAATGTAAAAGATCCTATACCTCGTTAATTCCACTTTCAGGAAGAAGGTGCTAAGGTCTTACCATCTCCACGGATCGTGCTTGTGAATGGTCTGGATAGCCCCACCGATGAACGGACCGAGTGCAATTCCCACCACGCTAGTAAAGCCAAATAGAGACATTGGTAGGCTACGAGCTTTATCACCATACCAGACATCGCTAATACTACCACCCACGATATTGATGCTGACAGATGACGCGCCTCCACCGAAAAATCTGGTGACGACGAGTGTCGCGAAGTTCTGTGCAAAGGCCGAAGGGAAAAGGGAGACAACTAGAATGAAATATGCAACGAAATATCCTGGCATGCGACCCGATGATTCCGTCAACGGCACGAAGATAAGCGGCCAAAAAGCTGCCCCCATATTCCAAGAGGTTGTTGCCCACGCGAGATTCGGGAATGGTGTATTTTGTACGTTAAATTGTGTCCCCATGTAGTTGTTACCTGCGCCATACGATCCAGCTGGTAATCCAGTGAGGATAGAACTATGGTATGAAGTTTTAGATCTTGCAAATTGACAAGGCGGAAAAATGGAAGCTCAATGGAAGAATGGTCTTACATGAAGCAGACAGTCAATGTCAAAACCCATTTATAGGTTTTACTCCAATTGAATGGATTATCTGGATCATTCGGGCCATCCCAGGTGTGAATCTCGATATCCTCTTTGTCTCGCATGGGGTGGCTGGTGACATGGCCGATATGGTCTTCGCGTCGAAAAAATGATTTGCATCTATAATTAAGCCAGTTAATGATAAGCAAAGAAAAGGAATGGCACCCTGATGTTTACCTGGAGCGGAAGGAGTCGTTGAATTCATTATGGTGGAGTGTGCTGACAGTTGATGATCGATAGATACTCCGTGGAGAGGGTTCGACCTCGGATTGTGCCCTAGGCACAGTTGGTATTTCGTCTCCCTCCATGATACAGAGTTGAGACGCAGAGAAATCGTAGTCTATGTAGATCTCAGAGGAGAAAATAATCGACAAATTTCCAGATTTTATACGCGATTGAGCTACTGGCAGCGTTTGCTGAGTCAACGACTATTGAAAGGAACCATCGTCAATTACGTCATGTCGTGGCCATTCGGCAGCAAATCGAGATTTTGTGATCTTATCAACATTGACACTGGCTATCTGGATAAGGCTGAAGATCGAAAAATAAATTTAAGTTCGTCAAGAATGCTCTCAGCCCTGTAGGACCAGTAAGTACTGCATGGCATAACTAGCACGTTGACATCAAACTAAGCGCAACTGGTGGCCATGATTTCAGGGAATGGTTTACCCGTCGATTCGCTTTTGTCCAGGTGTCAGTCCAGCAATTTCCCAGATCCTAATTGAAGTGACTAGTATATAATTAATGTGAAAAGGCAAGTCCGTGAGCTCAAATAAGAAGGTGAAAATGTCGGAAATTTATAGCGACATCCCTTGACATTTTCATGAATGCTATGCAGGGATGCATACTCCAACCCCTCATATCCCCAGTAAGATTGTCACAAGAATCAAGTGTTAGACCAATCATATTTATCAATCTAGCCATACAGTAGTGGTATTTAGTTGTAATTTTCTCTGATCATACTGCCTCGTCTGGAAAACTACATATTCTGTACGTGCACACACATCCCAAGAGGCCCAGGCTTTATAAATTATGCCCTTCCGCCCCATAAGATGGGTCGGAGTGTTGGATCTTTTTCAAGTTCTTGGTTTTTTTCGCTTCTAATTACCTGCTGCCAGTGGACGGCTGTGCACCATGAACAATGGCAGTTTCATCAAAGATGAATTCCGATCGCGCAGCGGCCACGCATAATCAGGACTTGGTATTTGTGATAGTGACAAACTTACTGTGTCTTATTGCTACAGCACTGCTTGCCTTACGTGTTTATACCTATCTCTACATTACTCGTAGGAAGGGCACTAAAGCCCTTTTATGGGTTATTCTTGCTTGGGTACGTCTAGCATATGCAGTAGCCTTTTGATGGTAGTATTCTGACAGTATTTAGGCCTTGGGATTCACCTGCATGGTGATTTATGATTACGGAGTATTTCAGCCTAATCTTAATTCCCCTCATCTGTATAGATTCTCAGCCATCATTTTCATGTGTTTTGCGATCTCGTTCGCCAGAATTGGAATACTTATGTACATCAAAGATGTACAAAAGGGATCCTATCAGCCTGGAAAATACATAATGATGGGTATTGTGCTTATAAACGTGAGTCGGCTTCAAATTCAAGTCAAAGATACCGGGAGTTTTCAAAATTTGAAATTTTGATAACCTAGAGAACTTGACAGTGCTGATGCGTCAATAAAGTTATTCAATTCTTGCATTTTTGCAATTGTGGCGTTGACTTATATGTTTTGCCGCGAAGTAAAATACGATCCCACGCATATAAGCTGCCCAGATGTTTCAACGGTGATAGGGATCTTTATTGCGGCTGGTGGTAGGTTCCATCCATATCCCAGGCGTCTAACAATACGCCGCATAGCCCTGGAGATCAGGTAGCTAACATTTCCGTTAACTTTAGCATGGAGTGCCTTGACTGACCTTCTACTCGCAATGTATCCCGGCCTTCTTATTTGGAATCTTCAGATCCGCCAAAAGATGAAGATAATCATATGCCTCTTGATGGGCCTCGGCATCATTGCAACGGTTTTTGCGGTTGGTAAGATAATCGATTTTGGCAATGTGAAATTTACAAGTCAGTTCAATTTGAAACTCAATGATAATAAACACCACTGATTCGAAAATAGGTCACGCATTTTTAGGGACTCTCTTTCATGTCATTGAAATGTGGGTCTTGCTAATTGCCTCGAGCGCCGCGCCGCTCTGGCCTCTACTGAAGCGAAGGAGCACACACGCGTCAGAACTTGAACATGGCGAAGCATCAACTGAAAAATTGAGTCCAGATGTCCTTGGAGAAAAATTGCATATTTGAATTTCTGTGTCTAAATGGATCTTCATGATCTTGGGGCTACCTAAAATATAGTACATGCTCACCGAAGTGAAATCGCTGTAAAGCAAATCATCAATTCATTAAAAGTTGTTGTTTCATGATGGCTTTTTGTTATCCACATTACCACCGTCAAGTCCCTTAGCTATCTCAATATCAAGGCCTTGGGTATCGGCAACGTGCACTTTCGGTAGAGAACGCGCAATGCGAGGTGGGTCAAAGATGCTCTTGGATTGAAGAAAGATCTCATCTATCTCTTCCAGTGATCGGCCATTAGTCTCTGGGAAGCAGAAGTATACAATCGGAACAATTGCCGCATTGAGTACGGCGAAGATAATGTAGTATTTCCACGAGATTGTGTCGAAGCCAACAGGTGTCACCTCAGCCAAAAGGAAGTTGAACATCCACACGGCAGCCGTGGAAACAGCGCTGATGGAAGCTCGCAGTTGTAATGGCGCAACCTCGGTAGCATAAAGAAAGGTCAACCCGGAGTATCCGACGGTAAAGATGAATTCAAAGACGAATAGAAAGACGACTGCCGCTATCATTGCTCCAGTGTTGTTGGCTAAGGAGTTTGTGCCTGCTAGAATTGCCATTGAAACAGACATGCCAACAGCACTCCACAGCATGAGAACCCGGCGACCGAGACGATCGATTGTGAAGTATGCAAGGAATCCACCAAGGGGTTGTGTGAGGCACATCGATGCCGCGAGGATTCGGGATTGAACTGCATCAAGACCGAGATACTGTTCGAAGATCGTGGTTGCGTAATATGTGATGAGGTTGATTCCACACATTTGTTGGAACATTTGACCACAGGCTGCTAGTACAGTTCGGTGAAAAAGACGCTGCTCCCCCATTTTCAGCATATCCTTGAAAGAGCCCGAGCCCGAAAGGACGAGAGATGTCTCGATGTCACGAAGTTCAAGCGTGATTTCTTCGCAGTCTTCATCCACGTCAGCCAACGCAGCAAGGATGCTACGTGCCTCTTCAACGCGGCCCTTTTTGACCAACCATCGAGGTGACTCGGGAAAGAGCATAACAAAGGCCATGACAGCCAACGAGAGAACGATTTGGAAGGCCAACGGAAATCTCCATGAGACAGAGCTGCCAGTAACAAAGTAGAACCCGAAATCAATCCAAAGTGAGATTGTGATACCAGCACCGATAAATATTCCGTCAGTCACCACATGGGCTCCTCGTTTTGTCGGCTTTGAAATTTCCGATTGCCAGACTGGCACTGTAGCAACATATCCACCAGTGCCAAAACCCAGAACCAATCTAGCAACGATAAACTGAGCGAGCGAAAAGGAACTTGCCATCAATACAGCTCCGATGAGTGAGATGAGTGTTGTGATAAAGATGACTCGACGACGGCCAAGAATGTCACCTAATTGAACGCATGACAATGAACCAAACATTCCTCCCACAGTATACAAGGCGACGACCGTCCCTGAAAATGAAATAGTTAGTATAGTCTAATTGCCCAATCGCCCAGTCTCAAAAGTAGAGTCACAGCAATTGAAGGAACCTACCTTGGATTGTTGAGTTATAATGCTCTTGTGCACCTGTTGTAGTGAGGGTGTTCATTTGAGGAAACTGTTCGGAAAATGACTTCAATGTCAAAAGACCTCCAGTGACGCCTTGATTGTATCCATATGTCACGAACGATGGACAAACAACCAGCCACATGATGGCTCGACTCAGTGCTGGGCCTCGGAGGCCAAAATAGGGCGCCATGATGTGAGACTCGGGTCGAAAAGTAGAAAGTGATATGGAGGTCAAGTTAAAGTTGACGATCCCACAATGGCCATGAAGTTGTTCCTTCGCCAAGGTTAAGTATTATATTGAATGCATAGTGGCATATATGTGCACATGCAGCAAGTCATCTCTCAATGAGCATCGGCGTCCTCCGACCGGTGGTGAGTGAGACTTCCATAAAAATGTGGGCCATCGTGACCCCAGACCAAAAATAGTTGGTCCCTATTGGCGAGACCGAAGGCGATATACGGCTGGATCAGTCCCGATTCTCGGAATTGTGGGGACAAAGACCTCAGCCGAGGGCGAACAACAATTGATATTACCTAAAGATAATCGTTTCCCCAGATTTGTCTCCTATGGCACTCCAGGTTCTGGGACCTGCGCTGAAAAGCTTCTCCATGTCGGTTGTTTTTTACTCGGCATGCCTAGTTTAGACCCGAGTAAAAGCCCGTCATATTCTAAAAAACCTTAAATGAGTCCTTCAATAAGAGTCTTCTCAAGGCGATAGTAAACGCCCACAACTTGGGTGTTCAGGTGCTCCACTTTATCCCATCGGACCCGGCCGACGACCACTGGCAAACAACCCGAGGTTACGATAATGAAACTAGATGTCAAGACTATTTGTCGACTGCTCGGGCAGATCTTTTGATAATACCCGGGATGCCGGATCATCCCATCTTCTACGTACCCCTTCCCCCGATATTCTTGAACACGATCAACACAGTCCTGCAGCAAGAGATCAGATCAGCAAGTGGATAAATTGCCCCAGCCAATGAATAGATATTTTTGAAGGATACACTGATTGATATTCATGAACTCGCGTAAATTCAACTCCGGCTTGTCTTGAAAAAATGACGATACATACGTAGCAAAAGCAATGACGTTAAAATGTGACATTCAATGTTTCATCTTATCTATTTGATGACATGATGCCATATGCATAGGGTTTGATAAAAGCAGCCGCGGTCAGTGCGCGTAGCTCGGGAATAGGGATTTTTCTTTTCTGTATACACGAAATCGAATGGGCGATGTCTATGTAATTTCCGAGATACCTCATTTGGCGTTCAAAAGTGAAAATGGCGTCGCATCGCTATCCTTTCTCTGAATTTTTCTTGTTCATTGATACCTATACATAAATAGACAGCATTCACTACAGGGCCTTCTGATAATTATCTTTTGAATTTTGTCTTAGTGTTTTTACTCACGCCGCTGCACCGTCACAACTGGGCCAAGATAGTTTCGACGCCCTTGGAAAATGTACATAACCAAACTGAGAATGAAAATCGCGACGAAAATAAGCACACTCCAGTTAAACTCTTTGACAGTCACCGACTGACTTGGGGGCCAAAATGACCAAAACAGAGCGAAGCACACATAAAGCAGCCCAGCAATGTTGATGGGCAACCCAAATCGCCCCAGTGACCAGCGTCGTGGAGGAAGTGTCTGAGGGTAGTAGATCTTCCTAAAGATGACACAACTGATGGAGACACCATAGGTATACATAAGGGCGGCGACATTGAGCGATATAATTGCGTTGAAGGCGATTTCAGACCCAATATTGATCAGGGATAGCAAGCCACTAATTAGACATGATAGTCCAATGGCGCGAACAGGGATTCGACGTCGTGGATCAACATGAGCTATCCATTTGGAAAAGGGCAGTCCTTTGTCTCGAGCAAAAGCGTGTGTCTGTCGGGCAGTGGAGGCATTAAATAAGATATTGCTGAAGATTACGGGAATCAATATCACTGCCGCCAGGCCGTTGACGCCTGCAAGGGATAAAGTGCCTCGCAGCACATAAAGGAATGGAAATCCAGAGCTGTCCGTTAAAGCATCGGGGACTGATGGTAGTGCGAACAATAGACCGATCAAAACGACGATGGCAAGTATTCCATTCCCGAAATAACCCCATGCAATTGCAATTGGAACATAGCGACCGGCATCTTTGACCTCTTCAGACATATGTGCGGTCGCATCGGAGCCTAAAGAATTAGAGATAATGCCGACTGCTCTCAACGAAAGAATAAACTAACTAAGTGAGCCGTAGATAGCTGATATCTGGCCAACCATCAAACTGATACCCATCGTCGGCCAACTGCCACCATTGTGGAAGTGGGTGAAAACTACTTTCGCTGGCTGGTGAGGCGACATTGCAAAAAACACCACAATCACAATCACCCAACACATAAGGTGCAAAGCCAGCAGTAGGTTTTGTATTCTGGGCATCCAATCGGCGGCATGGACATTAAAAATGTAAATTATCGCAATCATGGCAAACACGAAAAGCGTCCCTTGCCAATTTTGTGGCTGATACTTTAAGTCCCGAATACTGATTAACCCTTGGATGATTGTTCCCGTTAAAAATGAGCCACTAGCTGCTCCAGCCTGCCAGGCCAAAACGGACATCCACCCTGCCCGGGTCAAATTTAGTTTGCTACTGCAGCAAGTACATACAGCGAACGGACTCACCAGTGGTATAGCTCAGAAATCGTTGATATTTCTTTGGTGCGAATTCCGATACCCAATGATACTGACCACCAGATGTTGGTGCCATTGATGCCATTTCAGCAAGACTGACAATAATGAAGCCGAATCCAAAGAAAGTCCAAACAAATGACCAGAAGAGCCCAGCGAAGCCCCCATTTTCAAGTCCTTGTGAGTTTGATCTGGTCATGCAAAGTGTAAGTCTCACAATCTTCATACGCATGATAATGGCCGGTCGTGTCTTACATTAAAATAAACTCCCAAGTAGCCTGAAGAACCGCTGAAAAGCTCAATGCTGCAAGTGGTCGGAAATTTCGCTAAATGACGTTCAGTTGACAGATATGTGAGTTACATCTCGAAAATAGCGTACCTTAAATTCCTGAATCTTGCCCATGCGGTTCATGTCATTTTGATCATTTATCGTTGCCCCAGACTCGGGGACTTTTTTGTCAAGCGCTTCAGGTTCCATAGGTCTAAGTTCCGTTATTGCGTTTCCGCTGCTAATCTGGCACGACGAAAAGTTTCTCGAATGGGAGCTCATGACCCTGAAATTACAGCACCGTTCTTTTTTAGATGGAAGCCTGTCACCAATCAGATGCAATAGACGAATCAGAAAATGGCAGGGGTAGAGGGTAGACTGTTCAAATCTTGCAAATATATTGTGAGCGGAGGTAATGCGTGGTGTGTAGATTGATCGATTGATGCAATTTCCAAGGCTGACCGTTACCTAGAATCAAGTTCAGCGTCTCAAGAAAGCGCATACAGAGAGGCTACAATTTCCAGATGTTTGAGACAAGTTGCGATCGTTTCACTGTGGTACAATGGTCACCTTACTCAATATCTAGCAATCAAGTGTCGTACAGACCGAGACATGGCTTCTGAGAAAGCGGCGAAGGTCCTAGTATATAATTTCAGGTGCAGTCCTGAATGGAAGCGACGAAAATCAGTAGTATGTGGACATCCACTACCCGCAGCCGAATGTGTAGGTATCCAACATGGTCAAGGGTATGTTCCGAGGGCCATGGGAATCAGTAGTGAAGCGATACGGGCTTTGGGGGTCTGCAAGCGACTAACATGTTTGCTAATACAGGCAAGGGATATCTAGGAGTTGATAATTATGTGGGTCTCCGCAGTTATCTATTCTGGGATGCCCAAATTGACATCTTTCTAATGCAACGATCTACCCTGCGCTGCAGCTTTCCGATACGGATCAGCACGCTTCGGTCAGACACCGGCGGTATACTAGTATATGAAGGACTACAGTACTTTGAAAATACATGTGCCCCGCCCTCTTGGCAGTCACCATTGAAATGGAAGAAAGGACCAATGGCTAGCGATGACTATGATGGCTGAGAAAGCAAATCTGCTGTTGCAAATGTGTAACAGGAAATGGAGGCTATTGGCCCCGTTTACTCACCGAGACCAAGAGCCACGAGATTTTCAACTGCTCCAGCCTGAGGGTTACATCAGAAAAGTCCAGTCTACATAATATGCTACCAGTTGAGGAGAGAAAGAAAGTTAATGAGTGACGACCACTGATCACTGTAGCTCATTATGTACCATCAGGCCATAAAATTATACCTTCTATGTCTGAATTATCTCTTTTGATCCTTAACTGCTTATTTAGGCATTCCTCAACGAAAGTCAAACAGCCGGCCCATAAGCTGCTGTGTATCCGTCAGATGGCGACGCAAAATTCTGGTTGGCTATGGGGCTGGCAGTGCATGGTTTCAGCGCCTCGTTATCGGAATAAATCAATTTTATTATTTTAGTCATTGAGGTATGAACTCCCCTGTGCTCAATATATTGCAGGACAGGTCCCAAATTTGAAGGAGTCTTTCTTGCATTAACCTCCACTGTTGGCCATGGCGGCCACATTTCCTCCTACGCCACCGGGGATGACGCCCCCGCTGACAGTGGATAATGATGTGAACCACAGTGGCCTGCTTACAATTATCACGTCCTTTGCCATTTTTCTGATTCTTGGGTCACTAGGGATTAGGGTGTACTCCGCATATTCTAGACACGCGAGAGGAATGGATGATGTTTTCTTCGGTATCATAGTTGTAAGCCATTATTTCTAAAGAAATGATTCCCTCTCTAAAAGGCTCTTACTAAATTACCAAGCTGGTCGCTTTAGCGCAAACATCGACCACATTACTTTCGGTTCACCTTGGCTGGGGACAAACAGCCCAGCTAGTCCCAGGCGAGGATGACCTTGAAAAGGTATCGCATTTGTCTCAACAACGGGAAATCCAGGTCGATAAATCTAATATTGTAGGTTGTATACTCTGCCGATATTTTATACGTCGCAGTATTGGGTCTATCCAAAGCATCTACCACAGTTTTCTACCGCGCGATCACTATGCGGGGCTCACAGTGGATCTTATATGTGCTTCTTGGTGCGATCACTGTATGGCACCCAGTGGCGTTGTATGTTTTATACGGTTTTCGTTTATTTTGATTCGCACAGATATATCTTTTCATTTTTAATTTCGATGATCAAAATGCAACATTGTGTCTCCTTTTCGAGTTTGCTGATGAAAGCCATAATACAGAATCCTCATCAGTGTGCGTTGCAACGACAAACCTTGGAAAGACATCAACAATGAATGCAACGTCTTGGTAAGTCAGTCTCTACAACCCGCCGAAAACAATTGATCCAAAGGCTAATTTGGGATAACAGTACCCACGATGGCAGACGATCACCGCGTTCGACATTATCCTCGAGGTTGCGCTCATTTGCTATCCTATCCGAGTTATCCCAAAGCTCCAGACTGTCCTTAGCAAAAGGGTGATGCTAATCGTGATTTTGAGTTGTCGCATAATGTAAGAAGCTACTAAATATTGTTTGCATTGCAAAGCACTAACGCTAAGTTATTTTCGGTCACTGTCAAGTCTCGTGCCGGTTACTGCTGTTCATCTGTACTTCATCCACCAACAGATGATTTCATCTGATCCGACTCTCGAAGGTACTTCGGCCACAGTTCTGGCAGAAATCCACATTGCCTTAAACATTCTTGTGCTCATTACACCACTGATGAAGCCCTTTGTTGCTGCATACATTGACAGTAATGGACTGGCATATACAGATGATGCTTCAAAGTCGAGAAGCCCTCGAAGCCTGCGCCGTCGGGGATTAAAAGAGATACTCACATCAAGAGAATACCATCCATATATTTGGACAGAGGAGGGGAGTACGGCTACGAGACCGCCATCTGGCAATCGAATTATGAAAAGTGTTCACATTTCTGTTGATCGCCGTACATTACCTCGCTCTGAGCATTGCGACTTGGATCAACTTGAACTCGAAGGCCCAGAGCCAGCCCCTGCGGCTCATTAATATTGCACGGGATTTCTTGGATGGTTCAAATGTTAACAAACTTGCATCAGGAGCTCCATTCTTCAGGTCTTTATCATCCAAGAACATAAAAAGCAAGAAAAAAAGAAATTTGCAAAAATACAACCAGTGTTCGTCGAAATCTAAGCTTTCATAATGTGAAAGATCGCTAGCATTTCTGGTTCAGCCTATGTCTGCAATTGTTTCTAGTTATCTGAGAGCCCTAAGTTCAAATCTCTACCATCAGCATTTGCGCCAGAGTCATAAACCTGGAGAGCTCCACAAAAAACCGACCCCACTTTCCCCGGACTTTATTTGCTGAGATCCCCGAGGGGGGAGGATCAGATGACAACCTTGGAATTATCCGGTCGTAGCCGATTCGCTTCTCATGTTCCGCGAAAGAAAACTAGACTAAATTCATCCTTGGTCAAGACAATGTGAACAGGTGGCCTGAATTAGCCTGTCCGAATCCAAGTAATCTGCCTTGGAAGTGTCATTCAACGGATGCATGTGGGGGCTATATTGGTTCCAGGGGCCCTTATCTCGATTATACTCAGCTGCCAAGAGACTAACTAACCCCCTCATTTTGACAGTTAGATTAAAGGATTCGGCTTGACTTGGAATGGGGAGATGCTCAAAGGACGAATTTTTTGTTATGTCTTCATAAGGGTGTAAAGTCACCTTCCACTTATGTGTAGCCTTTGACTAATAAGCACGCGATGGATCAAGTCCATCGTATCGCAGCCATAGACCGGATATGGCGCAGCCAAGTCTTTTCGGCTAGGGATTCCCTGGTCTAGCTTTTCGCTAAGGGCAAGCCACGTTGCATCGATAAGGGTAGCTCCGGCCTCTTAGATTTCAAGTACTGGTCGATGGCTTTTTGGCCTTGGGGATGGAGGTGTAAGAGCCCCCTCGTAATGTGACATCGGTTTATCGCGGTCGGACTTTGATGTTTGTTTGGTGGACTACCTGGACGTGCATTAGGCCCCACGTCAGGATCAATCATAACTTCCATTCGCGCCGGTCGCAAGTCACTTTCATTTCTTTGTTCTGGGTTCTCCTCATTCTCTCCGCTGAACCTTTGCTGCGTGCTGCACCTCAAGGAAGGTTGCAGCTTGTCATCTTTCGACATAAACATGACGGATTTTCATAGCGACGCCATTCATGGTGGCGCTACAAACAGTAAAGACGATCCACGAAATATTGAGGCAGCAGGCAAGGATTCCATCGATTATGCGCCTCCCTATGAGGACCCCTTTGGGGATGAGAGATTTGCAGATGTCAGATATCGGACATTACACTGGTGGTAAGAATGCTCGAAGTATCTGACACCCTCTTCGAACGAAAGCTAAGAACAGATGCTATACTAGGCAATGCGGCATGAGTACGTTGTTCACAGACTTGGTCCCCCGGTTTTTATCGCTGAAAACCTAACACTTCCTTTCGGATGATAGTTATGATTGCGGAGACAATATCCTTGGGTATTTTGTCTCTTCCTTCAGCTGTGGCAACATTGGGTTTGGCTCCGTGAGTTGTTCTTCCAAGATGCGATCGCAACACAACAAGAGCTGAATTTCTTTCTAGCGCTGTGATCCTCATCGTGGGGCTGGGTTTGCTCGCTACATACACTGGATACGTGATAGGACAAATGAAGCTACGCTACCCCCATGTTCACAGCATGGCAGACGTTGGAGCAGTGCTTTTTGCGCCTCTGGGACTCGCCAAATTTGGGCGCGAATTTCTCGGAACAGGCCAACTGCTCTTTCTGATCTTTATTATGGCGAGTCATATTCTCACATTCTCTGTTATGATGAACACCCTCACCGAACATGGGACATGCTCAATTGTCTTCGGCGTGGTTGGAATGATTGTCTCATTTATTTTCGCTCTACCACGAACTTTGCGCAAAGTATCTTGGATGTCGATCGCATCTTTCATCAGTATCTTTTCAGGTATTTCCCTCTGATTAACCACATCTTTTGGAATGAACTGACGATTCCATGTCTAAAGCACTTTTGATCACGATCATTGCGATTGCCATACAACGGCCCGGTGATGGAAAAGTCGATACGACCACCAAGACTGATGTGGCTACAGGGTTTTTGGCTGTGACGAACATTGTCTTCGCTTATGGTGAGTTGGATACGATGATCCCAGAATAAGCCGATCGGCTTCATTGTTTAACTTCGGTGTCGTTAACATTTTGAGGTGAATAGCCGGTCATGTCGCGTTTTTTGGATTCATTTCGGAAATGAAGATCCCCACCGACTATCCGAAAACTCTATTCTTGTTGCAGACAACAGACACATCTCTGTATGTTCTAGCTGCAGTGGTCATTTACTATTATGGAGGAAAGGATGTCAAGTCCCCTGCGCTCTCATCCACTAGTCCCATTACAGCCAAGATCGCATATGGAATCGCCATCCCCACGGTACCAATATCCTATCCCTTTATCAAATAAAAGCTGAATGAAAGGGTGAAGCTGATCCATTGCCATAGATTGTCATTGCTGGTGTTATCAATGGTCATGTTGCTTCAAAGTACATCTATGTGCGATTATTCCGAGGAACAGATCGCATGCATAAGCGCACGTTTTTCTCGATCGGGTCTTGGGTTGGAATTACCTTCGCCCTGTGGGTCATTGCCTGGGTCATTGCGGAAGCTATTCCGGTGTTTAACGATCTTCTAAGTTTGATTGTGAGTTTTTTAATATTCGGCCGGAGGAAAACACTGTAACAGTACTAATGAATTCATGGACAGACTGCGCTCTTTGCAAGTTGGTTTACATGTAAGAAGCTTCCGATTATGAAATAAATGGATACGATACTGATAACCTACTTGGCAGATGGCTTGAGTGGAGTCTTTTGGCTTTTCTTAAATTGGGGCAGATATGGTGCAAACTGGAAAAAGATGTCTTTAACAGTTGTCAATCTTCTTGTCGTCGTGATCGGAGGCTGTCTGGTAAGCAAATATGAATATCCACAAATTAAACCCAGGCTGATATCCTATCTAGTGCGGAATGGGTCTTTGGGTTTCAGGAAAAGCGTAAGATAACATTTGAACCACACTTGAACTGTGCTCTGTCCCTTATTTCTAACTTTCACAGAATCCATGACGACGCAAGCAATGCCAGCTTTTCGTGTGCAGATAACAGCTAGCGCTTTCCCATATCCGATTGTTCAAAGTTCCTCCAAAAACTATGCCTTGTGGTCTTTCGGAGGGACTTCCGTTTAATCGTGGTCAGATGTATTCTTGCAGAAGCTTGACGGATTTAGTTTAATATCAACCTCATATTAAAGGTATGGTACATATGAATATTCATCGGCTCGCCATAAAAGGCTGTTCGTGCGTAAATATGCCGTCTATACTGCGTCATCTGAGCCATCAACTCCACCTGTAAATGATTTTCGGGTCATTAAATGAAGTTGAAACATTTATTTCTACGTGTAGAATCAAAGAAAACCTCGTCAATAACCTTTCTAGGATAGCCGGAGAGAATTGTACATTTGTTCAAGGTTCCACCGGAGCTTTGGTATTACCTATATCTACTAGAAAAAGCTTTTGTGTCACGTCATGGCAGAAACCCCTCCCGAAGACATTTTCTTCGATCCGCCTGAAGCTATCCAAGATGCAACTGACAAAGGATGCCAGACGGAGCTCACAGCAGCAGCAATCGACCTTGCAGATCCTCCCGACTCTGCAAGCTTAAGGACACTCATCCCGCCGAGCGGCATATCCGGAAAGTTGTCGGATGCTGAGCGCACATATGGCTCCGAAAGCCAAATGGGCAGCATGTCAGAGAAGCCAAAAGACGTTTCAATTGTTGATTGGGATGGGGATGAGGATCCGGTAACACTATCAGAACGCGAGAGGGTGTACATGTCCTAATTTTTGTCTTCAGGAAAAACCCGCGAACCTCAGCCGCGCGCGAAAATGGACCATCACCGTATTTCTAGGACTCATGACTATATGCGTAACATTTGCCTCGTCGGTGTTCAGTACAGCAATCAAAGTGACTGCCAAACATTTCAACGTTTCAGATGAGGTGATGGTGCTTGCTACCAGCCTATTCGTATTGGGCTTCGCCTTCGGTCCAATTATTTTCGGACCTCTATCAGAGCTGTATGGACGCAAGCGACCGTTGTTTTTAGGTCTCTTTGCATTTGCAATATTCCAAATCCCAGTTGCAGTCGCTCAAAACCTGCAAACAATATTCATATGTCGCTTTTTGGGTGGACTATTTGGTAGTGCACCGCTGGCTATTGTAAGCGACTATCACACCTTTCAATGGAAAGCCCGCTAATTGTCTTTGGCCTTTTGCTACAGGTTTCCGGCATTATGGCAGACTTATTTGGCCCAGTTGAGCGCGGAATCGCCGTCTCTGTTTTTGCAGGCGCCACCTTTATTGGGCCGGTTGCAGGCCCTATTGTCGGCGGTTTCATAACCAAATCCTATCTAGGTTGGCGCTGGACCGAGTACATCACTGTCATAATGGCATTCTCCTTCTCGGCGATTGGATTGTTCATTGTACCGGAGACATTTGAAGGGACTCTGTTAACTAATCGAGCCAAACAGCGACGGATCGCGACGAAGGATTGGTCTCTCCACGCCGAAGCCGAGGAGAAAGTCGTGAGCTTCAGAGATATTGCAATACGGTATATCCTTAGGCCATTTGCCATGCTTGCTCAAGAACCAATATTGATTCTCATTACGCTTTACATGGGTTTCATATATGGATTCTTGTATCTTTGCTTTGAATCATACCCAATTGCTTTCCAACGGATGCGTGGATGGAATGACGGTGTTGGTGCGCTTCCATTTTTGAGTATCATCTGTGGAGTCATTGTGGGGTGCATTATCATAACTTGGTTTTCTCTCACACGATATCGGAATATCATTCAACGGACTGGAAATGTCAAACCAGAAGAAAGACTGATCCCCATGATGATAGGAGGCATTCTTTTGCCGGTAGGCATGTTTTGGTTTGCCTGGACTTCCTCCCCTAATATCACATGGGTGCCTCAAGTTATTTCCGGAGGTTTTCTAGGAGCTGGCATCCTCTTGATATTCTTGCAGGTATGTGATACTATCATGATGGATTATGAGGTACAAGGGTGGACTTGTTTCACATCGCTGATTCACAAAGGGACTGAACTACATAATCGACGTTTATACTGTCTATGCGAACTCAGCTATCGCAGCGAACACCTTCGTTAGATCGTTGCTGGGAGCTGGATTTCCTATGTTTGCTTTGCCGATGGTCAGTTGACAATGCCATCACGGACGCTTTATACACAGACAGCTTATACTATCTGAATATTCTAGTTCCGCAACCTTGGTGTCAATTGGGCGATGACACTTCTCGGATGCCTCACTGCTATCCTATTCCCAGTCCCAATTGCGTTCTTTATTTTTGGTCCAAAAATAAGGTCTTGGAGCAAATTCAGCATGAGCCATTAAATTGCTGCAAGAGGAATTCGAGCCCTGCTTCCATTGGGTGGTATGGAAGTCTTGAAGAGAGCGTTTTTCAAGTATCATATTTTGTTGATTTTGATTTATTGTGTCGTATGGTAACGAAATCTAATCGCCAAATCATTTATGAAGACTTAATGCAAAGTCAACTGCATGTGCATGTGTACTCGATCATTGATGATCAATCCTCCTTTCTCTTCCAATTCAGCCAAGCCACCACAATGAATGATTTCAATACTACTGCCGTCCAAAGTGCGCCCATCATTCCAACAGAGCTGTGTGCCCATAGTCCACCAAATACAACACCGATAATCAGACATACAACAGCACCCAGCCGACGCAACTCCTCGCTGTTCCGGAACACCTTCATGGACAGGAGATCCTCGTGAGAGAATAGATCACAGTATATACTTGTCAAAACAACACTTGTGAGGCCATTGAACTTCAAAGCCCGACTGACAACAGCCTGACCGCTACTTTGGAAAGCCACCAAAGCAATAGGCACAAGCACAAGCCAGCTCAAAGCCGCACCAGGGGCGGGACGAAAAGCGGTGACGATTGTAGCAGCGATGATAATGCAAAATAGTTGAATCAAGAAGGAAGCGGTTAAGACCCATCGTTTCCGCGGGGAGAAAACCCGATGAAATGTCGCGAAAAATAACGAACCAAGACAAAATCCACAGATTGAAACGCCTGATTTAATCCATCGATCGTCTTCGGTACCAACAAGGCCCAGTCCGAAATATACAGTGTTGCCAGTTTGCATGGATACAAAACTACCCCATATAAACACTGCAGAACTATCCAATAGCCCAGTAATAATGTAGCAAGTAAGAAGCAGCAAATCGCCGCGGCGGGTATCAATTTCTTCGCGCAGGTATTTCGACAAGCCGCGTGTCTGTTGTGGGCGCGAATCTCCAAGCAGGGGGTCGTTTTCGGTAGGCATCTTTAATTAGGAGTGGATAAGGAAAAACACTGTAGGGACACTCATGTATGTACGGAGACGAGCTGAGATCTTTGTACCTCGGAAACTCCCTGTTTCTTCGGGGAATTCCAATTTCTCCTCACTCAATTCCCGGACGTCTCCGCACGAAAAAATCGTGCATGCGTCATGGACCCACACTTTAAGGCTTGACCGGCTTAAGCTCTCAGACCTCCAAGGGAGCGATGATTTAACCCTGGATTTCATCCCAGGTGGATATTATATCCACTCCCAGGCAACCATAAATCGGATAGATCGGATAATGTTGGAGAAGGGAGGCTTTGAGTTTCGTGTGCGGGGTTGAGGTCTTAAAAGACGGTCGCCCATCGAAGCATCAGGTCTTGTGCTACACACCCATACATAGACGATGTATTTATTTTCTCAAAAGTCCATTGTTTTACTGCAGCTGGGCGTGGCTTTGGTCCA
This sequence comes from Talaromyces sp. PF30-5, assembly GCA_023626375.1. Lineage (NCBI taxonomy): Eukaryota > Fungi > Ascomycota > Eurotiomycetes > Eurotiales > Trichocomaceae > Talaromyces > Talaromyces sp. PF30-5. Next base: position 620,124 of record JAMAGU010000006.1, on the reverse strand, counting down.
GGGTATTCCAGCCCCGGATAATGCTATCCAGAGACTGTTACAGATCCCTCCGGGCCGAAGTCAGGAGGTATTCGGCAGCCCGCCTTTTACTCCGGGACATCGTGACCCGTTCGATCACAAGGTAGATTCTATTGGGGAAGACCGGGAGCCGTTGCCTTTCCGTGGAGGTGATGGAGCTACCATTGAGGGGCCGAGAAACAAAGATCGCGAGAAACAGAACCCCGATATGGTGCGCCCACCTAGCACCGATCATGGTAATATGCCAAATATGCGATGGAGTTTTGCAGATTCACATGTACGAATTGAGGTATGCTTATTTATCCCTGTTGATAAAAGCCTTTCAACCTACTGACTCTTGTATAGGAAGGCGGATGGACTCGTCAGACGACTATCAATGAGCTCCCAACAAGCCGCGAGTTGGCCGGTGTGAACATGCGCCTGGACCAGGGTGTATATCGCGAGCTACATTGGCATACGGAGGCAGAATGGTAAGCACTGTCAAAGCCTATTTCCATTTGGTTCTACTTGATTGAGTGCAAAGCAAGACCCTCCATGTTGCACTTCTCCTGTCACAAGGATCCATTCGCCCATGTGATAACCAATGCTGATTCAAACAGGGCATACGTTCTCGCAGGAAATGTCCGAGTGACCGTCCTCGACCCTGACGGCGGTAGCTTCATCGATGACCTGAAGGAAGGCGACCTCTGGTACTTCCCTGCAGGTTACCCTCACTCCTTGCAGGGAATGGGTCCCAATGGCACCGAATTCCTTCTCATTTTCGACGACGGTGGATTTTCCGAAGAGTCGACATTCATATTAACTGACTGGATGGGTATGTCATGACTGGATTTGATCAATTAACATGGACTCATACTAACACGAAACAGCCCACACACCAAAGGCAGTCCTAGCTGAGAATTTCCGAACGAAGCCCGAGAAACTGTTGTCCATCCCACCAGGCGAGAAATACATCTTCAAGGGCTCAGTACCAGACAGTATCGAACGCGAGAAGCCCCCGAGCTTCCACCAGAGCAAGATCCAATTCACACATCGCATGCACGATCAAGAACCCTTGAAAACAAGCGGTGGTCTTGTGCGCATCACAGATTCAACCAACTTCCCCATCTCAAAGACAGTGGCCGCTGCTCATCTGGAAATCGCACCTGGTGCATTGAGAGAAATGCACTGGCATCCCAATGCGGATGAGTGGACCTACTTCAAGAGAGGCCGGGCTCGTGTGACTATCTTCGCGGCAGAGGGAACTGCTCGCACGTTCAACTATATGGCTGGTGATGTTGGAATTGTTCCGCGTAATATGGGACATTTCATCGAGAACCTTAGTGATGATGAGCCTGTAGAGGTGTTGGAGATCTTCCGCTCTGATAAGTTCCAGGACTTCTCGCTGTTCCAGTGGCTTGGGCAGACACCGCAACGTTTGGTTGCGGAGCATCTTTTCGGCGATGACAAAGAGGCTGCTGATCATTTCTTGAAGAAGATTGAGGGAGCTGAAAAGGAGCCTATTAAGGATACTTGAGCATATAGACGATGTACTTTTGCCTGATGGTCATCGGAGTCATAAAAGAGCACTTGAGTGAGCAGAATTTCCACCGGAGGCTGTCTGATCAATATTTTCCCCCTTGAATGAACAATTTTCAATCAATCCGATCTAATAGTATGCCGATGCTAGTGGTAATTATCGATATCGCATCATCCATAGGTAAAAGAGATAGTGATTCAAATTAATTGAAGCTATAGAAATGATGATGAATTGTACAAACATAAATCTCTGGGTATTTATCAAATGGGACGAACACTCATTACTAGTAATTCGATAGTTTATAAGAGCCATAATGTGGGTATTGCATTTTGCAGTCGTGGATATCGTGAGTTGACTTCATTTAAGTAGGAATGAAGTGCTTAGAGTCGTTCTCCTGCTGGCTGAAAGATTCGGGGAATGCAGCGATTCCGCCGATGATCCCAATAGCCATGAAACAAAGGGATATGATAGACCAGATAACACCCCAGCACTGAGATGACCCGCCATACTTCTTGGCGAAAACGCTGGCATCGGAGCTGTTGACTTTGCGAAGGATAAGGTCGTCGCACTATTGTCGCCGGCATTAGCACATAGAACGGGCGGGATGAGCAAGCAAAACGACGAAGACTTACAATATCCCAGACACTGTACAGGGAGGACATGACACCAATAAACAGCTACAGTCCCAAGTTAGAAAGATATTCAATCATAGTGAATGTGAAGTTAGAACTTACCACAAACCATCTCAAAGCCTCGGCGTGGGCAATGAACCAGCATGCGACAAGCAAACCGACCGCAAGAAGAACAGTCAAAATAGTCAACCAGTCCTTGCGGGCCCACCATAGTGTCAACACAAAGCAAACAGCTAGCACAATACTGGCCACTTTGCTAGCGACAATATCAAACCCAGCGAAGATGAGAAGAGCGCCGATAATAGAAGAACCAAGATAACCAGCCGGTAGAGTGACGGCGGACATTCCTCCCCGCATATGTGTCACACCTCCCTCATGAGGATCAAGCGAGATGGATTCAACTCTACCACCAGTACAGCACGCCGTAATCGCATGGCCGAATTCATGGAACGCAATAACCAACATCTACCGAATATTAACATTTTGACCTACAGGCCGTAGTCAAAAAATATCACATACCTTAAAGGGCCATAGCGAGTACCGAAGATACGGCAAATTCCATAATAGCGCAATTACAACCACATAAACCGCCATGATTCCTAGCGTCACCGACTGTGTATGGTTAACGCTTAGGCTCCGTTGGGCCAGGTGCGGGGCCGCGTGGACCGCCCGCTCGCCTAGGGCTGAATAGAGGGCGGGCATGGTGAAGGATATGCCTGATGATCGGTGGCCTCGAGGAACCGTATGAGATGGGATAAACGTGTGTGAAGGGACTTTTTTTCTCGTGAGGTCGTCCTGTCTTTTAGTATTGTTGAAAAGTCGATTTTCCTGGACGCGTCAGGAATGGACGCGCATGCCATCTTGGCGGTTTGTTTTTCATTGTGGCGCTGCGCCTCTGATAGGCTCTTAAGGGTACGCGGTGTGGCTGAGATGCCGCTCTTTACTGTTTTCTTACTATTAATAGGGGGAGAGGTGGATCACACGGCCGCAAGGCTGGAAAATGTGCAGAATTCATCATGCCGAGATTTTGCAGTCTACAAAGATAGGGAGTGATCATTGTGATACTGATTAAGTTCAACCTATCTCGACTATGGATCTAGCACCTGAAGATTATTGAAGTCTACTTTATTCTTCCAAGGCTCACTATTGATTCCTATAATACTAGTACAAGACATAATACAGTATGCCTCAAAAGGAGATCCTCTACGCTGCTCAGATGATAAAAATAGTCCACGAAACGTGGATGCCTTGGAAATATAAAGAACAGTCAAGACGACAAGGCTCTTCCTAGAGGGATAACATTGGAAGTATTCAGTAGTATGTATCAATTTCAAGGGTCCGGGCCTCTTTGTACCTACACAGCAGGAAGCCCCAGGGCAAGTAATAAGAGGTGTATAGATAGATCGATTTTAGAATACATAGAGGATGTAAACTTGAACTCCAATGGGGCTTTGTCCAGCAACGAGAAGTCCCAAATAGGAAAACCGGCACATTGCGCCCATACGAGCTACGACTCAAATGCCATGACTTACTCCATCCTTCTACCATTTGCCGACTCTTGAAACGACCCAAGCGCGACGTGGGCTCATAATCTGTTACTCTACCTACATCATATTACAGGTCCACAGCTCGTATACTGAGCGGGGAATCCCAATGTGACCCTGACCCCGCAAATTTCCCCAGAACAATTACGATCAACATCGAAAAGCCACAGCGTTACTTCCACCTCAAGTCCACCCCACGTTTGACTCGGGAAGCTTAATATTCACCGGTCGGCATTTGTACCATGTGGCATGGTAGCTTCGTTCCACCCAGACTTGCCGCCGTGAAGTCATAACTAGTAGAGTACGCCCACAATAACATAGCCTTGCTCATGTGGCTGACTCGAATCCAGTGATATTTCCACAAGATGAGGGAATTGAGCATTGTTCTACCTTTTCTGCTCTCTCTCGCTGGTAATGTCGACGCCCGCCCGTCGCGTCGAGCCGATAGCTGCGACGTGACCTCAAATCCCGACTACCATAATGACGCCGGTGTACTCAAATACGTCAACCCTCTCATCGGGACGAATGGCCTTTCCCCGAATAGCAATGGCGGGATGATTCCCTCGGTCGCGCCTCCTTTTGCGATGACGCGATGGACGCCACAAACACGAGAGAACTTTATATCGCAGTGCCCCTATGGTGAAGGCGATGGTCTTATACACGGATTCCAGGCGACACATCAACCAGCGATATGGATGGGCGAGGCGGGACAGGTGGTGTTGACCCCTGGGATGGGCGAGGTCCAGCCTTTATTTGTCAACCGAGGACTTGCATTCCAGAAGGAGGACGAAAGGAGCACCCCGTATGTGTACGAAGTTCTGCTTGATGCAACACAGCTTTTGAACAGGGATGTGAATGCTACGGCAGAGTATGCTCACGATGGACCTGATCCCGGTGGTGCCGGCGCGGTGCCTGAGAATGTTGAAGAAGGTGCGAACGGTCGGACTAGAAAGCGGAGTGAGACACCAATTGGCATCTCATCTGAATCTCATGAAGATGATGCTAGTACTTATACCAAGTCCATCCAGGTAAGGCGCAAGGCTTTTTATTTGTCGATTGCATCAATACTCATGATATTATAGGTCGCTTTGTCTGCAGGGGCTCATGCAGGACATCTTCGATTTGATTATCAGGATTGCAGTGACTCCGCCGCAGAGCAAAAGGCAGAGCCTTGGATCTTCATCCAAGTATCTCGACGAAACTGGACTGGGGAGGCTCACATAGACTCCCAGGCTAGAGAAGTATACGGCTATAACACTGAAAGACAAGACTACCTCCTCGGACCAGACCATGCCCCGTCATTCAAGGGATATTTCGTTTCTCGATTCTCGCAGCCATTCGCGAGCTCAGGTGTTACCAATGGAAACATCACGGTTGAAAACAAGCATGACCGTACTGGCAACTACACTGGTGCCTTCGTCAAATTTCACCCAAATGTGACTACTGTCGAGGTTCGAACTGGAATTTCTTATGTCAGTGTTGAACAGGCACGCCGGAACTTAGATATCGAGACACCTGATGATTCCACGATCGAAACCACCGTGAAGAATGTCAAGGATTTATGGCTTGAGAAACTAGACCGTGTGACAATTGAAGGAGTCAATAAAACTGACTCCGATCATGACCCTCGTACAATCTTTTACACGGGTCTCTATCACGCTCTTCAATATCCAAGCGACTTCTCTGAGCCTGTCTCAGCCGATGGCAGGAACCGCACGTTTTACTCCGGATACACCGATAGTGTGCACAATTCAAGCGACTCATACTATCAATCATGGTCTATCTGGGACACATACCGAGCCGAACATTCTCTAATCACCCTTTTTGCGCCCGAGCGAGTGAACAGCATGATGCGTTCATTACTTCAAATATTTGACTGGTCCGGCTGGTTGCCAATATGGGCCAACATGATCGAGACAAACATCATGATTGCGACAAATGCGGATGCTGTACTGGCCAATGCGCTCGAACGAGGTTTCCGGGGATTTAATATTACCAAGGCTTGGGCTGCTGTGAAGAAAGACGCATATACACCGCCAGTACGAGATACGGAGACTCTTTACTATGACCGCGAGCCGCATACTTCGTACGAGGTACGTGCTGGACTGACAGCATATATGAAGCAGGGATGGGTCTCAAATGATGCCTGGTCAGAGGCTGGAAGCCGGACCTTGGACTATGCATTCGATGACTATGCATGCTCCATCGTAGGAGGTCATGCTGGTGCAGATAATGCCACCATCCAAGACCTTCGCGCCCGGAGCGGAAACTACGCGAAGATTTGGAACAATGAAACTCAGTTCATGCAAGCGCGGAATGGCAATGGAACATGGGCAAACAACACCTGGGGCTGGACCGAAGGAGACGACTGGGTCTACACCTTCGATGTCCTCCACGATGTGAAGGGCCTAGCCAAGCTTTTCGGTGGCCGACAAGCAATGCGTGATAAGCTTGATGTCTATTTCCAAGATGGCCACAACGACCAGACCAATGAGCCCAGTCACCACGTGCCATATCTGTACTCTATCCTCGGATACCCCGAGAAAGCAGCAGAGACTATCCCCAATGTAGCATGGTCCAATTACAATGCTACCAGCAGTGGACTCAGCGGAAACGATGATCTGGGTCAGACAAGCGCCTGGTATATTTTCTCGGCATTGGGATTCTATCCAGTTAACCCAGCAAGTGATCAGTATATTGTGGGAACTCCATTCTTTGAGAAAACTACGATTCGTTTACCGCTCGAGGCTGCCCCTGGTGGCCGAGTCAAGGATCTTGTTATTAGTGCCCCGGGCGCGCCTCAAAAGCCGTATATCAAGAGCTTGAAAATTGGCGGCAAGATGATTGATTTCCCGGTCTTAACGCATGCTGATATTCTTAGCGCGGGAAGCATCGAGTTTGAAATGAGTGAAAGACCCACCACGTGGGGGACAGTCCCTGCTTGGGAGATGTAACATTGAAATCGACCACCTTGATGAATACATCAGAAGATTTAGATGTTACTAACCGCTGTCTTCAAGTCCTGTACATAGTACAATTAATGGGAAAGCCTGGAAATCGTGTTTAACTGATCACAAACATTCGAAACTTGAATCAGATAATGCTCCCCACACCATTCAAAGCCTGGGCAGACACATGTGCATATATTGATATCGCACCTTCGGTGAAGAGGTAGGCAATAGTACTGTGCTTGAGTTAAATATTTCCTTGAGCTCCCGAGACTAGAACTGCAACATTTGAATACTAAGTGAAGGCTTTCGGGGATATTGACGTAGATTCGCACCTCACACATTTAATTGTTAGTAATAATAATTGCAATCTTGGAAACTAGTCAGTTAGTTTGATATTAATTAGTTGCGCGCCCCATCCCAATCATCTAACGGGATCATTCTTGCTCATAAGCGGCTAATGTTTAGCCATTTTAGCCGTCCAAGACGTGCTTGGCATCGGCCCAAGCCAACAGCCAATGCGGAGTCCCCCTGGGGCTCGCCCCACACGTCGGCAGCAGCAGGGTGCAGAAAATGCCATGAGACTTTTCGTAACGATGGAAAAACTCAATTGCTCGGATTGTCGGCATCCCGAATACAGTGCAAATGAGCTGTTCCATGCTATATTATACCTATAAAATGCATGAAAATCACATCAAAGCTCATGCAGCATTGAATGCGACCGGTGCCGTTGCTGTCCCACTCGTCTTTTCTTCGAATCCGGGGACGGCAATGCGTTTAAGAGGGGTGACTCGGTAGGTCTCCGAGCGGAGAACTCGACACGAGCCGATGTAGCCAAGATCTGTGGAGCTTATGGCGCCGCTAACCTCTTCAATAAGCCAACTGACATCAGCGGAACAGCTGATCGTCATTAATTTGACGGGGCTCGATGCCTTCAGGCCATTGCGATTGGGCTATGCGTGACGTGGTGAAGAAAGTTAGTAACAGAATTTCCCCGGTGGGTCGCTGGACTGTCATCTGGGGAGTTCTTCGGCAAAGTCGGAGCCTAAGCTGCATGATTCAAAAGGTTAAGGATTGCCGTTTTGCATTTTCTTTTTCCTTTTGTTAGACCGATACCTGGTTTATAGAATTGTCTCGGGATGATTGGAGCAAAGACTTTGATCTGGACGACCCTTGCGGCGTCGGCGGTTGCTGCCCAGGCTCCTTTGGACCTAGGTAGTGGCTTCAAACTTAGTGTTGACCAAGCTAGCAATCACCTGGTTGTCACTGGTCAAAATCGTACCATCTGGGAGACTGTCCCCGGTCAATCGTTCCTCAGCGCTAGCTCTGGACTGGATGAGATCGTCGATTCAAGTGGAAACTTCAAGATCACTGATGTCGATGAGGATAAGTGCACATCTGAGAGGATTACTCAGGTGACCCAGCAAACTCGCCAGGAGAGTGTCAACAGTCACGCTGCAGTCGTGCAAGGTACTCTCTCCGGCTGTGGAAAGGGATCTGCCAAGTTCTCTCTGTCACTCTATGTCCCCGCTGCTCTCCCTGACCGTGTTGCTTTCAGCATCAATGTGGAGCCCGAGTCGTCTTCGTCGTTGAACAAGCTGTACTTCAGCTACCGCTCATCCCCATCTGAGGACTTCTATGGACTTGGTGGTCAAACCTTCTCCACGCTGAAGAACCAGTCTGTTCCCATTTTCTCGCGCGAAGGTGGTGTTGGTCGTGGTGATCAGCCTACTACCGATCTCGAGAGCGCCGACAGCTTCTTCTCCGGTGGTGACGAGCACACCACCTACTCTGCTATTCCTCAGTACATCAGCTCTGATGCTCGTGTCTTCTACCTGACCGAGGAAAGCACCGCCTATGCCAACTTCGATTTCACCAACGCCAGTGCTGTCACCGTTCGGTACGCTGCGCTGAATGTTGAGGGTGCATTCATGCAAGCCCGCAACATGCTGGACAGTATCACCATGCTTACTGAATACACTGGTCGCATGCCCGCGGTTCCCAAGTGGGCCGATACTGGTGCTGTCCTTGGAATCCAGGGTGGCCAGTCTAAGGTCAACCGTATCGTGGACTGGGGTTTGAACATGTCTTGCCCCATCGCCGGTGTCTGGCTTCAGGATTGGTGTGGTACTCACAGCCAGACTGCCTCTCACATGAACGGCCTCTCTGTCTCCCGTCTCTGGTGGAACTGGGAAGCTGATTCCGAACTATACCCTACTTGGAACAAGTTTGTTCAAGCTTTGCGCGATAACCACAACGTGCGTACCCTGTCCTACATTAATCCCTTCATTGCGAACACCAGCACCAAGCCTGATGGTGCTCGTCGCAACCTCTACTTGGAAGCTACCAAGGGTGGATACATGATCCAGAACTCTACCACCAACGAGACCGCCATCATTTCCAGTGGTCCTGGTATTGAAGCCGGAATTGTCGACCTCACCAACCCCAAGGCTTGGTCTTGGTTCCAGGATGTTCTTGTTGAGCAGGTCTGGAGTGCCAACGTCTCTGGATACATGTGCGATTTTGGTGAATACACCCCCGTCCTCTCGGACACCAAGTTTGCCAACAAGAGCATCGACCCACGATTCTACCACAACCAGTACCCTCGCGACTGGTCTGTTCTGCACGACACTCTCCGAAAAAACGTATCAGCTGTTGCCGATTCCTTGATCTTCCACCGTTCATCTTCCATGTCCTCCAACCGAAACATGAACTTGTACTGGGTCGGTGACCAGGACACCAACTGGGGTGTCCATGATGGACTCAAATCTGCCGTTAGTATTCTCGGACACATGGGTCTGTCTGGTTATGCCCATGGCCACGTGGAGATTGGCGGTTATACCACCACATGGGACAGCAACGGAATCGTCAACCGTTCCGCTGAGCTCCTCGGTCGCTGGGGCGAGCTTTCCGCTGTTTCCAGCGTCGTCTTCCGATCGCACGAGGGTAACCTTCCCCAGGTGAACGCTCAGTTCTACACCAACTCCTCCACCTACGCGTACTACGCCTACAATGCCCGTATGTTCGCTAGCCTGGCTACATACCGTCGCGCAATCCTGGATACCGAGAGCCGCAGACTGGGCTGGCCTGTTGCCCGTATGCCAGTTATCTACCACCCAACCGACATCAAGGCTAGACACATCAGCTACGAGAGCTTCTTCCTCGGTGCCGATCTGTACGTCGCTCCTGTTCTCGACCCCGGTCGCAGAAGTGTGCGTGTCTACTTCCCAGGCAAGGGCGAGACATACAAGCACGTGTGGACTGGAAAGGAATACCATGGTGGACAGACTGCTATCGTCTCCGCCCCCTACGGTAAACCTGCGGTTTTCGTCGTCGGTCAACCCAAGCACAACAACTTGAAGGACTTCTTCGATTTCGTTCGTAAGGAGAACTCGACCGTTATCCGGGTATAAACGAAGTACTGAATGACGTCAACCCCGAGACATGTATGTTATGTATGAAAGCTTGAGGAATTTTTGTATGAGAAAACCACTTTTTGCGATTTATTAAAATTCAATGCGATAGACTTGGAATATTGTCCGATTAAATAAAATGTCGTCAATCCCCGCATCGATCATCGTAACGCTATTCCTTTCGGGTAAAATACCGACGGAGAACTTTCCTTCGAACTGAGACACGAAGTTGCAGCGAAGATCCCTGCTTCAAATCGGGTCAATCCGCACCAAAGTTACATTTCTCCTCACTCCCGCAGATCTACATGGCCTCCAGGATCCCTTTTTGGAACGGCGTGGAGAGAGAGAAACTCCGCTCGCATTTCTTCCTAGATAAGAAAATCGATTATTGTTCGAGGGTATAAATGGAGTATATCTGGTTCTTCAAACATGGAATAGTTCACGCGTCGAGTAACATTCCAGAATGCCTATGAAAAGGTCGGTGCTTTGGCTTCTGCCATTCACAGCTTCGTTCAATTTGTTCACGCACGCTGCAGCTGAAGCACCTCGTGAGTCGCCCGGTGATGACTTTATCCAGTATGTTGTCATAGCTGACTAGATCGGAACTGCCTAGTTGTACCCCTTGCCTATGATCCGCTTCCCCTGGGAAGCATTACTCCGAACGGGTGGTTGAAAACAGAGCTTGAAACCTCAGCTTCGGGTCTCGGTGGCCACTTGTATGATTTCTACCGTTTTGTGAAAGACTCGACCTGGATTGGAGGAAATCAAGAATACAGTGACTTGAACGAAGCTCTTCCATATTGGGTGAATGCATTGGTGCCACTCGCATACACCGTCCAAGATGATCGCCTCAAATCTCAAGTCCACGACATCGTTGACCAAGTCCTTGGTCGCATTCAATCAGACGGATGGATTGGCCCAGAGACCTTGGAAAGCGGGGAGCGAATGATTTGGGCTCGCACTCTGCTGTGAGTATGATTTTGAGGAGTTATGAAAGATATTAGTTTCTAATGCAGTTCGCAGATTTCTGGGTTTGACAAATCTGGCCGATGCAAACTCAACTTATGAGCAACCGATTGTTGATGCGATGCTCCGCTTCAACGGTCTTATGAATACCATGCTCAAGAACAATGGCACTGGGATGATCTGGCATCCGGGTGACGTACCGACTGAAGACGACTTCCTCTGGTTTCGCTCTCGCACCGAGGATATGATGGTCAGTGTGCAGTGGCTGATTGACAATCATGCTGGCAACCATACGGACATGCTGAAGGAAAACCTGGATATGATGCATGAATACGGATATAAATGGGAAGGGTGGTATACAGAGCAGAGCTATATCAAGGAAGATCTTTATAATCTGCCACAGTCTGTAACAGACGATCAATGGGCATACCTACATGGAGTAACCGTTGCGGAAGGTAAATTGACAATCTTGACAAGCGTGATCTGTTGATTAATAAAATCTCCCAGGCTTGAAATATGCGGCAGTTTTGAGACGTTCCACATTCAACGAAAGTCTTCTAACCACTGCGATGAATGGCGTAAGAGCTCTGAAATTGACTCCTTGAAACATCATGCTGACTAGACCAGGTTAACTGGACCTTCGAATATCACGGTGCCCCTAGCGGTACAATCCTTGCAGATGAACGAATCGACGGACTGAACCCATACTACGGATCTGAGCTCTGCACGCATGTAGAGACCATTTATTCTCTCGCATACAACTACTACGCGATCGGCGACCCCTATTACGCAGATCGAGCTGAGTTGGCCGCATTCAATGCTTTGCCAGCGGCTCTACTGGGCGATTGGTGGAGCCATCAGTACATGACTGAGCCAAACCAGCCATTCTCCAAGAATCTCTCTGCCAATCCCTTCTACGATACCAATACGCAGGCGGAAACCTTTGGACTGGAACCAAACTATCCCTGCTGTACCGTCAATCACCCTCAGGGATACCCAAAATTTGCCCTTTACTCCTACCTGAGAAAGGGAACCACTGGCCTTGTCCATGCACTTCTCAGCCCGGTCGGCGTTCAAACTGAGATCAATGGCAAGAAAGTATCTGTAGACTGTAAAACTGACTACCCATTCAACAACACACTTTCATACACCATCGACAGTGACACTGATTTCCAATTCTACATCCGCGTGCCTAGCTGGTCGACGGGAGAAACTATCCAAGGCATGGATAAACCGGAAACAGACTCTAAGACCGGATTGATGAAGTTCGACATTCCTCCTGGAACGACCAAGTTCACCTACAATATCGGCTCAGAAATCCAAGTAACACCTCGAGCGAATGATACCGTTTCAGTCTACAAGGGCTCGCTCCTCTATGCGATCTACATCAAGCCTGACGTTTCTTCCGGTCCGCCCAAGTTCTATAACAACCAGACAGATTATCCAGAGGGAACTTACCCTTCTCAGGCACATGACTTTGCCCTTGTCAATACTACTGAGTGGAACATTGCAATTGACCCATCAACTCTGGCTTATAATGCTGGCTCTGGTCCTCTTCCCGAGCCCACCTTCCAAGATGGCGCCCTTCCCATGTACATGACGGCTAAGGGTTGTCTCATTGATTGGCCAATGTTCCTTGGCGCTGTCCCTGGATCGCCTATTCCGAAGAATGATCGGAAATGCCTGGGCGATTCATTTGAAGTTACACTTCGCCCCTATGGAAGCGCAAAGCTTCATATGTCTGAGATTCCGACCATAGAAATCTCTGACAACTGAGACTTCATTGATGAGACGCATGAAATTTAGGAGTTATCGATATGAGTGGAGAGGAGTTTTCTGGGGCAGTGAAAGACTTGAAGTTGTATACATTCAATCAAAAATCTCTTTGCAGATACAGGAGTGCTAAAAAATATGACTCGTAAAAATGTTCGGGATTAATATCCTGATTATCGCATCCTCGGCCGTGCATAGACCGCCACGTCTTTACTGACATTCAATTTGGTAGATCCGAGCAATCAAGTGCTAACAGCTGGATTGACCATGCAATAGTCAAGATTGTGGCTAGCGTCGGGATTGCCAGCCCAGGTCCTATTTATCGGAATTAGCATTGAATTTACATAATCGCGCGAAGCTAGAAGGGCTTACGGAAACGAATGGGCAGTACCGCTACCACCAAAAACTGCAAAGGTCAAGATAAAGACGCAGACCTGTGTCCCACCATCCAAAGCAGCACTGACGATGTAGTTGTATCTGTTAAAGAGGTGAGGATGATACTTTCGCAGCCACCATTGCGCCGCAAAGCCAATAACGAAATACATGAGAATTGAAGCATTGATTCCCACAAAAAGGTATCCCATATACCAAAGGATGATTGAAAGATTGACAGAGGAAAATACTTTGTGTGGCCAGATCTTGTTTGCGATCCAGAAGGGGAAAGGAACTAAGAATCCCACTAGGTATGAGATTGTTACCCATTGGTAGCGGGCTCCAATAGAGAACATGTCTTTTGCAATACTCCAGGCAATTGCAAGAGTGTTGAACTGGTATAGCAGACGTCAGTATCGGAAGAGCGATTTAGATATCGATGGCACTTATCTGGACGTTCTGGCCACTCCAAATGTTGGTTCCGTCAATGGAAATAAGGACCTCAGATTGAGATCGAACAATACTGGAGAGTGTTAGGCGCAATCGAGAATTTTCGATCTGTAGACTCACGTCAACATCATAACGTAGTTGAACAAGGCTCTTATCACACATCCAAGGACTTGGACGAAGAACGTGTTTCGAGGCGACAAGTGGACATTTTGTGCGAGTCGTAGATCCTTAGCGAGCACTTGACCCATTTGAAGAGAATTGTATGTGTAGCAAGTAAAGTACAGGTCTATTCAAATAAATCTTAGCTTAGACTTTCGCGTGAGTAATCCTATGAGAGAAAATAATCTTACTAGCAAGAGGCTTCCCAGGAAAAAGGTATCCCGCAAGCATTTGTGCAATTGGTTGGATCTGCGTTTAGGTCACACCGTCAGTGATTTCTCAGGAAGTTTCAGTCTGAGACATGAACTTACATTAAACTGAAAGCCAGTCAGTCCATACTGGGCACCAAAGAAGAGCATGAATACTGCAGTCAGAACATTGGCAAGAATAAATCCCCACCACGGTAGCGTTGACTTGATGGAGTAGAGACAAGCAATACCAGCCACAAAACTACCAAGCAATACGGCTCCCCACCACCACTGAGGACATTCCTTGTATAAATTTCGAAGCATAAGTCGGTAGTGGGGGTCCAGGGAATCGTCATTCAGCTTTCGCTGCAGGCTTTGTTCTGGAGTCTCTTGGTTCGCCCAGAATTTGTACGTTTCAAGCTTCAGCCATTTCTTGAGAGCAGTTGGACTAGCCCATGCCCATCCAGCTTTGATATCATCAAAGTTCCATAGCAGCATATGGGTAAATGTTGCTGTGAGACCCATATTCGAGGTGATCAAATAGACAATGTAGCTTCCAGTCAGCCATGGAATTCCTTGTTCTCTAAGAAGGTCTTCATTAACTGTGAAATCAGGGTTGAGAATCGCAGTTTGGTTATATGTGTGAAAATAGGTAGAGTTTGAGTCGCCATAGAACAGAAGCTGGGACAGAAATGGGAAGTTCTGCGAGTTGAAGATATTTGCGTAATAAATTCCGAGGAAAAGAATAATACAGCCCAACTTTAATTGGAGAAAGCTATCAGCACGACTAAATATTGGTCATTTCGGTGAGAATGTTTACTCACGTAGCCAACAAAAGTGTTTGTCAAAGCATATAATGGGTACCACAGTGGCGATCCAGTGGAAGCAATATAATTCCAATCGAAGCAGAAGGACACTGGAATAAGCAATTGTTAGCGTGTTACATTTTCATCAGGGTACATATGTAGCGATTAAAGAGCTTAACGTACAGAATCCCAGCCCTTCATTACCTGAAGCCCCACCGAACAAATTAGTGAATACTAGACTGGACTGATTGGCAAGGCAAAATATGGAAACCCCCTCCAGCACGGGAAAGATCCACTAAGCGTGAAGAACATTTGTTAGATATTCTCTTTAGACGAGATAGCTGGAGTTCTTACCTCTGGAAAAATGGTCCAAAAGAAAAAGACCGTGAAGACGATGTAAAAAATCTTTAACCGAGCCTTGGATTCTTGCTTATCCCTGTGCAAGGATTCCAATAGACTACTAATGGGCAAAGTCATAGGCCACAGCATTTTAGTTGGCCGGACAATCACATCACGGAGCAATCCAGCAATTCCATAACCAATTAACTGAGAGGACAGCGTGATGAATACTCCAGCAGCATGGCTCGGATAGCCCCCGTAAAACAGCTGTTGCGCAGCGAGAGCTTCTGTTGCTAGAGCCGATTGAGACGCGGCCGATGCCATGAGAGCCACAGCCGCATGTTCTTTTGCATTGAACGGACCTGGGTTCAGAAGAAGTCCAATTTTCCCTTTCCGTGGAATTGCATAAGCGAGACCCTCGCCGAGAACATATGCTATGACGGTCAAAAACACCTGGGAGACTAGAATTGTCTGAGGTTTGAAATAGAAGATTTCCTGGAGGACCCCTCCAAAGATGGAGAGCCCAGCGCCTGGGAAATAGTTAGACAAAATGAACGGATGTATTGCCCATCTGAGATTTGAAAACATCAGCGATAGAGATCATTACCTAGGAAGACCATTCTGATTGTCCATGGGTTGACGGAAGGATCATCTTCGACACGAAGAATATGCGTGACAAGATCATCTGCGGTACTAACAACAACATTGTCCTCTGAAAATACCTCTTCTCCAAATACAGGGATTGTCTTTTCAGCGCTCTCTTTGTCTGCATCTTTAGAGACGATTTGTTGATCTTCCACGGACGTATGGGAGTCTTCCTTGTCTATCGATTCCACAGGCCCCTTAGCAGGATTTGAAGCAATTGAAGATTCCATGTTCAGCTTATCACGAACACAGAGTTCCTATAAAAAGAAATGCAAAGCCAGCTCAAACGCTTCACTTTAAACGAAATGAGAGGGGCACAGAAGCTGTCATTTCGAGCCGATAAACCCCGTCGGTTCTGTTCAATGTTGCATTCGTCTTATCACCCGGTAGCTTTCCCGATTATGAGGGCCTCAAACCCTACCAATTAGCGCGTTGGTTTTAGTTACGGCCCAAAGCTTAGGGGGACTGGGACAGCTTTAGTCTGGTCATGAGACACCAGCGATAAGCCATGGCGAAGCTTGGCCACTGGGAGCCACAAATTCGAAGTCGGTTATTCTGCAGGAGGGTCTAATTCAACCAATTGATGGCCCAACCCCACGCTAGCCTTCGAACCAATGTCCCTAGTGCGCATTGGTCATTTTTCTTGGCCCAAACAAGCCTCTAGGTCAACGCCACCGGTTTGAACACTCCAATGCTAACCGAAACCGTCGCAAATCCGACGGTCGGGGGCCGCACACAAATTTGTCAACTTTATTACCAACACCGTACGATAAATAAACAAGGTCAAGGAAAATTTTCATAATCTCATATGTCTTCTGGGAATCTTCCGAGTTGGCGTTCTCCGACCGCGAAGCTTTAACGGCCCGAAAATTTCGGATAGAAAAACATTTGAACTCTTTCGGTTGGACGTCTCAGAAATAGTCTTGACCCAGGGAACAAGGGGAAGATTAGGATTCACAGTTAGACTATGATCTTTTCTACCAAAGAACTTCTTGTTATCCTATATAAGATCTTCTAGATAGATTCTAGGGATCTATGAAATGGTTTATAAAAATATTTAATAAGCCTAGAGAGAATAGACGATATATTAAATGCTACCCATACTGTAGTGTTTAGTCTGGCAATAGAACATTGATGATATTATAGGGCAGCTAAGCTCAAGTGTTCAAGTTCATCTTGCGATTGATTATAACAAAAGGAGGAGCACTCGAGAGATGTGACGACTCTAGGAGTGTAATAGTATTGTGTTCACTACTACATATTCAGAGATGTTCTAATCGACCTCCCCTTCAGCAGCCCGTTCTACTATTCGCGCGAGTCCCTTGATCTTTCTCAGTTTGGGAAGGTCATCCTTGAGCCTTTGCAACTCCCCGGGCCTCAGCCTCGCATAGTCTTGGAACTCGATGTTTTGGAGGTGGGGAAATCTAGTCTATCCCAAATCAAGTTAGGAAGGTTGTTTGGAGGTTTCCATCAGAATCATTTGTCCGTACTCTTTTAATCGTCGAAAAGGTTCATTGGTAAGTGCATTGAAGTCATCTATTGTCATTTTCATAATGTCGAACGAGCTTTCTCGGCCTTTGCTGATCAGTATTTGGCGCTTGCTCTTATCAATCCCCGCGAGTAATATGCATCATGTGAAGTGGGTATGGGTCTACATTCACATCGGTATTGATCAGGGTGTCGTATTCATCTTGAAACGCACGCAGGAACTTCTGTTGACCTTGGTAGTTTCCCTTTCCCACAATTACTGATCGGAATTTGGTCATATTGTTGATATCAATTGATCACGATGGAACCCATAACCCACTTCATGAACTCGTCTGCGAATTTTATATCTTTATTCGCTGTCGTTATCGCTTGGATGATATTGTCATGGACAGCCTGTCATGCGAAGGCACTATGCCACCATCTTCGATTCATCATACCATCGGCGACCACTCACACTTTTAGGTAAGGGACGCTGCAAATCGATGTTGAGCACGTTTTTCGAGGCCTGCACTCCGTGTACAGGAATCGACGAGCTTTTCATATTCGTGATATTGGTCCGCGTCTTTCAGCATCTGGCTTTTATTAAACCTCCAAGCTTTGTAGCTTGATGCGGGCTTTAGCCCCGACCATTGGCCGTCGGCTTCTTGATGCACGTGGGATTTCTATATGTCGTTATTTCTGCACGCCACGGCGTTTTCGGGGTTATCATTGCCTTCAGGCAGCGGCAGAGGCACACCGGGTGGCTGTACGCTGGCAGGGCGGTTCCCTAACATCGTGGTGTTCGGATGACAACAGAGAAGAGATGAATAGAGGGTGACAAGAATAGGCTAAAAGAGACTTTTTGGATGAAGTAACAGCCCACGCAGTAGCTGTTGGATGGTGTTGTCGGGGTCCCTCTTCCGATGAATTCCAACATGCAATTACCGAGAACTTGAGAAGTTGGATTCATTTTCAATTCGAGACCACAGTAGCGTCCATGGGTAGAGCGAACGAGTAGAGCTAACGTATTCTTACTAGTAGAAGTGCACATGTGAGAGACGATTGAAGAGATGGGTGGAGAAGATGGGAAAGAAATATGATGAAGGTGCCATCATTTGAATACTACTATTTGAAGTGATACTACATATATGTAGTAACCTAGTGAAAATAGTGCCCACTGGCACATGTGCAGGTGCCCAGATAGCAACAATCTTTGTTGGTCATTCCAAGGTTCACTGATAGTACTACATTGAAGAATATGTGGGAGCCTCAACTTCAAGTCGTGCACCGTCACGATTTTCGAGGATGCCCAGGTGGTAAGGCCATGCACCTTGGCTCCTGCAACGATTGTGGGTAATCTGGCCAGCCAAACCAGTGCCTATATCGCAAGTTCTTTAGCTAACAACTTCCTCTTAATTATAGGTGAACATTTTCAAAGGTCTTCATATATGGTCGACCGGTATAACGAGTAAAAGGGCCTCACTGTCATTATTGATAATGACGTGTCTGAGCCTGTTCTCCCTGCGCGTAAGCGTGTCGCAAAAACTCCTGTCTCCACTCCTCCCTCTGCCAAGAAGGCGCCAGAGAAGTCCATCAATTATTGTATCCAAAACCTGCATCGTAGACCCAAGTTCTACTTAGTACACGTCTCTTGTTGAAAATAAGGGCATTTGTTACGGGTCATAACTATTTCAGTCGAGAGCAGTTCTTGGTCGCGACCAAGAATCTTAGTCTTTTGCTCCTAGCGCAGCTGCTACGCTTATTTGCATGCTCCTAAATTAGACAGTCGTGACAGCATCCAAGAATGTGTCGAGGACAAAAAGTACGAGCCAATGTTGAGCGTATTGAGAGACCTCGCTGTCGTCCACAAACGTATCGAGCACAATTGAATAAGTATAGAATCAATATAGATGTTATCTCCCGATGTTATCGATAGTAGATAGCGAGGCAGCGAGGCAGCCGTGTGACAACTTCCCCACAGCTCTCTCTCTCTCTCTCTCTCCCCTCCAGCTTTGTTCTTCTAGTGTAATGCACACGTTCTGATCTAGCATCCCTAGCATCTGTTGCGTAAGCCACGCTAACAATAGAACAAGCGTAGACTGAAATTGACAGGTGGGTAAAGAACCTTGGAACGCACAGGTGGTCACTAGTACGTGCATTCTCGGACTGCTTTTATACCCCGACGCCAAGATTCAAGGCGATCATTTCCAGAAATAAATCCCCAAATTACGTATTATCTTTCCCAGAGTAGGAATAGACGTAATTTTTGCGAACGGCTGCCACTTCTTCGTGCCTCTGCAAGTGGAGTGTATCTACTCTGTACTACGTCTACCTGACTGTTGTGACAATCGCGCCAAGGCTGTATTATAACGACGATGTTGACCACTTCCAAGGTTCTGATGCTAGCCTCAGTCAGTCATCTTACTAAGGTCCGAACTAGTTCTGCTGAATATGGCAATTTCATTATTACAGGACGACCTGCCAATTGTCTACTAACCTTTGAAACATTGTCAGTAATGGACCTTCGTTGATTGCCGTTCTGTTGACTATATAGTAACACGCATGCTTGACGCGAGTTTTGGGTTATCTCAGTGAAGGTTACCCGGTATAGCATACGCGTAAAGTCGATACTCACTATTCTCTAGCTCGAGATATTATAGGATGTAGTACACAGATCGTCAACCGTCAGATGTAACCTCGGTTATGCATGCATGGGCACTGCGCATTCATAATCTCACACTGATCACTTCAATCATAAATTTCGTCTCGACTCCATCGCCTTTCATTTTTGAATACTTAGTGGGTTGAATTGTTCATATCTTTGTAATGTTTACCGGCCTTGTTCATATTGCCCTTGCTTCATTTTTATGGGTATCCAGTACACTGCCTGTGGGCGTGCTGGCCCAAGATACCAAAATGTGGTATAAGGCTCATCCAGGCATGGCGCGTATCAGCATGGTAGACCAAGTTAAGCATCAGATCATCGATGAATTTGGCCGTACGCGGTTCTTTCATGGGACCAATGTCGTGATGAAGGAACCGCCATGGTATCGGCCATTGGAGTGGGTGCCTGGAGTCCCATCATTTGGCCAGAAGGATGTTCAAAACCTGCACGATCTTGGTGTAAACATCATTCGGTTAGGGCATAGCTGGGCGGGCGCAGAGCCTGTGCGTGGGAAGTACAATCAGACCTTTTTGGATATTATGCAAAAGCAGACCAAGATGGCTGAGGATCATGGTATCTACGTTTTGGTGGACGTACATCAAGACTGCTTATCGCGAAAGTTCTGTGGCCATGGCGTGCCTGATGTGAGTAAAAGCAGGGCTAAATTCCTATTTTTGTACGCTGACACAGTAGCTTTGCAGTGGTTCGTTAAGGAAGACTGGGTATCAAGTAACAAAATGTATCCATTTCCCCTCAAACCGACACCTTTTGCTGTGGATCAGAATGGTTTGCCATCACCGGAGTCCGTTTGCGACTCTGTTGACTGGTCTTTAAGTTATACATCGGTGGCCATAGGGAATGCATTTGGGCGGCTATACAACAACTACGGCGGGTTGGGCGATATATTCGCGGCTTATTGGAAAGAATTAGCCTCCAAATACGCTGATACAGCCAATATAGTTGGTTATAACCTGTTGAATGAGCCGTGGGTGGGCGACACTTGGGCAGACCCGACACTGTTAGTCCCAGGTGTTGCTGACCACAAGGCTCTTGAAGGGCTTTGGAATCGTGTGGCTAAGCAGATCCGTGCTGTGGACAATGAAACACTTATTTGGTTTGAAGGTGCTACCCTGGATGTCTTGTCCGGATTTAATAACGTTCCTCTTGGCGAGGGCTCGAAATCAGTGCAATCTTTTCACTATTACAGTCCACCGCAGCTTGGGTCTATTTCAACTACTCTCGGCAATCGCCGCAAGGATAACGAACGCCTCAAAACCGCTGGCGTGCTGACCGAACTTACATTTTGGATGGGAGATGACAAACAGATGCAAGATCTGGAGGATGCCATGTCGGCGACCGACGCGAATATGGTTTCCTGGATCGGCTGGGCATATGAGAACTTGTACAACGGCACGACCGGCAATTTCTACCCTCAACTGGCCAAACACTACAGCCGCGCCTATCCCGCAGCTGTTGCTGGTACTCCCATCAGCTACGAGTTTTCTGAATCCTCGGGTACCTTCAAGCTGCAGTTCACGTCTAATCCAAATATTGACGCACCAACTGAAATAATCCTGCCCCCATCTACGTTTTCCAACGGCTGTAGTGTCCAGGTCACACCCCAGAACAGCTTGCTACAACACAAAGTGGATGATCGCACTCTGGCCTTCTTCACATCTGACACCATCAAAAGTGCTACTGATATACATGTCACGGTCACTCCTAATTAATTCGAAAAGCGTGATGCGCAGTTGTGGTAGTGGGTATAGCTAAGCCTGTATATCTCTTAACAAAATTCACCACCAAGTAGGCCCCTACCCTCATTCGAATATCTCGCTCCAGGAGTTAATAATCAATTATCAATCACCTAAATGAGATCTAACAGACAAGTTGTTTTTTAAGGCTAGAGGCCCACCATTTCCAAGAAAAAAGATATCACACGGCAAATTGAAGGAATGCCTATCATGCATATTAATAGAAAAGTCTCTCAGCATAAATGAAACCCCAAGCATTTTGGTGTCAGCAAGGCAAATGCCAAGGCATACCACCTGCCATATGACGATAAGACTTGCTCCGTCATAATTGTACATGTATGTAGGAGTCCATGCGTAAGTGCCATGGTATGTTCTATTCATATCATAGGATATACAGACCCAGGGCGGTATTGGACTGGTCGATCCTTTCTCAAGCTCATTAATGGTATTATTCAAATGTTCAATCTAGCAAGTCACTTGGGGATGCATGGACAGTAAAGATATAGTGCCAAGACTTTAAATGAGGTTCACAGCCCCATGAAATTCCCGCCGTGCGCATTTTCCGGATATGAGGGCCACGGGGTAATTGGCATTTCAATGTAGATATTTTCGTGTATTGTCAATCTTTGGATGAGCACATACAGGGTTTACTATGAGTAGAGTGCGGAATACCTGTCAAAAAGTCGCGCGGGAGAGCGCAAGCGCAAATTCGCGGAACCACGGCAAGTTCCGATATAAGGCACAGCTACATCTTGCTAAACAACACTTCGATTTGGGAAGCATTATTTTTAGAATTTGAGATGTATTAAACCGGTCCATTCTGGTTTAAAAGCTTGAAGAACAACGAAGATTTCGCCTCATTCATTAATTTTTGAGTGATACCAGCTACTATACCCGCCCATCATGGAGGACGGGAAAGCAAGTAAGCACACTTATCGACTATCAATATACAAAGTACTCATAAATCTCTTAGTTCTCGGCAGTCTTTATATATACGCGCCTAACAAGCCCGCTCCAATTGTCTTTGCGGTTATTTT
Organism: Talaromyces sp. PF30-5; assembly: GCA_023626375.1. Lineage (NCBI taxonomy): Eukaryota > Fungi > Ascomycota > Eurotiomycetes > Eurotiales > Trichocomaceae > Talaromyces > Talaromyces sp. PF30-5. Next base: position 597,429 of record JAMAGU010000006.1, on the reverse strand, counting down.
TGCTGTTTCATTTGTCGGTCATGTCTATCAATGCCAGTGAGTATACGCGGTTGTGTGCCAGATTCTGTCGAGGTTCCAACAGCTAACACATGTATTGAAATATAGTCGGTTTAGCGCATGGGGGTTAGCTGGAATACAAGCTTTCTGTGCGTTGCTTTATGTTGTCGGGTATGCTCTACGTGAATATGGTGCCTGGGACCACTACGTCTACGAAAAAGAAGCATCAGACTCACATATGGTTCTCATGGCGTTCATTATGAGTCAAGTATTCATCTATGTTCCTCCGTGAGTCATGCTATCTCTACTATGTCCGCGAATATCTCCTAACATCGAGAGCTTCTACAGTCCACTCCTCGAGCTATCAAACTACCATGTTCTCAGTCGGATCTTCTACTACGTCCCATACAAGACACCGATCGCCCCAAACAAGGTTGTAGCGATTTTTGGTAGTCTTATGTCACTGGTTGAGATATTCAACGGGCTTGGTGTGGCTTTTACCTCTAACCCAACCGGCACCGAACAAAGTGCAGGGCGCATCCTAGTACTTGTATCGATCTCTATCCAAATCACTGTTATCCTCAGCTTCTTTATCATCACGGCTATTTTCTGGTATCGATGCTCTCAGAGCAATATTAAAAACCAGGCAATTCCAAAGCTCTTCGTCATGCTTTTCCTCAGTATGCTCTTGATCATGATTCGCTGCATCTACCGTGTCGTGGACCATGCCAGCCAGACATCGAAAGACTTCAAGAATGTTCAAGAGGAAAATCAAGATTCTCCCCTCGAGCGCTTTGAGTGGTTTTTCTGGGTTTTTGAGGGAACGACAATGTTGGGGAACTCTTTGCTCTGGAATTTTTTCAGCCCCGGGCGTTTCCTACCTCGTTCGACAGAGACTTGGATTGGTGAAGATGGGCTAGAGACAGGAATTCCACGCAATGAGAAACCCCCATCAGCACGATCACCGATACGTGTAATATTGAACATTCTAACAGTCGGTATGTGGGGGTTTGTTTTCCCGAAGAAGACACAAGAGCCCAAGTACAATGATGGAGTTAGCCAAAGCTCTGTGGGCCAACAAAACTATTATTAGGGGGGTATCGCCTCACACAATTCCCCGGTATCTATTTCGGGTGAAATGAGAGAAATTTTTTGCTCCTTATCATTATGCCATGATATTCGAAATTACCTACGGTCATATGGAGGACAAGGCGTTTTTCTTTCTTGAGATTGTAGAGCTATATTAGTATATATGGGGCACATGTGCATGCAAACCTAGGTATGTTACATCTGATCATCCTTCATTTGTCAATTCTGTACAATTAAAGGTTTTAACATTTGAATGATTCGTGTCAGCCTTACTTTTCTCCGATAGACTTCTTAAAGAGAAGCTTGTCGTCTATGTATCCGTTTCCACCAATGATACGCATGATCTCCTACTGCTTAACCGGCACTTGAGCTGAGTCCCCACCTAGCTGATGTTCATCGGCCCCTTTTAATTTCCCGGCTCCACTTTATTTTCGAGTTCTGCGATCTGTATGGCCTATGGAGTCGACTATTTTTAGGATCTAGACTGAATGGGGACAAATTTATCTCCAATTTAAGGATAGTGTCACCACATGTCGATCTAGCGGTTTTTATTAAGATTTAGATAATGTTCCGCATTGAGCATCTTGTGCGAAAAGGTTTTTGACGGCGTTCCTTCATGTGGGTCAGGTCGCCCTTACCGAGTGTCCAAGGTGCTTAGCGATCGGGAGCATAACTGAATGCACCGGTTCAGCGGGGGCGTCGATCTGCTCTGGCCAGTTTTAGGCTATACGGAGTACGAAGATTCGAATGAAGATTGACACACATGCATCACTTACAGTAGATTTTTCCATCGCTCCCCGTTTAAAATTGTCCCCTTTTCTCATACAGAGTTACGATTTTGAAATATTACCTTGGAAACTTCAAATATTCAAATATTTGGATTGGCACTTCAAAGTTTGACATATCCACGTGTGCATGCATGTGGATATTCACTCCATACTACTACGCAACTTTGTATATTTAGACGACAGGAACACCATTTCATCTCGGCCCTGCCCGGAACATTGGATCATTTGAACAAAGGTTCTAAGGTTTGAATCACAAGTAAGCCTCGTAAGCGATCGACAAGCGTGAAATCTTGGGGATTCATGGCATGGGCCAACGTTATTATCGCTGTCATTGAAAATTCAATTGGCCGGCTCACTTCCAAGCACCTCCACCCCCCTGGCCCCCTACTTGGCCCCATCCGCCGCCTCTAAACTAATCTAAAACCGATTCCCAAATGGGAATGCGTTTCTAGATCTGTTATTGGCTGAGCGGCCCAGAGCGCAGCAAAGGATGAATACGCTTCATCTCCCCGGCCTACGATTGCACTTAAACTGACTAATGTCAGTCTCTGACAAGTTTAGACAGGGGTATTTGATACAACCCAATGAGCACCGCCACCTGCCAGCAGTCGAAGGATTTACAGCCCTGCGATGGAGCCACCACATGCATGAAGTTCATTGGCCGGGTAAAATATTCTTTGGCAATCAAAAAAGGAGACAGTGGAGCTGAAAGCGATGGATCGTGTGGGGGCTAACGGTGGGTGCTCAACAAGTCGAAGAGACCTTGTTTTTTCTTTATTGATAATTAGATCACACACCATTTCATATAGCCGGTTTTTTTCCCTCTTCTGGTTTAAATTTGGCAAAAGCTCTATTGTTCTTACTCTTTCAAAAGTCGCAATGGGCGACTCAAAAGAGGAAATTCAGCGAGCATGCTGGGATTGCCAGCGACGTTCCCTTGTCTGTGACTTCACACGCCCCACATGCCAACGCTGCAGTGCGAAAGGGTTAATGTGTTCTGGGTACGGAGAAGCGCCTCCACGCAAGCTGAAATGGCTCGCTCCGGGAAAGGTTTCTTCGAGGAATCGCAGAGCGCCGAGAAAAGCAGGTGCTAAGAAGACCGGAGCTACTAAGACGAAGGGTAAATCTTTGACGGCGAAGCCCACACCAGATATAGTGTCTCGTTCTTCGTCCACCTCGCCCAGTTTACCCACCTTCCAAATTCGAACTAACGCGAGCGCATTGGGTGAAGCAGTCGATTATTGTAAGTAAACACCCCAGCGCAAGATCATGTCGCTCTCCTTATGAGCTAGGGCCCCTTGTTGTGGATTAAAAATCTGACATGTGGACATAGACAATACTTGTATCTACCCCGAAGTCCTAGCGCTGTTAGAACTAGGCCCCAATGCGAATGTGTATCCTATTTCGCCTCAACTATTCGCCCAAACCGTCGATCGCCCTGATTACCTGCGTTATGGATTTGTATGCATGGTTCTCATGCATCGTTCAAACCGTCTCCAAGACTTTGATCCTGAGATCGGCGCTCTAAATCGTACTTTCCTCCACTTTCGTGGTGTTGTGATTCGCTCGCTGTTATCAGCCATAAATGAAGAACATGTGGGAACAAGCAATATTGTTATTGCGGGGATTTTGAATTTACTTCTACTGGAGGTTTGTGGCCATGAATGCAACTTTTGATGTCTCTAGGCATTGACGCTGACGTTGATCGATTACCAGGCTCACCATAGCTCCACTCCAGAATGGCGAAGTCATGTCCAGGGAATTCAGCAGCTTATGATGCTACGCGGTGGCGTTCGTGCGGTCGCGCAGGCACCGGGGGGAGAGGCAATTCTCCCTACATTTGCACAGTAAGCAATGGTAAAGACTCATGCAACCCATCACTATGTCTAATCAACTCTTACAGTACCACTGCCATCTTTGATTCCACCTCGCCGGCCTCCGATATGGTAGTTTCAACAATGCACCCCGATGACTTTGCGTTCATTGTCGACGAATACAGCGGGAGAAATTCGGCATTTTCGTCATTCCCACCAGAACTATTCCGCGAACTAGTCAATATCAATTTCTTGCGAGCGAGGACCTCCTACGAATCTCACTTTATGTGTGACCTGACTGCCGAGGGCTATCGAATATTAACCCGCATCCACATGTTTGTACCCGAAGACTGGGCATTTCAAAAATCATGTGTCACGGAGGAATGGACTCTACTTGCTCGCATCAACCAAACGGCAATAGCATTGTACTGCCTCCTCTCCTTACAAAGTGTTCACGTACTCCCGGAGACACCAGTGCTTAAAGATCTCTGCAATACATTGGCTCGTCTATTATACGCTCATCTTAGCGAGGCGATGCAATCACCACGCAGTCGGAAATCCTTGAGTTGGTACTTTATCGTGCTGGGAGTCCAGGCGGTACATGTTGGCGGAGATATGCGTGAGTTTGTACGAACTAGTCTTCAAGAGCTGAGTCATTCGAATGCTTCGCGACGACCGATTGCCGCGAAAGAAATATTAGAGAGTTTCTGGGCATCTGGAAAGACATCATGGGATGATTGTTTTGATACGCCATACGCGCTATGTCCACCTGGGGGTCTGAACCTACGTGGTGCAAAATAAGTTTAGTGCGCTCATTGTTTCGCATTTTCTTTAGGAGCACCGAGGAAAAGTTGGGGATACAGGAATTTCATACGAGGAGTTTTCGATGGAGCCTAAATTGAGGCTTTTGCATAGTAATATTGGGCATTATGGAGGCATGCTAGATGGATCATTAGCGAAAATTGAAGCGATGCATCTTTATTATTCAAATTTTTACATATAAGAAAAGACCTCCCAGGTCGTTCAGCTTGTTCTTAGACTCAGGTTCAACATTGAAAATAAATTGTCAAATGCAGTTTAATGATATGTTCAAAGGCCGACGCTCTCGCATCGAATATCTATCTGAATTTGAATGATTCTAGGGGTTTGGCCCATTCAGAGTCGTGTTGTAGGTCGCATTGCTAGGGAGCACCTTGAAGACAAGTGTGCCATTGCCCTCTCGAAAATCGCTCGTGGGGGTTCCCACAGTGCGGTGACCTCCATTTTGGGTAACATTTTGCTTTCCAGTTGCGATATCCTTCCTTGATATCGCCCTATCAAAGAATTCTAATGCCGCCAAAGGCTGGTAAAATGGCACTTCATGACCAGACTCGTAAATTCGAATGAAGCTGTACAAGTCACTTTGTCGAACCTGGCCATGGACAATCTTGTCGGATGTTGTTAGATTAACAAACCCGGCCTTTTTATATCCAGGGGCATTTATTTCGTCGGCGATGACCTGTCCTCCAAGCCAGTTGCAATTGAAGTCCCTAGATCCCAAGTTATGTTAGCTTACTTTCAGATGTGATATCAGAGCGAACATTTGAATGAGCTGGTATCTTACGCATCGCCAAAATACATTACTACCTGCACACCAGCTTTCAACAGGGTTTGAACATCTCTAATCGTTCCAGACATGCGATCGTCATCTCCTGTGCTGGTAAAGCTAGTGCCTACAGTCGAAGAGGAGGATGTGAAATTCTGGTACGCGCCAATTGCAGCCTGAACCTTTGGTGTGTTCAGGTAGTCTTCGTAAAAGTTGTATGGGAACGGATCGGAGGCTAATTCACGCATATCGTATTCATCGCGACCAGAGTACGTGTCGTACATTGACTCGACCTTGCTAGCGCAGAAATTATCTGCCGCTGAACAAATATCGTTTCGTCCAGTCGCATAGCACTCCCGCGTTTGGTCGACGCAATTTCCTTTGCCGTAGAGGTTGTTGTACCACTCTGCTTTCACAGATGCATTATACGGGTCATAGTCATAGGTGTTTCCAGGAGAAACCGAGAAGTTGTAATATGCTTGGTATTGAATCAGGGGATCGAACCAGCCATTGCCAATCAAGACATTCTTGATATCGATATGGACTGAACCGGGAATCTTCTTGGCGTTTTGCTCCAGTATGTATGCTGCGTCAATGTCAACATTTTTGTCTGCCATTTGGGTTTGCGATTGATCATAAGACTCACTATTGAAAACGGGTCCATAATGGCCTCCGTAACTTTCTGTTGCAAAGTTCAGACCGTTCTTCGAGTATTGTGGAAATGCCCCCAAGAAGCCCTGCAGTGTCTTCCACATATTGGGAGCAGCACCGGCCGTTGTATTAGGCACTAGAGAAATATCTGGTTTGGAATAGGTTCCACATGTTCCATACTTTTGCGCATAATCGGGGCATGTGTTGTTTGGCAATTCAATTATTAAACCATCGCTGTCAGTGTAGCCTGGAATGGGAATAGTATATGAAAGCCCGGTCGTTGCTGGTTGATCAATAAAAAGCTGTCTTTAAATTAAGCGACGTGCATGAAAAGGATTGCAAAATGTTGGACTCACCATGTTGCTGACATTGCTCCATGAATGTGGGTTGTTGTACACTTTGCCATCAGAGTCAACGCCACAGGGTCCAAGTTCCTGGAATAGTCCTAGCATTGAGGATGATCCGGGGCCGCCGTTTATCCAAATGGTAAGAGGCGCCTGCTATTGTCAGCCTACACGCCTGTGCTGCAGTTCTTCTCAAAACATACATCTTTAGGATCACCATTTCTCGTTTCAAAAAACCACCTGGCCGGGTTAGCTGTCCAGTAACTATACAAAGCTCCGGTTTCGAATGGAGGAAACAAAAATGTGACACGAAGTTCCAGTTTGACCTCAGTGTACATGTGTAGCGGGCTTATGCTGACTATTATGCCGATATCAAAGTTGGAGGGTTTTGTTGGAAGATGCGAGAGTAAAATTACTCAGTTACTATGGCAGATATTTTTGCTTACCAGAAAATATGTTCATGCTCTCCAACATCAGCGTATCCCGAATAGCTTTTCACGTTCGCATCCTGCTCACAGATTCCGGCAGGTACCTTCTTGTATCGCACGTTGATACCGGCATGACCCTTCTTAGTGGTCAGGTTAGTCGGCGGAGGCACAAATTGCGCTATGGCATAGTGCAGTAGCACAGATGCTATGATCGATTTTCTGAAAGCGACCATTTTATGTCTCGATTCCTGTTTGAGGTGAGGTGAAGAAATTCAGCTTCGGGAGCTCCTTATTTCAGCAAAGCGGGCTACCCCGCAAGCTTTGGGGTTATTCCTGAACAGTAACAGTGCTTCGCTCTCTGCAGATCGCTAGAATTGATTTGGAAGGTAGGATCGATAATCTGCAGATAAGTCTCGCGATTGGCAGGCCCCTCTTACAATCTTGTCCGAAAGAAGTGGATCTACCGGACGTCCGACTGGCTCCATTTGTAGGCACTAGGGATGTGATCCAGTGGCGTACATCGATGAAAGCCTTGTGGAATCCAAGAGTTGGACACTCTACAGTACCCTCGGATATATTGTTGTTTTTGCCCTCTTGGATTTCTCCCGGGGGCTGGGTACTATGTAGATCATTGCCTATATTATAACCCTACGGCCCGTGGGCTTATCGCGTTAATTGCCTGAGGCATAATTCAATCGTCAGCAGGCAGAACATGGTCAGACGGAGGCCCGTGGCTAGGCACTTGAATTCAAATTGTTCCTTGCATGTTCCAATGTTTCTAGAACTGCTAAGCACAGACTAAGCATCTTCGAAATGACATCTTAACCCCGTGAACATCGTTGAAAAAATTCCAAGCCGGTAGACGTTTTAGAAAGTTAACTACTAGGAACCAGTCTTTTACTTGACTTTAGAACTGTCTTCCAATACCAAAGAGTTGTTTAATAGCATAGAACATAAAACTCTCCCGACATAAGGGAAAGGAGAATAGGAAGTCGCGTTATGTTTGGTATATTTCACTGTGATCAGCTGAGCCTTTTATTCTCCCGTTAGACCTCTTTTCCATGGGAGCTTTGAAGGTTCACGGGTGAAGATATTGCTTTGTTTATGGCTCAATACTATAAGAACCACGAATTACACTCAATACCCGTCATAACACCATGATGAATGACTTGATCACTGACCGAGATCGCCAAATATTTGAGGTTGCCCAAGATCGTGGAAGTGAGTGGAAGAAGTGGGTCCGATTGGGCCGAGGAAGCCGAACCCTTCTGATGTCATCGACTAGGTACACTGCTGATTTTCGCAGCGCTCACAAAAACTGTCGAATATTTGTTACAGTCTAGTTCAAGGCAACTGAATGATCAGGAACGCAGCGCGTATTAATTCTCGTGTCTGTCCATATTGCGACTTATCCCGTTCCACCCCAATTCTATTTGGATCCCTGTAACCTCGGCCTGGAGCATCTTGCGTCGATCTCCCGTACATAATGCCCCCAGCAGCTCATGCTGCAGAAGGGCCAAGGTCCGAGCCAAATGATGAAATACGATCCGAAGACTGGCCGGAAGATGTCAATAATGTGTATACACGTCAAAACGACCGGATGCAATTTACTGGCGATGGACTTAACACAGGCGTTCGCGTGCTAGGTTTGTGGAGCAAAACGAAATCTGGCATGCTTTATGCTAACTAGCCTCTTCGAAGGTGATGGACGTATCGACATCCGGATCGACGAGCGTAAGCCGAGCATCGCTGGGCTACTAAACCATATACAGCAAACCCCTTTGCCGTCGGGACTCGAAGATATTTCGTCTGAAACTAGCATCGATAGCCTCCCCGGTGAGGAGAAATCTTTTCCAATCAATTTGAATATCGTAATTCAAGTGATCGGTTCGCGAGGTGATATCCAGCCATTTATCGCACTGGGTAAAGAACTGAAGTCATATGGACACCGCGTTCGATTAGCGACACATCTCGCATTTCGGGATCCCGTACTCGAGGGCGGCTTGGAGTTTTTCAATATTGGTGGCGACCCAGCAGAGCTCATGGCATTCATGGTCAAAAACCCCGGACTTCTTCCTGGTCTTGAAACTATTCGCAGTGGCGCTATTCAGAAGCGAAGACGGGAAATGAAGGAGATCATAAATGGCTGCTGGAAATCTTGCTTTGAGAAGGGCGACGGAACAAATCTACACCAGATAAAAGAGGATCTCTGGGGTGAAACAGTTGACTATCGTCGGCGACCGTTTGTTGCAGATGTGATAATCGCTAATCCTCCCAGCTTGTCGCATATCCACTGTGCGCAACGATTGGGAATACCACTTCACATCATGTTTACGTGAGTGACAGCCGCATTTAGTCCCCTCTAGGACGCGTGACTAAATGAATTAACTTTGACAGAATGCCATGGTCACCCACACAATCATTCCCACATCCTCTAGCGATCATCAATAACCATGATTGCAAACCAACAGTCGCAAATTTCGTCTCTTACGCCATTGTCGATATGATGGTATGGGAAGGACTGGGCGATCTTGTCAATTCATTCCGCAAGAAGGTGTTATCCCTCGATTCGTTGGATAGCATTACTGCGCCAAGTTTACTTCACAGATTGAAGATACCCTTTTCATACCTTTGGTAAAAAAAAAAAAAAAGCCTCGGAATTGAAGAAGACGCCTAGTTCAACTAACAAAATTTGATAGGTCTCCAGCGGTTCTCCCAAAGCCCTCGGATTGGGGTGATAACATTGATATATGCGGGTTCAGCTTTCTTCCTACAGACACCAACTACAAACCACCGCAAGAGATTGAAGACTTCCTAAAAGCTGGACCGCCACCTATCTATGTTGGATTTGGTTCCATCGTAGTTGATGATCAAATAACATTGACAAAAACAGTGTTCGAGGCTATACAAAGCTCTGGCCAGCGAGCTATCGTCTCAAAGGGCTGGGGCAACCTCGGCGTGGAAGACGTTGACGTGCCCGAAAACATTCTTGTCATTGGAAGCTGTCCCCATGACTGGCTGTTTCAAAAAGTATCATGCGTGATACATCATGGAGGTGCAGGGACAACGGCTGCAGGTCTTGCACTTGGACGCCCAAGTATAATAGTTCCATTCTTCGGCGACCAGCAATTTTGGGGGGAAATTGTCGCTCACGCTGGCGCTGGGCCATCACCGATTCCTCACAAACAACTGACCGTGGAGAAGCTACGTGACGCAATAAAAATGGCATTAGATTCAGGCACAAAGGAAAAGGCGCAGGCTATAGCGGAGAAGATGAAGAATGAATCTGGTGTCAAAGAGGGTGTCCGAAGCTTTCATCGCCAGCTCGACTTACCGTCCCTGAGGTGTTGTATATGTCCTTCTCGGCCTGCGGTATGGCATTTGAAGAATACTGGGTTGAGCTTCAGTACGTTTGCAGCTGCTGTTTTGGTCGAATCGTGCAAGCTAAGCCCTGATGACCTCGTTCTGTTAGTTTCTTTCCGACTTGATGATTATTTCTGGAAAACACTAATTTTGCTTGTAGACATCGAGCAACGGAATACGATACATACCGTGACCCAATCGGGCCACTCAGTGCCTCTGCCCAGGTTCTTGTTGGTGCCATTGCCAATTTCGTTACTGGACTAGCAGATGTTCCTACAGAAATGGTGCTTGACCTTGTTTCTGCTGGTCGGGCGATAGGAACCCCACATGCCCATTCCAAACCACATTCGAAATGGGGTCGGAAGTGCCCCAAGAATCGTCCACATGACGAAGATGAGTTGGTAAGCGACGAACCATCTTCAGACCAAGCCGCCACTGGCACTGGACAAACCGAACAAGAGGCAGAAAAAGACTCTAGTGACCCATTAGAGGGAGAGGAGGAGGAGGAAGTAGAAGAAGAAGAAGAAGAACAAGACGATGGTGATGATAATGATGATGATGAAGAGTGGGATGTGGGACGCGAAGATGAGGATATGATGGACGCCAGAAGCGATCCTGATGAAATGGACATGTTTCGAGACGCAGCTCTTGAACGGAAGCGGAGTTTACAACTGGAGAAGTCTCAAACTATGAGTAGCGAAATGGCAACCTCGCATACACATAACTTCTTCATAGAGGCTTCGAGTTATGGTCGCAAGGCGTCTTTGAAGCTCGTGAACATTATCATTTGGCTACCAACTGATCTCTCATTGAGCCTTTCGAAAGGATTCCATAATGCACCAAAACTGTATCATGATCCCATGGTCAAGTCAACACCGAAAGTGAAAGGCCTTCGAAGCGGTTTTCGAGCCGCAGGCAACGTGCGTTCTATACTGTTCTGATGATCTGCCCAGCATTTATTAACTTCCCATAGGAATTTCGAGATGGATTTTATTATGGTGTCACCGGTTTGGTTACCCAGCCTCGCTACGGCTATAAACATAAAGGCACCAAAGGAATGCTGAAGGGGATGGGAAAAGGGGTCGGTGGAGTCTTCCTGAAACCTCCTGCAGGTACGAACTATTGCTTTTCCAGTCACTGAATCTCTCATGCGAGTCGTCTCTAATTTCTTCGATCCAGGTCTTTGGGGACTAGTAGGCTATCCATTAAGTGGGCTGCGCCGCAAGCTTCTCAACTCATTGGGCAAAACGCAAGAAGGGAGAATTGTCCTATCGCGCATAGAACAGGGTCACGAAGAAATGCGGGCCTCGTCGGCTTCCGAAAGGGCGGAAGTGGCCAGGAAGTGGATCTCGATTGAAGAGACCCTGCAACCGACCAGGCGATCCAGCCATCGGCATCGTACTAATAGCCAGGCTCAGTAGTTAATGTTCAGATAATAATAGTAATTAAATAATGCGGGAAAGCCTTTAACAGCCCACCTGAGGACTCGATAGTACATGTACTCGATAAATCCTGCAGGAGGGGAAAGCCTGGGCGCATATATTATGCATCACCATTGTGGGTATCGGGCACGCAAGAACCTATCACAATTCAAAATCTTTCAAGGTTGTGGCCGACTCTCAAATTTGAGAAAGATGAGATAAGAAGCGGTCAATCATAGCTACGTAAACTACAATGATCGTCTCATCCTGAAATCGTCCCGCATCATGGGTCACACACGGTGGAGTTGGAGCAACCAAGCATCGGAGATGGACCGACCTGGAGATGGCCACCCGCCTCCCCAGATGATTTCCCCGTAATTCCCCCACAGGTCGTGGGGAAATCCCGAGAGGTATATATGTAATACCCCTAGCACAAAAGCTAGAGTGGTGCTTGGTATTGCTTGACAAAAGCTTCTCCAACACATCGACTTAAGATGCCGCCAACTCAATCACCCACATTTGTCGGCCTAAAAGGCCAAAATCTCATTTACGCCGTAACATTTACATGCTCGATCGGTTTCCTTCTCTTCGGTTATGATCTAGGCTTCATGGGTGGACTGACGACATCTCCAACGTTCTTGGAAGTCTTCAACGACCCCGAGGCATCATTGCTAGCATTTCTCGTATCATCGTACGAAGTGGGAGCACTTTTAGGTGCCTTTTTCCAATTCGTCATGGGCGATCGATTCGGGCGGAAACCAAATAACATGGCTGGCGCAGTTATAGTCTCTATTGGAGCAATTCTTCAAGCTTCAACTTTTAGTCTGCCCCAGTTTCTCGTCGGTCGCATCGTCGCTGGGTTTGGACTTGGGATAATGACAACAGTAATTCCCATTTGGCTATCCGAATGCAGCATGCCAGAATCTCGGGGCCGCATGATGGCTATGCAATTGTCGAATTTGATCGTTGGGTTGATTTTGGCTAACTGGCTAGATTATGGCATGGATGCATATCCAAGTTCAGTACAGTGGCGATTCCCATGCGCTTTCCAGATTGTTTTCTGCTGCATTACCCTCGTCTGCATGCCTTTCCTACCGGAGTCACCGCGTTATCTTTGTGCCAAGGGGCATATTTCGGAAGCAAGAATTTCGTTAGCAGCCCTACGAGCCGGATTTCCCGATGACCCTGCGGTTGTGGAGGAGTTGAAGGAGATCCAATTCGCCATCTCGGTCGAGGCAGAAGAACAGGGCTCATGGAACGACGTTTTCAAGGATAATGGAGTTAGCGGTTTCTCTCGCATGGCGATTGGCTTTGCGGCAAACTTTTTCCAGCAAATGTCAGGGTGCAATGTCATGTCCTCACTTGGTCCGTATGTCTTTGAAGACTCGATCGGGATGTCTCGACATAATGCGATGCTCGTTTCGGGTGGGTTGCAGGTGTGGTATTTTCTTAGCAGCCTGTTTCCATGGTGGGCCATCGAGAGATTCGGTCGTCGTCCTCTTTTCATGATTGGATCTGCTGGTATGGGTGTTTGTATGATGCTTTCAGCTATTTTCGTTGGGATAGGAGGACAGAATCTTGGATATGGTGCAGCAGTGGTCTTATATCTATTCCAGAGTTTCTTCACTCTGGGATGGCAGTCTAACATGTGGATCTATCCAAGTGAGATCCTGCCACTCAAGCTCAGATTGCGTGGTGGTGCCCTGGCTGTGGTTTCCCAGTGGCTGTTTACGTTTTTAGTCGTTGAGATTACGCCTGTTATGATCACCAACATCGGGTATAAGTGTTATGTTGTCTTTGCAATCATCAATTTTGCAACAGTGCCTCTAGTCTACTTCACGTTTCCCGAAACGAGCAAGATGCCACTGGAGGCGGTTGACTTGTTCTTCGCCGATCGAGATGGAAAGCGTCCCTCTCTGTGGAGAGTGGTTAGGGACTCTCTCGACAAGGATTTTGTTGCAGGAATTGAGAGACAGCTACAGGAGAGGGCAATGCTCCGCGCAGAGAAACATGATGAAACTTCTGTCTTAGAGCATAAGACAGAACATTATGAATTGGAGAATGCGTGAATGATGTCGCCCACCGTGCGTGACAAAAGTGATATGCCGTGCGGAATATGCGATCTACACGATTTGGATTGATTCTCGCAGACGACTATATGTATTTACGTTACCATGAAGTCATTCTGAAATGAATATAAAACATATGACCCGCTTCAATTTAACCGAAGGCATCTTTTAAGCTGGTGCGCGGCTAAAATTCGCCCTACAGGCAGCGGTCGGGCAAGGTCCGAGTTCAAGTTGGTGACGGCTGATCGCCGGTCGGCTAACACTATAGAGGACCAAATATCCTCGGCAATGCTTGGCTTTCTAGCATGGAATTTAGGACCCCACAAGAATTCTTGGATTGTTCGAGTCTAGTTTCCGCCGATCAAAAAGGCTGCTCATTTGGTCGAGTTCCTATTGTATTGTCCTGATCTTATATCTCAGTCCGAGTATGCCGAGCTTATAAGAGAAAGATACAGTCGTTATCGTTTACCCTGTGATGCAAACTTATCAATTGCCATTCTCAAGATGTTGCGATTGATCAATGAGAGGCCTGGAAACATCATAATTAGTGAGATTTCAGAGGCAAGCCTTTTGCTCAATTTGAATGCACTGGGGGGCTCAGTGAACTGCACAAATTGGCACTAATGTTTCAAATCTTGAAATCATACTTTCTGCCACTTTACTGTTATAGTAAGACAATCTCTATTGACTTTCAAGGCCAATATGTAAATATAAGCGCGTGCACAAGAGGTGTACGCGAAATGTGTACTATGAAAACATACACGTAGTATGTATTTCAAGTAATCACATGTGCTGAAATTGAACTCTTTTCCGGCCATGCTATTAATGAAAATTGCTTCAAGCTCCTTCCAACAATTCCTTGAATTCTTACGGCAACCCTCATCCTCAAGTGCGGCATATAGTCTGGTCATCCAATCGCCCACATCTAATGTGCATGTTGTACTCAAAAGTGCTATATTTTCTATTAAAGTGAACTGGACTTTGGCTCGGCCAGCATTTGAAGACAGCAGTTAAAAGGACTTCTCCCTGTCCATCTTTCCCTCCCTCCTTTCTTTATTAATTTTTTAGTTTTTATTATTTTTGGCGTTTTTTTTTTTTTTTTTTGCTATTTTTTCACTCCTGTTATTGTGTATCCGCTGACTTCACTGATCCCGTGCGCATGAAAATTTCGCCGAGCAAGAATCATGATTTGAAGGTAAACAAGTCAGTATCATTAGTCAGTCTAAAGCATTGCGTGCGTTACTGGTAACGAACCAACTTCCAAGAAACTACTCTCTTCCACTAATCATGTATCTCAGCCAATGCCTACCGTCGGCCTGAATGTGTCCTATCGCAGGAATCAGCCACTAACGTTTGTCGTTCACTGGTTCACCGCTCTGATGATCATCGAGCCTCTTTTAACGGCGGATGATAGGGTAGTCGGCAGTTGAAGAGCTCAACAAATCCCGTTCCAAGAATGAAAACCTCCCCGGAATCATGTCCACTCCAACTCAGCCCCACGCCGCCCCACAGCCCACTGATAACCCCGCATATTGATACCCCAAGTAGGGCTTCCGTTACAAATGTCCGCACGAGTCTGGGATAGCCTCTCCTCCATTCGAGCTGGGCCCTTGAAAACATGGCTATGCATGACGAAACATGCAGGGCGGCTCGGTGCTTGGGCCCTTAGGACCGTAGGCCAAATGGTCCGAGAGCAAACGCACAGCGCTGATTGGCTTTATGGGGCGGGTATGGCTGCTCTGCCATGCTGTCTGAATTGACATTGGCTCGACTCTGTGTCTGGAATTTCCATAATAAGCCTTGCACTCGTCCCAGCTTTCGCAATGCAATGATTATGGCGATTCCCGGTAGTTGGAAAACTGATGCAAATGCCGATTGGAAATATATATGGATAACAGTATGGTCTTCTTTGGGTGCCTCTCGACTCTCTATGATATCCATTTTAGCAATTGATCCATCTGAAGTATGCGCGGGCTAACAGATCAGCTTCTGAGCATCCTTTCCCATCATTGGGTAATGGTGTCCCTGGCTGCTCTTGCTATTTGGGTTGTCAGAAACCGATATCACAATGGACTGAACAAATATCCAGGTCCTTTACTGGCTTCTTTAACTGACTGGTGGCGCTTCTGCGATGTCTATGGTCGAAGACCTGAAATCACTCATCGTGCTCTTCATCGGAAGTATGGTGACGTAGTTCGACTTGGCCCAAATACTCTCTCCTTCTCCGATCCTGCAGCCCTCAAGTCGATATATGGTCTGAATAAAGGCTTTATCAAGGTACGGATTCATCTTTGCCTTATTTACATGATTTTTGTTTCATGCCATTTCTGATAATATCTACAGTCTGACTTTTACGTTGTTCAACAATCGATCGCTAAAGGCCATCGCCTGCAGTCATTGTTTAGTTCCACAGACAATGACTTCCATGCCAAGTTCCGCAGATGTGTAAGCTCCGCGTTCGCCATGTCAGCCCTAGTGCAATATGAACCTTTTGTGGACAACACGACCAAGCTATTTCTTGAACAAACAAAGAGGATCTTCGTAGACAACGGAGAGGAATGCGACTTTCCACAATGGCTGCAATTCTATGCCTTTGATGTCATTGGGGAGATTACTTACAGCAAGAGACATGGCTTCGTCGAGACGAACACCGACATTGACGGTATTGTGGCGTATCTATCGTGGTTGTTTCTCTATGTTGCTCCGGTATGTCATGGTTCTTGCAAGAACTGGTACGACACCTTGATATTAATGTTCCTAGATTGGACAAATCCCATTCCTTGACCGATTGCTCCTTAAAAACCCGATATACCTGAAACTATCTCAATGGGGTTTCATAGACGCTACATTCCCTGTGGCACGATTCGCTAGCAACCGCATGGCAGAGAGGTTGCCGGCTGTGTCCAACGGAAAGACAACACCCGATCTCGAAGCTAGCTCACCAGATCTTCTTTCGAAATTCCTGGCTGCAAACAAAAAGCATCCTGAGTTCATGAGTGAGACCCTGGTTCAGACCATGGCTGTGAGTATGGCCTTTGCAGGATCTGAGACCACAGCTATCAGTCTTTCGGCCGTCTTCTATTTTCTACTCAAGAACCCCGACAAGCTCAAGTATCTTTTATCCGAGATCGACGAGGCTGCGCGAGCGGGGATATTTGAGGACTCCGAAACGGGCCTTGTCACTTGGCATGAAAGTCAGAAACTCCCTTATCTGGACGCATGTATAAAAGAAGCCTTCCGCTTACATCCAGCCGCGGGGCTTCCGTTGGAACGCATGGTGCCGCCGCAGGGAGCGGAGATTGCCGGTCATTTTGTTCCCGGGGGCACAATTGTTGGCTGCTCCGCTTGGCTGATCCATATGAACAAAGATATCTTTGGCCAGGATGCAGAGATGTATCGCCCTGAGAGATGGATACCGGATGAGGAACTAAGCAAGACAGAGGATGGCAAAGCAGCCGAAGATGGCCGGATCAAGGAGATGAACGGAACAATGTTTCAATTTGGAATGGGCAGTCGCACCTGTATTGGAAAGAATATTAGTTTGCTCGAGATATACAAACTCGTACCTAGCATTCTGCGAAGATTTGAGGTGGGTTTACGTTTCAAGATCTTTAACGGAGCTGTGGGCGCTGACAATTCTTTTCTCAACAGATCAATTTCCAAGATCCTTCTCAAGAGTGGGAACTGATCAATGCTTGGTTCGTGAAGCAGAGAAATTTCACGACAAAATTCAGATTAAGGGATATTGTGAAACCTCATGCAGTTTGATACAGGGTCATTCGTGGGCAAGGCTTCTAATAAATAGGGCTATTTTATCTATGAATTTCAGGGGTTGGAAGTAGATATCATAAGTCTGTCTCATTGTCATTAATCTGATAAAGCCATGTCTAGAGACTGTTGTACAGCACTGCACTTCGTAACCACTTAAATATTCAAACATTTAGAGATACTTAGTAAGTATCGTTACTGTTGTACTGCTCATTTGGAGCAAACAACATCTTGCTTCCACCGACGTCAAAGACGGCGACAACGTTCTTCAAGAAAGTGTCACCAAGAATGAAGACATCCTCGGAGCCATCATCGCCTGAGTCAGCAAAGCCAGTTGAGCAAGTGACTTCGCCATCATCATCCTTGCCGTTGGAGAGGATCATATCAAGTGGGTTGATGGCGAAATTGGTGCCGTTGATGGTAATACCGTGACTCGGGGGAGTTGCATCGCAATCAACATCGTAGCTACCGTCCACGTTCTTAGTAGCCTTGGGCGAATATTCCTTGGCCAGTGCATCGGCAGCGGCGGTTGGGATGTAGTTAAGTGTGGTTCCAGAGTCAATCTATAGGCATAAGGCATTAGACAATGTTCACGATGGAAGGATTAAAAGGCTTCTTCTCACCATAAACTGATTCTTCTTACCACCCGCCTTCTTCACTGTCTTATTCCCGACGGTCATATTATCGATATTAATTGTGTAGAAGTCCATTCCCTTGTCATAATCCTCAACATTGGTAACCAAGATAGGCGTGCTAGTCCAAGTCTCATTAAAGTCGATAGGAGGCAGGCCGCCGAGGGTTAAGTAACCGGCATCACCGGAGACATTACGGGAAATGGCCAGACTGAAGTATGGCTCCACTAATCCCTGCTTGACCATGGATGTGAAGATGGGATCATATGTCTTGCTATCATGTGAGCTAGTGTTCTCGGCACCAGTCCTGGAATTTTCATGTTAGAATAGATCTTTGATCAAATGTGGGGAGAAGCCGGAATACATACTCAGCGGGATAGGCCAAGCCAATCAAGCCAGAGGTAATGTTGTCACCACTCCAGGCAGCTTTGTTAATAACACCAATGGTTTGGTTTACACTAACACCGGCAAGGGTGACGTTCTCGTAGCCCATGTATCCGTATCCGTATTCACCATCGCCATAGGCAATGCTTAGAATCTCCCCAGGAATCTTCTGGAAGGACTTGGTGGGTGTGTATCTTCCAGGGCCAAAGGCACAGTTTACTGTATCAGTCTTATTGTCTGTGTCTTGATCAAAACACTGGAACCCAGCTTGGGGAGCCCAGGTGTCGCTGGATCCGGTGTCCACAATTACTTCGAAAGTCTGGTTGCCGAATGTGATCGGGGTCGCGTACTCCGCTCCGATCTCCAAAGACTGCAGCGTTGATGAATTTGTTGATTGGGCGCCTCGAGCATTCAGCTTGTGCGCAGCGCTACGGGTGTTAGCGCCCTTGGTGCCGCGCTTCTTCAAGTTCATGGTATGCCCCGATGATCGGGATAGTTTATGTCCAGAGGCAAACGGTGCTGGCTGGCGGCTAGTGAGATGGACATTATTGTTGCGGGTCTGAAGGGTCCGCTTGGCCATGGGTTTCGAGTTGAGACCCTCGAGTGGAGCCGCAGTGGCCGTCAACGCCAAAAGAGAGACGGCCGCGATACCGACGTTGCCAATCATGCTGAAGTTTTGATATAGCCGAGTTGATAGGATTTGATATGACAAGAAAGAAAAGTCGTTGGAAGTTGCACGATCTCCATGTCTTAAATATTCAACAGGATTTTATAGTGGATAGCCTCGTCTTTTCTTAGCACAATCCACTCAACACTCCACTGATCGGCTTCAGGGCTTCAACGAGATTCGGACCCCAAGATCCCGAAGGCTGTGACCCGTTTTCTGTTCTCCATAGTTCAACTGACATCACTATTTGCACCATTTTCACCATGTCTGAGGGATCAACATGCATGTTCGAAAGGCTTATATCGCGGGATCTCTCCGTTCAGGCCACAGCCGTAGGGCGGTGCTTAACCCTCGTGTTGACGGAGCCTCGTTGGGAACTTTCTCCACTTCCCAGTCTACCAGTTTGCCAATGACGTCTTGAGGTACGGAAGAAGGCCTGTTGAAAAAGCATTATGTATAGCGTATAATGCAACCTCAAATAGGTTTCTCGCCCCTCAGCATGCGTTTCGCTCACCAATGTTCCTGCTGGATACTCCTAAAATGACGCAGGGTTGGCCGCCCGGGTGAGTTTCAGGCACGGGCGAGGGACCACATGGAACGCCGATCAGCCCCCACATTAAAAATTTAGGAGCCTTGGGGCGTTACAAAAATAAAAAGAAAAGCGCAGCCGAGGATAATATCGTTCGCAAGCGGCACTACAAAAGGAAAGATGATACATAGTAACGTGCGCAACTACTACCTAAAAATAGGCGCCCGTCTGTCACCACCCGGGTAGGAATCAGGTCATCATTTTAAGTATATCATCCAGATTCAACTCGAACCTCCTCAGAATCACGCAAGACATGGCCTATTCATTTTCAGCCGGGCAATTTGGCGAGAGCTGGCTCGGCGCTTCATACTACGGGATGGCAAACCTTCGAATACAAGCTTTCTTAGGTAGTAGTAGTAGTAGTAGCATAAGATAAAATAAAGAAAAACGATGAAATACGAGAACATTTGAAGCACTCGAGTAAGTGATTGAGTTTTGCAACCTCAGTTCAAGTTTCAAATGGTTCAATTGTTCGAGTCTCACTTGAAATGCATCCGAGTCTTCCAAAGGTTAATGCTCATACTAGTACTTCTCACCTCCCCTCAATCACTTCAACAACTTGAACATTTGAATGATGAAGTTCCTGAGGTCCAGACACACAAAAAAAAAAAAAAAAAAAAAAAAAGAAAGAAAGAAAAGAAAAGAAAAGAAAACACGAATAAAATATATGTATTCAACTTGAATGGTTAGTATGAATGCATCGATTAGAATCCACATCTCACCCAAGCAAATCTAATTGCTTGGATCTTGAAGTTCTCAACTGGCAAAAATAGGCCATTATGTTGGAAGACTATGCCCACAGCCTCGGTAGTGCGAATGCTAGCTCAAGGCGGTCCCAGTCGCTTTAGAGGATCATCGGTTCTACTACCTTAAATAATGCGGGGGTAATATGGTTCTCCTGCAACAAGTGTCACATTTCGGACTGGACCTTTCCCCAACGAGCCACTACAACTAGGATTCGTTAGCTTCTCGAGTTGACTAGTTCGTAGCTCGCTGATTCAGGCTGATTACCCGGCTACTATCACTGCATCCAGACGGCTAATCCAAAAATCCTCTTTACAACCTTGGGACTGAATCCAGTACTATTACGTTGGCTTTATCATTAGGCAAAATGAACAGCTCGGTCGAAGGGAGCTTCTTTCCCACTTTGGCAGCGGGATATGTCTGAAGAATCGAGAGGGTGCACATTTATCCAGATGCGAAACGAGACGTCTTGTATAAATTGGTCGTGATCTCCACTAAGGGGTTTCGTAATTTCAATGAGTTTCAAAAGGAAGTATCGTAAAGCCTTGATCCGCAGCTATCATTACTCAATTATTTATCAATCCCTGAGAAATTATTAACGCCAAAATGATATCCAAATTGCTCGCTCTTTCAGCTATTATCGGAGGGTCTTTCTCCGTACCCCTTGAGGCTGCCGTTGAAAAGCGCAGCTGTCCTGGTGTGCATGTGTTCGGTGCTCGTGAGACGACTGCGTCAGCAGGCTATGGATCATCCAGCACTGTGGTAAATGATGTTCTCAGTGCGTATTCAGGATCAACAGCTGAGGCTATTTCGTATCCCGCGTGCGGTGGCCAGTCCTCTTGTGGAAGCGTGAGCTATTCAAGCTCTGTTACTCAGGGTATCCAAGCTGTTGCTTCCGCAGTCAACTCTTTCAATTCAGAGTGTCCAAGTGCCCAGCTTGTCCTAGTTGGATATTCTCAGGTACGTTGGAGATATCAGTGCTGACGAAGATGGGCTCATAGATCTGACGGGATCAATGTCTTGTTTTAGGGAGCCGAGATAATGGATGCGGCTCTATGTGGTGGTGGGGATCCCAACCAGGGTTACACAAACACGGCCGTTTTGCTGTCATCCTCGGCTGTGAACATGGTGAAGGCAGCGATCTTCATGGGAGACCCCATGTTTAGAGCAGGCCTATCGTATGAAGTTGGGACTTGCACAGCCGGTGGTGTATGTTGAAGCCCGATTCTTTCTCCAGGCCTAGAACTAACGCATAAATAGTTCGATGAGCGCGCTTCAGGATTCAGCTGTCCATCAGCTAGTAAGATCCAGTCTTACTGTGATGCCTCGGATCCTTATTGCTGCAACGGCAGCAACGCGGCTACCCATCAAGGATATGGTGCAGAATATGGCGCCCAGGCATTGGCATTTATTAAGACCAAGGTTTCAGCTTAGCGAGGAAGCCATGAGTTCTGCACATGAACTTGAAGAATTTCCGGAGCCAGGCCGCTGTCATGGGCGACAGATGAGAAGATGAATCATAAGTTGTGTTGGCTTTCGCGGCAAAAATGAACTCCAACCGAGGACATATAGCTACAATATAAATTTTGAAGAATGAATTTGCGGAAAGCTTTTTGTTTGGCGCGGGGTATCTTCTGGTAAAATGAATGACTCAATCGCATGTTAGATTGTTCAAATGTTGGCGACATTTATGCCATTTCCTACCGTGATGATGAGCATCACGATGGACCAGACAGTCATCCGCTTCTCCCATTCTCCAACGATCATACACATTGAAGTTGCCATAACCAACTCGTAGAGTCTAGTTGCTTGTATATCTGATTCCGATGGCTCATCGAATGACTTAAGTGGCATCGATTTGCTCGTCAGAAGGCCATTTTCACAGATGTCCTCGAGTAGCCTCGTAACTGCAGAATCAACAACCAGCAACTTTCCAAACTTCTTGGAACAAAAGTCGGATACATAATGTGCAACAAGGATCTTTTCTCCCTCGACTGGCTGCGCGACAAGCTTGAGGTGATTCAGGGGCATGAGTTTTGTCGATAGCGTATCCATCGCATCCATGTCGCGTGTCCCTTCCCAAAAAAACATAATGCCTGCATATTCAAAGTCATATCTCCTGCTATTAGACATTGGCGCAGACCATTTCAGTTTAACCGACTGGTCTGCGAAGGCTGGCTCGAATCGAGATACTGGTTCTTCGCCCTCCTCACGAAGAGCCTTTCGTCGCGCGTTAACATGGCGATGATAATTGCCCCCAGATTCACCCCAGATACGCCATGATCGAACCTTATATCCCTTGAAGGCGTTTGCATCCTGGCCAGTATCATTATCGGGCTCGCTTCGATTTTCCCAGCGCACAAGTCCTCGAGGGTCAATAATGTCTTCGAGATCCGAAGAGAACTGAATATTCCATTCACGCCAGAAGGCTGATCCATTGATTATGCAAAGCGGCGTACCATTTCTATGGCTTCCGCGTCGTAGCGTACGCGGGGGGTTGTGAAATAATAATGATGGCTTATGCAAGAAGTAACTGTTGGACGCGTCGGATTTGCTATGGCAAGGGGTGGTGTTCTCAGCCTGGTTACTATGGCTTCTCTTGTTATATCCAAATTCTTTTGTGGGATCTATGAATGGCGTGATGACCACATGATCCATGCCTTCGTGATACACATGGTATTCTGATAATCGGTTTCGCGACGCCAAAGCTTCTTCTAGCGTGGACATTTTGCCCTGGTGGGACGATTTTAACGGGCGCAAAGTCCTTGAATGATAGTATCGACAAGTACAAATTGAATTAAAGAGCTTTGAAAGTTCCTAGTTCGTGGGATCGCAATATTGTCAACTCATGAGCACGTGCATAATTGGGCAACGATCGCAAGCTCGGCGAGGGATCAGGTTTCCTGAACCACCGGGCGTTGTAGGTACAAAGGATTGCGTTCTTATTGGCCTGGGAGTATCCACTCGAGGGGGAGAAAAGGCTGTGCAGGAGCCCCACCTGCGTCTGATTAAGTGGAGGCTTCGGCTTTCGGCTTTCCTTTATAGATACAGGGTCAATATTGGCACAGTAGGAGAAACAAAAATATACATAGACCTATATACTAATATATGCGTTATACCGAGTGATATACTGTAGCAAGAGTACTTGAGTGCTTAAAGAGGCCGATATCTTGCGTTATCACTGCAGCTGCAATCGCTTGTCGCCAAACACCTCGCTTCCACTAGGCGATACATCGTCAAACAACGTCGCCTTGAGGAAGACCTGGCCGGGAGCCTTGGGTGTTCTTGAAAAGATTGCACTTGATTAAGATTCAAATCAGCAGAATGATCCCACATTGACATTCGATCCAAATCTACCTTCCACAAACCGAGCAAAAATGGCGCTGTTGAAAGTATAAGTCCAGAACCTAGCAATTCATAGATAAATTTCACTTTGACAAACCTGGATGATATTTCCACTAGCAGTCTTTGGATCTTCAAAAACCTTCAATGTCGACGATGGATCCTCAACAGTCATATCCGCTTCGGGAATAAGATAGTTGACGGAGAAGGCTGCGATGGGTTAATGGCTTTAATAGCAAGAGCTAGATGTCGATTGGAGGCAATGGTTACCTGCACCCGCGCGCTTGCAGTTGTCACTTAATAAAATCCTAGGTCAACGTTCTATCACTCTGGACACAAGTGAATCACAACATACCAATGGCATAGGATCGAACTAGGCGGCTGCTGGGGTAGCATCACATGGATGCTGTCGCAATTGCAATGACCGATATAAGTCATATTCAAATAATCGCCTCTCAATAGCCAATTGGATTGATTGATTCTTTCGATACAAGGACCCTGTGAGAAAGATGACCCGTTTTTAAAGTCGGTCCCTCTTCGGCTAGAAATTCATCGCGGAACTCGCGATTCCGCTCAGGTGACGTCATGTTTACGGATAACTCGAGCATTAATGTAGAGCTGGCAGAGGAGAGCGATGGGAGAGCGCCGAAGACTGCTGATAGAAGCCTCTGAATTGATAGTATCTTGCAAGAGTCAACTTCTTTCTTTGATCTTCCTAAGTATCCGGAAGAAACCTATGCTATTATAGTGCAACCTCAGTTGTAAGTCGTAAGTCGTATGAAGCATTGTCTCCACAACCTAGTATCGATGCCTTTTTACTCTCTAAAAATGATTTGATCTGTTCAAAACTGACATTCGCATGAAACTGTATTTATAGTCTGAGCGAACCCTTCTCATTTGCGGATTCCACCGCCGTTGAGGCTAAACCTGATATTACCCCACCCCCGCTATTCAGTGGGACACAACTTTAAAAGTCGGATAGAACTATGTTCTTCAAGTGAGCAGTGGGTAGCATTCAACCTTTAACATTTTTGAACTTGATAGAGCCTCATCGAAATGTTTTCATCCATTTCGTTCCATTCAACAATAGCTCCTTGAGGAGGCTTCAGGTTGCTCAACTTGAAGTGATATTCTGGAATTCTATGAATAGCTTCATATGAACGTCTTTCTACATTGAAATCAGTTTACTATTTACATCAAGTATTGATTTAAAAAGTATAATTTGGCTGTAGTAAGATACATCATACGTGTAATCCATAATCAGCAGCAACACCTGCTGACTACAGCTTCACCGCGATTGTTTGCCCAGAGCTGAGCGTCATCTCCATGCAATGTCAATGCAATAGACCAATCACCTCGTACAGCTCACAAAGATGAATATCGCGCATATTGCTCACCACACGCCAATCAACTAATAACATTTTTGCGGGGAAGGAAATTGCCCCTCCTTTTTAAACCCCGCTCTCATAATATTTTACCTCTAAACCTGAACAACTCCGTACTTGTTCAACAAAAGTATCACTGAATTTCACAATGTCTCGAGTCTTTTTTGACATCGTATATCAGAGCGCCAATGGCAGCAGTACGCGATTGTACTTTCTCGTATGAATGCTTATGCTGATATCTTCCAGCCGAACCATGGGGTAAGATTATATTCCACCTCTACAGTGATGTGGTCCCCGACACAGCAGAAAACTTCCGGGCGCTCGCAACCGGTGAAAAAGGCTTTGGCTTTGCTGGTTCGAAGTTCCACCGTGTGATTGCCGGATTCATGGCTCAGGGTGGTGACTTCACCCGAGGAAATGTACGTCGCGCACATCGTCAGTCCCCCAAATAGAGTGTCAAGCTGACCATCATATTCAGGGCACTGGTGGTAGATCGATTTTCGGTGACAAGTTCCCAGATGAGAACTTCAATATCAAGCACGATAGACCCTTCCTACTTTCCATGGCCAACGCGGGTCCGAACACCAATGGATCTCAGTTCTTCATTACAGTAAGTTAGACTCTGTGCTAGCTTGGTACGTGATGCATGCTGACAATTTTAGTTCGTCCCCACGCCCCACCTGGACAACAAGCATGTTGTTTTCGGAGAAGTTATCGATGGGCATGATATTGTTCAAAGGATGGAATCGAAGAGCTTGGACCGAACTGGAGCGACAGATGGTACGATTATTATCGCCAATTCGGGTGCCATCTAACATCACGGACATTGATTGGTTGCTGAGGAGAAACGGTGGATTGAATCGCAGATACTGAGATAGATCAAACCGTTTACCATCACATTGTGGGACCTATGACTAGATCACCTTGAATCAAGTTTGACTAAAGGTAGATCCAGGCAGACTTGAGTAATAGCAGAAAGAGGGCTTTGCAAAGGAAGGCGACAGTCAAGAATTTTCAGGTAGATCAATGATGAAGCGTAAGAATAATAGGTCATGGCCCTTCAGGGGGCATGACATATTGGAGAAACGTGTGTCCACTCATAACAGGTGCCATGTTTCAGCTCTATTGACGTCGTCTTTCCATAAGCACCCCTAAAGGCACGTCGTCCTCATCGTAGAACTCTACATCCTCATCAACACCAAAGTCCCGGAGGCGCTCTCCTTCGGCATTTCGCCAGGACTCCTCGCCTTCATCGGAGTCATCGCCATAGACAGGACCGGGCCCACGATCTTCGTCGCTGTCATAGTTCTCGTTTCGAAAGCGGTCGTGGAACCGCTGCCGTCGTTGGACTTCAGAAAATGGCCGCCGGCGGTCAATATCTGCAAACTGACGTCGGTTGAAAGCCTGAACAGTTTCTCTAGCGGATGAATATGATTGTGGAAGCTGTGAGTCGTCAGGGGGTCTCTGGCTTGCTGGCCAGGGAATACGATCGGGATCAGGTGGAGGCCATGACGTTCCAGGGTCTGCATATTTGTTAGAAGCCAAGGTTGCATCGAACGATTACATTGTACAAACGTACCCTCAAAGTCATTGGTTTCAAATTCCCAGCCGCCGCTACGGTCGGGGGTAGCTGCAAATGGCCAGAACCAACTTAAAATCTGCAAGATTGTAAGCAAAGCGCTGCGGCACAAAACGATGCGGAATCTTACGTTTGAACTACCACCCATTCCGTCTTTGATATTGGACCAGATTCCGATATCGTATGGGAATTCTTGTTTCTTGATTTGAACTTTGACTCCGCCTGGGCCCTCAAGGTGACCACCCAAAACACGAGCGCGTCGGACGAGAGTTTCATGCCTCTCGATCTCCCAAGATTCAATTGTGCTAATATTGAAGATCAAGGAGTAGAAGCTCCGGACGAGAAGAATGAAAAGGGCAAACACGGTCACGCTGTTGACAATGAACAGGATGAATAGGTGCGCGAGTTGCAAGATGGAAGGGCCCAAATACTATAACAGTTAGTTACCAGCCTTGAAAAAGAGGGCAAGTAGACATACACTTGGTAAATCTCGGTTGCTCCAAACAATTGATACTCGCTGGAACAACCGTGTCTCAAGATATGACATTCCAACTACTGCATAGAAAAGGAACCGGATGAAGTGGGGGTACGTAAAGTGTGACACACAATTTGACGTCCACGGACAATGGTGATCCATTTTAGGGATACATCTGCCGCATATTAGTACGTGAAAGTTAATTTTTCAGATTCCATGCAAAGAGCGTGTCGAACCTTCGGCAAGTCTTGCAATGATGGGCGCGGAGCGGTTTATACGCCTCGCATCTACGGCACCACCGTTGCCGACCGACACGACGATCATTTTCTTGCTGGTCAACGGTCGCATGCTTGCGATTTTCGGGAAGCCGACCTGGATCTACATAACAGGCTCGATAATAACATATCCAGATGCAGGCAGCAAATATATTGATCTTCCAGATTTCATCCCTCTGGAGTGGCGCGGACTCAAATTTGAGAAAGAAGTATTGCGACGTATATGCGAGGAAGCTAATCAGCAAAGTGACCGACGGGATGGCCAGCTGAGATATCGAGAAGTCCTCACTGAACATCTTCAGCTTGACACGCAGTGGCAATCGAGACGCAGCAGGGGAAGGATTGCTGTTGAAGTGGACGTGTTGTTTATCGATGGATGACTAAGCGACTCGACGATGACGCTCGAGTTCCAACTGGGAATCGAGATGAACACTTCTCTTCATCCAATGTTCATGCAATCGCCAGATTTAGAATGAATGAAACTTGGTGAATGATTCACCGTGCTATATATCTCTGGATTCCTGGTCTCAACATCATGTGCGTCTGAAGACATTCGCCACAATGCCGATTGAGGCCCTCCCTCAGGCCACAATCAGGGCAATCGGATCTACATCAGTCATATCCGATCCTTGCTCAGTCGTAAAAGAGCTCATTGACAATGCTCTAGACGCCGGCTCGTCGTCTATATTCATTGAAATTTCAGCAAACACCGTGGACGTTATACAATTGAAAGATAACGGACATGGCATTCCAACAGAAGATCATCCTAGCGTATGCAAGCATGCATTTACAAGCAAGATCCGAACGACGGAAGACTTGAATTATGTGGGCGGCACATCATTGGGCTTCCGGGGCGAAGCGCTCGCAAGCATTGCTGAGATGTCCGGCAGCATTATTATCACTACACGTGTAGCTTCCAGTGTGACGGCGTCGTGTGTGAAGTACCAGAGAGACGGACAAATTTTGCAGCAAGTTTGGAACTTCTATGAACTTCTCATCTGTTCAAGTCGCTAACTAGAATTTCAGATCGCAACGGACGTCTCATCCTGTTGGGACCACAATTCGTGTTGCTGAGTTCCTCAAACACATCCCTGTTCGCAGACAGCTGGTATTAAAAGGTGCAACCAAAATTCTCACAAAAATAAAAAAATTGCTTCAGGCATATGCTATTGCACAACCCTCGAGGAGATTCTCCTTGAAGGTTTTGAAGGCCAAAAATGAAAATCACAACTGGATGTATGTGCCCAGTAATGAAGCAACTCTCCCCGACGCAGCGGCGAAGATCTTCGGAAGGGAATTGTCGTCTTTTTTGGCCAGTAAGATGAGTGCATCCAAAATCTCTTCTAGTTCTGAACACGGACCAACTCAAGTGGAGTATACTATTTCTTGTCTCCTTCCGAGAGAAGATGCAGGTAGGTAATGGTCCCTCCAAATCTCGCACACAACATTCTGACCAGAACAGATATCGCAAAGATCAATAATTCAGGACAATTCCTCAGTGTTGATGGGCGACCGCTTTCTACAGCCACAGGAATAGGACAAGAGATTGCAAAAGTTTTCAAATCCTATGTGCGTGCGGCTGTATCAAGGAACGAAGCGAACAAAAGTACCAGCGACCCGTTTCTATGTCTCCAACTTACCTGTCCACGAGGCTCATACGACGTGAACATTGAACCTGGGAAGGATGATGTCTTATTTGAAGACCGTGATGTTGTGTTGAGTTTAGCAGAGAGCGTCTTTGAAGATTTCTATGGGCCACTTCCTGATTCCCGTAGGAAAGGTTCTGTCAAAGGCGGAAACACAAACGCTACACAAGAAGAGAAAGGTTTTGACCTTCTGCTAAATAGAAAGCTTCGCAGTGGTTCCCCTCCGACGGTACAAGATGCGGAACAGCGCGTGGCTGAGTCTCCTGTTGCGGTTCCCCTGGTAGAGGCCACCGCCCGCTCCAATATTTCATCCAATGCTAGCAGCTCCCGGCCTATGAACCTGGCTAGCGTGAATGTTTCAAGTCCTCGATCGATGAATCCATGGTCCGTCTCCAGAATGAACATATCTTTGAGCACTCCACAACGAAATTCCATTTCTCAACCTGTCAGTCAAGGAACCTTGTCATGCGAGTCATCACCGGGCAACGTGCAACATACATCTCACCTGGATAATCAATTTCAACCATCGCCTGAAAGTCCCGAGTTCCTCAGCCCTCCTGCCTCGCGACTCACATCAACGTCTCCTATTACTCGCCGAGCGAATGTTCAGCCCTCACAAGTATCCCCAACTCAGAGAAGCTCATTTAGCAGTGTTCAACGAGCGGCGAGGCAACGTGATAAAGAGCGCTACGGCAATGGAGCACTTGATACATGGTTCACACGAACCACACAGATTTCATTGAATGAGACCTCTCCAAATCCCACTCCAGAGCCAGATGTTGCGATACCTACGATATCTCAGCTCGCTGAAGGAAGATTCGGCAGGAGACCTGCCGAGATTACCTCTGCAAATGCAGCTGATGCAGAGACTTCTGGGACAACGGATAACGCGGTAATTGATGAATCCTCTCCACCAGAAGAAAATACGCCAGATGTGCAGGGGTATCAAGGATCTATGGACAGTGGGCGTGGATTCCCTGTTCTCGAGAGATGGGCCGCAAGTCTTCGTGAGAATACTCAGCATGATACACAGACAGATTTGGAAAGAGCACTTGATTTCGAACGAAGGAAAAAGGAGGCTATACGCAAACATCGAGAACGCCGAGAAACGGAAATACCAGCAAGTTCTCAAGCCAGTACTGCGATATCACATTCGCCTCATCATAATCGTTTCCTCAAAGCGAAGGCTGCCTTGGCATCGGATCGACCCTTTTCCATTGAGCCAGTATTGGCTAATTCGATACCTCACAATGATCCCAGGGCGTATCTCATTCGCAATTTGGGTGATCAAGATTTACCCGCGGATCCAGCGAAACCTCGACGAGTTCAGTCGTCTAAACTACCATTTGAACGCATACCTGAGGGATGCGATCTTCATAATGTTGGTACCTCCCTGCCGGTTGACCTGGTAGCCCTGAGAGAGTCAACCGCTCAAGATTCCTATGAGGACGACGACCATGATGATGACCCCTTTGCCGCATCCGATTTGGCAGCTGTCATTCCATTTTGGAATGCGCGACTGAAATTCATTATAAATCAAAATTATAAGAGCAAAGATGGGTCACGAATACCTGGTCAGACGATTGATGTTTCTTCGGCTATTGTCAGCCATTCGAAACAACTACAATAGATATTCATGAGTACCGGCATCTAGAGGGATCTCTAACTCTAGAAAACTTCCATCAACTCATCTCATATATTTCCTGTGATATGCTATATACCCATTTCTTATGTTCTTCAACCCAGAGCCCTCCTTGGGCAGCTTGCGCCTTTTGCTACGGCATACTTTCTGGGTCGCAGACTATCGCAGACTACATCCAATATACATATCATTTATATTCATGCGCTCTTGAAGTTGACTATCTTTTTTTTTTTTTTTTTTGCAGTTGAGTCCAATGGGAAATGTATTAGTCTATCAAAAACTCTATCTTCAATTCATCAAACAGTACGGCCTTCGAGGCATCGCGCATACTAGAAGCCTGCTTACTACCTAATATCCAGTACCCCTCTTATACTCATTAATCAAAGGCAGCCCCTCTTTGATACGATCCAAGTTAATGTTCACAATATCAAAAGATCGCGGAAGATACTCTTTACCTGCGCCACTAATATGCGGACTAATCTGCACATTCGGCACATCCCAAAGCGGATGATCAGACGGCAAAGGCTCCGGATCCGTAACATCAAGCGCAGCACCACTCAACAGCCCCGATTTCAAGGCTTCGATCAGCGCATCCTGATTGATCACTTTTCCACGCGAGATGTTAGTCACGTAAGGCTTCTGAAGCGGATTCTTGCTATTCTTCGATAATATCTCAAACTCCTCAGAGCCTAGGAGGTGCGTTGTATCAGGCGTTAAGGGCACCGATACGACAAGTTGATCGAGACCGATTGAAAGAAATTCATGAATAGATTCCTTCCCAGTACCATGGTGCCATGATACGGGAATTATACCATCTGGGTCCCCGGTTCCAGGGACAATGTAAGTATTGTCGTGTCGGGACTCTGGAGTGGGCCGTGGCGAAGCCGTATAGGCGTGGACAGTCATTCCCATAGCCTGGGATACACGCGCAACTAGAAATGGTTAGCAAGATGTGATTCCAACAAGGAGGAGCATTAGTACTTTGTCTTCCGATGCTTCCGTAACCTAGAATTCCGACTTTCTTGCCGACTTGGTCGGAACTCTTCTGCATCCAGGGGAAATCCTTTTCCCATTTGTGTGCCTTTTGGGCTTCATGGATGACACCATAGTGTCTGGCTGCGACGAGCCAGTTCATGAGGACCCATTCTGAGATTGGGGGCCCGTGAATGCCAGAGCTTGTGGTAAATGGAATCTCAGTCTGTTTCAACACTGGACTGTTGACGAGATGATCCAGACCTGCAGAGAGGGTATGGATCAATTTGAGACTAATGGACTTGGTCAGATAGTTATACCAGGAGATGGACTTCAAGATACGACCTACTTGCGTGAGTCCTCGATCGCTGGGACATCAGAGAATGTCACCAAGATAGTGGCATTGTGATACAACTCTGTATATGCATCAGCTATTTTCTTTGCTCTATTAGCTTTGAGCTCAACATACCAGGCGGCACTTTTCCTGCCTTTGAATTGTAGAGAGTGACCTCGGACCCGGCGAATTTCCCACGAACCCATAACTCGACCGGCTTGGGAATGTCTTGCTGAACAGCAATAAGAATATGCTCTCTTGGCGGTGATGCTTCACCCATTGTGTTCGGTGATTATATTTGGCTGTTATATGCTTGTGTTATTCGTATTTTCCCGAAAAGCAAAGTGTCAGACGTGAACGTTGATCTGTCTTGACGGTTATTAATGGCCGAGCGGGGCGCGAGAGCCCCCACCTCATATTCACCATTTGTTAGAAAAATGACATCAAAGGCGGATGGGGCTAGGGATCCATGAGACAGATGGATGTTTCGCTTATTGGGGCCGCGAATGCACCGCTATCATTCTTGGATATAGTGTACTCAGGATTGTCGTAAATGCTTGTTGCTGGTTAAGCTATGCAGGATGTCGTCGTCTGACAATCCTGGGCGGCACATGCATAGCTCCAGAATGCTAAAAAATGATACCCTCAACTTGAGTGCTAGCACTTAAGGCCGATAATATACTTTTCATGTCATGGATAGTTTTTTAAGGCGTGTACGAGCGAGTGGTCAAGGACAAGCTAACTTGAATCAACATGACTAAATGATAACGCAGATGCTAAAGCACCGAAAGCCGACTCCAGTAGGTATCGGTACGAGTTCATAAATAACAAATCCTAATCGCTTTTCACTGACTTCACTCCCAATAAAATATCCAAACTCCTCCGAATCCATCTAATGCACCGCGGGCCGAATCATGTGTATCTGTTCATGCCCCGGGAACGGCTCAAATGATTCTAACGGCTGAAAGCCATTCTTCAAATACATAGCTTTCCCATGAGGAGAGCTACAGAGATAAACCTCAACACTCTCCTCGTCCGCTCGCGCCAAACCCCATTTTAACAGCTTGGACGCCAGCCCGCGCCCTTGAAAAGAAGCATGCACAGCCAGAATCTCCAAATCTGTCAATTACGTCAGCAAGAGATGAAAAAATGAATGCAACCGCATCGCATCAGGGGAAGAGGATGAAGGAGAAAAAAAGAAAAAAAAAAGTAAAAGGTAAAACATACAATAATGAGGCTTGTCGCCCATAATCCGGTGGTGATGTTCAGCCATCGTCCCAAAGAACGAACCACAGAGCTCTTTATTGCTATTCACGGGCCACGCGCGAACTTCCTCACTGCGCCGATCTCGATCTGCAACCGCGTGGTAGGGACGTACCCATTTCGCGAATGCGACCGCTGCGCCCGACTCATCTGTCAATTTAAGGAAGACTTCATGTTCTGATGCGCGGTTGTTTCCATTGACGAGGTGTGTTGTAATCCATTCGTGGACATCTGGTGTGGGCGGGAACATCGTCCTGTTAAAGGGGTCCGAGAAAGCCGAGAAGAATACCTCTGCCAGCCCTGGCGCATCGGATGATGTCGCCTCGTGGATTTCAAAGGCCATGATCTCTTATTTATGTGTATAGTTTGTTCTGCAGGGTGGTGTTTGTGGCTTTTGCGTTGGCTTGGACTCTGGTTTGAGGATTTTCCTCGTGGTTTGCAGGTTAGGTGGGGTGGTCTCTTGGAATTATCGTGGTGATGTGTGGTGCCGGAATTGGGTTTGCGTGGGTCGCGGGCAAAGTTTGTGTTGAACGTGGGAGACTTTGGGGCGCGGTGATCGATATGGTTGGGTTTTGGAGGAGAAATAAAGGTCGCAGATTGTTTCTCTAGGGCTTCAGGTGGTGAGTTTCTCAATTTCGAGGTTCTGGTGTGTGTCTAAGACATATTTCCCTTTCTGGCTTTGGTGAGTACCTAGTGTCCGTAGACTGGGGAGGTTGAATAGTGATTGGGGGCTGATTGGATTGCGGGGAGAAGGCACCAGGCAAAAGTACCTTCAAGTTTTATTCGAAGGTTTGATCTCAGTTCAAGTGTTGGATAGTTCTTTGAAGGTGAAAGAAATTCATATAAATTATAGACATTATACATTGATGGGCCATAACCACCAGGGCAAAGGTACTGTTGCACCGGCCTAGATCAACGTCACAGATCGTCCAAGGGTATACATCTGCCTCCGACAAAATGAACGCCGCCTTTCGCATGATTAAAATAGTAGGAAATTAAAATAAACGGAATGCGACAAGACATTCCCAAGAGGAACCATTCATAAAAGCCAACCGTAACTTTTCACCAAGTAACCAAGGCCCCCCGACAGAAGATTCAAAGGTCTTCCATCAAGGATGTAGATTAGACCTTCTGGATCTCTTTCTCCAATGCCGGCTCGGGAACTGTGATCGGACTGACGGGTTCGTGTTCCACTTCATGCTGCGGGTGTAACACCGCAGAACGCTTAGCTGGTGTCACAGAAGGCCGTTGGTTGCTGAGGTCATTGTGCGTCGGAAGGAGCGAGCGTCGGATACGTGGATCATCGGGCTGTTGAGTCTTTGTGTCACCGGTACTCCGAGCCGTTTCCATTTCTGACTTCAAGCTTTGGTACATGCTTTCCACAATAAAGACTTCTTCTTGAACGTCAAGGTCACAGCCAACCAGACAGAATTCA
The DNA here is from genome assembly GCA_023626375.1 of Talaromyces sp. PF30-5. Lineage (NCBI taxonomy): Eukaryota > Fungi > Ascomycota > Eurotiomycetes > Eurotiales > Trichocomaceae > Talaromyces > Talaromyces sp. PF30-5. The sequence goes on along the minus strand of JAMAGU010000006.1, from coordinate 562,748 downwards.
CGCTCGCGTTGTTCAATGTATTCGCGGATATGCTTCCATTTGTTTTGATAACTCTTCAATCGATCGGGAAGACCTGAGCCGCGTAGGTATGTCAGGACACCAGCCATAATGGTGTTGATCGCGCCAAATGCTGTCACGGCAGAGTGTGGTCCGCTAGCTGCACCGAGCGCTGTCACGGCGGCGGCAACGACAATCTGGATACCCAGACAGGTGTTGATCAAAGTGTTGAAAATGCTGTACCCACGCGCAGCTTTTGTCTCATTCCGGATGACACGGGTATAGATACCGACGTTGGGTGCGCTACGAAGAAGATGGCCTCCCTGCGTAAGAGCTGGAACACTGTCGATACCAGTCAAGGCACGAAAGATGAGAAGCTTATCGTTGGGTGGAATCAGAGTCTCCGGGTTACTTGAGCCAGTGTTCCAGTTTTGATTCTCCAAGTCAGCGCCATTGGAACCCCAGGTGCCACTTTTGCGCGCTGCTGAGGCTGTAGCGTGAGCTGCCATTGGCGGGTAGGCACTCTCGTGACGATCTAAAGCAGCCTCGATCACTCTGCGCAGAAGGTTCTTGTCCTTGGATGGCTGGGCCATAGCTATGTGTATGGGATGACCTTGGGGGCGTGGTAATAAAATGGATCGTGTCGCGTCAAAACATCCGGATCTGGGAGGGGAGAGACTCTACATTTGTAGCTACACAATAAGAGCCTAGCCCGCTAATCACGGCTTCGCATGTTTCATCTTGCGCAAATCGCAAGCTTTATGACAATGTTTTTTAGCACTTGTGCAGACTGGGATGACGGCTAGACCGGAGACTAAGCATGCATCTCAGCAGGGAGGGATGCTTGATAGACATGTTGTATACTCGAAAAGGCAAAGGCGGCGAACAGCACCTGCAGGGTCTCTTAGACTGATGGGCCCAGAGAGCTCAATCTCGATTATGACAGGCCGGGAGTCAAAGCATACGGAGTTCGAGGAACGACCCGCGCACGCGGATTGAATTTTGCAGCGGGCCAGCTGAGTGGTCGTAACCTTGAAAATGTGTCTGTGGACTTTGGTGGCCCGGTGATGGCGTCGAGATAGGTGCAGATCTGCACGACGCAATCGCGAAGAGTAAAGAACGGTGGGGTTGGCTCTTTACACTTGGAGGAATCATAGTTTAGGATCACAATCCTGGGCCTCAAGCAAATTTCGATCGATCCCACGTTCTTTTCGTTATCGCTGGAATTCTCATTCATGAAGGCCATTTTCTGTGTGCTCTAGGTGCCATTGTTGATGCGGGCCATTCCATGTCTTTGAACAATGATAACGTAGGTGTGTATGCAAATCTGCAGGTGTCATGCACTGCAGAAATCCACAGGGTCCAGTCGGGGAATAATTGAGATTGGCACTCTGCAGAAGCTCCGAGATTGAGCGGGTGAACCGTGCAAGAGGAGCTAGTCTACACGGGATGGCAGGTCCACACACACCAAAGAGAATATGCGACAAGAGCCGATATCCACTCTTTCTGGTCGTGCGTTCCATAGGGAAGGATCAAAGCGCATGGGGGATCGAGGTGCATGCGTGTCTCGTGTTCGTGGGATCCCAGATCCCAGAGTATAGTTCATCAGTACGAGAATGTAAAGAATATCTAAATTCCGAATGAAGTTCTCAATCTTGAGTCGCAGATACTTTTGTTTATGTGGAGGAGCCAACTCGAGTGGGGCTTTCCCCCTGAAAATACCCCATTTTGTACTCCGTCGCGTCGACCACAAAAGGGATTGCTTCCCGGCTCACGGCTCTTGTTGGTGTGCTGCGAAGTTGTTTCTTCGCGTCGATGATTGGACTACACGCACGCTAACTAACTCGCTTAGCACACAGACTCCTGAGACACGTATCTTCGTGGCGAGCTGAGCCTAGCCAGCTTTGCATTTGTAATTTCTAATCTCCCTCTCAAGCGTTGCCGACTGCTATCTAAAGGCGCTAATCCTGATCGGGGAACATTCCAGTGCATCCATATTAGGCTTAGCGTCTGAGTTGACTATACAGTACTCCGTGAATGAAACTACAGTATACGATTGCGAGGTTCAAGCTTCGAGTTTCCTGCATAAAGACTCAGTGGAGAATTTATTCAAAAGAGCGATATTCATCCATCGTACAGTTAACTTAAACACACGCAGCAATATCACCACCTACGTCATTCCATCCGCTTTGTGAGCTTCGCGTAGAGATCGACTTTCGCCTTCAGCATGTGGCATCTACAGAGACAATCCCATCAATTGATTCTCTAGTCAGGTAGGAAATCCCCTCTCTGATACGGCTGAGGTTACATGAACTTCATACAAAACTTCAATTCGCATAACTTCCATAAAAGTCCTCGAAACTTCAGGTAGATATCCTTTGTTTCTGTTTCCATTCTCGTGAAAGAGAAAAAAAAAAAAAAAAAACAACCAAAGCTTAAGTTCACTAAGATTGCATTCATACTCATATTGATCCCATTTATATTGAATTTTCTTTTCTCCCTATTTGAAAGTTTACCTAGTTTATTCTACATGCACGTGTGCGATGGGAAGTTTCGGTTTGCACCCAGTCTTTAAGGTTAACCTTACGAAATCTTGAATCCTAAACTTTTGCATAGAACATCCAAAGCGAAAAGAGCAGCCACCAACTGCGAGTCATTTAATGGCGTTTTTCCCAATGTGTTCTTACGCATTCATGGACGATAAGGGCATAGTCTCCGCTTTACGCAAGCAATCCTTTCATGATCCTGGTCAAGCTTTCTCCCCGACGTCAACCCCCACAATGCTTACAAATTGATGAGGGGTCGAGATGAAAGAGTCAAGCATCGAACTTGAACATTTCAACTACAAGATATCGGAACAAAAGTTATAGGATATTTCCTCGAATAATCATCAATTCCTACGCTCGCAACAAACCAGAAACGGAAAATCTTCCCATCTTCTCACAACATTGAGTCCTGACGTCACGGCTTAATACCCACCACACGAACTGCCCAAGTTGAAATTCAACCCAACACAACACACTATGACCAAAATCTTCATGTAAGTTCAATTCTGCACGGTCGCGTCGGTAATTAAAGACATCGCGCTAATTTCATCGAAGCACCGGCGTAACCGGCTACATCGCTGGCGATGCCTTGGCAACCTTATATGCCCAGCATCCAGAGTTCAGCTATGCCGCATTAGTCCGAAGCACAGAAAAGGCAGAACAAGTCAAGGCTGCATATCCAAACATCCGCATCGTCCACGGTGACCTCGATAACTCAGCACTACTAGAGACAGAGAGTGCCGCAGCAGATATCGTCCTACGTGAGTAGTAACGAGACCAAGGACTCCGAAATCAAACTAACGCGTTCAAAACAGATGCTGCAGATGCCTCAGACCATGTCGGTGCCGCGAAAGCAATTGCCACAGGTCTAGTAGCAGGGCACACAAAAGAGAACCCCGGATACTGGTTACACACAGGTGGAACCGGTATTTTGACCTTCGCTGATACCGATCGCGGGGTATACGGCGAGAAGAGCGACAAAGTCTACGATGATTGGGAGGGTGTGGATGAACTGCTCAATCTACCCGATCACGCATTCCATCGAAATGTGGACCAGCTTGTTTTGGAGGCTGGGGCCAAACATGCGGATGTGCTTAAAACCGCACTGGTTTGCCCACCGACTATCTACGGTAATCCCTGAAATGATTCGGATTGATTGGATGATCAGCGGCTTACTTTATTCTTTTTTGTTCTAGGCCAAGGTCGTGGCCCCTGTTCGCAGCGCGGTCGTCAGGTTTATCAGCTGGCGAAGATGACGCTCCAATTGAAGAAGGCTCCGATTATTGGTGCGGGTCAGTCAATTTGGAACCACGTCCATGTCTATGATCTCAGTGATGTGTACGCATTGCTTGTAGATGCGGCGATTGCAGGCCGGACTGATGACGGACTTTGGGGTGCACGGGCTTACTATCTTACTGAAAATGGAGAGCATATTTGGGGAGAGCTGTCTAGATCCACAGCAGAGGCAGCGACCACACTGGGATACTTCACTGAAGCTAAAGCTGAGTTGATTGATCTGGAAACAGCGAAGAAATATGCTGGCTTTGAGGCGGTTAGCTGGGGATTGAACTCTCGTGGTCGCGCCCGTCGCGCACGCGAGCTCTTAGGCTGGAAACCGTCTCGACCAAGTCTTGTAGGCGAATTGCCGCAAATTCTTCAGAGTGAGTCGCGTCGCTTGCAAAACTAAGTTCTGGCATTTTGTCTTCTTCGTATGGAAAACGAAAGCATTCCGATGGGGGGGGTTCATTTCGATCAGCTTCAGGCAATGGCATATTGCTAGTCAGTATCGATGCCTGCAGTGACCTTGCGAAGTGATTTCTGTGTAAAAAAGTGCGATGTGCCCTTATATAAAGAATTTCACTCATCCATAACTCCCTGATTATTGCAGGTGAGAACCCTGTCAGATTCTAGCAGACCACATCATGAGCTGTAAGTCTTTCCAATAGAACTGAAATTCAGAGAAAATGCAAACGAAAACCGTCTTGCGCCGTCAGCAATGACTCGTAATTTCTTGGTAGAATCAAAGGCCCAGACCGATTACGCCCTCATTCTTCAACACGAGAAGGACAAAACCATGAGAATGGCTTACAAGCCTTACATACCCATCATCACCATCAGCCTTATAAACGGTCATCGGGGAAATTAAACAGCCACGTTTTAGTCATTGGTCCTCGTATTTTGCTTAGCCCAAAGCCAAAATGAGACAAACTAACAAATGCCCGAGTCATGACGGACCCTAAGCCTCGAATTCAATCGGACTAGGAGTCCAAATCCCTCCGCGGACTGCCCCGCGGACTGACCCGCGGACAGGCCACGATCGTGCGCAGTGAGAGATTGTGCCGCCGGCCGACCGGCAAGTTATTAGACCGACTCTTGGCACCTTCTAACCCAATGAATAGGATACGCCCTAATCAAAACACAAATTTATCCGCAATATCTAGGTGGAATAGTTCGGGCTATCCCCGGCCATGGTGCAATGGAGGTTTTTTTTGTATCTTTCTCATAGATTAGTGTCAGATCGAAAGGAATCCCAGGATCCACTCTATGGAAGGTTACCAGCTTAACTCCGACCCTTGTAATCTATATAGCTCTTTCATGACGCTTTTGCTTTGCTACTTATTCGTGTAAACAGAAGTTTCATGAGAACTGAATCTTCAAGTCGCAAACTGTGATACTTAACTAGAGCTCTAGCTGCTCAAGTCAGGTGTTTTGCCAGGCTGATTCAGCAAAACAGAGCCTCAACAGCTCTATTTTGAAACAGGAAGGTGCCCTAGCTCTGCGTGGTGAGGTGAACATTCATCTCACCTGGGAAACTACGACCATCCATCTCTTGAACCTTGGAACGTCTTTCCCTTCACCCCATCCCCTCCTTTCCTCCTCATATCTACATACACAATGCCTTTCTTCACCAAAGCGTCGGACGAGCCAGCGTCTACTACTGGAGGTACCACCAGACCGACTTCCATCCTTTCTTCCCAACAAGATGCATCAATCAAGCCTGCGGATGATAGTTTCAGCATTAGTCTGCGAGGCAAGCTTGTCTTCTTCACGCTAGCAGTACTTACCTTGATGGCCGCTTTGGATGGTACCTCTCTTTCTGTTGCTCTCCCAGTAAGTTATTTGTCGCATTCATGTGTGAAGAAACCCAAGCTCACAAGTTCAGACCATCTCCAAAGATTTGAATGGAACGGCCATCGAGGCTTTCTGGAGTGGAACTTCTTTCTTACTGTCTTCTACTGGTAAGACACTTCGACGTTTGTCTTATTGAAATATACATAGCTAACAAGCGATACAGTATTCCAACCCAGCTTTGCATCACTGTCTAACATCTTCGGTCGTCGACCAATGATCCTCCTCGGCATTTTGTTCTTTTGTATCGGTGCCATTCTCGCCGCTGTCGCGAAGAACTTCACGTACATGCTTGTGGGGCGAACCATCCAAGGTGTAGGCGGCGGTGCCATTATTGCCTTGGCAGAAGTCATTATCACCGATCTCGTCCCTCTTCGTCACCGAGGAAAATACTTTGGTATCATGAGTGCGATGTGGAGTCTCGGTTCTGTCACAGGTCCGATTCTTGGCGGAGGTTTTGCACAGAGCGTCACTTGGGTAAGGAAAATCAATACAATATAAAGGAAATACACAGAAGAACTGACAAATACTCCTTTGAAATTAGCGATGGATTTTCTACATTAATTTTCCCTTCATCGGGGTTGGAAGCGTCCTTGTCGTGTTCTTCTTGAATCTGAAGGTTCTCCCCGGGTCTCTGAGTGAAAAGCTTCGCCAAATCGATTACATCGGAACATTTCTTTTCGTCGCGAGTATTTCTTCCTTTTTGATCCCTCTGAGCTGGGGCGGCATCTCCTACGCTTGGAACTCGTGGCATACGCTCGTCCCACTCATCATCGGAGCGGTTGGATTACTCTTCTTCGCATTCTACGAATATCGTTTCGCCAAAGACCCAATCATCCCACCTGCTATCTTTCTGAACCGCACAGCAACCGTCTCTTTTATCGGAAGTACTCTTCAAGGCCTCATTCTTTGGTGTACCTTATACTACCTCCCGTTGTACTATGAGGCAGTCAAAGGATTCGGCCCCATTCTTACAGGCGTGGCTGTCTTCCCTGAGACTTTTACCGTCGCACCCAGCGCAATGGTCACCGGTATCCTAATCACTATTACCGGTCGTTATCGCTGGGCGATTTGGCTTGGATGGACTGTTTCGACCCTTGGACTTGGTCTTATGTGGCTTATCAAAGTGCAGACCAGTACATATGGATGGATCCTCCTCAATGTCGTTCCTGGTCTGGGCCTAGGCATTCTGTTCCCGTCGCTTGGATACGCGGTGCAAGCGTCAGCAGATCCTGACAACTTGTCCATTGCAGTAGCTATGTTTAGCTTTTTCCGAGCCTTGGGGCAGGCTATCGGCGTTGCGATTGGAGGTGTCGTTTTTCAGAACCGCATGTACGCGAATCTGCTGAAGTATCCTGCTCTTGCGCCCTACGCGAGCGCTTACAGTCAAGATGCGTCGGGGTTGGTCCAAATTATCAAACAGATGGCTGCCGGTGCCAACAAGTCCAATCTGAAAGAGGCGTACACTGACAGCTTACGGATTGTATGGGTCGTTTGCTGCGCGATCTCGGGCGTTGCCTTATTGTTCAGTCTGTTAACAGAGGCTTATGACTTGAACCAAGAGCAGCACACTGCACAGGGTCTGCAGGATGGCAAAGATGACACCCGCAGTGAGAAGGACGTTGAGGCAATGCAGACCTCGCCGCCGCGTTCTGCAGATAGCAACAAAAAGAGCCTTCAAAGCGAGAAGGATGTCGAGGCTAGTGCTGAGCAGGAGATGCAGAACAATACGCCTCTCGCCTGGTGAATGAGGACGACTTGCAACTGATACGGAATATGGAAATTTGTTGATGACTGATGACGTTCGACTCTAAGGTTTAATATCTATTAATTCAATATGAACATCTCCCCACCTCAAAGATACTGAGATCCATATCTAGTAGATCCTCCACTCCTCTCGGACTCAAAATCATTCAAATCATCCGTATATCCAACACCACGAATCAAAGTCTTAATCCCCTCCCCATCTCTCATAGTCTCCCATGCCTCAACAACATTTTCAAAGTCCACAACTTTCGTAATAAGAGGCTTCAACTCAATCTTCCTTGTAAAGGCCAATTCAATCGCCATCTTAAAATCTCCCGGCCCATACCGAAAACACCCCTTCACATTAATCTCGTTCTCCGCCACAACAGAAATGGGAAAATTCACGTTCCGAGTTCCAAGTCCAGTCTGTACGAAGGATCCGCCCACTCGAAGCGAATGAATCGCCATCTGAATACAAGCCTCATTACCCGTAGCCTCAACCGCAACATCAAATCCAGGTACATCCGACTCCGTAAAGTGGGAGTTTCGGTGCATGCCCCGCAAGCACTGTGCATTCTCCTCGGACGAGAGCGCCTGGTTAGGAATTGCAGTTGAGAATGACAGCCGCCCATTGGGGATGTATGAATGCGCGAAGTTTAGTTTATCCCGTTTGACATCCACAGACATGATAGTTGACGCGCCGAATTCCCGTGCCACAGCAGCAGAGAGTAATCCCACCGTTCCAGCACCGAATACGACCACCTTGTCGCCTGGCTGAACGCCTACCTGGCGAATAGAATGAACAGCAACAGCTAATGGCTCAATGAGCACCGCTTCGTCAAGACCGAAAGAGATACCCACGCTAGGCGGGATCTTGTAGCAGTTATCCGCCGGCGTTTTGTAGTATTTTGTTAAAGCACCGTGGAAAGGTGGTGAGGCGGCAAACTGCATGTCTGGACAGAGATTGTATTTCCCAGATTTACACCGGCTGCATAGTCGACATGGAACACCGGGCTCAATGGCTACCGCATCACCTGGTTGAAGATTGAAGACTCCCGGACCGACAGCATGCACAATGCCGGAGGCTTCATGGCCCATAACTAGGGGATATTCTTCTGAGACGAATTTTTTGACTCCACCATGAAGCCAAAAATGAAGCTAAAATGTACATTAGCCTTTGAGTTTGAGAAGTAAATTTAGACTTTTGGAGTTTATTTTGCTTTTGGAGTCTTGGGATATGTCGTGCATGAGACGGGGTGACAGATGTCAAGTGGGGCATACATACGTCGCTTCCACAGACACCGACGTAGGCGATGCGGACTACCACATCCCTAGGGTCTTCGATAATAGGAAGAGGACGGTCTTCAAAGCGAGCATCTTCAGGACCGTAGAGCAGACATGATGGATTCTGCATTTGGCTTTGCATTTTGTGAGAGGTATAACGGTGCTGGTTCGGGAGACTTATAGTGGGACCCGCGGAGGATTAAAGCCTGAAGAATAAATCATATGATCGGAGAAAATAGGACGTGCCTGAAGACTAATTTGGACTGCAGAATTACCCGTCCAATTAGCCTTCTCTTCCCTGTTCTGCAGAAGTGAGATGTAGGTCGGAAGACAGAAATCCGAGGGGCTGCATGAGGTGGTGTTGGGAAGGTGGAGAGTCTTACATACCCCCCTGCTCGATGGTGGGGTTTGGGCACTATATCAAGCAAATCAAGACGCATGCAAGATACTAAGTACGCATGTTCTGAGCTTCTATGGGGTCTGAAGGATTGGAAACGCCGAGTCACTTTTGAAGATATAATTCTATTGGTATTTTGTAGACGGTATGTATTGAGCTTCAAAACTTCAAAACTTTCTACATCGCAAAGCCTACCAGACAACCTTGGTTGAAGAGATGGTGGAAAAAGAAAAACAAGGATAGAAAAAAAAAAAAAAAATAGACAAAGAAAAGATAAGCCCGCGCCAGCCCATGCTAACACACAGTAGAAATGGCATAACCATCATATCGAAACCTGAATGAATGCATATGCCACGGGTTCTTTTCAACAAGAGGGGGAAAAGGTAATCAGAGAGAAGTTATGATCAAAACAGAAAGGGGGATCCCAACGCTAAGCGCAAACGAAAGGGACACAACTGCGACCCGATTAGACTTAAGAAATCTTGCTTCAAAAATCTACCAGTCGTCATCGTCATCGTGCTTCCCCTGCATAGCACTTTGACGAGCACGCAGGGCCTCGGCTAGACCACCTGCCAAGCTGGCGTTGGAGGTGCTGTTCGGTGTGCCGCGACCGCTAGCTCCAGACGAGTCTCCAGATGCCATGCTTGCAGTGCTGTCGCGAGGAGCTGGTGGGGGAGCGGGTTTCCGACCAGCCATGTTTGGTCGCTTAGCTGGAGGTGCCGGGGGTGCTGGCTTTGTCTTTGCCGCGGCGACGGCAGCTGCGCCAGATCCGTTGGGGACAGGGCTGGGGGTTGCGCGGGCGACAGGGGGTGGAGGAGGTGGTGCTGGCTTGGGTGTTGCAGCCACTTGCTCTTCAAGGTAGGCTTCAGGGGTCCAGCCCTGGCTGGAGGTTGTCGTATTCATACACAGCCACCATCCTGGAGAAGAGTGTTAGTTTCTGTAACTCATGAGTGAAAATAATAAACTTGAAATACATACCATTGCCCTCCTTGGACACAATCTGTACAATTTCGCCAGTCTTAATGGACAGCTCATTGGATCGGTCACTGTTGAAGTCATACAGAACCTTGGCGGTAGGCTTCTTCGAGGCTGCTGGGGGTGCAACTGGGGGAGGTGGAGGCGGAGCTCTTACGGAGCTCGTGGATGAAGTGTGGGAGTGTGAAGCCTGGGTAGCAGCAACGGGTTGAGGAACAATCCGTGATTGCGCAGCTGGCTGTGGGACTGGAGCGGGCTTGGGTGTCGCCTGGGGTAGAGGCTGAGCAGCAGGGGTAGGTCTACTACGAGCAGCCGATGAGAGCGTCGAAGGACCACCGCCTGGGCCACCTGGGCGCAGCAGTTTACCCTTAGTTACTGGACGAGCAGCAACTTGCTTGGGTCGAGGAGTCGGCTTTGAAACGGAAGAAGCAGGTTCGCCCGCAGTAGTGTGGATGGTACTGCTCTTGTAGCTGTCAACATTGCTAGAGCCTGGGTCTTTGACTGTCTTGACGAGAGCCAGTTTCCCGGGCTTCTTGTTGTACTCAATGCTGTCTCCAACCTTGAGGTTCAATGAGCCACGCAGTGCAGTTTTCAGGTGAGTGAAGAATTCAGTCTTGAAAACGCAGTTCAATAACGGGTCTGGCTCTTGGGCCCCGATAACCAAGGAAAACCAATCGTCCTTCAAGTTGGATGTGCTAACAGATTTGATGGCTCCGATGGGAACGGTACGCTCGGATGAGATATTCAGCTGGTTGTTAACAATGGCTTGGGCGACAATATACACATGGCGGTTGGTCAATACGATGATGCGAGGTGTCGGCTTGCTAGATCGACCAAATTTCGACACCAAAACCTCACCGCGGCAAGAGAACAGAACCTCTTCGGAGCTGTTGATGTTCGCACCATTGCGGATCATCTCGCCTGGGCCACCACTATTGGCCACTCCAAGGTAGTCGCCAAGGAAGCGACGTGAACCCAGAAGACTCATTCTCCGACGCTCTTTTCGGCCTTGGAGGATTTGATGTCCTTGGTCACGCACCTTAATGAACTCCAGACCTCCAGTCATGCGACGCCAGAACCGTTGAATACGAATAGCGCACTCAATACGGTAACGAAGATAGTTCCTCCAGGCGCGCTGAATACGGATAGCCATGTTATGCCAGTAGCGGTCACGCATAGCCTCCAGAGCGAAAAGGGTCTCTGGGGTCTTAACAAAGACCTTAGAAATACCCATTTGGTATTCTTCTGTCGGAATACTGGTGTCTCTCAGGATTTGCTTGGCACCTGACTCCGCATCTCCAGTCCAGGTATAGTCACCAGCGTACGAGGTCTTGGGAGACAAGAGGTAGAATCGCTCAACAAACTTGTCGAAGGTTTGACGGTAAGCAAAACCAGCACGACGAATACGTACGTTCTCCTGAAGACCAAGGTACTTAATCTGATGCAGCACGTTGCTAACATTGTACTCTTTAGGAGCCTTATTGTCGTTGGGCTTAATGGTTCGAATGTAGGAGGGCTGCGCCTTCATCAACGTAGCAACAAGATCATTGGCAGAGGCCTTGATCTTGTCACCAGCAGTAGGTGGACGACGCTTGTCATCCTGGTTCACTTGGTTGGGGAACAGAGTATGGACAAACTGGTTGCTACTGGATCCAGCCAGGTTCAAAAGGTCCTTCAGCAACTGATCCTTATTCTTATCGGTCATACCCTCGACGGCGTAGCTCACATCACCAGCGTAGTGCTTAATGATGAACTGGCCTTGGCGTCCCTCGAAGTTGGGGTTTTGAGAAAGGAAGTTGAGACGACCAACAAATGTGTTGTCGGCCGCTCCAGAATCGGCGTGAGCGGTGGCACAGGCGTCGTTCAATGCAGCAAAGACACCAGGGGGGCGCTTATCCTCGATCAAGGAGCACACTACCTTGTTGTCGAAGTATTTGATGGGAGTCCACTGGATCTGTTCGCGAGCATACTCATCCTGCTCCGCCTTCAGAGTCAGTTGAATGAAGATCTGCTGTAGTTTCTCATTCACGTAGTTAATACAGAGCTGCTCGAAGGAGTTCTTCTCGAAAATCTCGAATCCGTAAATATCCAGAATACCAATAGAGTTGGAGATAGACTCGCGAGCAGTCAGAGACTGGTTCACACGCTCAACAATCCAATCGAAGAGGTTGAAGTAAATTGCCTTAGACAAAGCATCTCGAACAGCCACCGCTTGCACGGTATTCAACGGAACTTCGTATACGGAGCCCCTGCGACCTCCGCGGGCGGTTTCCATCAGGCGAATCGTCAAAGCCTTGTTGACACCTGCCGCATCGACTTCCAAAAGGTATGCGACAAAGTCGACCACCGATTGATCTGAGATAGACGCATTGCCAGAATCATCCTCGACGAATTGAACATTGCCAATCCAGAGAATAGCCGCCAGCATGCGGAAGACATTGTCCTGCTCTGCCTCACTCATACCAATCATCTGCATCGCATCCAATGTATCCTTGAACTCGGCCACATCGTCGACTCCGGGGACATCGAAACACTTCGATCGGCTCGTGTAGAGGTAGGATTGCGGTTGCTGAACACCAAAGTTGTCTCGATACTTTTGTGGGGCACCTTTGGTGAATTGGTAGAAAATATGGAAGTTTCGCTCGTTGGTAATCTGGCCGACGACTCGTGACTTCTCCAGCAGGTAGTTCGTAATGTTGGCTCCGACGGGCTCGCCGTTGCGATTGAACTCGAGTTCCAGGTATTTACCGAACCGGGATGAATTGTTGTTGCGCAATGTTTTCGCATTACCAAAGGACTCCAATAAGGGGTTGGTGGCTAACACCATGTCCTTGGTCTGCTGAATTGACGAGTTGCTGCCCCCAGAAACACTAGCAATATATTGCATGATCCGCTTGGCGGCCTCGGTCTTTCCAGCACCCGATTCTCCCGAAATAATCACACACTGATTATCATTATAAGATTTCATATTGTAATATGCCGATTCCGCGACTCCGAATACGTGAGGGGGGACTTCCAGTCGGTTCTTGCCGCGATAGGAATCGAGCACCTTGTCGGTGTAAATGCCCACTGGAAAGCGCCGGAGTTGTCAGTATGCTGGTTCTTCGAAAGTACTGGATCGATTCGTCTCAATCAATCACTTACGATCTTGGAACGGATTGACCGAGACCAATACGTGGCCGATGTAGGTCTGTACAGAGACAGCCATTAGTCCGATGCTCTGCGCGCGGCACATAGTCGCCGGCTAGGATCGCAATTCACTTACATAGATTTCGCCATGTTCGAATCGTAGTTTCAAGTTATCGTTGATTGCTTCGTTGGAGATCTTACTGAGAAGTGTCAAGTCCGACACGCCGATCTCCTTCTTCTTAGTCGATTCAAAAGCGGCCTTCTTGACCTGGGGCTTGCCCGCCGATCGACCGTCGCCGACATCAGCTGCTCCTTTGTTGCGACCAAAACGACTCTTCTTTTCCCCGCCTTGCGGGCGTCGTGACTGACCCTAAGAAAGCGCAACCGCGGGGTCAGTATCGGGACGGGCTGCGGTGTCTCAACGGGGAGGGGGAGTTGAGCGACAGGGGCATGCCTCTCACATTGAACTTACCATAGTGTGTCCGACTGGGATATATTGCGCCCAGGCGACAATTGAAGAGTCAAAAAGGCAAAAACGAAAGTATGCTCACAAGAGAGACTGGGTGTTCTCATCACCTCAAGGGAGAAGGGCGGACACTTACGTACAACAGACAAACCCAATCAAACAAGCTGCGCCACACATCATTCAAAGGGTCTGGTTCAACTGCTGCCTCAGGGGGCGATTTCCACTGCACAACCACGATTATTGGCTTGTGATCGCTTGTTCCAGAATTTCTTATTCTGATTCAATCATATCATTGGCTAGACGTCGCATCTTTTGAATTCAGCCTGGTGGATAAGACTTTTCTCCGTCTGTCTTCCACTCTGTACATACTTATAGACTGACTTCCCCATAAGTCAACTGGTGTGGCTCGTGCGGGTCAGAAATAGAAGCACCGACGTCATTAGGCATACCCAATGTGCCCGTCGTGGTTCGTAAGCGCCCAAGGCTTGGTGACGGTCATACTGGATCTTGCTTGTCCTGCAAGGTAGCAGAGTTTTTCTTGCCTTTCAATCAGCCTCATTCATCATAGTCAGCGCCCGATTGTACTAGACCCAACAGGGTCTTTACTAGGATTATCACAGCTTGGGTTATATTGGACTGTATGATAATATAATTAACACCATATTGCCACTTCGCTTGGATTTTGCTAGGGTCAACAATTAGAAGATAAAGTCATCTTCAGCTGATTATCAATGGAAGGGAGTTGAATGTATGTAGGTATAGTACAGTTCTAGACATGAGTAGAGGAAATAAGAGAGGAGGGTATATACACGAAATAGCGAAACCCCACGCCACACGCAATGAATGGTTCAAAGGTCATAGGTATCGACAGGTATCCAGGCTAAAAAAATAGTAAGATCAAACGTTCTATATGCAAGGGAAGGGTAGAATGAGACCCTTATTGCGAAGCCTTGGGCTCGGATGTCTGCTTTTGCCCAGTAACAGCAGGCGACTGTACAGCTGAACTGGATGCAGGTGCTGGATCCTGTGATGCGGAAGCTAGCTGAGCAGCCGCGTCAGTCGTCTTTGGAGCACCTCGTCCAAAAGACCAGTACGACGCGACTGTCGACCACCAAGTCTCTGGAGCCTCCTGTTCCTGCACCTCTGGCTCCTCCTCCCACACAGCTTTCGGAAGAATTCGATGTGTAGCTTTGGACTTTTCACCATTCTTGGCCTGGAGAGCCAACAGTTCCTTCTCTAAGGCAACTAAAGCCTCCCGCGCCGTCTTCTCCGATTGCTCCAACTCAATTAGACGATCCTCAACGCCATCCCGACGAGTGGTCTCCTTGCGCCGTGATCGCCACGACTCAAAGAGAATCAACCCACCCGCGACCAAGAAAAGGAAGGTCTCACTGATGAAATTTGCGCCGGACTCGATAGCCTTCGACTCGGTCAAGGGACGAATACGGTATTTATGAGGCTTCGCCGCTTCTTCTGCCGCCGCCTTCGCTTTCGCAAGTGCATGTTCCTCCGCCTTCGTCTCGGCTTCGGTCTTCGCTGTCGGGGACACGGGGATATGTTTCTTGGCTTCGGCTTCGGCAGCAGCCTGGCGCTGTGATGCGGTGTTGTCGCGAATAGAGCCTAGTCGCAGGCGCATGTCGAATCGATGGAGGGCCTGTGCCATTGACACGCAAAGGTGTCGGAAGCGATCATGTTCGCGAGCTTGTGCTTTGATTTGATTCTGGTGCGGATGTCAGCCTGCCATAGGCACCAGTATAAGCATTCGCTGGCCGTTTTAATGGGGACATACGGCGATTGGTTTAGAAAGTGTTCGTATCGCCAACGACGAGAGTTTTAGTGTGAGCGACATGGTGTAGCGTGGTTAAGACAAAACTGTCTTGCCTCGAGAGCTTGACTCACGCCGTGACGCTGTTCAGGTACTGAGCCCCACTGGTGGTTGAAAAGGGCTTAGTGGGTGATGACTCAGCTATGGCTCGGAGGCCAATGACATCTCGGGCCGATCTGGAGGATCAGGAAGGCTCATGGAGGCTCATGGACCTAATTGAAATAGTACTAAGGCAGAAGAGAGGAAACGTGGATATTCCTCGATCATATTCAAAGTACTCTTTACACTTTACCTATATTATTAGGAATTCAAATTTATGCGCAGGTCTCGAGGGCACCGCAGAACAACCTTCAAGTTGGAATGAATACTAGTATGCGCCTAAAGCCTCAGCAGCGAATATTTGCACTCTTAAAGGTCCACTAGTAGTGAGACAGAGTGATCTCATTGAGTTCACACTACTATATAATTGTTGCAACCAAATGGTATTCTAACATTGAGGCCTCCGATTATTGATCCTCCGAGATCGCAAATAATTGTATTTAACATTTGAAACTTGAACCTTGGAACATTGAATGTTATTTATATGATTGAACATTGAATAGGTAGTAAGATATTGCATGTGTGACAGGATCCACAGTGGACGTTACACATATATACTTTAGGTACCTAACGGCCCGGTCAAAAAATAAACGCGGCGCACATGTTCTGAGGCGATGCAGTTCAGCAAACAAGGACACATGCAAGCAAAACCAGCGATAACTTTGAATATATTTAGACAAACATGAATATTGGCAGATGCATTGGCTAGAAATTTCATTGTTTATACTCATATTGACATACTGAAGGACCCTAACAACCAGAGCGCAGCAGCGATAGCACGTGATGATTACCTCATCAATGGCACTGTTTATCGGTTTCCTAATCGGGAAAACTATTATGGCCCAACTTCTTCACTTTGGCTTCAAGCTTTCTCCGCCAAACTCTCGGTCGGGTTCTGCTCTGCTGTTTTTGTGGGAGCTTTGTACAGTTTTTGCTTCATTAGCGCTTTGCATTCTGGTATTAACTCTTCACGCTTTACTCCCCTCCGAATTCCTCCAATTCTCTCGGGTTGCCGACCGGGTGGAGCTCATTAAATACGCTTGATGCTGACCTTCGGATCGCTGCAGGGATACCGATTTTGCTACAACCTAATACCCCGCTCGCCATACGAAGCTAATATTCTCTATTCTGATGACTTTACGCCTGGTTTCTCGTTTCAAAAGTTTCAATCGCAACCCAGACCTCGTTGCGACAAACAGCCGTAACCTCGACGTTCGCGACGCATAAAACAGACTACGCCGTACAGATAAATATTCATAATGGAGGCTCTCTCACCACGATCCACAAACCAGATGATTAAGCCCAAGCCCGCAATGGATCGGAAAATCGTCGACAAAAATGCTGCCGCTGCTGGTCAGAAGGCTTCCTCTTCCAAACATCATGCAGACCCTCCACCACCCGTTGTCCCGGAACCAGAGGAAGGCGGGGAAAGATATGCCATCGGTCAATTCTTGGGAAAAGGAGGGTTCGCTGTCTGCTATGAGGGAACATTGGCTCGGAACGGTCGCGTATATGCGATGAAGGTTGTGAAGTCTCAGATGCCACAAAGGAAAATGGAAGAAAAGGTATGCACCCTCTTGCAAGACGAGAGATGGGTAAACATTTACTAACATACATTCAACAGTTCCGAACAGAGTTACAAATTCATTCAAAAATGCGTCACCCATTTATCGTTCAATTTTACCGCGCCTTTGCATTCGAACAAAGTACTTATGTGGTGTTGGAGTTATGCCCGAACGGATCAGTAATGGATATGGTTCGAAAGAGACGACATCTTTCATTGCCGGAGGTTAGACGATTTATGATTCAACTTTGCGCAGCCGTGAAATACCTACACAAGCGGTTTGTAGCACATCGCGACTTGAAAATGGGGAACCTGTTCCTCGATCACAACATGAACATCAAGGTTGGAGATTTTGGCCTGGCTGCCATGATTCTATCTGACAAGGATGCGAAAAGGCGAAACACACTTTGCGGAACACCCAACTATATCGCCCCGGAGGTTTTGGACAAGAGCAAGGGTGGGCATACACAAAAAGTGGACATATGGTCGCTTGGTGTCATTTGTTTTGCCATGTTGACTGGTTATCCACCCTTCCAGTCAAAGACCCAGGAAGAGATTTACAAAAAAGTTCGCAATTTGCATTACGTATGGCCCAAAGACTCAGATAATAACAACCACATCCCCGAAGAGGCCAAAGACCTCGTCAGTGCATGCTTGAACCTTGTCGATGAAGAACGCCCGGACCCAGATGACATTGTGGAGCACCCATTTTTCAACATGTACGATGGATGTATCCCTCGCCAACTGGATCCAGCCAGTCGCTTCAACAAGCCCCTTTGGCTGAAAGAACAGGCACCACGGGGGGACGTTATGGTCGGTGGGTATGGCTTAGACTCCGACGAGAAGCTACGTGCATACGTGTATCAAGTCGATGATCCCAGCCAGCGATACCACTCTTGTAAAGCCGCATTTTACTCACTTTGTGGAGTTGGCAGAAAGCCTGATGGAACTGCTCGCAAGTCCGTCGGCCGCAACTGCTCCAAATCTGCATATTATGAGTGTGAAGCTGAAGATGCTAGAGGGCTTCGCCCCCTTGTACCCCTACCTACAGACTTCTTGTACCAGTGGCCAAGTGATGCTGATGGTGACTGGTGTCTGCTGGAAACATCGCGGAAGATTGTCCGTAGTGAAGACTCCGCTTTCGACAGCAGTATGATGTCTCGACGCAACCTGTCTGTTCGTGCCAACACAGCCGTTACCTCCAGAACCAATGCAGCTTTGGCTGCTGCCCACCAGCGCCGAGTGGAGCCTCAAAGCCATGCAGCAACACTTCGACAGCAAGCTCGACTACCCGTGTCTCCTGCACGTAAACTCACAAATATTGGCGAACCTCCAGAGACTTTGCGCTCCCAGCGAGATGTCAGAGAGCCCGAGCCTGTCTTGCCTCCAGTCAACAAGGCTCCTCCGCCTTCTGGTGGACTCGCAGAGCGCCCCATCAGAACTCGACGAATGGCATCTGCTTCTCAAGCCCCATCTCTGCGTGAAGTAGAAAGACCTCAATTATCCAAGTCGACTAGCATGCCATCAGGGCTCACAATTGGAAAAACTCGATCTCAATCTCGTAGGTTGGAGGCAGCTGGCCAAGGTCCATCTGTCACAACTGTTGAGCCCAAATTAGCACCAAAACCGGAAGAACGTCGAGCAGCTAGCCGACAGGTGACGATGCGATCTGTTTCTCGACCCGATCTTAAAATTGCCGCCGAAAGAGCCGAGCGGCCCAAGATCATCAGCCCCACTGAAGAGGGATTTGCGTCTCGCATGCAATCAAAACCCATGGCAACTTCTCAAGGACTCAGTCGATCCAATAGCAAAGGGACATCCTCTTCAGGTAAGGCTCGCTCGAGTCTTGGCCTGAGTCCTCTTTTCCATCAGGAGGATCTCTGCGAATTGCTACCAGGCACGTCTTCAAGCGAAGTGAACACTGACCTGCGCCTCATGCTATCGAACCTTTTGAGCCATGCCCCTGCTCGCCGCCGGAGTGGACCTCGCAAACAACCTCACGCGTATGTTATAAAATGGGTGGACTACACCAATCGTTATGGCATTGGTTATGTTCTAGATGATGGAAGTGTGGGATGTGTCTTCAAGGGTGAGAATGGTCAGCCAGCCTCTAGCGTCATTGTGCGAGATGGAGAAAGACACATCCGTCGCAAAGCTCGTAGCCTTGACAATGGTCAGGAGAAGGGCATTCCTTATGCTGAAGCGGACTGTTTGATTCCTCGTAATGGCAGTCCCGTTGAATTTTACGAAAATCGTGATGATAATTTGTTGGGTTGTCGTGGCATTCGGCGTGGATTCATTTCTCCATCTTTGTTTGATGCTCAAACGTCGAAGGTGATGAGATTACGCCTCAATGCCGGATCAGAATCGGACAAATCGGACATGGAAAAGGTCAAGCGAGTCAAGCTGGTTGATCAGTTCGGAAAGTACATGATTGGATCACTTGGTCGCCATGGTGATGAGGGAATGACAGATGATGTATCTAGTCACAGCAGTGGCCAGTTTATCAAATTTTACCAACGTCTAGGTAACGTTGGAATTTGGGGATTTGGCGATGGTGCTTTCCAGTTCAACTTCCCTGACCACACGAAGCTCGTCATCGCACCCGGGCGCACTCGAAGCTCCTCACCTTGGATCGACTTTTACCACCTTTCCCCATCAGCCGCCCGGTACTTTTCCGCGAAGGGCAAAATGCACCCTTCTGGCTTTGACACTCGTGCCGTTGCCTCTGACGAAGCATCTACATTTTTGAGCATTATTAATGGGCAAGCTGTTAACGCCGTCGAAGCTCGAATTAGGGAAATCTTGGACGCAAACTCCTTCCTTCAGAAGATTAGTTTTATAACCGATGTTTTGAAAGTGTGGATCAAGCATGGACGTCTTGGTGGTCGTCCAACCCCAACCCGTACCCCTGGCGACGATTCTGTACCCCCGGAGATGTTCTGGCAGGGTACTCAAGAGCGATCGCCGAGCACAAGTCAAGGGACCAAGTTTGTTTGGGTCACTGTTGGAGCGCCTGATGGCGATGGAGAGTATCGCTCAGTAGTTCTTAAGGACAGCGATAAGAATAGGTCTGCGAGGCCGAATTCCATGGATGTTGATAAGGAGATGGACATGATACAAGAACGACTGCGAGCTATGGGACGAGGATGAGTGCTCTTTTTTCTTGTTGAATTTTGCTATTTAGTTTCACGACGTGATGATTTTTTTGTTCCGATTCTTTCGATTGGGATGTATGGGCTTCTAGCAACGAAGGAGTTTGATGTTTGATACTCTGAGCCACTTGATATTATTGGCTCCGCCACTTTTAAATGACCTCGTTTCTTTCATAATATGTCCAATGCGTTACTGTGCGCAAAGGTCCTTGAAATTTTTCGATCAGTAGATGGCAAAGTACTTCATATCCGGGTTTCTTGTATGATCACCACCGGCATTACTGTTCCCACTTCGTTAACTAGCGGTTACTAGTTCTGAAGAACCTGGAACTATTTTGAAGGCTCATGTAGCAACTTAATTTGTTGTTTCTCGATGACCTTGAGAAAGGCCGATGTCATCAATTGATAGACCGCATGCAGCCAGCAGCCCATACATCTCCCTCAATCATATACACCACCTGTTCGTGCGCTCGTTTCACGAACACCAATCCTGTCCCAACTCCCGAGGTTGTATCATAAAAAAAAATCAACTGCCTCGCTACGCCATTGTAGACCTTATCGGACACTACTCTCAGCATGTCTATCGATGACCCTGGTTTCATCATTTCTCTGCGAGAAGCGCAGCAAAGCGCATCTGAGGGAGGTTTGATGTTTAGATGTAGTCTAAACCATTGGAATTATTTATGCTTTGAGAAATCACTGCCTCGATAATGCTGTCCTTTAAACCCTCCGTGTAGACATGCACCTTGATGATCTTCAGACCAGTACTCTCAACCAGCTGGTTCCACTGCTTTTGAGTTCGTTCCCGGGCACCCAGAGCCACCATCATGAGGTGCATATCCCATTGTGCCTGCTGCCAGTGAACGCTAGTATTGGGAAGAACCATATCATCAATGAGAATGTAAGAGCCAGGTGCCATGGCGTTGATAATATTATTCAAAATCTCGCGGCATTTATAATCTGGCCAGTTATGGAGAATATTCCGTAAATAGTAAAATTTGGCGGGTGAGTCAGGTGTGACTGATGAAACCTTGTCTGTTGACACCTTAGCGCTGCTTGATTCACGCTTTAATTGGATATTGCTAGCCCGGGCGCTTTACTATGTGTCTGGACCTAGTCGGAAATTCTAGACTGCAATGTCCGATGATCCGTTCCAAACTTCTCATGCTGGTATCTATTGTTTACATGTGTTGTCACGATCACTACGCCAGGATTATATTTTGCTCGGGCGTAAAACATTCTTAAATCAAAATCCCACGCTTTGATAAGTGGCGTTCTTCTGAGAACAAAATTAATTCGGAAGAATGACAAAAAGTACGGCTCTCAATTTGTGTGCCAACGTCTTTAAACTTTATAGGCGTCGCACGTTCTGAATGTTCGCACAAATACTATCATCCATCCTTAAAAAATAGAGTTCTGTTGAAACCAATTGATGGACTTAATTCCAAAAAGATGGAGATAGACTTTGTTATTCCTGAAAGATTTATTCAACATTTGATATTCGTCGCAACAGAGCCAGGAATTCCACTGCGACCGTGCCTATAAAGCAGCCTATTTGAAGTAACTCGGACCTCTTTTCTTAAGCACCATACAGTCCTCATTATCGCACATGAAATATCTATTTTTACCCCTACAAAGCTTATATAGTATAGTATACATATTGATCTATCTCTTTACTAGGGAGATAACAACAAAGTGGCCGCCAGAGACCATGTATTATATAGGTGTATGATTATTGGATCACTGATTGTTACATCCTTTTTTTACGGGAGACATGTGACCAAGTAGCATTTCCCTTCATATCTGATAGATCTCTCAAAGGACTTTAATTTGATACAACTTAGTCGATCCTGTCGTTGGTCACTATTCTCTCCCGTTGGGTTATCCTCAACTTCCTCTTATAAAGTTAATCATGATGATGAGGGCATAAGAGGCAGCTGTCTTGGCTTACTCTTGTTCAGATTGCTCTAGAGACCAGCCATGATGCTAATTTAAGTCCCATAAAATGCGAGCATCAAACATGAGCTCGAAAATATATACATCGAAAAGAACTGCTAGAGTCTAAGAAGTTAGCCAAGTCACAATTGTATCATATGCGCCGTATCTTGACATAGGCATGATCAAAATTCTGTACACCAAGGACAAAACTAACGTCGCCTCCAAAGAAGACAAAAAGGCTATTATAGTCCCAAGTTTGTGTAAATAGAATACGCGCATTTGCCGTTCTGCTCCGCTATCATCTTTTCTATAACCGAGCCTGATTGTAGGGACGATTGAGAACAATGTAGTACTGGATGTCAGTCGTGGTGAATGCGAGGATAAGGGGATAGTAGGGAGGTTGGTGAATACCTAATACTTTGGCGAGCCTGAGAAGGGCGACAGCAAATATAGTAAATAGTTATGTATTGACTAGAAATCCATTGGGCATATTGTTTCAGAAGCCCACTTCGGCTCTGCGAGGGGGAAGGAAGTTGCTCACTTTCCGCATTGCGGCCTTTGAAAACGTTTAAATTGAATTTCCTTAGCTGCATTACATAGCCCTTCCTTCAATTTCTTCACTTACTCAGTGCTTCGTCAATGAATGGTGCCCGTCTTAGTCTCTACCATAGTGTCGCAATTTATTCTCAAGAAGCCCTTTACACACTCACTATCTTAATGCCATCTCCTCCGTATTCTATCGCATAAATATATCTCAGACTGTTGCTATAAGGTATAACCACATGCAGGCTTGGCCAATCAGTTGACATGATCATAAGATACATATTCTAATTAGGATGGGATCATGGAACATGGAATATTGTTGATGAAAACCAGTTGACTTCGCAACTATAGATGCCACGAGTTTCTCCCAGGTGTCAGATAAAGTCCCAGAACTTGAATTTAATAACCCAGGTGCCTGAGTTCAGATTCAGCCCCGGTCAGCCCAAAGATTACAGTATAGCATATGCTTGATTTTTCGCAAGATACGAATGCTCAGGTGAACTCGTGAATTCTCTCCTCAGATTCGCCGGAGCGTTTGTCGAAAAGCGCGTGGCCTGATACTGATTGCAGCATCACTTGTTCCGTTGAATCCAAACACAAAATCATCAAATGCGTTATATCCATAGACCAGATTGTCAATGGTTTCCCAGCTTCGGCATCCAGACTGCAGGAAGAATACTGCATTCTCTTGTTCTTGGACTGCCGACGGGTCTAAAGTGCTATAGACAGCACGCCAGGCCGAACGATTCCTTGATTTGAGACCGGACGGAAACATGCGTACCGACAAATACGATGAACTGCTGCTTGATGCTCCGAACGAGGAGATGCTGGCGTAGTCTTCTAGAACATCATGCCCGTTCATGATCCAGGTTTTCACATGAAGGCCGGATTGGTCATCGGTGCGTAACTCGATACTGCTGTTCGTCTGAGGATTTTCATATATGCCAGCATAATTAAGCGTTGCCTCTGCCTTGCTGGCCGTTTCGAAGCTTCTCACTAAGGACTGTAAGACTTGGGTGGCTATATAAAGCTGATTATCTAGGTTAGACTCCGGGCCTGCCGATAAGATTGACATCGTGAGACCATAGTCGGGAATGATTGCAAAGAACGCATTGTAGTCAGGGACATCGCCAATTCTACTATAGACGTCGATAATACGTCCGTCAATAGTTAGGTTATTCGCACGGCAGATCTCCCATGGCGCACCTACTGAGATTCCCAGAGAAGAAGTATGGGTACGTGGTTTCAGCCAGGCTTTAGTCCTCATCTCGTCCAGCAGCTTATAGTTCAGGATAGCCTGACCAAATTTTGCTAGATCGTTCGCTGATGAATAGAGGCCTCCGTCCCTGAGAAGTTTAGTGAGCACCACAGGAGTTGGTACCAAGAAGCGGTGTAAAATACTCACGCTTGTTGAAATCCCATTGACGTACTCCAGTAGTTTGATTCGTGTGAGATAAACCCAACGCTATTGTTTTCAGGTTTGGAAGTATAGGAATCGGTCATGTTGAGGGGCGTGAAGATATGGCGCTGCACAAAATCTCCGTAAGACTCTCCTGAAACTCGCTCAATAACGAGTCCTAAGATATCATATGCCACGTCGCTATATGCTGGAGTGGTATAAGGTCCGTATGTTGGTTCCTTTTTACCAAACTTTGTCCAAAAGTCTGACCGATATCAGGTTAATTATGTTACATAACATAAAAGCTACCCGTGACAGGAATTACCTTTCCAAGTACATGGCCTTGATGAGGCCAAAGCCCCGCATTCACTATGACCTTCGGGAGGCAATTCTGGGAGGCCGTATTTCTTAGGATTAAATGAAGGCTCGTTGGCCAGATCATTTCCCACTGGAACTTACGTTAGCATTGTCAAGCGACCTTTCACATTGAATTCCATGGACAATACCCACAGTTGTCACCCACACCTGCAAGATGGCTGGCCATAGCATCAATAGTTATGTGATTCCAGTCCATGATTGTGGTCTTGTCTTGTATCCTTTGCTGCCTCTTAAGTTGATTCAACTCTGGTACGTATTTGGTAATAGGATCAGAGAAGCTGATATTGTCACCGAGAAGAAGCAGGCCCATCGCTGTAAAGACCTTACTGACACTTGCAATCCTAAAGACGGTACCACCATCGACTACTTGCGAGCCAGAGGTGTTATAAACAGTAGGGGTGTATGTCAGGCTGCCAAGAATATCATCCTCGTAAGCTGAGGAAACTGACACTGCAACACCTGTGGCGTTCCCGAGCAGAGACCCTAATTCTTCCTGAAGCTCCTGGATCTGGGAGAGAGATCTCTTGACTGCTTCATTCTTCGAAGGTTGTTTGGGTGGCGGAAGAACAGCACCCAAAGGTGGGCAATTGCTCACAGCTGTATTGCGAGTGACGATTTTGTCTGCGAGGCCATATCCAGCAAGGGCCAACAGGGCCCAGTATTGAGTTCGCATGATGGTAAATCTTTAAAATATATGCAAATGTTCGTACTCGAAGTTCTTGATTGAAGTGACCACATGGATCTCTTTATACATCCCAGATACCCCTGAGTACGGGAATCCATAGGTGCCGCCCAATTCTCGCGGTTGAGAGTAATCTCCAGCAATTGATAGCATGGAGATCACTAGAAACCCACTAATTCCACAGGATCTACAGCATATGGAAAAGATTCAGCACTGATGATGATCTTCTATTTTGGGCTTTATTCCTACACAGTTGTTTGGTGGAAGCGTAAAGTCGTAAAGTTTGCCCACCAGTTTACCCACCGTAGATCGCGATCGGGGCTGTGATCACCTGGGCAATATTGATGGTAATTTAAACATTGAGTCAGTTGATACTCGAAATAAACGCAATAATTTCTTCATTGAAATTGTAGCCTCAATCACGCGAAGCACAATTTCCGTATGTCGGTCGAAGACATTTTTGGCCCCAATCTCCAGCACGTTTGAAAATGCCAATGATTGGTTACAGCGTACATAGTGGGTACACCACAGCTCGCCTGACCAATTAAGATCAGGCCAGCGTCTTAGAACTTACGTTGATATGCGATCGTGGCATGGGGGCGGAGTTATCAAGTTCGGAACCATTGTGCGCTTCTTCATCACGGAAACTTTCATGTTCAACGTTATTTGCTGGGGCGTAAAAGATCATCAAAAAATCCATATTAGTGGATCAAGTTTATCCTTAACAACCCGAGAACAATGCCAAGTCCCATGGAGAAAGCAAAGAAACGTCGAACCAGCGCCCCGAAGAATCGTACGGGCTGCGGCACCTGCAAGTATGATTTTCATTTATCACAAAAACCTTTCCAATCAGTTGGCATGGACCTCACCCCGATAATAGGCGTCGACACAAGCGCTGCGATGAAACAGTACCCATATGTGACTTATGTAGCAAGTCAGGATACGTCTGCGACGGTTATTTCGACCCTTCGACAGGACGAAAATTCGGGGGTAATGCACGAAGCATGAGGCATTTTTCTCAATGTCTTCGGCCGGTTTCTCTGGACCACTTTGGCAATGAGAAAGAGGCACAGGGGTTCCGATTTTTCGAAATAGCAACGACACTGCAGCTGACTGCTGCTCTTAAGAATCTCGACTGGACTCCACCTCTTCTGCAGCTTAGCCATCATGATCGTGCAATTCGTCATGCAATTATTGCTAATGGGATTATGAGCAAAAGATATCAAGAAAATGAGTTGGCAGCAACTGCGAATCCACAGGCAGATACACTTTATCAAGAAGCCTTACAGCAGTATGGAAAAGCAATTGCTTGTTTGCGGTCGCAGATCCAAGACAGTCAACGCAGCTCTCAGTTGCTCGAAAAATTACCCGCAATATGTGTTCTTCTGGTTATGTTCGAATTCGTGCAAGGGAACGCAGAAGGGTTGCTGTTACATCTCCAGAGCGCGAATAAGCTAGCCTCCAAGGCAAGCAATGGTCCGCAAGCTCAGAATTTCCTCAAATTATTGACATTAATCGACATGGTCACATCAACGTGGGTCAGTCTATACCGGTCTCATTCACACACAACGCTGCAGCTTCCAAAGATCTCCGCGAACCAGATGCCGTTGCCATTGCCATCAGATTTAATCACTCTTTCCTACGACCTTGTCAATATTAAGAATGATTTGATGACATTGCGTCATTCTATGGAATCGGCACTCGGGGTAGCAGGCATACATATTCTAAATTCGGGCAACTTATTTGAAGCAAACCTGGACGGAATTATGTATCGGCTGGAGGTCTGGTATTTGGCATTTGTCAGTATCTCTGGTACGAATGCTATATCCTCTTTCTACCGCTGTACTCTTCTCCGAGCCAATTATCTTCTGGCGATGTTAGAATTGGATGTGATCCGCAAAGCTCAATCAGCATGGGATACAGACTGTGATGATTCCTCCAAAAAATCGGCTAAACTGAAGCTGAATATAAGAATCTGCTCTGAGATAGTTGATCTCACTGAAGCCGTCATCAAGAAAGGCTACACGTCTATGCGCTATGATGTCTGTGCAGGTGAGGAATCGCTTGCACCGACTGGCCTGGTCCCCCTCTTTTCATTTCGGCTGAGCTTTATACAACCTGTTTTTTACGTTACCCAGAATGCTCCAGATATTGGACTTCGCCGAAGGGCTATCCGGATTCTTCTTCAAAATCCATGGCGTGAGGGGGCGTGGGACTCTTTTGTCATGGGCTCGATTGCACAGCGTTGGCTAGACGCATCAATCAAAGGGCTTGGCGATCGGCGCTCAACCTCACTATCGACTGAACTGGGCTGCAAAGGATCAGGAGTAAGATTCGCATTTTGCCCTTAAGGTTGAAGGCTCTATAATAAACTTAGAATTCCCTTGGCTCCTGAACATTAAAACAACTTGGCACAATGTTTATAATTTGCTCTATCGTCTATTTTGATTCATAATAAACCCAATACAGTTTGCTGATTGATATATAGCGGAGCAGATCAATCAATACTACTTATACTTCTCAGGGTCTGAGGTTAATAAAAAAGCAATCTGCAAAAGTTCTTTTGGATTCTCTACTAAGTAATTAGCTACAGCATCTCTGATCGTTAGGATATATCGATCCTCTAAGCTTTTCAGCAATTTTACCAGCTAATCCCATAACCTTGGAAGTATTCATGCAATTGTGAACCCAATATATAAGTGTACATACTAAATTCACAGTGTTTATTTTTATTTCCTAACAATATATCAGTAGAACTCGAGGTCAATATCCGATACTATATACCCGAAGTAAGCCAACTATTGTAACTGTATCCTGGTTTCAGGGAAGAAGGACGGCCAAATTATCAGAGTGTATGCAGACGTTCCCCACTTTAATGGGTAAGGCATATTGGTTCCACTGGGATTTTCATAAAGAGTATTGAGTGCGAGGACTAGCTCCGGTAATAAAATTAACCGCTTTTTTGTCGGGAACTGATCGTCTAGCGGCCATTCTGGGGAGTTAAATACGCCTTGCAGCCCGTGTTCATACAGTTTTGCAAATTCATATTCGCGACTTTATCTTTTCTTGTTAAGTAACAAGCAGAAAAATAATCACAGGGGGAAAACATTGACAGCACGCGAAAACCATGGAAGCATTGACAGAGGAAGTAAGGAGGCAGGCTCTAGTAGGGGATGAGAAGACTCGCAAGAATATTCTGGATTCGTTGAGTGCATTGAGTGCTTCAATTGAATCTCCAGATGATACTGTCCAGCGTTTTAGCTTCTATGTGTGTAAATTTGACATTCGGCGATGGCAGCAAAGGTTCTAACTCGCAACAGAACATGCAGCTGGCAGCCATTCGCACAGCAATCGATCTAAAAGTCTTCGAGATGCTGTCCCAGAGTGAGGAACCTCTCACAGTTGATCAAATTAGCCAGCAAACCGGTGCCAATGTTGTGTTTATTGGTCGTATCCTTCGGTATTTGGCATCATACTGGGCAGTTCAAGAGATCGAAAAGGACACTTTTACGGCGTCGA
This sequence comes from Talaromyces sp. PF30-5, assembly GCA_023626375.1. Classification (NCBI taxonomy): domain Eukaryota; kingdom Fungi; phylum Ascomycota; class Eurotiomycetes; order Eurotiales; family Trichocomaceae; genus Talaromyces; species Talaromyces sp. PF30-5. Next base: position 533,977 of record JAMAGU010000006.1, on the reverse strand, counting down.
ATATTTCGAAGACATTTGCTCAACCCGGCTTTCAAGCTAGTATTGGTCATCTGTCAGCTCATTTCAGTTCCGTTGATTTTTCATTACCTATCACTAACTCTTGCATAGCTTCGATAATGCCGGCCCGTCTATTCAAGAATTCCCTGGCTTTATGAAAGAAAACAACTACCCTGATATACAAGATAACGTCAAGACCCCATTCCAGAAGTCAATGAATACAGAGTTGCCTGCATTCCTGTGGCTCCAAGAACATCCTAAAAACCGGGATTTCTTTAATTTGCATATGAATGCGAACCGTGCGGGAATGCCAATCTTCTTGGATGTTTTCCCCATTCTGGAAAAGGCCAGTACTGGTCTTAGCCCCGACCGTGCTTTGTTTGTCGATATCGGCGGAGGTATTGGCCAACAGGCCATTGCATTTCGAGAGAGATATCCGCAGCTTGAGGGCCGGGTTATTATACAGGATCTTGCTCAAACAACGGCTCATGCAGTTCAGCATACGGGTGTGGAGGCAATGGCGTATGACTTTTTCACCCCACAGCCAGTCAAAGGTATGTTATCGCAATTCAGCTCTGACCTCTACAATCCCCCTTTTCCGTAAAAGAAAAACCAAAAAGAATGAAAATAAGCTAGGAGCAAAATTAACAATTTCCAGGAGCCAAATTCTATTACCTACGAAACATTCTCCATGACTGGCCCGACCATAAGTGTCGTGAAGTTTTGAAAAACATTGTGGATGTTATGGCACCGGACTCCTCTATTCTAATTGATGACATGGTTCTTCCCAACTCAGGCGTTCACTGGCAGCAAGCACAATTGGACATGCTCATGATGGCTGCTCTGGGTGCTCGGGAGCGAACTAAGGAACAGTGGAATCAACTAGTGGAGAGTGTCGGATCATTGAAGGTCAACAAGGTGCATACCTACACTGAAAGCTTGAAAGATAGTATTATTGAAGTTATTGTCGCTTGAATATGCGTTTTATTCTAGTGACATTTGGTTTCCAATTCATTACTTCTGTATACAGCCTGTGTGTAAAAAAAAAAAAAAAAAAAAAAAAAAAAGAGATACGGCACTCGCGTAGCTAGATTTTTCGGCTTCTTCATGCCAGCTCTCCTGGAACTCACAGCGGGGGCCACTTTGTCAGAACCACAAGAAAGTCCTCAAACCTTGCTCCACCAATTTTGCATCTTCTATGTAGCCAACAATTTGATTCGTGGCACCTCCTGCACATACAATAATAACCTAGATCAAGACCTTGACCATCAGGTTCCACGGACTTGCTATCGGCCTATTATACGTGGAGCTGTCTCAACCACTCAAGCCCACATCTTCACCACTCTTCAACTAACAATTACTGTCTACATTCTGTTATACAATCCTCCATATTATCTTCCCTAGAAGATTACGCTTTTCGTCCTTCACACAGTTTATCCGCTTTATAAACGTTTTATGGACTTTACCCCAGTGTTTCTTAGCCTCCCATTCGTGGTCACTATAATAGTCCTAGCCGTCGCTTTAAGAATAGACCCGTTTTCCTTGCCTGCTCTCTGCCTTTTTTGGAGTGGAGTTCTTTTAGACAGCGATCTTCGAGACGATCTATGCTCACCAAGATGTGGAACATGACGTACATGCGGGGGTGAAGTCAATGGCCGTGAGGCTCAAAACCTCTACCAAGACTCTGGTGACGTGTTTGGCTTTCGCTGTGGTCGGGTTGATGGTTGCTATTAGGATCTGTATGTAAGTTGTCAAGCACTTACTTTATGATTAGATGTGAGGGCATGGCCCTCTCATTGGCCACGATGATCCGTTCTGTGAATTTGACGAAGCCTGAAAGCTGTGCTTACTGGTTCCGTACTGGATTCTTTATTGTTGGAGGAAGTAAAGCATCGGGGTTTCTTGCTCAGTACCTTATTAGTTTGATGTCTTAGAGGCATTCAAAGCGGTGATCGCCTTGGTTAGTAGTGTAGTATCTCATGATTATAGTAAAGGACATGCACAGAAATCAATTGCAGTATTAGGGGTGAATTCTATAATATGAAGTTTTCTCGCTCTTTCTTTCTCTGAGGTCCTTCATGCTCCTTCAAATGATCTATAACAGTCTAACGCTATAACAAAACTTGAGAGAATTACAGGTAGCCAGAACAGAGCCTTCAATATTCGCACAATATGAACTAGAATATCAATTGAATTCTGATTCTCCACGAGAAGTATTTGACCTCAGAATGTTAATAATAACAACATCTGAACGAAAATCCCTCATAAAATTGCATTCAGCATTCACTTGAAAATATCTTAATGCTAGAAGAACTATAATCAAAACCTTTATTGAATATTAAATAAAAGTTCTTAAGTCCAACGACAACATTTGAGATACATGGCCCGGAGGGTACATTGCCTTAGAGTGACCAGGCGCCCTCAAGTAGTACACATGCAGACCAGGATTATACGCCCGGGTAAACCGATCGGAGAGTAAAAGTTTCAGCTTGGCATACGTTGAACCAGGCCCCGATTGCTTTCCAATTTTCAAGTTGCCAGCTCAGAATCTCAAAGGATTTACATAAACATGCTCGATGGGTCAAGAGGTTTTCAACCTCGCTGTGTACGATTTTTTTTACCGCTGGCACTTCACCATGGCCAACAGATTTAAAACTGACACGAGAGACCCGGTCATCAATATGACAAACTGGATTTTCCTCGTCATATCTCTCATATCCGTACTTGCAAGACTTGGAGCTAAACTTCGCTTGTTTCGTAAGCTTAAAAGCGATGACTACCTCATCATCGCATCGATGGTATAAACACCCAGTATTGTGGCTAGATCCTTTTGAAATATCTCCAAAGTAACTCACATTGACACATAACAACGGCAGTGTCTCGGTATTTCTGAGTCAATATGCGTCTCTATGGCCGTAAATCATGGTTATGGGGGTCATATCTGCAGTCTCAGTACTGTTTAGCTTGATAAGATCAAGAAGGTGAGTACCAATCCCTCATTCTGCAGGCATTTGATTTCGTGAGCTGCTAGATCCTAACCGTATACGTGGTTATATGCAAGGAAGATAATCTATATCACAGCTCTCTGCGCTTCCAAATTATCGATCGTAACATTCGTGTGGAATCTTACCCCAATTGCTAGCCATCGCCGTTTCGCTCTAGCGATCAGTGAGATTTTGTCTATATGGGCCAGTGTCGCTATAATCGGATACTCGTTTCAGTGTATAGCCACACGCCCATGGGACCTTTGGAACGACAAATGTTCGAGCATTGTGAGATAAAAACTTCTTTTCCCCAAGCGGGGTCCATGCGTTTATCCCGATCTGACATGAGTGACAGGCGAGGCTCGTTTGGATCTGTTTTATCAGCCTATCGAACATCGTATCGGAGATGTTGATCTTTGCTCAAGGCGTCCTTATGGCTTATCAGATCCAGACAGGTCTATTGAAACGTGCACTCGTAATGACTATCTTCATGTCAAGACTGCTGTGGGTACTCTCATGATTTTAGCATGTATAATGAGCTAATCTAGAAGGACAGTGTCATTGGTGCCATAGTAGCGGAGCTTATTCTGACGATTCGAGCAGTTGGTTCTTCTGACCCGACATACAGCTATTGCTTCGTCACTGTCGTGCAAGGCTTAGTGCAATGCCTAAGTATTGCCACAGCATGCCATGGCCAACTGAAACCATTCTTCGCTTGGATTGAGCCGAAAAGACCACACGTTCAAGATGATACCGAAGATATAAGCGATGGCTTAACCTGTACGCTGCAAGACAAATCTGAAAATGATCCACCATTCCTCCGTCCATTTTCTACGTCCTTTGAGTACGCAAAGCTATATTCTCCTCAACTTGAAGTGCTGTCCAAGACTCTAAGCTAAAAAGACACAGGTCCTTCCAATCATCAATTGAAAATGAAATTAGGCTCATAATGAACACCCATGAATCCCTTTAATCTACAATGAATTTTTCAGGTTCATCACGGTGGCGGTGACACTATTATCTTCACCCCCAAGAGCACCTCCGCCAGAAACAAGCAGCCAGTTCCCGCTTCCTTGTTCCAATACCCTTACCGAGCGCGAGTAGCTCGCACCTTCAGCACACTCAATCTCCGTCCATTCGCCCTCTCCGAGGTTTTTATTGATGAACAGAGTACTTGAAGACTCTGCACTTGCAACAATGGTTCCATGCTTGCCGCCGTATGATGCCCATGTCACGTACGGTGCAGAGAGAGGCTCCGTGCCATCTGATGCGATGAGCTGAATTCCTTCTGCGAAATTGAATTTCTCGGGATTGGCTGCAATGCGGTAGTAAACTGGGAACGAGTAGGTTGATGTGTTGAAGAAGGAGCCGTATTCATACATGAAAATGTATTTTCCGTTAGGCAGCTGGAAGAATTAGCTTGGCATACTCGATGAAATTACTGCATGTGTTCGAAAAGTTATGATACTAACCTTTGTGACGGTCGGCATTCCGGGACGATCAGTGTATGTAGGGTAAACACTGTGATTCTTAGCGACATGTCTGAAAGCGCGTACAAAAAAACTACTTACACGTCATCTACAACGGGTCCCCAATTCTTGAGATCATGCGAGACCTGATGAACCAGTTTCTGGCCGTGCGTTTCATTCGCCCGTTGATCAGAGTAATAGCAGATCAATTTCCCATTACTGCTCTTATTAGCCTGAATCGAGATCATCGTCCCTCGCAAAACTCACTAGGCCATCAAAAAGGGCTCCCAAACAGGTGTCAACCCGTTGTTAGGCACCGCCTCTCCACCAGCCGCAATATGGCTCACAAACTCCCACTTCAAACCCTCGTCAAAAGAGGCATATAAATCAAGTTGCGTCGTGGAAAGATCCTCGGGGATACTGTTACCCGCTAGCAACAAAGTCCCCGCTGGAAACGATCCAATGCGTTCAGGGAGATAGTACAGAAATGGCTGGTAGCGAAGTCCGACGCCATTGGCCTGATCTGTGACATTGGATAAAGGTGTCCATGTTTTGCCGTAATCTTTTGAGCGGTAGATTGGGAAGTAGACTAGGGGGGGTTCGGGGGAGTAATTTTCCCATGTCGAGAGGAGATCACCATTTGGGAGCTCGGCTGTGCGGGCGTAGAGGGTTCGGGGAATGTTGTATGTTGAGGGTGGGGTGAAGATTGTTGAAGACAGTGCGGATGGGGATGGGGATGAGTGGTGTAGGACTGGCGTTGCCAATGCTGTTGCCGAGAGGAACGCTAAGCTGTACAGCTTCATTTTGCTACGGGCCTTGCTTGACAAATGGATTTTATTGTAAGTCGTCGAAGGCTATACTGCGCTTCTTCAAGATAGCTTTTATAGGATTGAGTGTTATTTACTTAGCACTTTCAAGCTACTGAGTTATGTCGACTATAGTGCGCCATCCCGCCGGAGTTGTCCTTGTTTCGGACCCGTCGGGTTGCCGCACTTGGGGTATTGGCGTGTGGGGATATTTCCATCAATCGTAGGCCTGGAGGGGCGCCTCCATAAGTTGCTTGCCGAGAAACACGAAATGTTAGTCTATTACGCATATGAGAATTTGCCGAATTATTGCCGTTGTGGAAAGCGTTCATCAAAATATTCAAAGATAGATGTCAAGTGAGCGTTATGTCCAGTGTTTGTTTGCGGGGTTCGTTGGCTGTTCCCCATACTTTCTCCATCTTTCTCCGCGTGATTGTCGGATATCCCGATGACAGAGAAGAACATGCAACTAGGATGGTTTTTCTCTACTCGAAATCTTACGACAGGATGAGAGGTCTCGATAGACGGACAAGATGAGGAAATAATCTAACCACGGTAGATAATCATATTATAGCCAGATGCCTGCATACTACTTCGTTGCATCACTACACTGTAATCAATACTTGAACTTGCTTGAAATGAAGTTTACCAAACATGCACTTTCAGCGCTAGATTCAGGGTGGGTACAGTTGCGTTTGTTCTCTACTAATACCTGCCAGGGGTATAGCACATAAATTAAACTTACCCGAGTGACCTATAAGCGTGATTATGCTTTCAAAAGTACATGTGCAAAACTCACCTCTTAGCGGATGATAACAAGGATGTCAAGAGCTGACACACCATTTGACATGGATAAAGGCAAGGCCAGGCGATGCATTTTTACTAGTATACTAGACGTTTTCGCGTATTGAGGAGGGTTGAGGAGATACAAGAAACATGCCGAATTACACTGAATAGTTTGACATCGGAACAGAAACTGTTTTCCTACCTGTCCATTACCTAAATGCCCCTTACTATCAGCATGTGAGGAAAGCATCAAACCCCATCTCAGTGGTGACATAACTCGCTCAGAGCTTATGATCTCTGAGAAAAGTGAGGGTAACAGAATGTCAACGGGAATCTCCAACATCAAGCCCAGCAACGACTCAGAATCGACTCAAGAGACCGCATCAGATCCCCGAAAAACAAAGATTAAAATCGGAGATACAACTTACGATTTCGACATGTCCAAGATCCCATATTTAGCAGGCTTTGTCAGATTTCAACGTGCTTCCCAGCCACAAAGCACAGAGTTGATCCATGGCGATATCGCCTTATTTGACGTTGCCCTAGCGGGAATCGAATCAGGCTTCCGACAATGTTTCCTCTCCCTACGAGATGATACCTCCCACTACCACGATTTATGTGAAACGTACGATTTCCTCGGAGTGGACGTACTTGCCGGGCAATCAATTGATGATATCTTCAACGATTTGAGAGCCACTCAACCTGCGCGTATACCAAAGGGCAGAAGACCCCGGGCTCGGGCCCGGGACGCGGCATTTCGACTTCTATTCCTGATGGCACTCGGCGAGTTCGAGAATGAGAATAGGGATTCGAATATGGTTTTCCAGGCTGTTTTGTATGTTGTTTCGCATCCAGGCACGTTTCAACAATTTACTAGGATGGCGGTAAGATCGGTTTATGAGAAGCGTTTTGTCATGTCTGGGAAGCAGCGACGGGAGTTGGATCATTGGTGAAACTTGAAGGGGACATTGTCCATTTTTTTCTGATGAGCGCATAACGGAAGAGGAGTGATATTTGATAATATCTTTCACTCGGCTTTTACTTCGATGGTGACCAGAGGAAAGACGCTTAGCAAAAGAGCTCTACTCAAACCCTTGCCTGCGATCATGTAGCCTACTAAACCTTGGAAGCTCATTGATCTGTCTTCCAAGTCTATTATCTATTAAAGATTGTATACTACTGCCAATCAATCATAAAAATCAATACACTTTACTCAGTTCAATGAAAATGCAATTTAAGACTGAAGACACCACCATGATAATATAAATGATCTGCCGAACAAAACCAAAACGAAATACATTCAGGACCAAGGGCGACGTGTACGCTACAAAGACCTGAAAAGCAAAACAGAATCAAAAGAGTATGAGTAAGAGTTCAAGGCCGCCTGAGACGAATGCAACAAAATGCATGACGCAATGAACTTATGCAAGGAATGAAAGAAGAACAGATAAATGTCAACAAGTCATTAAGGAATGGAGATGCTATACAGACCAAGTACTGGCCAAGAATCGTAAGAGACATCGGATCGTGCCGTGTCGATGCAGGGTTTATTAATGCGAGGCGTGAATGAAGGTGCGAGTCAAAGCATATTTCGTGGGGATATCGTGGTCATCAATGGAACGGAAGGACTTGCAGGCGTGATAAGGAAAGATTTCCAGTTGTTTAGGTGGACATTTCGAGACGAAATTCGATTAGAATATGGCGAATCGCTTTTGCTTTTGCTGGGTGGGATCTACGATTGAATGGTTAGTATTAGTTTCCACAAAGCGATTCAAGGTAGAAGATCGAATGTTTTTATCTCACCTTGAACATGAGATTTCTTCTCCTTCCTTGGACGAGCTCCATTTCGATTGTGCATGGCAGGGTTTGTGCCATCCGCTGCAGCACGGATCGCGGCAAGACGCAATTTGGCTCGCTCATCGCCCTGATCGGCAGCTTTGACATACCACACATTCGCCTCGAGAGGATCACGTCGGCAGCCCAAACCCATCTCAGTGAAATAACCAGCTGCATATTGAGCTTTTGCTAGTCCTGTAAGATTTATTAGTTCTAGCTCATATATTTCATCTAGGTAATGACGCTTACCAAGATTAGCAGCGCGCAGAGCCCATTCATAGGCTTCATTTTCATCTTTCTCAAGAACAGGTACTGCGCCCACCATATACCATGCACACAAAGCCATCATAGCGAGAGGGTGGTGCGCCTGCGCCGCAGAAGTATAGAAATGGATGCTCAGAGCAGGGTCGCGAGGACAATTGAGTTTGCCATGCTCATATGCATCTCCCAGTCTATAAGCAGCCTCTACATGGCCCAGTTCAGCTGATTTGGTGAATAGTTGCGCGGCATATGCCGGATCAGCAAATACATCATCGCCAAATCCTGTTTCGTGTAGGAGGCCCAGTTCATAGGGGCCGGAGTTGTATTGTGCATCGGCTGATTCGGTTGCGCGCTTCATCCATTTAATTCCCTCGCGGTACCGTTTGCCCAGTCCCATATCACCGGCTAAACAGGCTTTGGCCATACGCATCATCGCACCAGGATGATTCTTTGATGCAGCTTGGCGATAGAATTGAACTGCGCGACCACCATCCGCCCTCGTCCCCCAGCCAAATTCATAGCATAATGCGGCGCGGTAGCACGCTTCTACGTGGCCGTGTTTGCTAGCAGCCACGAAGAGAGTGAAGGCGCGGTCGTAATCTTCCTTACCCTTGTTGAAGAGTCCGGAGGCGTACCCGTCGCCGAGATAATATTGAGCGAATGGGTAGCTTCGGTCTGCTAATCGTTGCAGAATTGATTTGGATTCACGGAGTAGTCGAGCGCGAGTGATGGACATTGTGTCCTCGAGATCAACATTGGGCATTTCGTGCATGGAGTTTATCATAAATACGGCAAATTCATATTGAATTGCCGATTCGTCAGTCTTCTTTACGTTTTGCAGGTACATTTCGAATGTTTGCTTGTGGCTTAATAGCGAAGCATTATTCCCGACCGCGGACTGGAGATGTGAATTGTCGAATTGAGATACGCTCGGCCCAGGTTGTGGGTATGATGTATTGAGCAGATCCAGAAATGAAATTGAACGATTGTCCGGGGATGCTGTAGAGTTCCTCGATGATGATCGGGCATGCATATATGGAGAAGCAGAGAGATTGCGGCGGTGGCCAGCCACGCCGATCTCAGATCCAGACGAATACGTCGAAAGAGGGCGGGAGATTCTCGAATGTCGCGCAAGTAGATTTCCGGTTGATCCGGAATTGTTCTCTGCTAGTTCTGTTCCAAGTGTAGCGCGCTTCGCCGCCAGGGCATTCTGCTGCTGTTGATGGTGGTAGGTCAACGGTTCGTAGTTCTCTTCGACCAGTGCGACGCTCTCTAAACTCCCGCGAGAGGAGTTCTGATTGCTCATATCGGCCCGGTCGATTGAGATAATCTTCTTGTTCATATCCTGGGTATCGTCTCTCAGCTGGGACTCTGTCACGGACCATGATCCACTGCTCGCCGGGGTATGGCCATTCGCGCGTGATTGCAGGTATGGTGCGTTGGATACCAAGTCCCGTCTTGGCGGCTGTGTTGGGTTCCATGATTGTTGTGGGGGTGTAGGATCATTAAGCGACATATTTCCGAACTCTGGGAGCTCCAGCTGCGGCGTGGCAGGGACATTGGGGACATTTTCGATCTGTACACTAGATGGACGGGGTATTGGGGTTGCGTTGTCGATTTTCACCGGGGAACGCGGGGAGTTCTGGACGACTGGGGAGTGATCGGAGTCTGTGGTTATTTTTCCGATCAGCGTCAAGTCGCTCGGTCGGTGGGGGATTGTTCTGGGGACGGTGATGTTGGGATCGCGCAGCGATAGCGGTGGGGGTGAATCGCGGAGATAAGCTGGTGGAGGCGATGGAAGCGCGTGGCCGTTTGCCACGGAGGAGGTCATCGTGAATGAGTCAAGAGACGGGCGCACTGTCTTGCAAGGACGCTAAAGGGATCCAGAGTAAAAACGAGCGTAAATGCTGATCGGTGAAATATGATTATTCTGGCATGGACATTTGAAGTAGACGGCACAGTTTGTCGAATCTGTTTAGCTGCTGTCAAGTGGAATCGAATAGTCCAGTTGTTCCAATGAGAGAGGCTGCCGTGGAGACCGTCGGGTAGCCCCAGGGTGGATCGGGGGGAAGAGAGTCGGGGGAAGGCAGAAACCAGATGAAATGCAGCGAGGAGAAGGGGACGTCCGACTTAAAACACTCCCGTAATCGGAGGTCACATTGGGGGAGGAGAATTGAAGATGAAGTTTTTTTTTTCTCGTGAGAAGCGAGGGAGGGGGGCCTGTTTCAGCCAACGGCGATAAAGAAGTCACCTCCACTCCCCACTCATCGCTAGTTTACTCCTTGAAGGGATTGGGTTTACGAGGGGATTGAATTGCGGGTGATGGTGATCGTTGTGGCTGTTCTTGTTCAAGTTGTTCAATGTAAACACGACTAAGCTTAACTATGACTATGTGGCCTGGTTATAGATCTCCTGCACCGAATCTTCCATCATGATGATGTTGTCTCTTTGACGGCCAAGATCTCATGTATAAATAGCAAACTAATTAGGACTTCTAAGAGGGCGCTTGCAGATCCAAGGAATACTGTCATCAGCCTGAGAGCTGCTGTGCAACGATGGACCCAGACAAAGAAAGTGATCACTATGTATTTTCCATTCTATTCTGCGGAGTATTCAGGGTCTTTCTCATCTTATAGATCTGCCTCTCATCTGATTGTCTATTCAGAAGGCTAAACACGAGATACAATCCGGGTGGAATACATGTGCATCGTTGAACCGTGAAATCTCGTAATTTTTACTTTTTCTTCTCTCAACTCTCATTCGACTTCCCTCTCTCCCCCTCAGCCTCTGCGCGTCTTACCCGCATCCCAGTGGACCCTCGGATGATCACACCCTAATAGTGGTGGGGACCAGACGCGGGGGCACAGCAGCAGTACTAGTGCCAGTCCAAGGTTACTAGTCTCTACCCACGGGGATTTCACCGTATTCTCTCTGCTTAACCCTCTAGTTGAACCCCTCTCGCCGGCATCTCCGGCCTAAATCAGCTAACCAGCTTACCAGCTACTCTTCTTAGCGCCGTGCGTGGCAGCACCAGAGTCACGGTGTCGCCAATCTGGAACTCCAACAATCACAGCGCGAGAATGGAAAGGCTGCTATATTTATCCTGCTTGGCGGCGACAAGTCTTCCAGGCATCGGTATTTGGTTCGTCCATGATCCTTCCATGGTTGACTTCATCTTGTATCTACAGTCTGCCGCAATTGACTTTCTCATTAGCCTTCGCACGCCGGTCGGACCGCTTATGCGTTCAAGACTCCTTGCGACGATATTGGCGATACTAATTTACTGTACTGTACTGCTACACGATGGCAAATGATTAAAGGATATGACGACAGTGAATATATTGAAATTATCTCTGGATCCTGGAAGTTCAAGCTGAAAAACAGTCATCGCGTCTTGTTCCCCTGTGGCGCATACCGAAGGTCAAGGTATGTACGGGGTCTTCAGCTCGAGTATTGGATACCAATCCTCGACACTGTCAATTTCAGATTCAGATTCAGATACATCGGTGCACATAGATCTGATCTCTGTCATATGCAAAGACTGCATTCCAGTTCGAACGGGGCAGTGAGCATGGGAGCCATGCGATGCGGTCTGAACCCTTGCACCAACGAGACTCCGTTCGATCCGTACATTCCTGGGGGTCCGGACTGGAACAGTCACCTTTGCATACACTCAAATCTGCGTGATGGTAATATAGCATGAAGTATTTCTTGATCAGGATCTTTACAACCACGGTGATTCTCCGCCCAAGGTGTTGGGTTTATGATTCTAGTTCTGCTAGTCATGCATTCATAGTTACTCGCCGTCGATCATATCGTGCTTAGGCGCATTGAACATTGATTTTGGACCCCTGATCCTGCACAGGGATTCCCGGTCGCTATACTCTGTAGATCTCGGATCATAATAGACTGTAGGAAGGATTGTAGATTCGATGGTTATGTCATGTTTGATCATAGTTGCCCACTTGTGGAGTATTTTCATGGCATTGATTATCGTATTAAAGTACTTCAGCAAGGCACATATTAGTATGCAATAATTCACCCCTCGAGTCCAGCACCGATTATTGCAATATCCGTACTGTTAGCGGCGATCCAATGTGACAGCGCACAACTCAACGAAGAGAGGGGCAGATAAGGCTTTTCCATGCACAGAACACCATTGTTCACATTGCAGTATTAGTAAACCGCTACATACGGCTTAATGTCATCATCTGGCCCAAGTCGATCGGTGGGTCTGGAGAAAAAAAGACTGCAGCGAGAGCCTCTACAAGAGCTCCGTCAAGTACTCCTGACTCGATCAATCAGACTCGGAACCCCGTGCAACCCCTACCTTATGCTACACAAGTTTATGCATATGAAGATCCCAAAATAGCACCGAAGGCAAAGAGAGAAAAAAAAAAAAAAAAAAACTCGACGACCCCGTGATTCTCGTCTATACGGAGAGCACTACCTGGTAGCAGTTAGTCTTCAGCCATGTCGGCTGCAGTTCCCCTCCACGCGAAAGGGAAAGGAGGCGAAACCAATGAATGGGCGTGAATTTGTAGCGAGAATCTGGAAAAGGTTCTGTTCCACTGGAATAAGTTTGGTGCCCTTTTAGTCCCTGGACTGGTCGGCCAATTAGTGTGGATGTGGTGGAGTCCTGGTCTGTGGTTGCATTGCCCCTAGCGACAAGAGGAGTTTCTGCGATTCCAAAACACTCTATATGAGAATGAAAGACCGAGATGGTCACCCTGCTAATTAATACATCGATATTTAAATTAAATGACAATAACAAATAGAATAATAAAGAATTAATTCCACGATATTCCAAGCGAGGGAAATCCCCCCAAGTCTCCTAGTTAGTACTTCAGCCAAGTCACTAGTCAGCATGTGTCAAAGGTGGTGGTACTTCACCACGTTAGGAATAAAATCATGTCTCGAATTCTCTTTCGTGTCTTCTCTCCTATTTTCAGTACTTGCGACTGACCTCCTCTCCGTACTCTCCATAATTCCCTAAAATTATCCGATCGTGATCTTGTCACTCGTTTGTTAATTCGCCGGACGTTCTCGACCCGGACAGCTTCGGTGGACCTTTGTTTACGTCTCCACCCCCGACCCTCGTTGCACCGGCCGACCGCAGCGATCGCTACACCTGTGACGCTCATCAGAACCACTAAGATCGGGTCTGGCTTGCCCCCAAAAGCACGATCGAGGGTGTCAACAAAAGCGCACAACAGATTTCCAGACCTGTACTTGGTTCCTGATCCCCCATTCCACACCTACTGACCAAACATCCGGCGCGAAAGGAATCATCTGCGGGATTCGGAGACGGCGGGCCCTCACTTGATCACCGGAGAATGAGCTAGGTACCCAGATCGACCCGAGTCAGGAATCTAGCGATAAGGAAAGAAAAAAAAAATTGCATTTCATCATCACACCACGGAAAAAGTTCATCCCTGCACAGGCAAACGCCATTCGCCCCCGGTGCATGATCGGGAGGTTCTAGAAGTGAGTGCGACCACCCTGGCGACCCTATTGTCCGGACTGGTCAACTGATAACAAACGCAAATAGAACCATGTCTTTGCCGCAGAGGCCAGGCAAGGCCTCACCTCGGCGCGAAGAAGTACGAGCCTTCCGAGAACCCTCACGCCGACATCGCAGAGACATCGACTCGGGTGTCTACAGCGATAGCCCGACCTCACCTTCGACACACCGTCATCGTCGTCGACGCTCACATAGTCACCGACAAGCACCCGAGACAGATGAAGATCGCCTGGAACGAGGCGGAGATGGGAGGCGCAAGAAAGGTCTCGTGAAACCCGAACGTCACAGAATCGAATCTGATCATCCCAATTACCATTATCGTCAACGATCGCATCATATGAATACACACCCATCCGCGACGGGACATGACCCATTACTCGATCGCGATGGGGAAGCAGAGACAAATAGCTCCAAGAGCATGGATATGAAGTCGAAGGAGGTATATGGGCAGCATGGCAATGTAAATAAACGCATGGATCGGGCGCCGAGTCGACATCGCTCAAAAAAGAAGAAGAGGTCGAGTCGTCGCATTTCAAAGAAGATGACTATCGAGGAGAAGAAACGGCAGAAGGCCATGGAGGTGCGCCCGCCGGATCTGTGGACAACGTATTGTGCACTGGTGAGCTGTTTGGTACCGGATGTCGTGCTCAAGTGTTTTGGGATGCCGCAGAAGGAACAGCGGACGGCGTGGCGGGAGAAGATCGGGCTCATCAGTATTATTCTGATGGTTGCGGCGTTTGTGGGTTTCTTGACCTTCGGTTTCACGGCGACTGTTTGTGGATCTCCGCCGACACGATTGAAGATCAATGAGGTTGGGAATGGTTATATGATCTTTCATGGCCAGGCGTATAACCTGGAACATTCGAAACATCCGGCTGTCGAAGGTATTCCCGGGGACTCCAATGTTTTATATGATTTGCCTCATAAATATGGTGGTCAGGATGGGAGTTTCTTCTTCCAGGAAGTCAATGGGCATTGCAAGGGACTCATTACGGCTGTTGATGGCGGTGGTGTCCCGACTGATTCTGATGGGAACCTGGGATGGTACTTCCCTTGCAATGCGTTCAATCAGGATGGTTCTACCGATCCGAATATGACAGAGCCATACTACGAAGGATGGGCATGTCATACGAGCTCGGCTGCGCGCACGCCATTCTGGAAGCTGAACCCGTCAGGAGATGTGTATTTCACATGGGACGATACAAAGAACAAAAGTCGCAATCTGGCTGTGTATTCTGGAAGCGTTCTTGATCTCGATCTTCTGCGCTGGTTCAACACAAGCCAAGTCTCGTACCCAGCGAAGTTCGACCAGCTACGTGAGAACCCAGAAGTTCGTGGGGTGGATCTGACATACTACCTGCAAGGTGGTGATGCGAAGAGATTGGGACAATGTCTGACACAAATCATCAAAGTGGGAAGCATCGATACCGAGACCGTAGGATGCATTGCGTCCAAAGTTGTGCTCTATGTCTCTTTGATTTTTATTCTGTCCATTGTCGTCGTCAAGTTTGCTTTCGCTGTTCTGTTCCAATGGTTCCTAGCGAAAAAATTCGCCGCAGAGAGAACCAGTATGAGTTCTGATACTCGAACAAGAAACCAGCAGATCGAAGACTGGTCAAATGATATCTACCGACCTGCACCTAGAATGGCAGATCCACCTATCCCCGAGCGATCCAGCAAGCGCTCCAGCTTCTTGCCGACCACGTCTCGTTTCTCGAGCCCGTATGTCATGGGCGGATCTAGCGGAGGTGGTAGCAAGCAACATCCAAACTATGTTACCATGGCCAGCCAAAACTCAACCTCCAGACTCATGCCTGCCTCAACCACGACGGGTACCATGTATAAAATGAGTCACAACAGCAGTGGCGGTACCCTGAGTGCGGACAATTCTCGAAACCCGACTGCCAGCAGAACCAGCTTGATCCCGCCCGGTCAGCCAGAACACAATTATCCCACGATGGTGCCTGAGAATGACGGTCCTGGTCCTGCCGGGTTCATCCATGAAGCTGTTGTCCCGCAACCTCCCCCTGAATGGCAACCGTTCGGTTATCCACTGGCCCATTCTCTTTGTCTGGTAACTTGTTACTCGGAAGGTGAAGAGGGTATTCGGACTACCCTCGACTCCATTGCTATGACCGATTACCCGAACAGTCACAAGACCATTCTTGTTATTTGTGACGGTATAATCAAGGGTAAGGGAGAGGAGTTCTCGACTCCTGAAATCGTGCTCGGCATGGTGAAGGACCATGTCGTCCCGCCAGCTGAGGTGCAGCCATTTTCATATGTTGCTGTAGCTACAGGATCAAAAAGACATAACATGGCCAAGGTTTACACTGGTTTCTACGATTATGGTGATACCTCTATCATTCCTCCTGAGAAGCAGCAGCGGGTTCCAATGATGGTTATCGTGAAATGCGGTACACCTGCTGAGTCCACACAGTCTAAGCCTGGTAATCGTGGCAAGCGAGACAGTCAGATTATCCTCATGTCGTTCTTGCAGAAGGTCATGTTTGATGAAAGAATGACGGAGCTTGAGTTTGAGATTTTCAATGGCATGTGGAATGTCACTGGTCTTCCTCCGGATTTCTACGAGGTGGTTCTGATGGTAGATGCCGATACCAAAGTATTCCCCGATAGCTTGACACACATGATTTCAGCTATGGTCAAGGATCCTGAAATTATGGGTCTCTGTGGTGAGACGAAGATTGCCAATAAGACCGACAGTTGGGTCACTATGATCCAAGTCTTCGAGTTTGTGTCCCTGCCCCTACTACAGTATCGTTGTTACACATATACTAATCAAGTCAACAGGTACTTCATCTCACACCACCAAGCGAAATCCTTCGAGTCTGTCTTCGGTGGTGTTACGTGTCTACCGGGTTGTTTCTCTATGTACCGAATTAAAGCACCAAAGGGCGGCCAGAACTACTGGGTTCCTATTCTCGCTAACCCCGATATCGTGGAGCACTACTCCGAGAACGTGGTCGATACCCTGCACAAGAAGAATCTCCTCCTCCTCGGCGAAGATCGATACCTAACAACTCTAATGTTGAAGACCTTCCCCAAACGCAAGCAGATCTTCGTCCCACAAGCCGTCTGCAAAACAGTCGTACCGGATAAGTTCATGGTGCTGCTCTCCCAGCGCCGTCGCTGGATCAACAGTACAGTCCACAATCTCTTCGAACTGGTTCTCGTCCGCGATCTCTGCGGCACCTTTTGTTTCAGCATGCAATTCGTCATCTTCATCGAGCTGGTGGGAACACTCGTCCTCCCCGCCGCTATCTCATTCACCATCTACGTCGTCATTTCATCCATCGTCAAAAAACCCGTCCAGGTCATTCCCCTAGTTCTCCTCGCCCTCATCCTCGGTCTCCCCGGTGTCCTCATTGTCGTCACCGCCCACCGCCTCGTCTACGTCCTTTGGATGCTCATCTACCTCCTCTCCCTACCAATCTGGAACTTCGTACTCCCCATGTACTCATTCTGGAAATTCGACGACTTCAGCTGGGGCGATACCCGAAAAACAGCCGGCGAAAAGGATAAGGGACACGGTGCTTCTGAGGGTGAATTCGACAGTACGAAGATTACCATGAAGCGATGGAGAGATTTTGAAAAAGGTACACTCCCCCTTATACTACTTGAAATCTACTTCTAACAACCTTAATTTTAGAACGACGTCTACGAAACAGTACCTGGCCCCAACCAAACCCAGGAAACGGATACCCATATGAGACATATTCAGACTATTAATGAGCTTCATTGTGTGCTTTTCAGCGAATTGGTTCTGTGATTTAATCTTTACATATTGTGGCGTTGATCCGGACTGGATCTGGAATAATTTATGGTTCGCACGACTTATGCTTTCACGTGCATTATTCAATGTTTGACTGTACAGACATCAATCAATGAGATTCTACGACTTGATGCAGACTGTATTCTCATCATAATCGTCATTATTAATACTCTCATAATTAGTGACCTGGCACCTGGGCAGTGTATTCCGTCATGTCTGTGCTGGCGGATGTAAGGCGTGCGCATGGATCCCTATTTCTGCCCAACTGGATCAATGCGCTGGTCATGGGGAACGGGTAATCTGCAGTGCGTCTGCATGTAATATTGCTCAGTGAGAGCGTATGATTAATTATCTTATATTATGTGTTCTATATGCAATACTAGAACCTTGGAATGGATATTGGGATTTTCTTCACTAGGGTTGTCTCTTCAGGAGTTTGTGCATGCAGTAGACCTCGGATTTGTCTTTACTGCGGGATAAAATTTATATGCGCCTCTACAGGGTGTATACACTATACCTACAGGTGGGGCTTGGACTGCCGCTGCTTTAATGAAGGCGATTAGAGTTAGAATTTGTGAGTAAATCTCAGAACGGGCTTCAAGTCATACTTGGCGATCACTAGCAGGTCAAATACCTCGTTATGTTTATGGGTGCTGTGGCATCGATCTACACCAAGGAGAATTCTCACAATTAGATGTTCATGATTGGACAATACATTCAATTGTCAACACAAGACCACGTCTTTTATACACAGACAAGCGCAAAACAGGCATCAAATCTATATTCTCTTCCTTCCGTTCAGAGAGTTCCCCTCCATCTATTTTCACGCTTCGGCAATGCCTTCATTCTCCTCCTTTTTCGGATCCATGAGCCCATACTCGGTCTCCAACTCAGTACGCAATTCGAGCTGCTTTTCAAACCAAGTCATAATGAATCCTAAAGCAGCAAATGCAAGTGACACCTGCCAAACAAGCTTCAGCGTATCAGAGTACACGTTTATAACCTCCTCTCGTACCTGAGGAGCGAGGGACTTGATAAAACTCGCCGAAACGTGAGAGTAAGCTTGTCCGCCTGAAAGGCTCGCCGCAACGGCAGGATCAGAGATGCGAACGGACAAGCGTCCAAATTGCGTGTTGAATATAGCGGCGGGGATCGAGATCCCCCAAATAGCGCCGTAACTGCGTATAAATGCCCAAGTGGCAGTAGCCAAGCCCACATCCTTTTCTTCTAAGCCCACTTGGACCGCTGTTAAAGTCGTCGTGAGTAGAAGGCCCAGACCAATAGCGGTGATGATCTGGTAGATGATCCATTCTGCCGCACTCGAGTCTGCATCGAAGCGCGTGAAGAGCCCTAGTCCTAGTATAGCTAGTCCCATACCAATGGCGTGGATAGGCTGGTAGCGGCCCCATTTCGTAAGGATGATACCTGCGACCATAGCAGTTGGCACCGCGAGAATGACACTCGGTAGAAACTGTACACCAGCGCGAGCTGAGCTAGATAGCTTGACTGACTGGAAATATACCGGGATGAAGTAGACTACCCAAAACGTGAGCATGTTATGGATGAATGATACGATGAGAGCGGCGAAGGAGGTCCGGTTTCCGAATATATGCGGTGGCATCATGGGCTCTGCACACCATGGGCTTGCTTCGTATAGGTGGAACAGGATCATGCCAACGAGCCCGAGTACGAGGCAGATGATGATGCGCCAGTTGGACCAGGCATATGTGGTACCACCCCAGGTGAGAGCCAACAAGATGGAAACGATAGAGGTCATAAGTAACGCATTGCCGACATAGTCAATATGTTTTAGCTTTTTCTGCCAAGGCTCTCTCTGGTAATTGACGTGCAGGAAGAAGAATAGACAAACGAGAGCGGTTCCGCCGATGGGCAAATTGAGGTAGAACTATGAGGCAGGCAAGGTAAGCCAATGTTCTTCGAAGCTGAACTCTATGGAAGAAGGGAACGAGAAACCTACCACCCATCTCCAGGAGCTATGTTGTACCAGCGCACCTCCAATGAATGGCCCGAGTGATGTACCAATTGAGAAAATGGCGAATATCATTCCCATAAAATTGCCTCTTTCACGCAACGGTAGCAAGTCGCTAACGATCATATCAATCATCACATTGATTCCACCACCCCCAATACCCTGTATGGTGCGCCCGAAAATCATCATACTAGCATTGATGGCACCGCCGCTGATACCGCTGCCGAGAACGAACAGCGCGACAGCACCGATCATCAGCCACCGACGTCCGAAGAGATTCGCCGTCTGCCCAAAAAGGGGCTGAAAGCACGCGCTTAGAAACTTGTAAGCTCGTGTCCTTAAATTCCACCGAAGTCAGGGAGGACTGAGGAGTGGCTTACCTGGTGAGGAAGAAGGAGTTGACAATCCATACATAGTTCTCGCCCGCCTGTAGTTCATCGGTGATTGATGGTAGCGCGGTTGATGTGACAGTTGATTCGACCGCTGCGAGCAGAATCGTTACACATAGTGAGACATGAATAGCCCAGAAGCGCCATCCTCTTCCCAGCTTCTGAATGGATGGTGCTGTATTGACCGAGATGTCCGACATGGTTTCCGGTAGTGCAAAAATCTTGGACTGAGAAATTGAGGAAGCAGAAACGTCTGTTTCGCGTTTATGAAAGGGGCCATGGCGACAGAGATCGAAAAAAATGATTGCTAAGAAGCTCAGGCGTGTTTGTCAACATCCCCGTTCGATGTTCGGTGATGTTGATGCCTTCGGATGGCGATGCGAGCCCTGATTGGTGCAAGGTAGCCGAATGTCCCCAAGCTCGCCGATGGGTGAATCAGCTTTATACTAAGTTCAGTTTGTGAGTTAAGTTTATGCAAATTTGATTCATAGATATCCTGCATGCTCAATTCGATCAGACTTTTCAACGCAGAATCTCATATCTCTCAATACTGTCTGTAGAGACAGACAGACCCTTGCTAGTCCGAGCCATCGGGCCCGCAACAACAGGGCCACCGCCATACCGTCCTTTTTGGCCCCATATATGGATAATTTAACTTCCCAGCACCGTTCTCGATGCATTCTCTCGGTGTTGTTACACACATGTGTCCGCAAAATTTGCAAATAGTTCCTAGCACCCTTGGAACCTTGCTGAACCAGCGGCCCGTGGATGTCCCAAGAGACTCCACTGATTGCCCAGTTTATCCTCCATGCACGAGCAACCGTCCCGGCGAGCGTGCGATCGCTGCCATGATCTCAAATTACGATGCCACCGGACTGACGCTGAGAAATGCAATCGTTGTCTACGAGCTGGCGCGACTTGTGTGTTTAGTCCGTCGAATCGCGGTCGTCGACCGCTCCCTCCACATCGGCGATCCAGCCCCAGCGCCCCACTGCGTCTAAGGCCTCAGGTGGATAGTGACGACCTGCAGGACCGGCCGAGCTCTTCAGATGTAAATCGAAGATCGGGAGCATCAGATGCACCAGGCATATCAGGGGCGTGTGAACTAGAGAGCACTCACCACTCCTACCGGGATTATTTGCAATCAGTCTCCCCGGCTGATGCTACATACGACCGCAATCCGCAGCTTCGCATTCGAAAGGCCAAGCATCCACCGTTATTGAGTGCTCCGGCGACGTCACCGTCGCTATCGGACCTCTGCATTGGCATAAATCCGACCGCCACGTTAGCAGACGACTTTCCCCAGTCACTGAGTCTTTCGAGTCCCTTCACCAGCTTCACCCGTGCTGTGGAAGGAACTGTCAGTTCTGCCTCCGATCCGTACCTCTTCTTAGAGCCCTTTGAGAACCTAGGGGTGCCAGAGACTTTCCCCTCAGAAAACGGAACAGGGCCAACTCCAGTAAACGTTCCACAACCAGAGAATACTAATCGTGGTCGCAAGATCAGTCCACAGACGCATTTTTTACAACGATTTATGGGGGATCTTTTAGAGATTGATAAAGACTTGATTCGGCACACGTTGGAGGATCCGGTGCTATATGATACAACCTCGATGTACGCACTCATAAATGGGAGCCATGCTCCCGCAGACTGCGCGATTGATACAACTTTCGTCCTCACCCAACAACTGATTCGCCTGTTTTATCGTGGGAGCAACTGGGTGGCCCACACCAGCGCGGCCGCAAGCATCCCCAGTGGTTCAGAGACAGGCCTTGACCAAGCGTCACTCCTGCACGCTCTATCGACCTACCTACGCCTAATTGAAACGTACCGTATCATATTCTCACAGACAACCGCAAAATTCGGCACAGGTCTGGCCGAGGGAGCCCCGATCCCTCTACCCTCGTTGTCGATTGGCGCCTTCGCCATGGACGACGATCCAGCGGGCCACATCGGATTGGTGATCCAGTCGGCGTTACAACTGTTGGATCGCCTCGGAGAACTGGTTAATAAACTCACAGCGCCTTTTCTTACCGAAGTAATAGGTGAAACTGGCGTCAATCGGCCCAAGAGTCCCTCCGATGGTTATAATACAGTCAAAATATTCATGGTAGCCGTTCGGGAACGCGAGGGTCAACTTATGCAAGTGACAGCCCGGTTACAGAGTATCTGTCGAGAGGCACAACGATCGCGAGGTTAACAGCTGCGACGGCGAATGATAAGGCATATATCCCCCAACACCAGTCAACATCGAATAACACTATAAGGGAAAATGAGAATCGCTCTCATGGATCAAGGTGAAGCTATTCCTAATCTAAGGCCTACATATTAACTAGGCAATAGACCTGGACTAGATTCTATAGTAGTAACACCAGAATAACGTGAAGTAATTGCGCTTCAAAGTGCCCATATCTATATAATTCGCTCCTCATTTGAGTCCTCACGTTCAAATGTTTATGTCGACCAGCTCAGGCCTCTGTGCTCAATTCTACAGAGTGACCATAAAGCGGCGAGGGGTGCGCACTAGAACGGAAGAAGCACGCCAAGCGTTGCCAAAGACCTGCATTAACCGCCTGAGCAGTGAGTGTATAGATCAGATCATTTTCGAGGCCGGGATTTGCTTCATCCCTTTCTGTTCCTTGTTTTTGTAACCAATTATTAAGTTGATTCAATTATTTGAAATAGATTCTCCCGACTATTCCATTCTTCTATGATTACCCTCATCCCGGGCCTCTATACTAATATGCAGGAAGGAGTTGAGTTCTGTTAGCAGGGCACTTACTCATATTGTATCTATACCGCGGCAGGAATTCCATTTTGGTCTGTAGATGACATGCTTACCCCTGAATATCGATATCTGATATCAAATTACCTCAGTTTACACAATAAAAAGAACGCCCGCCATCAATGCCATTTCAATTACACAGCATTGAATATGTTCAGCCGTACTTTGTCTCCTGTACTCCGCACATCGCCAGGAAAACATCTCCGTCCAAGTCCGGTCGCTGACTAAATTCATCATCGCTCCAAGAAAAGTTGCTGCCCAGGTGGCCAACGCCAGTACTAGGCAGGGAGTGCGTGAATTCAAGGACTGAAAATTAATCTCGCGCCCCCAATTTCCCCCTCTCCAATTTGCCGAGTCCTGACAACTTTATTCGTGCTCCTGCAGTAAACCTGGCGCTAGAATTTCCCCCGTTGGGTGCGCTGCACATTGGACCGTCCCAATTCCCCACCCTCCACTCCTCCTTTCGTCATCCTACATCCCGCTATCAGCCTCGTTTTTATCCTGGGATCAGATCACCTTCCGACACGTTCGGAAATCCTCGAGGTCCGGAAGAAGATCCAACAAATAAATGTCGCGGACCCTGGCACTAAACTCCGGCTATTCTCTCCTCTCACCATCTGCCTACAGCTGGACGCCTGGAAAGTGATCCGATACCGCTAGCCGGGAAAAAAAGTGGACTACGCCCAGTGCGCGCGCTCAGGTCCTGACCCCGTTGAAACGGTCAAACCTACACCCCTCCATCTCCGACCGAGTTTCTCTCCGCCACCCTCGTGCGTGTCTGACCACCGACTCCAACCGTCTGCCTGCCGGCCTGACCATCTTGTCCGCATTGTACTCGGCGGCTGGGGCCGAGTCGCATTACGATACGCCACGCAGAGTGGAGAACATCACAGTTACCTGCAAAGCAGCGACCGATCACTTAAAAAGAAACAGGGATCCGTGATTTGAGATTCCTGGACGACAGCGCTGTGTACTTCAGCCCGTGTAACCCCTCCCCCGCAACCTATCATTTTTGACAGCTGGGTTGGGATCGAAGATCATCGGAATTGATCCTCAAACATATTTCTTTTGTGCCTCCTCGTTGCCTCACTGCATTTCGCAGATCCCTCGGAGGGCGCGCTACCTCGGGACTTTTTCTTCCATTCCTACTTTTTCGTTTTTGAAGGAAAAAAATTTTGCGAAATCTTTTTTTTTTTTTTTTTAAATAATATTCTTAAAAATCTCCCTGATTACCCTTGTCGCTTCATCCCTGCTTTACATGACGGCCGATGGTTGGTGACAGCAACTCTGCGTCCTTTCGGCCGTCATCCGACCTTTTGCATTCAGGCTACAGTTCTATACCTCGCCATGGGTCATGTGATGCGACTGGAGTGCCAACTCAACCTAGACTCATGAATAACACCCCGTCAGATTTAAGCGACTGGCCCGCTGGCTCGAGCGACGATGGCGTGCCTTTGAACATGGATGTGTCGTCTAACCCATCGAATATCCAGTGGACGGGAATGCCGTCAGAGGATGATCAGCGGTTGCGCGATGTGGGGGTTGCCGCGTTGGCGGCTGTGTCGCAATACCCGCACCCTGTGAATGAAGAGAGCGGTTCTTTTTTAGTCTCCCAGGTTGTCGGTGCGGTGACAGGAAACAGCAGGCCTCGTTTCGAAAACCCCGATTCAATGGTATTTGGAACTGAGACTGAAAGCTCAGAAGCGGAGCAGCGTCGACGGCATTTTGCGGGCATCGAGACGGAAAGCAGCATGATTTCGGAATCGGATTCTTCTTCAAGGTCCCCTGCCCATAACGACGATGTGGATATGGAAGGGGTCGTGCAGGATCTCATTGAGCGAACTGGTAGCTGGCATAATAGCACTACTATTGCGAATCTGCATGAGTATACTGATGACCAAAAGGATTTGGTGATGGATTATGAGCCTACATTTGAGGACTATTCATCGTCGCCTTCCTCTGGGCCAGATGATGACATTGAAGAGCTGATCAAATTTTACCCGCGCGAGGAGAAATTTCTGCGCCAATACCACCCGTCACATTCAACCGAGGCTATCGCGAATAACGTGAATCTGGACGAGTTTTATGCGCCCGTGGATTACAATCCGTTCGATGTGAATACACACTCTGAAATGTCTACACAACCAAGGGAAGCAACACCGCCATTTGAGGGTTCTTTTCCTGTGCCTCCGCCGGAATTTGAGGAAGCTCAAGAACACATGTCCCCTGCTATCCACACAACCAGTAAGTTCAGGATTTTGTCTGAATGCTCGACCATACGGAATCTGACACGTAATAGCTTTTGAACGCAACTATACAATTGACGAGTTCATCCACCGGTGGATGGTACAGTCCCTGATGCCTGCTGAATTCAACCCGAACGGCAGAATTCCACGACAATTTCGACCAATCTCCCAAATGATAGGTTGGGAGCCACCTCGACATGTCTATCGACCTGCAAGGTCTAAACGTGATTTCTTCGATTTGCAGCAAATTCCGTGGGCAGAAACACTGAAGGTGAAACGGGCGGATGCTCGAACACTCCGCGATGCATGGTATACATCTTATCATAATATCAATAACTCGAATACAAGCAATGCGGCGCGATTGCCCTCGCATGAAACATTCTTCCGTGCAAAGTCCATGCATACCGACCACAAAGCTTCGATCGAGCATTTTCAGCTCCGCAACTTGATGTCGGTTCCATCATACAACACTATCCATTTTGCCAGCCATTCCAAGATTTACTCTTGGACTCCGATGTATGATGATTTCCGCACATTGATTGATCTGAGCCAACCAGATCTGGACATCGGAATTCAGCGGCCCGTGAAGATTTCTACTATGAAGACACAGCATGGCCTGACTATTGCCGGTGGATTTTGTGGCGAGTATGCCCTGCATTCCTCAGATGGAGAAGGTGATGGTGCTCGTGGACTGGCAGCGCCTGACTCCAGCGACGGGATCACCAACCATGTGGATATTATTCGCAATCGGACCGGCCGATCGCCGATCGGCGTGTTCGCATCTAATGATCGACACCTACGGATCTTGGACTGCGAGACCAACATTTTTATTTCCGATCAGGAACTCTCTCGACCAATCAACTGCACCGCAACATCGCCTGATAGTCGTCTCCGCGTGGTGATCGGCGACTCCCCCGATGCGTGGATTATCGAAGCGGACACCGGCCGGCCGGTTCATCCACTCCGAGGCCATCGTGATTTTGGATTCGCCTGCGCCTGGTCCCCCGACATGCGCCACATTGCCACAAGCAACCAGGATAAGACCGTCAACATATGGGATGCACGAACGTGGCGCGTTCTCTCAACCATCGATTCCGATGTGGCAGGGTACCGATCCCTCCGCTTCTCACCAGTCGGCGGTGGCCCACGTACCTTACTTTGCTGCGAACCAGCAGACCGGATTTCAATCATCGATGCCCAACTCTTCAAATCGCGACAGGTACATGATTTCTTCGGCGAGATCGGTGGCGCAGACTACTCGCCCGATGGCGGTGTTGTCTGGGTCGCAAACACAGACCCCCACTTTGGCGGGTTCATGCAATATGATCGTCGCCAATGGGGCGCCGGGTACTCTGTGGCTGGGCTTCCGAATGAGTGGCTGAGTGAAGCAGATCTAGATGATGATCGATGTGTCCTCAGCGCTCGAGAGAGAAAGCTACGATTTCTGCGCAATTTATCTGACCGAGAACATGATAAATTCTTGCCATAGTCGATTTTTTTTTTCGCCCGGTTTCCGTGCCAGTCTACTACTCTTCTCTTTGTCCCTTTTTCTTACTATTGATCGTCCCATCATGCCTGTCCTTTTATTTCTGTTTCCCTCATTTGCATCTGATTCTGATACCCTGGGTTTTACGGTGTTGTTGGATGTCTGCACTATCTTCAATAGAGTGTACCGCATAGCGAATTTGACCGGTCACATACAAATGTGATTTCATTCTTTTTCTCCCGCTCCAAGATTCTTACTCGTAGATGGTAGATCCACTTATGCAACCAGTAAGACGAGCACCACGTAGCAGCTGCGCCAACATCTGCGCATGTCAAGATCAGGATATCTCCGACACAGCCACAATAACAAACACAGCAGAATACCAGTTGACTATATACGTATCGTGTCGAATAAACCCAGTCCTCATACAAAATCCAATCCATATCCCCAAATCCCACCCAAATCTACCGAGGTACCAGCTCAGCTCCCAAAGTTCAAACCCAATCGAACCAATCGCTCCACAGCCCCACATCAACAACCCCTCCCCCTCCATCAGCTCAGCTCCCTCAGCTCAGCTCCAACCATCCTTCCTCATCCATCCAACAATCATCAAAATGGCCAGCGGAAACTACTACGATCAATCCCAGTCCTTTGACGGACGCGGTGAATACAATGACACCCGCTACGGCGGACCCTCCCCCTACCACGGCGGCGATGACTTCTCCTCCGCCGCCTCTCACGCGCGCGAGCACCACGACTCCTCAAACGGCAGCTTCTTTGACAACGCCCTCAGCTTCCTGAACGATAAGAAGAGCGAGCTGGCCAACCACGACTCCTACGAGATCGATGAGCAGCACGCTATCAACTCTCATCAGAAGATGTACGGTGGTGGAGACCCCAGCGGCGAGAGCCATGATTCTGGCTCTGTTGGTTCCGGCGCTGCGCTTCAGGCGTTGAAGTCTTTTACCTCTGGTGGTTCTAGCGATGGGGGATTTGATAAGAATAAGCTTGTTGGTATGGCTATGGCTCAGGCTTCGAAGCTTTGGGATGAGAAGCAGAGTGGTGGTGCTAGTATGGTGAGTAATTTGCAATCTTTGAATGATAGTTCGTGTACTAGGGACTTTTTGCTGATTTTGTTTTTAGTCTGGTGACAAGCAGTCTGCTGTTAACCATGCTGCTGAGATGGCTATGAAGATGTACATGAAGAGTCAGGGTGGTGGCTCTGGTGGTACTGGTGGTCTTGGAAATGCCAGTGGTTTGCTGAGCCTTGCTAGCAAGTTCATGTAGAGTGTTGTTGCACTCTCTTCTTATGGTTTTGTGTTAGTATTGGTGGGTCCTTACTTGATGAGGATCTCGGCTTGATACATATTCACAAATTGAAGAAATATTATGCATTTCTACTACTTTCATGGATGGATGTCTTGTAGCACTGCGCTATCTCAATGGCCCTCTTCGGCCTATCTGGAGAGGACCGGAACCAGACCATTAAACTATATCCAACACACCGATTCGCGTGAAAAATGCTTTGTTAACTCATTATCATTTAAACAATCTGCATTTCATTGACCGCCAATTCGTTCACTACAGAATTCCGCATGCATCGCAGTGTTTGAATTTGCTGTGTGTAACACAAATATCCCATTTATCCAATCTATGGCTTATGCCCCCCAATAACCCATTGATCTTAATTCATGCCAAATAACCAGCAAAAAGTTCAAATCCCAGCCAAACTCCCCAAATCGCCCCCACGCAGCTGTAGCCTTGAGATAATCCCCACTTAGCGCGTGTTGCCTGACACTAAACCAGGCAGCAGCCCCTTACGGCCTTACAACTCAGGCCAACAATCGTAATAGCACAACTATCTCTCCTTTTTATAGGGACAACAACGCCCCCGATTTTTGAGTCTCGATTTTCTAGATAAAAGCCAATTTCATACTTCGCAAACACGTGGCTTCTTCAACCCCCATGCACGGCTACACGTCGACACATAACTACATATTCTCAATCGCCGACTCGACGTATCTCACACCATTCGACCTGATTTGGAAATCCTGACTCGTCAATCACTTCGTTCTCATCTAGCTCTCACGAGTGAGACCAAACAATGGCACCCAGGTCTTTTGAAAAGTGTTATGTGGCTGTCAGTGGTACTATTCCCGGCCACAAGCAAGGTAACTATAACCCTTAATTGATGGATCCACTCCACGGGCCCTATTTAATGGTCAAGGCAAGGCTAACTTGTTCCCCTTGTACAGTTGATATCAAGGCCCTGGTCGAGGAGCTGGGTGGAGCTTTTTTATCCGCTGTTACTGGTGATTGTACCCATTTGATCACTACGCAGAAAGAAGCGAACAAGAACAGTTCAAAGTGTATGTTTACTGTCTTGGCATTAATTATTCTCTATTACTATCGAGCTTATCGCTGACGATGAAGAACAGTTGAAGCAGCTGCAAATCTCAAGGATTGCAAGATTGTCTCGGTGGATTGGCTCGCAGAATGCACCAAGAAGAATAAGGTTGTTCCGGAAAAGCCTTATTTGATCAGCGCGATGGCAAAGGGTCAGAGCCAGAAGGGTAAGAAGCCAAATAAAGATGAAGAAGGTGCCACTGCCAGTGGGAGCAAGCGCGCCATTGAGAATGAGGATGGTGAGGAAGACAGCCAGCCGAGCAAGAAACAAAAGGATTCGCAGAAAACCGGTTCAAAGGCCTCTCTCAACGTTCCGGTTGATGAGGCATTCAATCACCCGAGTGTTTTCCGTTCAGGAGGTAAGATAGTTTATCTCAGTGTATGTATCAAGATGCTAACGATTCTACAGCACCGAGAGTCTTCATTGAAGATGATGGAATGATCTGGGATGCAACATTGAACCAAACAGACTCCTACAGAAACAGCAACAAGTTCTACCGTGTGCAGATCATCGTATCAAACGATCGATCGCAATACGTGACATGGACCCGATGGGGTCGTGTCGGTGAACAGGGTTCAACCTCCTGTCTAGGAACTGGCGGAGTAGGCGAAGCAAAGAAATTCTTTGAAAAGAAATTCAAAGAGAAGTCCGGACTCAAATGGGAAGATCGACTCAATACACCCAAGGATGGAAAATACACCTTCATCGAACGGAGCTACGAGGAAGATGAGACCGAAGATGATCTGGCTATCAAGAACGAGGCTTCCGCGTCTGAATCCGAGATCCAAAGTACATTGTCCAAGCCAATCCAAAATCTCATGTCCTTCATATTCAACTTTGATCACTTCCAGTCTACAATGGCTTCTATGTCGTACGATGCGAAGAAGCTGCCACTGGGCAAGCTGAGCGACAGGACCTTAAAGACAGGTTTTATGAAGTTGAAGGAGCTTGCGGCGTTGATTACCAGCACGGTCCATGATTCTAACTGGCAGCACTCGATTGAGACGTTAAGCAACCAATACTTCACCATTATTCCTCATGCTTTCGGTCGTAATCGGCCTCCTATTTTGAGCTCGGACAAGCTGATCAAGCAGGAGATTGATCTGCTCGAGGCGCTGACCGATATGGACGTTGCGAATGAGATCATGAAGGAGTCCAAGCTCTCCGAGATCCACCAGCTGGATCGCCAGTTCCAAAGTCTTGGCATGAGAGAGATGACGCGACGTGAGTTATGGCCAAAGCACAAGAGGTATACAACACTAACATCTTCCAGTGAGTGAAAGCTCAACAGAGTTCCTCGAACTCGTAAAATATCTCAACCAATCCCGTGGAGCGACCCACCACATCAAATACGAAGTAAACCTAACCCCCCAACAGTATAATGAAAACATACTAACCCACCAGGTCATTGACATCTTCCGCATCGAACGCAAAGGTGAAGAAGAGCGCTTCCAATCATCCCCCTACTCCAAAGTCCAAAACAGCGACCGCCGCCTCCTCTGGCACGGCTCCCGAAGCACAAACTTCGGAGGAATCCTCAGCCAGGGACTCCGTATCGCACCCCCCGAAGCCCCGGTGAACGGCTACATGTTCGGCAAAGGAGTCTACCTCGCCGATACATCTACCAAATCCGCAAACTACTGCTGTCCCTACAACAGTGCCGATATGGGACTGTTGCTCCTCTGCGATGCCGAGCTTGGAGATCCCATGCTTGAGCTCGATCATGGCGATTACATGGCGGATGAGAAGGCGAAGGACCAGGGCAAGATTGCTACACTGGGTAAAGGTTCTTCTGGTCCTGGTGGGTGGAAGGATGCTGGTATTCTTAACGAGGGGTTGGCGGGAGTTAGGATGCCCGATGTCAGTTTTGGGCAAATGCAGGGTGGTGGGGGTGGGGGATTGCTTTACAATGAGTACATTATTTATGATGTTGCTCAGATTCGACAGCGGTATTTGTTTTATGTGCGGATGTGTTAAAGCCCTTTGCTAGGCTTTTGTGCTCTCCTGCATGTTGCTCTTGTTTATTCGCATTTACATACGCGCGTTGCATTGCGGTGGAGTTTTTCAGATTGGACATTTGCACTTTGAGGAGTTGGATGTTTGCGCGTTTGATTTTCGGGTTTTTTTAGGGATTCTTTCCAAGGTTCCACAAAAGGTCTCTGTTTTTTCGTCAATTAATTACATGCATGACGCGTTCTTCCTTGAAAATGCCTCCAGTAAATTACCATACTTTTATTCTTAACGTGACAAGTTTCGACTTGCTTCTTGATCGAATCCATTTGACTAGACTTTACGCGTCAAAATATCATTTCATGCAAAAGAATCTACTTGTTGGCTATTGAGGATTCCTTCTGTGGGGCGCAAAGCTGTCCTGCTAAACCATCAGCCTGATGGGGACAGCAATGTTGCAATGCAATCTTAGGGAAGAACAAGGATACAGGGAATCATTTAGAAAAAGACCACTAGTAAAAAAGGGAAAGATCCAGAGAAGATTGAAGTAGTCTACTGGTTGATGTTTACAAAGTTTACAAGAAACAGATTGGTGGGAGAATGATTTCGACTTTCATTTAAGAAGAGAGCAGTCAACAAAGAAATGGTGGAACAGGAAGAGCAGTCAAGAGAAGACTGGAAGACTGGAAGACAAAGAGAAGTCAAGCCTCGAACATGAACAACAAAATTTCAAAGAACATTCAGAGAACCCAAGCCCCCGCCACTTTACGACATGCGCTATAATCCTTGCATGTCAGGACGGAAAGCCCCCCCCCCATATGCCGGTGAGAAGATCATCATCGACACGGAAACAGGCAAAGTGAACTGACCCGACCAGATTTATCTGGATTTGAACAGGCAAAAGAGAAATGGTGGAACAGGAAGATGAGGAAAAGGAGGAAGAGGAGAGAAGAGGAGAGAAAAGGAGGAACAGGAGGAAGAAGAACAGGAGGAAGAAGAACAGGAAGAACAAACTATCTAAGAATCTTCAGAGAGCCCAAGCCCCCGCCACTTTACGACATGCGCCATAATCCTTGCATGTCAGGACGGAAAGCGCCTCCATATGCCGTGAAAAGATCATCAGCACGAAAACAGGCAAAGTCCATAAACCTGACCAGATTGATCTGGATTTCAAATCCATGGGCATTCACGGCAGGTGCAATTCTGAGAAATGTCAGGGAATGAACATGTTGAAGAGCAATCAAGAGAAAACATACTGAAGGCAGAACACGTGGAAGATTCAGGCCCAAGCAAGTCAATGAAGAACATGCGGAAGGAAATGTGATGTGGACTTTCGAATATGCTGTAGTCAGGTGTCATTAGCAGGAAGTAAGGAAGGGAAGTGGGAAAGGGATAACTCACGGAATCATCAAGAAGATGAAGCCATGAAGAAACGTCATGGAGGATGATCAAGAGTCATCAAGAAGATGCAGCCACGGAAAAGAAGGTGGGCGAAGTCAGAAGAGGAGTCATGAAGGAAAGTCATGAAGAGAATTCATGAAGAGAAGTCATGAAGAGAATTCATGAAGAGAAGTCATGGAGGAAGATCAACGAGAAGAAGGCAGGCATGTTGATGTGAGGTTGGCACATCATAAGATGAAACATGTAAAGAGAACATGATGAAAGATCAAGTGGACTGAAGGAAAGAATGTCCTCAAAGATCAAGAGCTTCAAAGCAGAAAAGGCGTGGAAGAGATAGCGGAAGCTGGATGGGAGAAAGATGTGAAGGAAGGAAGAAAGAAAAAGTTGGAAGAAGAAGGGGAGGGGGAGGGGGTATTTATACCCCGGGGAAACGACGCTAAGTCACTAGCTTCGTTTGATAGACCAATCAGACGTGTCAGAAACTCGCTAAGCTTTTGTACGGCAACCTTAAACTAACCTCCTGCAGAAAAGGGCGCGTGCTGGCCTCGTAGGGCACCCCCTTGATAGTTCGGATAATGCCAATTACCCAAATAGGCAACTGCCACTCATGACCCATGACTCATATTTCCTCATTCGTCTTTCCTAGAACTGCTCCTTTGAGATCAATGGCATGTGATGGCCCTTCAATAGCCAGTTACAATCCCGCTAAGTCCCTCGTGCCTTCGAATGTTCGGAAATGCCGATTCGAGAGCTCCAACCACAAGAAGGCCGCACCAAAGTATTCTAAGCCATACTAACTGGAAATTATATTTCCCGATTCCTGAACTACATGTAGAGTCGTTGCTATTCATTGAAGGTTGAGCACTGGCGTCTTAGAAGTCTTCTCACGATGCGATTCACTGTACTGCTGCCAGAATCCTGGCATTGCCTACTGCTCTACCATTCAAGAGGTTACCAACACTTGGCCATAGTCTGTCCATTCCCATTCCCAATCGTCGGATAATGAAAACTGTCATTCAAATCACCTTCCGAAACCAGACTCGGCCCCGTCTGTCTCGTTCATGGACTCTGTACACAGCGCTTTGAGTGAATCCCCATCTGTTGGTGGAAAAAGACCGAGAATGCCAAACCAGCCACCTCTCCAGGAGTAAAGTCACATTTCAACAGCTTTTAGATCTTCAGCTAACGTAACAATTAGGTTCCATGGCTTCCTGTCTCTCCCACCCGAGCTGCGACTCATCATCTACCGCCTCCTTCTCGTTCAGCCATGCAAATTTGACATGCGCCATCCCACTCCGTGTCTATGGATACCACCGCCCGACTCAAAGATGAGCCAAGAGGAATGCAACAGTCCTGAAGAATCCCCACGCGATAACTTCGTAAGCGGAGATTACTACGATGCAACGATTCCTGATGCTGAGATTGTCGCCAATGGGCCGGGTCGTGTGATTGAGCCTGAAGTCATTGATTTTCGAAAAATGGGTCAGACCTTGTGGGCAGAGCGAACACTCTCGCCTGGGAAGTGCCCTCACTTCATTCACAAGATAGAAGGACACACCGTGCACGTACCCTTTGCGGGAATCACCAAATGCAATTGCACAAGGCGACGCGACCTCAACTTGTTGTTGACCAACAGGCAAATCCACAATGAGGCCGCGTACGTGTTCTGGACGGAGAACATGTTTGCATTTGAGGATTCGGCCTTTCTGACTATGTTTCTTACTGCTTTGCGTCCCACAACGCTCCCTTTGATCCGGAAACTATCTTTGATCCCGTTAAATTACGACATTCCCATCCACCATACAGACAATTTTCGGCTGTCGACGTCCTGGGAGATGCTTAAGTTGTGTACTGGACTTAAGGTTCTGGAAATGGATGTCGAGCTTTTGCAGCTCCCTCACCATGCTCGAGCAATAGGGATGCTGGGCCTTCAAGTGAGAATATCATTTATTAAGCGGGGGGAACATGAAGACTATTCATCAGCGGAACGAGTGAACGGTAAAGACCAATACATTTTCCGTGCTGAAGGAGAGAGATCCCTAGTAACGCATCCGGGGGTTCAAAAATTCGCGGACGGCATTCGAGGACGCTCGCCATCTAAGAGAGAATTGAGGACGCTACTGCTCGGTCTTCCTCGAAGTCTAATAAGAGATGCTGTTTTTGGCCGAGCAATATCTGATGCCATGCTATTACTCTGATCTGCTGGATGAGCTTTCTTTGTCACAGATATTCCAATCACTTTTCGTTCGATTTCAAGTCTTTCACAATTATACCATTCACAGTACTAGTCGTATTTGCCTGCGCTCCACCCAAAAACGATCTGACAGGTGTTGGGACAATGAAAGCCATTGGATTGTTGTTCTCCATCATTCTAGTGGGTGTGGTAGTACACGCCCTACGCCAATTCCCTGTTACTAAATGGACTTAGGCCGAGGCAGTTCCAAGCCCTTCAGCGCTACCAGAGGCCTCCTTTACGTCCGGATCATGAGCCACGACTTCGATTTCCACGCGCATGTCGTCTTCACCCAGACGGCTAACGCCAATACAGGTCCAAATAGGCTTGTGATCTGGCATGTACTTTTCGAAATTTCGTACCATTATCCCAAGGGCTTCATTGTTGATTGGCACATGATAGGAGTTCACTCGATAAACCTGAGACCATCCCTTGCCTCCAGCATCTTTGAGGCAGCGCTCAACGTTGGCAAATGCTAAATCAATTTGAGCATTGATCTCCTTCTCAAATTCGCCAGTGATAGGGTCCCAGCCACCTGGATATAGGCTCAAGTCAATCAAAGTGTTTGGGCATTTTTTTTTTAAAAAAAAGAGGGATCAACACTAACCTTGGCCGGCGCATTCGATGCGGTCGCCCACACGAACAGCCTGGCTATACCGGAAATTCATCTGCTGTCGAACGCCATGGTCTTTATACGCGTAGTATGTGAGGTGAGACATGGTGGGAAACTCTGGGGGTGATAAGGAGATAGGCAAGAGCTGGTGGATGCCGTATGAAAGATGGATTGTTGCAAACTTGTTTTCCTTCCAGTGCGTAAAAAGATAAAGTCAACAACCTATGTACTACAATCGGGCCAAGGTGATCGACACCAGTCCGGAATGTAAATTCCTATCGATAACGGTCTAAACTCCACTGGACCCACTTCTCCTCCCTCTAGAGCTGCATAGTAGTAAACAGCAATTTTCAATTGTTTTCCACGTTGTACGAGCTGGAAAACTGGATGCATGTTCATTATGCGCGACGATGATGTAGGTACGCGCTCAAACATCTAAAGACCGGGTCGAGGTCCTAGTGCGGGTCTAGTGGCATTTCTCCATTCACGTTGGAGTTTGACGCCCAACCTCAGCTACCACAAAGTTCTATGAATTAGTTGTAGCCCTCAAATACTCGAGTGAAAATCCAAAGCCCCCTTTAAGCTTTAATTGGGTTAATATTTTACGTGTTTAAAACAACCCAGCAGGGCAAAAGTTTTGTTTCGTGCCGTCTCATCTTCTGCCCAGGTGAACGTCGGCATTTGAACGTTCAGGTTCAAGAAATACGTCTTCCAATTGATCTCACTACCCATGTATGTACTGGAACCGCACGTAGACCTCCCGAAGCCAGGAGAACTGCCCAGGTGAGACTCGGACCGCCTGAGGAGAACTCTAGGGCTTCAAGTTGAACTTTGGTCCTCAGGTTCAAGTCGGATCACCTGTTGACCTGACCCATGATGCCCGTCGGCGCACGAAATATATATCTTCCAAAGAGTGCGTGTGTACTATGCATGTACCTAAGCTTGAGTAACTTAAGTACTAGGTAGTAGTAGTAGTAGCAGCGGCGCGACGTGCGTGACTATCATACATACACTAATTCTACAGCACTTGAGATCATGTATTTCAAGCTAATTCATTTGATACCTACGCGTTCGAAGAGCTTGAATATGACGTACGAGTATCTGCTTCAAGTTATACTACACACTATCAACAACAACTCGAACAAACAGAAGTGGTCGCCATGCTATCCAGATCACGTGCACTGATCACCGCATGTGCAGCTTTCGTTTCGGGAACAACTTAACGCGCCACGCTAACCGTATTTAGTGACTAGGCGGCGGGTCTAACCCGATTTGTGCGTGCGTAGGCTACGCTCACCAAAGTAGGCGCCCATAACAGCCAAGAATAGAGGCGATCAACAAAAAATTAAGCTGATACAAAAAGGATATATGAGTGCGAAATCCTAGAAAAATTGCTATGAAGAAGTTGACCTTCACGTATTTCATTCAAAACACCCAATTCAACCGCTAAGCACTTGAGCCCTGTCAATTGTGTCCGAAATCACAACATTTCATTACCTGTCTACTGATCTCCGACTACAAGCTTGACCCAGTCTCGAAACCTCAACAGTCAAAATGGGCATCAAGACCTCTCCAACACCACCATTTTCAAACCCACACATCTGCATCATCGGTTCTCTAAACATCGACTTCGTCACATCAACCCCCCGCTGCCCAGGCCCAGGTGAAACACTCACAGCCACCGCTTTAAACGTCACGGCCGGTGGAAAGGGCGGAAATCAAGCTGTTGCAGCCGGTCGTGCATCATTTTTTTCCAAGACAACCCAAGATGTATCAGTGAGCATGATCGGAGCCGTCGGCGCAGAAGACCCATACTACAGCACATTGCTCAAGCCGTGCCTTGAGAAATCAGGCGTGAGCACAAACAATATCGAGGAGTCAACGGATCTCCAAACAGGGTCAGCTAGCATCATCGTCGAAGAGGCTGTTGGTGGCGAGAACCGTATTCTTGTTGTTCCCGGCGCGAACCATGGTGGTATGATGGGTGATGTCGCGCAGATTGTGGGAGCAGTTAAGGCACAGGAGGTCTCGCCCTCTGTTATCGTTCTGCAGGGTGAGATTCCACGCAAGACAACTCTGGGCCTACTGGAGTATTTCAATGGGGGTGTGGCAGATGACCGTGGCTGTGTAGTGTTCAATCCCGCTCCCGTCTTTCCGGAGGGCATCTCGCTTGATGCGCTTCAAAATACAGCCGTCCTTATTATGAATGAGACTGAGGCAGTTCAGATGTCGAGCTGTATTGCTGGACTTTCGGTGTCGGATGCTGCGAAGCTGGATAGTTTACAACCCGAGGAGTTGGCACCCCGCTTTCATGATGTGGCTGGGGTGCAGGTTGTGTTGATTACACTGGGACCTAAGGGTGTTTATTACTCCACCAAGACTGGACGCCAAGGTTTCGTGAATGGAGTTCGTGTTCCTAAAGTTGTGGATACAACTGCTGCGGGGGATACCTTCGTCGGGTACTTCTCTACTGCCTTGGCGCGATTCCTCGCTACTGGTGCAGCATTGGATGCTTTTGACGGTCATATTCAAGATGCTGTTGAGAAGGCCAATGCCGCTGCTGCCAAGTGCGTGCAGCGAAGAGGCGCGATGCAAAGTATTCCCTTTGCTTATGATATGGAGTGATTGATGAAATAAGAATAATTGGTATAAATTGATAGAAATGGTATATAGACAAATGAAGCTGGCGTTACTGCATTTAAAACAAGAACATGAACATCACGCGTCAACATCCTCAAGTTCTTCATCGTATCGTGCAATTCTCCATATAGCTCGGAGAGATTCGGTTTCGCGATCGAGATTTATTCCCGTAGTAGCTGTTATTCTCTTAAATCGGTCCATCAAAACAGCCTGCTGGGACTCATGTGTCATCTCCCTTGCAACAAGTAATAGACTCGCGACTAGAATTGGATCCCATTGCTCTGGCGATTCATTACTGGCTGCAATGCCAGCAATCGATTGCGCATGCCAAATGTGAGAGGTGAAGCACCGTGGTCCAGGAAGTGATTTAAGAAGTCGTGGTTTATGCGTGAGGAGGAGAAGAGACGTGATGTGGTATACTGCATTGGCGACCAGCGCCATGGGCGTAGTGTATACCAAAATAGGGAATGATGAATCGTGATGTGGATCAATTTGATCTGCCTCGCCGCCGCGAACATCTACAATTTGTTGAGCATCAACAGGGCGCTCATTGTACCACTTTTGACAATCTGTCCAGAGAAACGTCCACTGTGACAGGAAGTGGGATTGTCGTAAAGATGGGAATGCTGCTAATTCTGGAGATCCGGCGGCTTGTGGAGATGAGACGGTCGTGTCTCCATGTATTAAAGCAAGCGTATGCCCTAGGAGACATAAAGCATGCTGGTGAAATTTGCTGACATTGCTTCGGGGTATTGTAGATTGAGGGGTGTGTATAGGAGAGCCGTCACGTTGAAGAAATGAACGGAAGGGTAGGATTGGTGATTTAGATGATGATATCGAAGCTGCGAGATCTGTTTGGAAAGGTTAGTTTTGAATTTTCTCGTCAGGCATAAAGTATCGATGTACCTATTCGAAAGTAGAGCCAAAATAATGCTTCTCCAAGATCATCTGTCAGGTCACTGGGCGACATAAGCCCACCCGCATATGCAGGATGAGGCGCGATCAAATTCCTCCACTGCTGCAGACCAGCTGGTATAAGTTCCTGAAGCAGAAGCAGAGCCTTTCCCGCATGACTCTCAAGCTCAGGATGAAGTGTATTAGTATTTTCCGCTTCCTTGCGAAAGCGCAAAATATTCTCAATGTCATCGCTATAGTGGAGGGATATTAAAGATCTCTGCCCGGCAGATAACGCGCAAACGGCGGATTGTAAAATCCGATTTGATCGAGAAAGGAGCAGGACTTGAACTCCAAGAGCACAGTTTGAATCGCCTGTATCCATCCATGGACCGACGTGATATCTAAAATGGCGTAATAGGTCTGTCTCATAAGTCGCATTTGCTGTTGTAGGCCGGTAAACCAGTCGTTGATAGCTTGCAGCGAAGCCAAGATAGCCATGATATGGGACAGGCGTTCTTTGCTCTTCACCACCTAGCAATAGCTCCGTGTTACTTTGCAAAGTCGATGGTTCCGAGTACTCAATTGACGCGTTAGAACTGAGGATGTTGTTTATGCCTACCGGATTGTCAAAGCGAGCCTCGTTTGGTTGAGTGGGGATATGTCCAATGTCTCGCTGACTTTGCAAGGGCTGCTGCGCCGGTGATGCCAGTTTATTTTTGTCTCCTGATGCGCGCGCTGCTGGCGAGTCATCAACGAACTATACCCCGCATGATTAGCAACGAAGACACGCGATTCAATACGGAGTTACTGACAGTGATCGAGTTGTACACCTGTCTAGCTGGCCCCGTCGCCTGCCCAGATCGCGGCGTCACAAAAGCCAAGTCAGATCCATATTTGCAGGCAAATCCCTTGACTTCACAATTAGCACATCGAGGCTTCTGCTCATCGCCTATGAATCATTAGCCAAAAGAATCTCTTTCGGAACTCTGAGGAGCCTTACATTTCCTTCTCCGCTTGCGACACGTTAAACAGCCCGTCCTAACCCTCTGCTTGCCTGCAGGTGTAGGTTTGCGCGGCATGGTTAGAAGATCATAACCCCAGAATTGTTGAAAGAGACCAAAAAAGGTCCAGCGGAGCCTCTACGGACCCGAAATGTGTTCTCCGGAGGCCGCCGAGGCCGAAGTGCCGGACGGGCCCCCCTCGTGTGGGGCAGAAGCCCAAAAAGGGCAGCAGAATGAGAAAACGCGGGTTCAACCGCGAGGCCCATAATTCCATGGGCTCATGGAGACATTCGGACGCCACCCGACATGATCGAGGGGCTGAGGATATCGAGATCGTGGTGGCTTGCCCTTTTCTGTCATTTTTGATTGTTAAATGTCTATATCGAGGTGATTTGATCTACGAATGCCACGTTGTTGACAGAAGTGTGGGGACATGGCACGATGCCTTGTGGATCTCTAAGGAAAAGTATGGGGCTCGCTTATATTAAGATATCAATAACTTCCATTTTATCAGAACTTAATTATATATTCGAACCAATCCTTCTCGTATCGTTTCGGGGTCGTTCCGTATGAGATATCGATCAATTTACAGGGTCTCAATGTACTGAGCACCCTCCTTCTTCTCCAGATCGCGACCTGTCGCGGCACCCATGCGCTCGATGAACGAAGTCAGACCAACATCACGCTGGGCCTCGCGCATGAGCTCGGCGTCGCGTTCGCCGGTATGGCTTCCGAAGACGCGATCCATCTCTTCGAGGGATGCATTCTTGGTCTCGGGAAGGAAAAACCAGACCCACGCGATACCAACTGCCAGGAACACAGCAAAGAAAATATATGTACCCCACTCCCAAGCCTGCAACATCGGTGGAACAAAGAAAGCGATGGCAAAGTTGTTGATCCAGTTGCTTGAGGCTCCAATCGAGGCGCCCTTGGCGCGGATGGAGAGAGGGAAGATTTCCGAGACAAGGGTCCATGAGACGGGTCCCCAAGTCGCGCCGAAGCCAGCAATATAGAGCCAGATAAGAGCTAGAATAATCCTTGTTAGCTATGTTTCCTTTTGGAAGGTACATGCAAGGTCGGCGCCACTTACCGACGGCAGTCCAACCAGCCGCCACATGGTGTGGCCAGTCGTGCTGGAATTTCGCCACGATGACTCCGACAATCACCATGCTAGCGAACATCACGACGGATCCACCCAGAAGCATAGGCTTACGGCCAATTTTATCGATGACAAGCTAAAATATAATGAGCGGTTGTAAAAAGTCAATTTCTGGGGAAATTACTCATACCATTCCAGGGATTGTGCTGATTATGAAGACAACGCCAGTGACGCCGGTTGCAAGAAGGGCAATGGTACCACCAGTCAAACCGAGGCTGACGAAGACATTGGACGCGTAGTAAATAACTTCAAGATATGGATTAGTATAATCTTCAGGTTCGGAGTGAGTACAAGCGGGGACTCACTGGCATCAATACCACTCCACTGCTGGAAAAACATAACCAACCAGGCAGTCATGACGCGCTTGAAGTTATCCATAGATCGGAAGCAGTTGGCATACTGGGCAATTTGATTCATGAACAAACTCTTGTGCTCACGCTCTGCCAACTTGGGGAATGCCTTGGCGAATGCACGCTCTTCGAAGACTGCCTCCGCTTTGATTTCGAGGTACTCAACCTGAACCAGCTCATGCTCCACAGGAACCTTTCGCATCCAGGCGAGGGTAGCCTGTGCCTCGTCATCGCGACCCTTCTTGACAAGCCAACGGGGCGAGAATGGCATGAACCAAATACCACATGCCAGGCACACAGCCGGAATACCCTGGATAATTGAGGGAAGTCGCCAGGCCAGGTCGGTCTGTGTCTCGCCAGTGCCACCGATGTTGTTACTTCCATAGCCGACCCAGAAGGAAATCATGATACCCAGAATGGTGGCAAATTGATAAAAAGAGACCAGCAAACCGCGCATCTCAGGAGCTGCAAGCTCTGCATTGTAAAGCGGACCGACACCACTGAACAGGCCGACACCGAGACCTGTGAAGAGACGACCAGCGTACAAGAGGGAAGGGTTGCCGGAAGTAGCTCCGATGTAGAGGTAACTTCCGAGAATCACCCAGCAACAGGCGAAAAACATTGTGTATTTGCGAGAGAAGATTTCACCCAGGATACCAGCACTCAAGGACCCGACGATACCTCCCAATTGAAGGACTGAGGTTAACCAGCCTGTTGCGGTCGACGAGGCGACTACCGTTGGGAAGTTCTCGGTGAATCGAGTCATGACAAGCGATTGGCCCAGCACACCCTGTTGGTAGCCATATTCGAACCCACCGAACCTGCCGCAGACATTAGGTTACAGACGCGTTTTGATAAACACTTGAATTGCACACTCACGAGGCAAAGAATGCGATTAAAAGAACCTTAGGGTTCTCGAAGATCGACTGCCACATTGATTTCTTCGCAATTAAGGTGCGTGGAGCAACCTCCACATCGATAGACGATCGGTCGGCCATGGTGGAAAAATCGGGTTGCACACTGTAACGAGGAGGGTAAATGGGGTGACAACTGAGCTATGTCCACAACACCACGGACAAAGAACGACGCGGAAAAAAAAAAAAAAAAGACCAGAGTCCCTTCGTGAAGAAGAAGAAAAGAATGAAAAGAACACTCGGTGAAATTCAAAGAACTCCACGACCAGAAAGACGGACATCAGGCCATATATACACTTTCCCGCCTCTGCAGATGAGGCTTTCTGGCCCGTGTATCTAGATCCCTCCAACCCAAAAAAAAGTTAATTCTTCTACCCCAGTCTCGGTCTCCCGAGTCTCGTGCACACCCCGGAAGACGACAAAACGCGGAGGCAAAAGTGTGGAGGGAGAACCACTAAACTGGATCCAGCTGATCGTAGGCTACGATAGCCGTTTCGAGCAAGACATTGGAAATCGGATGGACCCACTCGGGAGAGAAATGTGACCCTCGAAGGAGAAACGGGAACTTCGAACCAACCGATTCCCGCGGACGATGCCCGCACCGCAGGGTTTTCTGCAGCCCTAGCTCTAGTGGGGACGCCCAGGACCAGTCAAATGCGCGATGTGGAGACAGTCGGATTCTTCCTTCCAAACTGGGAGAGCAGAGCCAAGGTTGCTCTCTTTTGGTTAAGTCGATGCGGGGAATGAGTGGGCATCTCATGGAGCCCATGTGGGAATCAAATGGATCCGGCAGACTCCTATCAGGGAAGGATTGACGTAAAAGGTCGCCAGATATCGGGGATTCGTCGGTGACGACAGATTGTTGCTAGGCGACAAATTTCTTAGACAACGACGATCAATTGATATAAAAATGGGTCGACGGAACTGATCGCAGATTGCTTTGCTTTTGAACTTGAGTATATTCGTTTTTTTGCATTGTATAGACCCGTCGTCATGCATCTGCCCGTTTCTCTTCCGCTGCTGTGCGGCTCTTTGCTGCCGCTGATCACTGGTGGTCTTGCTATGCCCAAGGCCGCCCGTTCAGACAAGCACTATGCGATCATGGACAATGATTGGTATACTGCGGGTTTCGTGCCTTATCTCGTTGCCCTCGATGGAGATGTCGAGATCCTGGGTCTGGCTTCTGGTAGGTGGCGATACATCATGCGCGATGGAGATGATCAGTATTAACAAGGATTTCACAGATACCGCAAACACATGGGCGCCACAGGTCGCTTTGCATGCCGTCGCGACTTTGGAGGCTGGAAACTTGAGCTGTATTCCCGTTTATCCCGGTGCCACTTGGCCCTTGATTAACACCCCCGAGCGCTTCCAGGCCTGGGAGACTGTTCACGGCAAGCTGCCTTGGGAAGGTGCTTTTGCTCCAGAGAATAAGACTGCCGAGACCGAGGGCAATGATCCTACCTCTGGTAACCCCAACCGCATTGTGAAGGCCGCTTTCAAGGAGGGTTTCCCCAAGGGCAAGCCTAACAACTCTACCTCTGCCGCGGCCTTCATGGTCGAGATGGTTCACAAGTACCCCGGTCAGGTCTCCATTTACTCCGCTGGTGCTCTAACCAACATCGCTCTGGCTGTTCGCATGGATCCCCAATTCGCATCCCTTGCTAAGGATCTGATCATCATGGGTGGATACGTCGATCTCAACATGCTTCAGGCCACCGGAAGTATTCTCCTGGCCGATCTGCAGTCTGATGTGAGTTGAACTCACCCGATCTCGATTTATGTCGATCGCTCGCTAATATCAAGTCACAGATCAACCTGATGATTGATCCTGAAGCCTCCAAGATCGCTCTGACTGCTGACTTCCCCAACATCACCATTGCTGGTAACGTCGCCAACCAGGTTTTCCCCAGCCAAGAGTTCGTCAAGGAGGTGGAGTCCGTCTCCAACCCTTACAGCAAGCTTTTCTCCAAGTACTACGATTTGTCTTTCCCCTTCTGGGATGAGACTGCTGCTGCTCTGATGGTTGACTCTAGCCTTGCTACCAACCAGACTTCAGGTGAGATTTTAAGACCTCTTTGCATGGAAAGTGGCATGTTCTAACCTTTGTATAGTTTACCTTGATGTCGACACCTCCTACGGCAGCCCCAACTACGGTAACATCCACGTTTACCAGAAGGCTCTTGCCCCCGGTGGTATCCGACCAGTCAACTTCGTCTTCGAGGTTGATGCAGACAAGCTGAAGCAACGCATCAAACATGCCCTTCAATACCCCAAGTCCTGCGCCGACCTTAAATAGACGGCGACGAGGCTAATCTTCTTGGATATATTTTTAGAGCTCATTTTGTGCTCCTTCAGTGATTTTGATTCTGTCTCACACCCTGCTGAGAAACAGCATTCGCACATATGTATTATGACATGTAAATATCCCAATGCATACCGTACATTTTTGCCATGATCAGAAAAGGCCAAATTCTATAAATCTTATATTTCATTTTTTCTGTATATCAGAGTTGAATTAAATAGCCGACAAGATCTCTCCCGGCTCGTAACCCCAAGCTCGTTCCAAATCTTTTAGTCGCCATAGAGCACCCCAACCGGTCGTCTCCTCGACAATTTTGAACAGTTTAGCCACTTCAATATGCTCACTGTGATGACTCAGAAGTTTCCCCGCAATGTAAAGTGGCTGAATGGCATTAATCAAATTGCCACTGTGGGGGTTCGTAAGCGAAATGCCACAAACCCGACGAGCGTGCCAAATAGCAGAATATTGGGG
This sequence comes from Talaromyces sp. PF30-5, assembly GCA_023626375.1. Taxonomy (NCBI): domain Eukaryota; kingdom Fungi; phylum Ascomycota; class Eurotiomycetes; order Eurotiales; family Trichocomaceae; genus Talaromyces; species Talaromyces sp. PF30-5. The sequence continues at coordinate 489,284 of JAMAGU010000006.1, read as the reverse complement.
CTTCAATAAAGGCAAAACCTTCTCAGGAGGCTTCATGTCCAGCATCATGACGCATGAAGCATGATATAATTGATTCCCAGAAATAGCAGCCCAATGTGCGAACAGAATCTCCGGGAAAATCTGACCCCCGCCTATCCCTGTAGTCTTGATAGGTAGCATAGCAGGCGGTCTTTGCTCAAGCCAATATTGTAGTTCATCCCATAACGAAGTCCACTCCTCAGCGAATGGTCGCGAGTCATCAATCATCTCGCCGAGTTCGAGATATCGAGTCTGTCGACATGCTAGATCGCAAGTCTTCGCGCACAAGTAGACGGCCCAGTTTGCATGCATATCAGGTAGAACTAAACCCTTCTCACAGAACAAATCCCTGATCATCCTGTCGCGGTCCTCGGGGGTGGCATTCTCCGGCATGGCGGGCACCCATTTTTCCAGCGGGAGGACCGTACTCTCAGCGCCGTTGGAGATGATCGCACCACAAAGTTCCATTCGCGCATAGCACCAAAACACCGCTTGAAGGTGTCCACCTGATAGTCCGTTCACATTGAACGACTCGAAAAGCGCCGCGCAGCCTTCCACGTGGCGGCGCCAGTCGCGCGGGCTGACGGACATGAGTTCCATAACAGCGAGGATGCAAACTGTCACTAAGACATTGGGATCTTTTGCTTGAAGACATGGCCCCAGAAGACGGATCGATTCTTGGTAAAGCTCTAAACTGTCATAGGCCTTGTCGAGACATGCTTTCCGCTCTGTCTGCCGGGCGGAGAAGGCCAGGATAGCGTAAAAGAGGGTCGGCGACCGTTGAGCGAGGATCGGAATGTGAACTCCAAAATGTCGTGACTCGTCAAATTTGTCGAGGTATGGCGCGCACTCAGTTATCCAGTTCTTGAGGTAGAAAATTAAACGAATTTTGGGAATTGACACCCGGGTGAAATCTAAACTTTGACGAGCTGCCCTTGATGCTGGACCTTCTAATGGTTCCGAGGCAACAGGAGACGTGTAACTGCTTGGCTCAAGACTTGCGACTGCGCTGAAAAGTACGCATCGCAGTTCTTCTTGTAATTCCAGGAAGCGCGGGTTGGCTGCATACTCGTCCGCACTTGAAAACGTCCCTGGCGATAAGAACGCCTCTTCCTCAAATATCGAGTTTGAACCATTGTATGATTCAGAAATCCTGGTGTCCGGTAATATAGGAGCGACTGGCTCATCCATCATGTTGCTATCCATTGTTGTAGTTGAATCTGGGGTAATGGAGAAGGAAGAAAAGGTTCGGGTGGAGTAAAGTCATTAAGAGGCAAACCTAACTTAGTCACGAAAACCATCAGCGATCCATGGATGGGTTCTTCGACCCAGAAAGAATCAACTACACGCCATGAGAAATAGTAAGGATATTTCCAGAAACACGGCTTGTGAAATTAGGTATTCAAATGTTCTTAAGTACCTCGTCTATTTGCAGTGGCTCAAGGACAATAATCAACAGCACCGACGTCCCCTCGCCACTCAAAGTGCACAACATCCACAATTTGCCTCAATACAGTAGGATTTAACAAGCTTCTCGTGGCATCTGCAAGCCATGCAAGACTTGTTTCTGGATTGGACCGACAGATATTATACAATTTGTCCATCTCAACTCGCTTCTTTGTGACCTGTGGTCCATACTGGCCCAGAGTCCCATATGGTTGCAACGCTCGTACCAATCGATCATACCTCGCAGTATTGATCTCAGACTCGTATTCGCACATCGAGTATCTTTCGACACGTTTCGCACCTTGCAGCACTTCATAAACCTTATGGTGCGATCCAAGGATTGCCCAATTGCAATATCCCATGACTACTAAACACCCAACCTCGGACAATTCAATAACCTCAATTGCGGTGTCCAAACATTCTCCAATCATGCGATCAAGATAGTGACATAAGTTGCCACGAATACCACGAAGAACCGGGTTTTCGCGCTGCTTGCGCAAAATGTCACCACGAAAATCGACAAAATCATTGATATACACGCAAGCTTCCACAGTCTTCATGAATTCCTTTTCGGTGAGTTGTTGACCGGTCGCTATCGAAGCGGTCATAACACCATGAAATGCCGCGACATCAATATGTCGGTGAACTCCAAGGCCAGTCATGCGACTGCCGTATATCCCATCTGGAAGATGAGGCCGTGAATGATCCCTGAAGTAACCCAATACTCGACATTGGATCATGTATGCAGCAAGATTCTCGAATTGCCAGTCTGTTACATAACCGGCCATATTACACAGCTTGAGGAATGACATTGCTGCAGCTCCCGTTTGCTGTAAAAGCTTCAATCCTTTCGCGTCTGCGGCTTCACAATAATCACCGATCAAGATATCATTGCATGAATCTGCAATCGCTCGTGCGAGTCCCTCGTCACAAAACCCCGCGCCACAGGCAATAACACCATAATATTTTGCGTCTGTACATATCTTGATTTGCTCCGGAGTTGGGTAGAGCTGGTTTGTAATTATCTTGTTACCATCGACTCCGGGATTCGGCCGTCGGTCTGGCGCCCGGATTGCTGGAATCATGTGAACGGTTCCGAGACCTTGACAGGTGTCTGTGGCGTATATTATCTCCGTGTTTGCGAGTATTAATTCATTGACAGCTTTTGTGAGCTTGTCCGACGTGAACAGATCCGTACTATTCCATTCGTATTGACGATCGAGGACTCGGGTCATCGCATCCAACATGTCCCGATGGGCACCACATGTTGATGTGAACTGCTTCCCAGTAACCTTGACCTTGTTAATATTTTCTTTATCGCATTTGCAGCTTGTCTGAGGGTTGTAACTCTCCGACAGGAGGTTCGTTTCGCCACACGAAGGGGGCTTCAGCCCACCGTATGTGACATTACCATCAGCAATATGGCATTTGAAAGAGTGGACAGCTTGTATGAGTCTTTCGTGATTCAGAAGCATGTGAATATTTTCTTCACTCAATAAATCGGCAATCTCATTGAGACAAAGACGCGGACTGCAGAATGTCTTCGAGTTTTCTTGTTTAAGTGAAGAAAGAAGCCAAGCATCAACCCAGCTGAGGTATATCTGTAAGAGATTTGGCTGAATAGTTGGGAACGCTTTCGAAATCATGATGTGATATGGTATTGATTCTTGCGATTGTAATAGTTTCCAGCAATTCTTTTGGACAAGTTGAATAGGCTTTCTTAAATAAATGAAGCACTAGTATACATGTCAAGGTTGTTCGTTTAGAATATCCACGATCGTCGTAGACCGCCAAACCCAGCTACAGCATCAAACATGCACCACCTGAAATTGGCATCGTGCAAAGAGCCATATCCAATCGCGGGTTCGGTTGAACAAGACCAAAAAGCTGACCACGGACGGAGGGGATGAACCCGGTAATGGGATTCGTTCAAAATGTTTGACACAAATAGACGCACTAACGGGAACGGCGAAAGCCGGATTGTGGCTACGTGAGTTCACTTTTTTGGTAGAACAGTTCATAGACTCGTTCTTTTGGTACAAGGCTGACGGTAATGAATTCTTCATCACTTCGCATACGCATGCCCTGTCACAACATTTGAGAATAATGCCCAAACATGCCCCACAGCCACAGCCACACATGAAGGTGTAAAACAGCCGAGCAATCGGTAAGCCCGTCATGGGCTAGGAGGGGGAAGGGCTGGGCTGGCTGAACGGTCGAAACTAAACCCAATCTAGTTACACTCTTCCATCGTGGCGTAGCCCAGGTGGAAAAGTTTTGTAGTACTAACCGACAGACTTTCGAACACTTGATCAACTAATTGATTTATTTCCCTCGAGATGTTGTAATATATGATTTGGTATGATAGGCTTCCATATTACTCGAATTCCTCATATTCAGCTCTTCGCTGGAGGACCAAATCTTGCAGCGACTCTTACATATGGTTGGTAATTTGATATCAACATTGAAAGTAAAATTTAAAATAAAAATAGAGATAGGGTTTAATGAAGAAATCTACTCAGTCTATCTATCCTTGCCATCGGTGGTTTTCAATTTGATGTTGATTACTCGAAAATAGATGAACCTTGGAAGCAAAGGAAAGTATACCCCATACCTACAATAGAAACGACTCAATATAATTTGGATGATGATCGGGGTTAGAAAGAGAAATTATGATAAAAGGTTTCAACAGGACAGCAGAAGCTGGTAAAAGCATAACACATTCCGTAAGAAAATAGACCAAAAAGAAAGTCTGGATAAATGGGGAGAGCCTGACTCCGAGAAGACTCCAACTTTGCAAGTCTTCAAGTTCCAACGTTATATCTATGGATCTTTTGAAATAATTTTCTATACACATTCTCCACTGTCGTTCTTTGACCTCGGGAGCCAAAGTTGAAATGTTTCCAACCCTTCGGCAGCCATTGTAATTGCGCTTAAATATAGGTTTGACAATAATTAACCCTAGTCTCTTTGCCCGTGGACCGTAACAGCTGACGGATAGTAAATCAAGGCCGGAGCACAGGTATTATGGGTATTCACATACCATTATAAGGGTTTTATAGAGGTCATAGTAGTACCCCACTGTTGGGCACCAATGACTATGAAATGCTAGAGATAGGTGCTCGACTTGTGTTAAGTTAAGTATAGCAGGGTAGTGCTTCTCATCAATAATGAAACTCATTGCAACATTGAGCACTCATGAGACCAGCAACTGTTGCCAAGATGTGTTGCTACTGTGTAGTTGCAGCCCCATAAACCACTGCACAGCGCGGCACATTTCTACTGGCTTGACTTGAACTTGCCCGGTAATCTAAAGTACAGTGTTGCCTTTGCAGCTGGTAGCCTTCTACTGAGTTGAAAAGAGCAAAACTGCCACTGGTTAATCGAAGGGCTGTCATGTGATGCATATTCAAATGTTTGTTGCACGCATGGGCGAAAGCTGACCCCTCTTCTTTTACTGCCACCAGCCCATTTCAAAATTTGAATATTCGGTCCTCCAACTTGAAGCTCACTATATATATTGACAGTTTTTAAATCCTTCAACCGCCTTGCAGTTCCTCGTCTTCTCCCATTCATTATCCGTTTCACCCATCCATCTCGAGAGTCATCTACTTAGTTTGCGATTTTTGCCATCATCAGCTGCCCGGAAGCTAGGCTACCACTAGTCTAATCTATCGCGATAATGAAGGAAAATACTGATGAAAAAGAAAGCGTCATTTCTGGCGTCTTGAGTCCAGAGCCACCAGGCTGCATCTTATGCCAAACCCGAACCCACCTGATCCCAGGAAACGAGAATCTCGACCGGCAGCGATTTATTTTAAATCGAATTTGCCAGTATCACTAGAACTACGATTTCACCTCTTCTAAGTTCCAATACTTATCATACAATGTATTCGTCGCTTTTGATAATCGGCATTGCTCCTTTTTAGTCTATTACGGTAAATTGGGGGAATCTCAAACTGAAGATGATATGCCCGTGATCTACTGTATATGGACTAAAGAGTCTTTACAAGGCCATATCCAATTTAATCATTTATGAACCTACGTATCTAATATAGACTTTACATGAAACTACCACCAGAGTTAGCAGATATCCCAAAGATCCAGAGTAAGCTAAAGGGCGATTTCTCTTTCACTCCAAAACCAAGGCCTAAAAAGGACGCAGAGCCGATACAGAAAACCATCAAATAGAGGCTATATATACAGACGTGGATACCACCGGATAAAGAGATCATCCAGGAGACCAAGAATACCTCAAAGCGAACCTCAGGCCAAATATGTGGATGACATCATGAGGCTCAAAGCACAGCCTCGGGCCCGATGATGCGGGGAAGTTTTGGCCCCAGAAACCCCCTACTTAAGTAGTGCAAATAGTATTTTGAGGGGTAAAATTGAGCAATTTGCTATCTAAAAGAACACTTCAAGCCCAACACTCTAGCTATAACATGAGCAGGGTCCACTGGAAAGACATCATTTTCCAAGGCAGCCCTGAGCTGGAAATAGTCTTGGACGAACGAGACACATTTACTGCGGGAGAGACAATCTCTGGCCATGTCTTGCGAAAATCACATCTCGTGGATCCGGGTGCCTTTGTGTCTATTAATCTTTATGGACACACTGAATGGTTAATAAACGTGTCAGGTGGCATGACAAATCTCCAATTTCATAGTTGCCTCCCCTTCTTTGATGAAGCTAGCGAGGGCCTTACCCTGCATCGGGGACCACTTCATGTATCGCAAGACAATACCGAATCGGTTAAATGGCCGTTTGCTATTACGATACCAGAGCACCCCAACCAAAGAGCCATTGAGAAGAACAGAAAGAAAAAGGACATAACCTATCTACCGATAAGTGATGCTTCCTCCCAGGAGCTACCCCCAAGTTTCGCGATGAAGCACAAACAAGCTGGACGGCTCATAAGAGTACATATCGATTACTACTTGAAGGCGAGACTGGTGGGAAGTAGCAGCAAGAAAGGAAACAGAGAGTACAATGCCATCCGGCCACTCAACGTGCAGCTGGTCACTCCGCCAACCCCGATCGCCAACTTTGATCTCAAGCATCGATCGGCCTTGAAACAGAAAATTGTTTCACAACGCTTAGTTCCGGGCGTTAAAGACCTTTCTGTCAGTCAGAAGATACAGAAGAGTCTCTTGTTTTCAAAAATTCCTTGTTACTCTTTTTCACTTCAGCTCAACTTTGCTAGCGTCCTGCAAATTGGAAATCCAAAGACCATTCCTCTAAAGCTGTGGGTGAAGCCTTTATGGGACTACACAACCGAGATATTGCATGATATTCCTCAAATGGTTCTTATTAAGAAATTCACTTTGAAGCTTCAATGTAAAACGACATTTCTTCACAGAACGTTACGAAAGAACGAATTCCACGAAAAGACACCACAGGTTTTAGTGGATTACAGGTCGCAGCCGACGACCAGAAAAACCGGTGACTTTCAAAATCAATCAATAGAGACTCAGGAAGATTCTCCACCCAGTGCTGATGCATTGATCGTACCCGTCAGTGATCAATATCCACCTCTTGATCTTGGAGCAGCGCTCCGAGTCTACGCGCCCCCAGCTTCAACCAAGCCAACATTCACCACTTTCAACATGAAGAATGAATACTTTCTCAGTTATATTCTGGAGCTTGACATTGCCGGAGAGACTGCTCAGTACAATATAAAAGAGCCAGTAAGGTTGATAGGGCCAAGCTGCACCTGGTTATGACCTTTTGCACACATCCACTCCGGCATTATCATTAATCGAAATGTACTACTAGTACATTTGATAGGCCAGCATAGTCTGGTCTTTGAAAATTAATAGTTAAAGGCATTTTCCTGAGTGCCCGCTTGAATTTCCATCGTATTTCAAAATTTGTTGGTCCATGCACGTGTGCTGGATCAGTGCATGTGGTTTCAGACCGCGTCGGTATAGTTAAAAGGCCCTCATGCCTGTATACTCGAGACTTTTTGCCAAAATTAGTAATGCGCAAATTTGAAGTCCTGTAAATGGTGTCATTACGTTTCAAAGCCGACACCATGTTCTTAGATTTCACCAAGGAGACCATGCAATTTCATCTCAAAATCCAAAGAGTCTGGAAATCACGGATCGCGATATTAATGCCTTCGGGAAACATCTACGGATTCGAAAACCAGCAGTTCATCTCCTTTTACACCTAGCTGTTTACTCCACGCATGTGCTGCTACCACTGGACCCACAGCAACAAATCACAGATCCCTACTACACACGGTAAGTCTCCATAATACCATCTCTCACTGCCAAGCCCCAGCCGCGTTGCATAAAATCCACCATTAAGGTCAAAAGAAGCCCCTCGCAGGATACAGAAAGGGCAACGCCAAGCATCAGCAGGGCAGTTTAGCATATACTTTGCTGCTAAAGACTCCTGTTCCTTGTTTTCCATGTCGGAACAACCACCCGTAAATCTACCCCTTTTGACATTCCTACGTGACTGCCCCACATACGACGATCTGAAGCTCTCGCTTACAGTAGTTCGCCACCAAACTCCACGATGAATACAAAAATAGACATCAACGTTGCAATTTAAATGAATATAATAGTCTGCAGTCCCCCCTTTTTGCTCTGCAAGTCTCTGCATAGTAAAAACATACTACAAAATTCGACATATTAAGGGATTTAAGATGAATAGGGGGGCCGGAACAATTGTTATCCCATCCAAACAGATATTTTTCTACGTTGTACGCTTGGAATACTCTTAGGCCACTGACACATGATCCTCACTATTTTCAACCTGAATAAGTGAGTGTTTCGTGGTCAAAACACAATGCATTGAACCAGTAAACATTCGCATCAATAGAAAATGCATGACATCCCCAGCCATCAGCCAATCGTTTTTCCCAACCACCACAGATGGCCCCAGCACCCCTGTAGATCCCTTGGCTTGTCTCACACACAAATCGATCAGCACCGTATCCACTCATGACAGCCCCATATCTTGCGTGGCCGAGATAACTGGAATGTTATAAAGACTTGCCTGGAGACCTGACATTCCTCAATTTGTATCGTCACCTTTTGCCGGCTGTATATAATACTTCGGCGACCGAATAAATTAGGTATGTTCAAAGGTTTCGCATCAAATTTGATCTACTATACTCTATTTCTATTACCTGCGCTTAAGCGCTGTAACCTGAATTCGAATTTTGAGCGATGCTCATGCTACACTACCAAAGCTATCAATTCTTGCAATTTTCTAAATTCAGCTCAGCCAATCTTTCAGGCTCAAATTCGGTGTATGTCATTCACTAATTATCGCAATCTAGAATCATCAACGATTGTCAATTCTCCCCGAAAACCAATTCCTATCCAAAATGAAGCTCTCTCTCTTCGTCGGCACCGTTCTCGCCACTCTGGTCACTGCCATCCCAGCCCCAAACACCGAAACCGAATGTCGAAATGTATGTCAACCGACTCTGGGATTATCAATCGTGCGCTCTTTTCAAGCCAATTACTAACACATACACACAGGAGTTCTCCAGCTGTGAGGTCAACGCTCCTCTTTCCAGCCCTCACCAATGCTGCGTCGGAAACATGGTCTGTGAGCCTTGGGGTGGCTTCAAGTCCAACAGCACCATGGGAGTAAGTGAAACACGTGTTTGGCCAGAATTTTGCGCTAATGTATACTTTACCCAGACTTGTATCAAGCAGAATGATGCACAGGCCCTCTAATGCTAGCTCAGCATAGCCCGGGTGTCCAACCTAATTGAGGCTGGGCTACGCGATTCGTTTCGTATCAATGCAAGGGGGTCCAGGTGATCCTCATATTGCAGCACATATCTCAGTCACTTGATTCGTTTCAGAAAGGACTCGGGTGATCTTTCACTTGTATCTAATTGATTTCGTGTATATAAACAACCTTGGAAGTCATGCTACTATCTTTTGAAACGTCATTCCAAGGTTTGAAATAGTAAAATATACAAGAGATTGAATAATTGCACATATGACTGACTATTTGGATGGTTTATCTGACGATTAAACCAACTTGTATTATACCAGAATAAATGCCTATTTCCCAATGTTCGTGCTTCATGTTTACATCTGACTACACTCATCAGACTCCACACGCTGCAGCCGAGCGACATTCTTCATGATGGCGGCACCTCGAGACAGTCTATTCGTTGACTGGAGGAGGGGAGTCCGTCTTTGACGCCGAACCATTCTCAGTCTCTCGACTAGGTCGACTGTCACTGAATGCAATGTTCAATTTTCTATAATCCCATCGACGAGCCAAAATCAACACAGCGAAACTCAGCACTGGGATCAAGAGGACATCCAACACGCCATAGAAAATCGACGTCCCTGTAACTCCAATGCAGTTGCTTCCATCCGTCAAGCCCCATGCAATGGGATAAGCAAGCCACAGAAGATTGGTCCAGCCTGAAAGAATGATGTAGTCTTTGTCCACGCCGAGCAGTTGGGCGGCTTCTCGACTCTCATTGATTGTACTCATGGCGAGAATGAGCCACGCGAAAGTTCCAAAGGCGAAGAATCCCCATCTGTAAGAAGTGGTGACATAGGCTCCTGCAAGATAGCTGACAACCCAGTACAATGAAAGAGCGATGTTGCAGATCATAGTAGTCCATGAAACACCTGAGATCAAACCCAGTCCCAGGGCAATTGAGGGGAATGCAGTCAACCAGTTCACATATCTCACCCAAAACAATTGCCGAGTAGTCCCGTTGCCGAGATTGTCAGTCTGCTTCACAGAGCTCCAGCCCAAGTCCGAAGCTTGCGCAAAGTATGTAACAGCGCCGACCATCAAGACAAAGGTGAATAAATAGTGGAAAACGCGTTCACTTTCCTTCGCAGCAAAGGACATCGTGAGACAGCCAATCTAGACAGGTATTAATCACCGTGTTGGTGTAAATGAAGAATGTACTTACAAGAGCAAGTGAGAAAATAGCTGTAACTGCCCATAGCCAGTCGGAGCCATGCACGGCCAGGACCTGATCAACCCCCACAACGGGGTTGGCGTTCAGGGCATCATTGGCTCGATGTAGAAGATCCATGATCAAAAGGCTGAGGGATCTTAATGAATAAATTATTCGACACCGGGAATTTGAATTTGCAAGGCGATTTCTTTTGTTATAACAATATAGTTCATATATCTCAGTAGCGAGGAATCTGCCTTTTTTATAGTAACGAATGCAATGAATAAACCATGTTTCTCGGAGATGAGATAGCCGACCGGGTGTATAGTTTAGTTGGAACTTGGTCTGTCAACGTCCATCTTCAGTGCCAGTGGTTGACGCTACGACTTTATTGGGATAGTCTATTCCAAACAAGGGCAAGCAAATCTTGGGCCAAGAGAATCGACTGGTATTTCGCAACTACCCTTCCTCTCTTGTCAAAAAGCGTTAGCTTACTCGGAAGTTAGATATCAAAATCTTTGCCCATTTCGGGTGGATCCGACAATTGGGGGCCGCAGGAAGGCAATAAAACTTTTCTCCGAATCATTGTCTATATAATACTCCGAACATACTACTTTATCCCGGCCTTCTTAATTTGAGTAACCAATAATTCTCTTCCGTTCACTTTTTAAAATGAAAAATTGAAGTGGTTTATGGGGTGTGAATGCATGCATCTGATCTAGATACCGATGAGGTCTTCAAATTGTGGTTTTTATTTTACTTTTTATCTTGTATACAATTATAGTACAACTTGAACGTACTTTTGAATAAAGAATATATTGTAAAGTTAAATGTTTAGTCGTGAGGGGCCAGTCCCTATTCAGGATTTGCAGTTTCTGTCCCTAAACCATGGATGAATAAATCTGCGGTTTTGGAGACACAAGACCTTGGAAGAAGGTCCAGATAGCATTGGTCGTGATCATTAACGTTCTTCAACTCGCGTAGAACGTGAAATAGTGCCTGCAATGGTATCTGAAAATCTTCATTGTGAAATTCGTTATACAAGAACTCGGCACATAGGAATATGGGCATTGGTGTTAATGGATGAATCTGTAGAGAGAATCTCAGCTAAAATGATACCATTCGAGGTTTCACCTGGGCATGAGCTGACATACCTTTGACAACGGTAGGTCCCGTAAGGTTGAGACTAGGCTTACGATGACATTAGATGCCTCTAACGCCCGGTACTTATACTGTATGCATATGCCGCCACCCTCAATCAGAGTGCCGTCGGGCCACGCGCCTGTGCCCGTCATTATTTTGCAGAAGTATATCACTGTCGCTTGGCCCAGTATATTGGCGAATAAAAGGAGTGGATCGTTAGAATCTGTGGGTGCCGGATAACATTGTGACAAGACTTGGAGGCGGTCTTTAAGGAGAGAATCGAGCCGCTTGCCCTGTTCCTTCCAGTCCATATTCATATCACCATATGCTTTGGATATGTGATACTGTTGACTTTGCAGCAGACTGCGGCCGCATAACGTGGCCAGGATCAGACATTCATTCAATGATGACTGAATTTTGAGTGCGGGATTGGTCATGGCGTCCGATAGCAGTGGTCCCAGTTCGCGACTTCCACTTTGAAATTCAGCATCCTGGGCTGGGAGTCGAGTACAGATCTTTAATTGTATTGATGGCAAGATTAGTCACAAATGTACAACTTCAATGCGTCGAAAATTTTGTCAGAGGCCGCCCACTCACCACATGTTCATTAAGAGTAATGGGCCAGTTATCACGTATACTAATGAGATGGTCTAGAAGATAACTCATCCAAAACACTCGCCGCTTCTCTTCAACTTCAATAAAATCACCGCATTGCGGGGAGGAGGAGCCTCGTTGGTCAACAGGCTTATCGATCTCATGATACCGCATGGCCTGAACCAGGCGGAAAACACGACCAGCGCTCATCCAGGCTTGTCGATAGTATGTTCGCATATATTCAAATGTAATAACCAAGACCCAAGCCTGGGCACAGGCGGTGCTGTTACTGATTTCTTGGTCGGCGTCGATGCTCAATGCTTCTAACCTTTGCTTGGTCTGTAGGTAAAGAGGCTCAGCCAGATCCCTTGAATGAACAGAGAGAAGTGACGCTAATGTCCACATTGAATACTGCAGGCATTTTTGAGATAGTGTCTTGGTCTTGGTCTTAGACCATGAGAGATATCGTCTTTGGTGGAGAATCGGGATTGATTGATGAACGCGGTCCAGGTATAGCTCATCTCTAGAGAAAAGCAAAGTCAGTCACATTACTATTTCTACTCAGATTCTATGGAGTCTTGGAGAGACATACAACTCAGCTTTTAGCGCATCGGAAAGATAAGGAGTACACGGGGACGGCGTTTCTCGATTACTCGACACAGGGACCCGAGGCGCGATTGATTGTGGGGTATGAGAGCCTGGAAAATCCGTCTCATGGTTCGAGCCTGAGGAGGCAATATCATTAGCCTCATTGTTCCTGCTTCTAGAATCGTCTACACAGTCTGATGGCTGAGGCTGGTGGGTTGGCAAGCAGGTCTCGAGCATAGACTCCAAATGCAGAATACGGGTTTTGAGCGCCTTGAGGTGCCCTTTCTTAGGACCTCGGGCGCCACGCTGGGTAATCTCGCAAACGACGCCGTTTTTTTGACACGCGCTGCACTGGGGCTGCTTGCCATCACACCGAAGCTTCCGTCGTCGACATTCGTCACAAGCGGGCCCTGGACGCTGGCGTCTGCCAGTTGCAGGGGGTGTATCTGAATCTGAATCTGATGGCGACATGAGTGGGTTCTAGTAACTCACGAACCATCGGAGAATCTGAAAGATACTAGTTCTCGTTCGATGGAGGAATTGACGTGTAAAACTGGGGGCCAAAATTCCATCCCTCCTTTTCAATGAATCGACGACTGATATGGTTCCGCGATATTCCGTAAATCTCCATTCTGCGATAAGTCCGACGTGGCAGTCTTCAATTTGAATAGCCACGTCCTTGAATCCGACAGTGCTATGATTTAAGATCGGCGCACCCCACTTGAATGACAGTCAAGGGGATCGGCGAGGCGCATTTATGCTTGGCATTTCAACATGTTGTCGAGACATTGTTGGTTAGCTTTACGCCGCGCTACACTTGGAATCGAGATGTAGGAAGATTGATGATTAAAAATGAAGCACATGTAGAATTGTCGAACTGAAACTCAAAAATCGAGAGAGAGCCGGATTTCGCGATTCAGTGCTGCCGTTTGCAAAGCAACGACAAATAGAAACTCCGAAGAAACTAAAATTCCGACGGAAAAGCAGAAAAATTCATTTGACGATAACAGGCCAAGTCAGCGACGCAAATTGTAACTAATCGATGAAAAGAGCTAAGATGCGTGCTCTTTTTAACTTCCGCCATGCGCGCTTTTTTTCCAACTTGAACGCTTCCCCTCCATTAGATAGGTTTTCTGGAACATGTGAATCAAAATGTGAAAACAGCGCTGAAAATGCCGAACCGAAAATTTCATTCTTTTGGTTTCTTCATTCTTGGGCGGTTTTTATGTGAGGACGATTTCTCATGTAGATGATACTGCTTTATTTGCTTTCCAGATTTTTTCAACACATGTGGTATCGTTTCCCAAGAGCGTATTCTTGAACATATCTCCAAATATCAAGTAGCTTCAATCAACTTCGTTATCCAGGGGCCTTGAAACATGGCAAATCCTACTGCCTGAAGTACCTATGCTGCTGGAGATACCTTGAATGAAACAGGGGCGGTTTAATTCAGCGTGATTGAGCTTTACAATAGTGCAATATGAACCTTAGAGGCTCAGCACGCCTTCTTGTTATCATTCAAACCTTTATATATTGTTGATAAGCTGCTGAGATAAAATGCTTCAACATCATGACCTCGAGATACAAACTTATTCAATGAGGTCATTTCTGGAAATTCCTACGCGGAGCTTTTCTGCTCGGACATGACATAGTTACGTGTGGGTCATGATCTGACCAGCACATACAGTGATCTCGGTGAATTGGCGGTCAGCTTTAGCGAAGGGCTTTGGTGCCAAGGCCCTTGCGATGAACTGGTGTTGGCTTTTAAGGCGGCAATTGTGGATACAATTCTACATAAAGTTTTTCTAGCATCTTGCAGAACCTGTTAAGGTTTGATTAAGTCTACACATCATTTCCTATGTAGGTATATAATATCCACATATGCCACGTATATCGATGTGTCTTGCTGTATCCGTACACCGCAAGTTGTATTCTTTTCGTGCGCCAGTCTCTACTACAGACGATACCATTCGTAGACCAGAGTCCCGGGAAGATAGCTCTCTTCCAACATATGTATGTCCACTCTGCATGTCGGTTCATGCAAGCTATTGTATTGCATTGATCCCTTCGAAATGTTCTACATAATTCTGCTTGTCGTAAAAAGTAAAATGCTTGGTCCACCAAAAATAGGGTTTCCAAGCATCAAACCTAAAATCATTGATGACAGGCCCTTCCAAAAAAAAGTTTCCTCCACTATTGAAATCATAATAGCCATAAGATCAACATTGGAATTGGTGGGGTCTGGTTGACCAAGTTCGTCACTATTGCTACGTCATTGGCGTCATATCTATCATATAATATTCTGTGTTTACCTACCCATTATTTGGGCTATTCTTGTCGAAACTCTCTACTATTCTACACCCAGCGAGTTTCTAGCCAAAATGGAAACTTTCAACAAAGACATGTCTAAACTCAAATATATCAGTCAAGATCAACATGCAATTAAGAACGCCAAAATCGAAAATTGCATTGGCTCAGTCAAGGTCCCTGTTGGCCTTGCGGGCCCTCTCAAAGTCAAGGGTGATCATGAAACGGACGGGATTTTTCATGCCCCAATGGCAACCTGTGAGGCAACATTGGTAGCAAGTTGTTCTCGTGGATGCAAGCTCTTCACTTCAAGTGGTGGTATTCAGTTTAAAATCATAAGAGATACCATGACAAGATCACCTGTCTTCTGGTTCACATGCCCCGAAGATGCTGCGGCATTTTACGACTTTGTGCCTGATCTGCTCTCTGAATTCCAAGAGGCTGCCAAGAGTACCAGCAAATATGCTAGCCTTGAGGGAATCGAACCTCAACTTGTCGGAAGCACGGTCCATATCATTTTCCACTATTACTGTGGAGACGCTGCGGGTCAAAATATGGTTACATTTGCTACGCAAAAGGCGTGTGATCATTTTGCCGCCTCAAATACGGCGCTGGAATTAAAGCTAAAGAACGTTACAATTGAGGGTCAACTATCTTCAGAAAAAGCTCTGTCTTGGGGAAACGTTATGCATTCGCGCGGTGTCGCTGTCATGGCGTGGGGGACAGTTACTCCAAAAGCTTGTCAGAGCATTCTAGGTGTTTCCACCTGGGATCTTTATCAGCTTATACAAAATAGCAAGGAAGCTGCTACACGAAATGGCCAGCTTGGCTATGGTATCAATCAAGCGAATGTTGTTGCAGCCATGTTTATCGCGTGTGGCCAAGATGCTGCTAGTGTTGCTGAATCAGCGTGGAGCCACTTGGCTATCGAGTTCAACCAGGAAACTCAAGAAATGAAGGTATCAACCTATTTCCCAAGCCTGCCTGTTGGAACAGTTGGAGGTGGTACAACTTTAGAGGCCCAGCGGGAGGCTTTGGAGATCCTTGGCTGTACCGGTCCAGGATCCAAAGGCCGCTTGGCGGGTCTAATCGCTTCATTTGCTCTTGCGCTGGACATCAGTACAGTTGCTGCAGTCACGAACAACACATTCGCAAATAGTCATTTTAAGTTTGCAAGGTCCTCAGGGTGCAAGCAATCGAAGCTTTGAACATTCGAAGCTCCTGGGATGTATTCTTCATACTACTACTAGTGTCTGCTTGGTATAACCTCTACCTAGAGATGCACCCAGAGAATTGACATGTTCAGATGTCTATTGCATATAGTCTGTCTACCTACAACTCGCTAAATGAATAACTAAAATGAAATGATAAGCTCCTGCCTTAGGGAAAGCGATATATGTCTTCGACATCAATTTTATTTGTAGCCTACCTATGCATTTAAGTCATATTCCGCTTCCTCATGCTCAAGTGCTGAGTTTATCTACTGTACCCTTTGGCAACGCAGCATGAATGACATCTAGAAGTCTTGTGGAGTTTGTCATCGCCTTTGAATATAAGCGATAGGGGCAGATATCTGGCTTTTTCCTTTCATGTAAAACTAGGCATGCTGTCTTCAAGAAACTCTTGAGCTATCTGAAGTCCAGTCATCGCCCCTCGAATAATCGATATAACAGCTTTATCATAGACTCTCGCGGCGAATAAAGCAATGACAAGAAAAATCAATAGAATTCGTCTCATAATTTGCTGTTTCCTACCCCTAGGAGTGTATGTGGCAGACCAGTCACTCCATTTGGGAAATTTGCATCGCAAATAGAAGTCAATTTGGGAGAAACTAATATTGAAATATCAGTGTGCATCTTTTTGCATGGAGAAATGTTGACTCACGGATACATTGTAGAGTTCCAACCACTTTCATCAATATACCAACTAGAACAGCCACCTGGGCGAAAGGCAGTCTTCTTCAGTGCATCCTGCACCATGGTAGTCCAACGCCCTTCAGCCTCTTCCTTGATCTCGTAGGTATCTACATTCCCTGATAATATGGGTTGAATAATCTTTGCGCAGTAGTTGACGGAATTTTCCGATTGAAAAATGATGGATGAATGTCCTGTAGCATTATTTGGACCGTTTATAATGAAAAGATTGGGGAACTTATGAACAGCAGTTCCCAAGTATGCTCGGGCTCCTCCTTTCTCCGCCCATATCTTATGGATACTTTCTCCATTGCGGCCAATAACTTCGAGTGGGAGCAACCATTCATTTGTCTTGTAACCGTTTGCTAAAATTATGACATCGGCATGAATTTTGACTGGCTGCGCTCCAGGTGTGTCCTTTTCTGGGCCCAATAAAACTTCAGTCTCTTGGACCTCGAGAAGGGGATTTGTGTATAGGTTGATTTTGGGCGAATGTAAACTTTTCAGCCAGTCTGAGCCTGTCACTCGCCGCTTGCAGCCAATCTCATAGCTCGGTTTCAAGACTTCGTGGTACTTTTTCGGGGCAGTCTTCATCATGTATTCCAGAAAGCTCCTCTCGGCCGTTTGTCGGTAAATGCGGGATAGAAAGCCATCTCTGAACACTCGGAACCAGTCAAGTTCCAGTCTCCAGAAGATTGCTATTCGTATAAGCCTCTGAAGAAAGGGCACTCAGTAAAACCAGACAGGAGCCAATCTTTCAAAGCTTCGCACTTGATCTTCCGTGACTGAGGGGGGTTGGATCCAAGGGGCTGTGCGCATGAGCTGCGTGAGTGACTTCACACTATATTCTGGGGTCAAGATTCTGGGGGCGATTTGAGCAGCACTAGATCCGGTACCAATAAGAACGACGTCCTTCCCCTTCAGACTTATATCAGATTTCCATCGAGCTGCATGCAGAACCTTTCCTTGAAACTTATCAATCCCAGGAATACTGCTCGGCCATATCTTGGGCTCCACCAATGCCCCAACGCAGCTAATGACAAGATGTGCGCGAATTTTAGTTGTAGACGTATACACACTGTATGTTCTCTGTTCTATAATCTTGGCGTTCTGCTCGCTGTACGATAAGTCCCCTGTCCCATGCACGAGTCTTGAAATCGTAAGCACCCATTCGCTCTTGACCGAGTCCCACTCCATTTTTGTCACTTCCGTATCAAGCTGGATCTTGTCTAGAATGGAGTATTGTGCACATACATCCGCAAGATAATGAGCAATCTCCATCCCTGGTGGATTCAAGGTCGACCAGTCCGCTTTGGGAGCAAATGAGAATGAATAAAGAGGCGCAGGCCTACATCACCCAGAATAATTAACAATAAATCAACACGATAAATTAAGATCTTTTACTAACACATCACACGCAATACCTGGATATCGATTAATCCACCACGTACCACCAATACCTGAGTGCCGATCCAGAATCGTGAACTGATCAAAGTGCAATTTGTCTCTTAGCTTGCAGCCCATCGCAATCCCTGATTCTCCTGCGCCTATTATGACAACAGGGTAATAAACCTCCGAAGAGTAATCATCGGTCCATTTTTGATGAATCTTGGTCCTCATGGCTGCAGGGGTTGATGAGTTGCAGTCTTGCGAATATTCAGAAGTAGAAATAGATAGCTAGTGAAGAATCCCGATCAATTGAGATGGCTTTTTGAATGTCTTTGGAATTGCCCAAGTTCCCGCCGCTCCACTCAAGTGCTCCTTGGTTACTCCCGGTATACTAAGACGGGTGTAGTGGGCTTGTAAAGGAGCATATGTACCGGCTAAGGTATCACTGTGCATCGTCAACAATGGGTCCGATGCGACCCTGAAAGACTTATGTCTCTCATCTATCTCTGCGGCTGGCTTAACATATGAAAATGCACCCTGAGCAACCTCTCTTTCGCCCCAGACTTCGAGAGTTTTGGCCTGTAAAACCGTAAGGTTAACCTTCATGGCGACCATCAATCTTATCTCACTTGGCCTCATGTTGTGTGGTCATCCATTACTATTGAAGCTAAATCAACACGCTAATTCTAGAAATGGCAAATTTTTCCACTGGAAAGCTAATAAACGCCAGGAGCATTTGAATTTCCGACGCTCATATCCGTGGTTGACCAATGATGATAATGGTTACGCATTGCTCATCGACAATTTGGATTTAAATGTGACACTGTGAGCATCCCTTCTGGTCACCACTTAATTTCCCATGCTGTACACCTGACCTGCTTAAAATTTGTGCTCGCTTGCAATTCCTATAGAATTCGAAGTATCCCATTTCCAAATGACATACACTGGAATTCATGTAAAATGTAGAAATTTCTGCGAAATACTTCTAAGAATAAAGCTCGACCTCATGATCACAAAATCATTGTTTACGCAACTGCACATATTATTTCTCACTGAAACACCATCACTATGCGTCTCACTCATTTGATACTGCTCTCCACGACTGTCTTCGCAAAGCCCAATGTTGACGTTATCATAATAGGAGGCGGCCTATCCGGATTATCAGCCGCAAAAGACATCGCAGAAGCCGGTAAATCATTCACAATTCTCGAAGCCCGTGATCGTGTCGGAGGCCGTGTCCTAAACCTAAACCTTACCGGCGGTCAGGTAGAAGAAGTCGGAGCAGAGTTCATTGGGCCTACGCAAGATCGAGTCATCGCACTTGCAGATTCTCTTGGATTGACAAGATACCCAACATACCGTAAAGGAAACTCTAGCATGTTACGAAATGGAACAGTAACCACCTATCCATTTCAGTCATCTTCTATACCGCCTTTGAGCATAAACGTTCTACTGGAACTTCTTACTGTGCAGTCCGAGCTGAACTCCATGGCTGCGGGGATCAATACTGAGACGCCATGGAGCCATCCTAATGCAATTATTTGGGATAACATGACTCTTTCAACGTATCTTGACTCTCGAATTACTCTTTCCGACGCGCGATTTGCTATCGAAAATGCTATTACGGGTATCCTATCCACCGAACCGAATGAGCCATCGCTACTTTATATGCTTGCCTATATTGCAGCTGCCGGAAACAAAACAACCAAGGGTACTATTGACCGGCTTATCAATATCGAGGATGGTGCACAAGAAAGTCGAATTGACGGTGGCACGCAGCTTTTGGCTCTCAAACTCGCAGACAGGCTTGATACCAAGAACATCAATCTCAATAGTCCTGTGCGTAGTATTACGCTTGACAAGGGCCAGTATATAGTCGTCTCCGATCGATCAAAAATCACCGCGAAACAGGTTATCGTTGCCATGTCCCCGCCGCTGGCTGGTCGTATATCGTATTACCCTCTACTCCCCGCTGGCCGCGACCAACTTACGCAAAGAATGCCGATGGGTGCCTTGGGCAAGGCGATTGCTATTTATCCATCTCCTTGGTGGCGGGATATTGGACTGAACGCGCAGGGACTCGCTGATTCTGGAATCATCCGGGTCACCTACGATAGCACCCCAAAGAATGCCACCTTCGGAGCTATCATGGGCTTTATCGAAGCGGATGAGATGCGAGGAGCAGACTTTTTGGAGGAAGAGGACGTGAAAAAGGAAGTAATACGAAGCCTAGTCAATATGTTTGGGAAGCAGGCGGCCAGTCCAACCCGTGTTATCATTCAACGGTGGGATTTGGAAGAATTTTCACGTGGAGGACCAGTTGCATTTGCTCCTCCTGGTGTGCTAACGGACTATGGTCCTTATCTCAGGGCTCCTTTTGGGGGAATTCATTTTGCGGGAACTGAAGCCTCCCTGCAATGGATTGGTTATATGGACGGTGCGATTAGTTCGGGTGAGCGTGCCGCTGCGGAGGTTCTTGAGGCTCTCAAATAAGCGCTTGAATCCAATGACTGAATCCAATCGAATATCATAACTGCCTTTGTTCAACATCTTGGAATTAATCTAGCAAAGTACAAACCTTGGAATGCATCTTTCATCCTCTTCAAAAGGAGAATGACCAAGCCGCTCCAAGGGCACCTACAAGCCAGTCCCAGCAAGCATGTGAGATTATACCGGTTCTCAACACTGTGGATCGTAATTTTTTTTTCTCGCCACAATCTCCCTTCAACTTCCATATTGGCAACTTTCCTTTATCTATCCCGTACCTTGAAGAAAATTTATGGATAATCGCTCGGTTTTTTCGTCTGATCATAGATTTCAGACCCAGTCAAGTCCCGTTTAGGAAGTTGATGGGAGAGGTGGATCTATGGGAGCAACATCATTGGACAACTCAATCTTCCCATGAACTGCCAGCCCGGTAGATCAGTTCTATAAGACTCGTTCAAATGCCAAACCCAACTGCCTTTTTTCAAATAAACTCTGCACTTTCGGCATCTGATTGCTCTCAATCACTCACTGCTTCAAGCTCATCTCCCTGGCACATATGTACCTTTCCGACCATAAAAACCAACGCAACAAGAACAATGAGTCCTCTACCAACCACAGAATTACTGCAAGGCGCACACATAGCCCCGGAAATCTTCGCACTACGACCCGACTACCGCGCCCTGTTGATGGTCGTCGAAAACATTCCACCCGGTCCCAGCGATGATTCCAGCGAAAGCCTCCTCCAACAAGCCGAATCCCATGTCCAAGAACTCCTATCCAAGCACCCAATCACCGAATTCCCACACATCGCCTCATGGAGAGAAGCATACAAGGCATTCGGCGCCAAACCACAGAAAACGCGCAACAGTCTCGAAGCATTGACTCGTCGTGCAGAAACCGGCTTACCGCGCGTGAATAGATTGACAGATATCTATAACGCCATTTCAGTTAAGCATCAGATTCCGTTTGGCGGCGAGGACTTGGATAAATATGATGGGTCGCCGTTTTTGATCCGTGCAGTTGGGACAGAACCTTTTCAGACGTTTTCGGGGGGAGAACCTAAAACCGAGCTTGCTGTGTCTGGTGAGCCGGTTTGGTGTGATGGTGCGGGGATTACTTGTCGTCGGTGGAATTGGAGGCAGGGGCCGCGCACTGCGTTGAGTGATGAGAGTACTCGGGTACTGTTTATTTTGGATGTGTTGGAACCTGTTTCGGATGATGCTTTGGTGAACGCTGCTGATGAGCTTGTGGGTGCGTTGAAAGGTCTTTCCAGTAATGTTGAGACGTCGTATCGGATTATTGGTGCTTAGGTGTTTTGACTCTCTTGTATGGCAAAGGTGCTTGATTTTTTAATATCGATATTCTATGCGCATCATACATCTTTTCTAGTTCATGATCCTTATGTTTCAACATGCTTCCAATGTTGTGCATTTCTCGCTCTCGGTACGTTCCACTTTAAGCAGGGAAGGTGTAATAGGGCAGGCGAAGCACAATCCGAATGATTAGGAGTCAATGAAGGCAATTTGTATTGGGCATGGCAGTTAGTCTTATAGAATTCATTGTTGTTTAGAGCCTTACATGTTTGCCTGAGCTTGATGCGGCAATCTCAGCAACTAAACATACAGAAAAACAGTGACCATAACTCAGGTGGAGACAGCAACTACTACAAGGTTCGGCCGATTGCAGATCTGCCTTGGGAACATACTACACAGCTGATGTAGAGCACTTATACAGAATACAGGACTACAGGAGAGCTACCATTCGTAAAATGCATGCAATAAATAAAATATACAGACAAGCGCAAATAGCAATCAGAAAGACAAAGAGATCAGGTGGATGCACAGGTCAGTAGACAACATCAAATAAAAAAAAGGTATATCTACCACGTAAAACGTCCAAGATAATAGACAATAGAAACCAAGAAAGGGGTGTTCATCTTGCCGTGCATCTTCTAAGAGAAAAAGCGCAACAAGGCTGAACGCAAGAAAGTTATTCAGAAAAGTAGAATAAAAAGTAACTCCTTAATCCTCCTGTACAAGTTTTGTAACCGTATCATGGGACATGACTAGCTTAGAAGACGCTAGCGCAACCCCAGTACTTCTCAACGTCGAACTCGCCACCATCCTTCCAGGCGTCGTTGGCGTAGGAGAAGAAGATGGACTTGCTACCAATGTACTTGGCAATGCCCTCAATGGCGGTCTTCTGCTCGGCCTTACCGGGGACAGCCTTGCCGTTGGCGTTACCGTTGTTGGGCCAGCCAGTCTCCAGGTTGAGGACGTCCTTGTTACAGATACCCTCGAGGATCTTGTACTCGCTCAGAGCGAACTTACCGGCCTGGTCGGCGGTAGTGTCGGCGTTGAAGAAGGGGTGGATGTTGGCACCGACCAGGTCGACGGCGTCACAGAGGTTGGAGCCTCCATACTGCTGCCAGATGTCGATGGGCTCGGTGGTGGTGACCTTGCCAGAGTAGCCGGCGGAGCTGAAGCTGGACTTGGAGGACTCGATGAAGCTGGCGAGCTGGCCGGCGTCGACGTAGCCGCTGGAGACGGCCTCGTTACCGACGACGATCAGCTTGACCATGGACCACTGGGCCCACTTGTTGATGGCATCAACCTGCTCCTGGGCCTTGGAGATACCGTTGCTGTCGATGTAGACACCGAGGATCATGTTCATACCGAGCTCCTTGCAGGCGCTGCCAATGTACTCGAGACCGTTGCAGTCAGTGGAGTAGACACGGACGAGGTTGAAGCCCTTCTCCTGGATAACCTTGACGTTCTTGGTGACCTCGGACTGGGTCATGCAGTTACCAGAGCTGGTGTAGGGGGAGAAGGTCATGCCGTACTTGCCCTCACCGGTCATGCTGGAGGTGCTGGTGGACTGAGCGGCGGAGCTGGTGCTGCTGGAGGAAGCAGCAACGGTGGTGGCAGCGGCCGCGGTGGTGGTGGCAGGGGCGGGAACAGCAGTGGTGGTAGCGGAAGCGCTGGAGAGACCAGTGCTGGAGGCGAAGGGGCAGTAGTAGGTGGTGTCAGTCTCGGTGACAGTCAGAGTGCTCTCGGGCTTGGTGTAGGTGCCTGGGGTGAAAGTGGAGGCAGTGGGGTACACAATGGTGGTGTCGCTGGGAACAACAGTGGTGGTACCGGGGACCACGGTGTAGGTACCGGCAGCGGGGCAAGTGTAGGTGGTGTACTCAATGACGCTGGTCTCGGTGGTGCCAGTGGGCTTGACAGTGGCGTAGGGGCAGGTGACGGTGGTCTCGGTAGAGACAACGGTGGTGACCTGACCAATGGTGTGGGTACCGCTGGTGGCAGCAGTGGTAGTAGCACCGCAGACAGTGGTGGTGTCGGTGACGGTCATGGTGGTGGCCGGGACGGTGTAGGTACCGGTGGAGCTGTAGCTGGTGACACCGTTGGTGGGCAGAGTCACGACGACGGTGGAGGTCGAGGGAGAGGGAGCGGCCGAGGAGGTAGCAGCCACGGAGGGAGTCACAGTCACGGTGGAGGTCTTGGTGCTGGTGGCGTGAACAGTGCTGGTGGAGGTGCTGGTCGACTCCTGGGAGGTGGTGGATGGGGTGGACTCGGGGATAGGGACCAGAGTTGGGGAGCCCCAGAGAGTGATGACCTTGGTGGTGCAGCCACAGGCCTCATCGCTCACGGAAGCCGACGAGGAGGGAGCAACAGAAGCAGAAGAGGAACCCTCGACGCCGACGGCACGCTTCTGGTGAAGCGCCTCATGGCGACGGTGGAGGTTACCCTCGGCCAGAGCAGAACCTGCAAAGGCCGCGGCAGCGATAACAGAGCCCTTCATTATGATAGAACAAATGAGGGTCTTGCGTACCAACGAATGAATGCCCGCTGAACGAGTGAAGCGGTGGTCAGTTGAATAGTATCAAGGAACGTGGATAAGAAAGAGAAAGGAGAGAGAGTGGGCACGCAAGGCCTTTTGTTCCGAGGGCTAAAGGTTCTAACGGGGGGGGAGGGAGAAGGAAAAGTGGAGGTTAGGGGGGGAAGATGAGAGAAAAAGGAGAAAAATAAGGAAAATAGGGAATTAATTGCCCAGTAGTGTATACCGAGTATTACCAAGGCCCCACCGATCATGAATCTCAGTTACCCAAACTTACCACCCCCTGGTTCATTCACTGGGGGGGCATCTCGACAGTTCAGGTACCATGCAGCCATCATTGGTCGAACGTCCTGCAGGACCCAAGGGAATGAAGTCGATGGTTGGCCCGCACGGGTCGGGGAAGAGTGGAGAGTGGTGATATTATGGGTGGACCATTACCAGATGGAAAAGGTCATGGACTCGGTCGCAGTGAATACAGCAGATAATTACAATGCCCGGAGTTGGATGGAATTGAAAAATACCATGTCTGTTCTATTCAAGTCAGCATTGCTGCCTCGGACGCAGCAAAAATAGCTGTGTCTCACTTGGGGGCGGAGCGAAAAGGAAGTATCATGAATGGGGAAGTCTGCGCTCAGCCCCTTACTGTGGGGGTGAAGACCAGGGGATGAGGAACTACTGCAGGGATTTTAAACGTGTAGCGGTTGGAACCTCTATCAATTGATGAAGAACTACGGAGTATGAATAGAGAGAGAGGTTCGAAGATGCAGTTACAGATAGATACTGCGATCATAATCAGAAGTATAGATGGGATACTAACCCCGATGGCCACAACAGAGACAAAAAAGGAGAAAAACAGAAAAACCGGAAATCTCTCAACTTAGTGTGCCCCGGTGGGTCCCCATGCTTTTGATCTAATCTGCAATGAGTCAAGTGGCAGCTTGAATGTGGAGATTAATATGGAGCCCAATTTGATGTGATTGGTGCTGTCCAAGACCCTAATTTCCCGCCCTGCCGATCGCTATACGCAGGTACATCGACTTAATATACTGACATTACGGTATTCCAAGTACATCTGTTGTTTACTTCCAAGTGGACTGTATGTATATGTACAATAGTCACATCTAGACTAACAACTCATACTTGTGAATGCCGTTAAATTAAATCTTCAGGAACCATGGAATCCATGGCCATCATGACGTGGAACTCCATCCGCCAGTCCAACCGTCCATCCAATGTACATTACAATGAACAATACAAACAATAATGTACTCTGATCATCAGAACTCAAAAAAAGCATTGCATGGAAAGGAAAAGGAGACTCTACCCTCCAAATGTCCCATGGACTTCCCGCTTCCTCGCTTCGCCCCCGACTCTGCCGTGACTCGTCAGCTCTGAAAGACGCCAGTAACTCAATCACAATGATTGACTTCGTACTCGTACCCCATCTTCACTCTTAATCAAATCCACGGGGTACCTTCTCTTCACAGTCTAGCAGTTCCTCGTTCCCCAGCTCCTCTTATACTCCCTTACGGCTCCGTACACCACGCAAAAAAATACCGACGCGGCATCTGCACGTTCCGCCTCGGCGATCATGGAGTAAGACAACAAGCCGCCCCTTAAGCCTTCGGCAGCTGCTGATCCCAATGCAACAAAGGTCTAGATCCAGTGCAGACATGCACTTCCTCTTTACGAAGTATGAAGTACGGAGTACTCCATTGTAGTTACAGGAGTGATTAGCTCCTATCATTACCGAGTATACCGAACGCGTACTCTTTGCTTGGAAATGCTTGGAATTGGAAGCAAGTACCTACGAGACAACCCCACCGTTTTAACTGTCCACGGCTTGCGAGTCAGGCCCATACATACAGTAGACGCAATCTCAAATGTTACATGCGGAGAACCATCTCCCCTGAGCCTGACTAGTCGCTCGGATATCGGAACGATCATTTCCCTCCATGACCCATAATTGAGTAAGACATGGAGACCAATACATATTCCATACAGGACCAGACCAGCCCAACAACGCATTATCGGTCTCCATCCAATAATACATACCTGTGAGAGGGTAAACAGATCAATCATAATTATGAAAAGGGGGGGGAAACATTCCCCACAAACAATCCAAACAGAAACCCGATCGGTGTGTATTGCTGTACACAAATAGGCGGTAATTCTTGGACGTTTTTTCAGGCTTGGACTCCACACAGACAACCCAGGTCTCGACCGCCAGATCACACAAATCTGGAGGCGCTATGTGGCGCCAAGCAAGATAGTCGATCTGGGCATCGGTCGTTGGACGGATGGAGTCAGGATGGAATACGTCCAAGGCTTGGCAAGACCCTGTCTGAGGTTATTCAGAAGATGAAACGTTGGTTCCCTGACGGCTTTTTGCCACCAGGACCCTACTTTTAAAAAATGTGTGGCGCTTGACTACTGGGTCAGGGGGCAAGTGTGGTGGTATTCTGTGCAATTTCTGCGTGTAGTGGGGCGTGATGGGGCTTTTGGTGTTGGTCTTGTGGGATTCCTCATTTACCGCTTTGAAGTGTTTTTGTTTTCTTCTTCTCTGTTTTGTCTGGGCATTAGGCCTGGCCACAGCATGTGGGGAATGCGCTGGCTACATATGGAGCAGCTGAGAATTTCTGTCAGTGAGACAGTCTTGGCCAATCAGTCCGATCGGAATGTGAGATGAGAACATTCTTGGAAGGGAACCTCATGAATCATTTCAATGTTCTGTCTGACTCGCTTTTGCCGGTGAGAGCCTGACAGCCTGGCAGCCTTACAGCCTTATGCAGGTGGCAGTGGTGCTGACTAACATCGCCTCATCCTCCGAGGCTCTTGGATACATGAATCGACAATTAGTACAGCCTGTTCTATTGATAGATTATTTCATAGACATTATTGAAAAAGTAGTATCTTCAAGGCTCGTATCTGGGTCTTTTAAGCCTCAAAAAACTCTGAAAAGGACCTCAAGTGCTCAGAATCATGGAACATTTGAAACGTGCATGTAGGTGAGGTCCTAATTGCAGCACTTTCAATGTTGCCACGCGGGTAAATTCGGCTAAGATATATATCCCAGAATGTAGTATGGGATTCAACCCGTAGGGAGAACTTGAAGTTGACGTTTGAAGATTTCGAGTTGGCAAATCAGATTTCCTAAGATTCAATATGAAATTAAAATATTCGCGATAGGTATTCATTGGTTTTAGAAATGCATTAACCGAAAACTGTGGTCGTAGTTGTGGCACACACATATTTTGTGTATCTGAATGTGGGGTTAACAGGCATTCAAGGCGAGCGACAATGGAAACTTGAAGCGAAGAATTTCCATGTCTTATTTATTATTAACAACATTTAAACATTGAAGATTTGACATGGAATGATCATACTTTCATAGCTTCAGGCCGGCCACCAAAGCTGGACTGTACCTGCAGACATTGGAGTACAGCATGTAACTCGTCCATAGATCTGGCGTACAACATACAGCACCAGCCCGACAACTCAGATCTCGAGTCCGAACCAAACCAAAATGCCCAAGATCTAAGATCTCAATCTATCATAACCCGTAAAGAAAAAGAAAGAAGAAAAAGACCCGGAAATCTCATCACATTTTCCCATCTTCACCTGACAGTCCGATCATGCCACCCGAAAACACCCACCACGCCATAAATCCTTCGACCAGTCATCCCACAAACCCCAGCATTAAACAAAGAAAACTCCTCCAATAAGAACCCTCCAGAATAAAATAGCACAAACCAGAAACCGGCATCTCTGTTCCCGCGTGGTTCGGCCGGCCGTACCACACCACGCATCGACGTCACGACTCCCACAGCCCCCATATCCCCGGATTTGGAACCATCGATCCAATCGCAGCACAGGGAAATGTAAGAAATTGTCCAAATCATGCTACATTCCGCTAGGGCCGATAAGGATGAGGCGCATTAATGTATTATCCAGGCCAATCACATATGTTGGTTATTCTGTGAACGTGTACCGAGAGATAGTTGGACCCAATCGTTCGGAGTTTCCGAGCCAAACTTGAACCTTTGTGCCCTTAGAGATGTTTGGGTCGGGTTCGGCCGTCGCGGGTATCAGGCCATAGTTCGGCGTCACGGTGGCGGTGATGTTTTGTTTGGCTTCTACTATAGTAGATTGGTGTATATAAGGGGGTAACATGTCGAGCAATTGTTGTCTTCTTTCATACAAATCAGTTTCAATAAGAGATCATCTCCTCTCTATACTACTCTCTACTCTTCACTTTACTCCACTCTACTCTTTATCCCTTGGGTCAAGCAAATCAATATGACCGCACCGGACAAATCTACCAAGGCTCGTCTGCAGAATGACTTTGGAGCTGATTATTGGGTTCGCAATACCCAGACAGAGCACAGAGTATGTATTTTCGATCTACTCGCATTGATACCAGATACTAATATTTTGTAGCATTCCACAGCTGGTCGAGGCCTTTTCGCTGGTCTTCAGGATGTGAAGCACTACAATGTGGATCATGGCTGGGCGCGACGAAAGTCTGGTGACTCCCAGACAGGGTTCTTTGGATCAATCTTCAACCGGTAAGACCCTTTTCCTTTTCTGTTATATTCTTATTCAACTGGATTGAGTTAACCTTCTCCAGATTCATTGGCGGATCCTACTCCTCACCTACAGACTGATCGGGTCAACGGATCAACGTACATGTGAATGGTTATGATGATTGCGAGGATATTGGAGTTCAGGGCATATGGTGTTTTTCTCTCTATTATTTAACACTGTGTTTTATTTTCTGTTTCCTGCTAGGAGCTATGTGGATATATGATTATTGTCGACAGCAGGTCTGCGTGTCTATACTTCACAGATTTCAACGTTAAAAAATTTCAGCTTTCAAGATTTGCGCGAGCTTGCTTTCCAATATTATTATTCAGGAAAATTTCTCAAAGTTACATGTTATGACCTAGTAATCCACTTCTTATTTTCAAAGTATTCACGTACAAAACTGAAGAAAAACACCAATGAATAAGAATGCGAGAGCTCATTTTGGCTCAACGATAATGCCACGCTTCCCTAGAACTGAAGTAAAAGCGAAATAGGGTAGAGGGAAGTAGAGCGAAAGTCAGACGGATCACGCCTCTTCGGATCCCTTCTCCTTAGTGAGCAGTTGGTTCATTGTCAATTTCCGTGGTTATTTCATGGGCAAGTGAGACGGGCCCTTTGATGATCCGGCTAAGAATGTCGGTGTGCTCAATGATCATAAGATCTCTATGCCCTTACTCCATCTGCTTCAAATGCCCACTTTCCCCACGCACGCATTGAATTGCTGGTGTCCTAGGTAAATTGGATCAGGAATGGAAAGTTTAACTAGTAGAGGGTGAATACATGTATATCCATTAGTGACGGCAACCTTGAATCCCGCCGAGCAAAAGCCAGCAACATTTGAAATACCCATTAGTTTTATATAGCTGCCGTATCGCTTTTTGTTCCGTTCGTTTTCCGAGCTTGTGGGGGCATGTATTTCGTGCCACCTTCAAGCTCCAATTGGTACTCGCTGGCAATATCCTTTCAGCGTTCATTTTGAGTGATCACACCGTGACGGTGACAGTCATATGTTTCAGCTCGATTGGGCAATGACCTGTGTGATGTGTTCGGTTCAATAATTTCCATTATATCACATACTTATTGAAGAGGGGCTTAAACCAGTATGGACTAACCATGCAGGTCGATACGGAAGAAAACCACCACGACTACTGTATATGCAACATATTTCATGAGCGAGAATGGCATAATACACTATGCAGACGTGCAGAGAGGTGTAAAAGGGACATTTTGATATTCTCTAGTATGACTCGAAAACCATGTGGGCCTATACAAAACATGAAGATGGAACTTGAACTGACACATTTCCAAGCCGTAGCTCCCCGCTATCGTGGCAGAATTCCTAGTAGAGGACGACCTTCCCCACAATACATATTACATATCACTTCAATTGATGTGCACTTGCATGTGCAGAGTTGACTCATGCACATGTGTGTCATGTAATATCACATGATACAAAAGTAGGTATAGCGCCTTCATCTGTGCTGCCTGAGGATGAATTGTCGACATTGCACCACTCTATGAACTGGCAGGAAAAATGGATACCCCATCTGTGCAAACTGGGGTTATAGATCGCAAGTGAGGTGTTTGAGTATATCAAATGTGTATAATTATAGACTTGTAAAAAGCAGACAGGTGGGTTGCGAGTTGTTCGAGGTGAGTTTGTTTTCAGGACTGACTTTCCTCCGTAGTGTTCTCTCATGAATGCAGGATATGATCAAGGTAGTAATATGGATCGCGGTGCAAGGGTGTCGTCCCTTGATTGTCGTTCCTGAGTTGTTCAAGGGACTCCAACCAGTGTTTACATGATGGAGAATGACAACTGGGCAGATAGTTGATCATAGCAGTAACAAATGCTTGTGGTCGAAATGAACCGGTGACTCGATGTTAATTATTTCTGGAATTTCAAGGTGCCAAGACAGTTTGAAGTCATTATGGAGAGAACTTGAAGTTTTTGGAGTAGTTCCCTTTTGAGCCACAATGGAAATACTTCAGTTTTCCTCTTCAAATTGTTTCTCGTTCGTATCGAAGTAGCGAATGTATCCCCCCGTGAGGACTTGTCGTGCACATCCAGTACCTAATATCTTTTTTTTGGTGCTCACATGCAGAGTTCCTTTCATAGACCTCGGGAATAATGTTTGAAACTATACATAAGTAGGGACGCGATGGCCTACTACTAGGCGAAGACATGATGGTATGTAGGTAAGTAGGATAACATTGAATGAAATTGCTGAATTTATAAATATATCATATACTACTAGTAGTAGTAGGTTGTACTAGATATGATTCGAATTGAACAAGTAGAAAATGAAGAAGAGAGATAGGTAGCAGGATCTTGGGATGTTGCAAACAAATTCATTGTTATATACCGCGCAGCCTGCAAACGCAAACAGGGGTAGCAGGCCTGACGAAGAAGAAGAAGAAGAAGAAGAAGAAGGCAAGTATCAGGTGTCCAACTTGAAGATCAAACGTCTTACGTACTTGTAGTATCTGCTTAGCTATTTCTCTTTGGTTTATCCCCTGGGAGAAGTACGGGAAATAAGATAACGTCAATGTAATAAGGTATTTATTCTTCTGGTAGATAACAAATAAAATAACGCTGATGATATATACACTCCACCCAAATTTTAGCTGGTGATAAAAGTAAATAAGAAAAGAGCAAGAAAAAGCTCTCTGTAAACGAAAGAATTATTATCAGATCAGAGTCGATCTAGATAATCTACTCCCAAGAATCAATCTTCATAGTACCCTTCTCCTGGAAGTTCTGGTGCATCTTGAAAGCCTGGAAAAGCAAATGAGGCTCATGACCCATTCCCTTTCTCAGACACTCAAACTCAGCGCGATCAAGGTAATCAGTGAGAATAGGCTGGTACTCGGGGTGAGCACACTGCTTGATAATAACTCTAGCACGCTCCCGAGGCGACAAACCACGGACATCAGCCAGACCACGCTCGGTAACAATGACGTCGAGATCATGCTCTGTCTGATCGATGTGTGTAGCGAAAGGAACAATACAACTCAATCCAGTGGGGTCGGACTTGCTTGGTCGTGTAGAAGGAGTGTGCATAATGGAGTACTTGGCATTACGCAGGAAATCAGCTGAACCACCGAGACCGTTCAACATGCGCGAGCCCATGACGCAGGTTGAGTTTGCGTGGGCGTAGATGTCGACCTCAACGGGTGTGTTCATACCGATGCAGCCGAGACGACGGATGATTTCGGGGCTGTTGGAGACTTGTTGCGAGCGCAGGAGAAGCTTGCCTGCGTAACGCTCCCAGTTATCGTAGAAACGCTTGAAGCCATCTGGGGAGAAGCGGATGGAGGTGGCTGTTGCGAAGTCGAGGTTTCCGCTGTCGAAGAGGTCGAGGAAGGAATCCTGCAGGACTTCGGTCCACACCTTGAGGTTGGAGAAGTCTGCGCCACCCTTGCTGAGACCACCAACGACGGCGTTGGCGATGTTGCCGATACCCGACTGGATGGGAAGGAGGTTCTGAGGGAGACGGCCGTGGTTGACCTCGTGCTTGAGGAAGTCAATTAGGTTTGTAGCGATGGCCTGGGAGTCTGCGTCTTCGGGGGCGTTGGGCTGTGTTTGATCGGGGTAGGTGGATTCGACGACGGCAACGACCTTCTCCGGGTCAATGGGGATGTAAGGGGTACCGATACGGTCCTCTGGTGCCATGATCAGGTATGGCTTGCGACCGGGTGGAAGATCAGAGCCGACGATATCGTGCAGACCCTCGAATGAAGGGCTGGCGGTGTTGACCTCGATAATGACCTTGTCGGCCATTTGGACCAGCTCGGGCGAGGCACCGACTGAGGCACCGGGAATAATTCCACCATTCTCTGTGATGGCTGATGCTTCAATCACAGCGACATCGATCTTATTCTGGGGTTTGTTAAGAGTGTAATAACCCTAAACGGAAAGACGAACCAAGTCCCGTTAGCGTGTCGATCTAATGGGGGTGATCGTCGCTGTGCTCCGCGGCGGGAAATCCCGAGCGAGCGCGGATGTACAACCATGCATACCGCTCAGAGAGGAGGGGCGGGCGAAGCTTACATAGACCAAATCCGAGGGAAACATGCTCAGATGCTTATCGAAGAACTTAATCTGGCCATTGTTGATTCCCTTGGCAATTTCTTTTCCGACTTGGTGCGGGCTGCGGCGCTCAATCATGTTCAATCGTGCCCAGCGATTCTCCGTTTCGGCACCAGAGGAGGCTCCGACGAAGAGAGTGTACTTCAACTGACCCTCGAGGCCATTCTTTTCGACATGGTCTGCCAATGCAGTTGGGACCATCCTGTCATAATTGTTAGATGTCTGCTTGCCACTCTGATTTCATTGCACATGTCTTGTTGCAAGCCCGCCAATTCCTGTTTTTTGGGGGTATAGTGTGACCTACTTTGGGTATCCCACACCTGTGAAACCGGACCAGCCGATGTAGGAGCCATGAGGAAACAGGTCGATGAGGTCCTCCGCCTTTGCAAGCTTGTTGAGGTATGAAGGCCGTCGGATACGGCTCTTCAACAGGGCAGAAGCCGCCATTCTGACAATTGGTATAGGAAAAAGGGGACGAGTGGAGAGGGTCTGACAAGCGTGTAGGAAGAAAAGAGAGAGAGAAAAAAAGAAGCAGCAGCAGAACCACGGGGCGAGAGCACTGAAATAAGACAGAGCTCGGTTCCACTTGAGTTTGAATACAAAATGACCGGGGGAAGGGAACGAGTCTGGCCCAGATCCGGGCTGTATTCTCTTCCGTGCCCCAGATTTCTCCCACCCCGCGGGGCATGAAATTGACAGAGCTATACAATATACTTCAATTGACCTGTCACCTCTGCTTTGAATTGTATCTTAATTATTATCTACAAAGATCACTTGTTCTCATAGAATCAGCTTCTTGCCCGCTCCCTCGCCATCTGGTTTACTCTCCGGATGCGGCCTAGCGGGCATCAGATCACAATGACCTCATCTCGGGTTTCTCTCGGCTTCGGCATTTTCTCGCGTTTCCCTCGCAGTTTGCACAGTAATCGGCCCATTCTAACACGCGGTACGCTGCAGCCTCTTAAGATCTACTCCGGATACTGAAACTATACCTGCAGAGTAATTTACTCCTCTAGATACACAAATAACTTCAGATTTACAGCCTGAAATCCATATGAAAAAATATCCAAAAATCCCATCAAATCCATAAAATCAACATATCCAAGACTATCAATCCTTCAAAACCTTGGAAGCACCACGGCGATACCACGGCGAACGAGGGATCCGCCCGGCCCGAAAAGAACCTTGTCAGTCCACGTCTCGGACTGTATCGGTTAACCTTCGCTCGGCCACACGGAGCTGATCAGCCCTATCATCTGCACACCGTAGCCCGTTTAGATACCCCCTATCGGCCCAAATCGAGTAATGACCCCTAAGCGCGCGGGAGATCTGGTTCATAGGATCGACAGGTCTTGTATCCGGGTGGGTTGATAGACTATATACTACTGGTTCTGACGGCTATCGTTACTCTAGCATGAGTGAACTATTTCTTGAATAGACGCGATACTACATACTACATACTTGATCTGGGTTTGTAGATTGTGGTAGACCGCATAGCAGTTCTTGATTCGCGTACTCAATACAATACAAGAGGGGATGTTGATAAAACACAAAAAGAAAAAATAAAAGAAAAAAAGTTAATTTTTTTTTAAAAAAAGGAACAAAAAAGAAATTCATGTCATCCATCTGGTCTGATCCACATTCCTTCAAGGAGATCATCTGCGGATGCTGTCCAGCCGGATAACCTGTCCTGCGAATCCCTGATTTTCAACTTGGAAAAACCCAAGTCACTCATCGGTGTCCACATGTGGGTTGAGGGGAAAACGCGGGAAAAGAAAAGCGTTCAAGGAAAAAGAAAAATTGAAATTGAAATTGAAGGGAATCAAAAACACCACGTCGTTTGTGCATTGGGGAAACGATGAATGAACAGACCCGGTACTTAGATCGCTAAGGATACACGACCCCAATTACAGATTGCGACACATCGGGAAAACAAGGAAACTTGGAAAAAGAGCCCTGGAGGAGAGAAAGAAGTGGGAAAAAAAGGAGAAAGAAATGAAAATAAAAATAAAATAAACCACAAACCCCGTAACATCATCGCAATTTCCTCATATGATATGACGCCGTTTCCTTCTCAAGCAGCAAAATGCATGTTCATCCTTCCAACCAGGACTCATTCCTACACTCACACGCTCTCCGTCGATACAATAGAATAAAAGAAAAGAATACCGTCAATGATACATTAAGCAGTAGGCTCTGCGTCGGCCATCTCGGCGTCGGCCATTTCAGAGTCGACCGGCTCCGGCTTTTCTGACTCAGCCTCCGGCGCTGGCTCGGACTTCTTCTCCTCCTCAGGAGCTGGAGCTGGTGGCTCGGCGGGCGCTGAGGATTCTTTGTCCTTACTCTTGTCCTTATTACTGCCGTTTTCATTGTCGTTGTCGTTGGCATCGCCATTGGTATCCTCGTTCTCTTTCTCGGTTCCATTCTCTAATGTACCGTTTACCCAGGAGCGGAAACGCTGGTTTGACTCGTCGACCTTGTCCTTGCTCAGACCGCGCGCCCAGTTGGGGTTATTAACAAATTTCTCGACAAAACGGTCATGTCGCTTTTCTTTCAGGGCAGTCTTTTCCTTAGCGTACTCCTCTTCCATGTTCTTGATGGCTTCGGCGTCGGCATCCCGCTCTGGTAGGGGGCCTGTAGAGCGCCAGAACCAGTCGTGGGTAGGAGGCTGGTAGAGGATAGTGTAGTTGTTTGCACAAATGCGAATGACGAGACCATCGTAGTGTTGCAGGCGGCGGTAAAAACGGTCGTATTCTTCGTCTTCGTCCAGCTTGCCGGGGAGGGTGCGTTTTAAGAATGGCATGCGCATCTCGGAGTAACGGACACCTTCTGTTGGGTCACGCATCGAGTAGGCTGTCACGTAGTAGGACCAGCGAGCCTCGGAGCTCAGATCTGCGTTGTCGAGAGTAGCATCCTCGGTGGTCATCACTTGGACGGTTACGCGGTGATCAGATGGGAACTAGAAAGAAACTAACGTTAGAAAATCATCCACGAGAAACGAAGGGGCAAAGAGAAACGACTCACATATGTCAAACGGTAGACATCACCCTCCTTAACCAGTCGCTCAACCTGCTTGCGGTACTGGATCTCTTGATGGTGAGTTGTCTCACTCTTCTCACGCTCTTTGAAAAACAAGTTCGCAATGTCTGAGCTGCGATCACGAGAATCCCCAGTAAACACAGAACCAACGAACTTGGTGATAGAACCGAAGATTCGTTCAAGATTATACAAGAGATATCCGCCCTGCATGTAGAAGCGACGAAGAGTCTCCTCAAGGTGAATCTGATCAATATCTCCTCGGATCACCTCCTGGCACATGCGTACAACTTGCTCGTACAGGTTGGCCTTGGGGTCGACGTCGTAGAAGAAATCGTTGGGGAATCGATCAATGAGACAAAGCTCATGGGCGGGTTTAGGTAAGAGACCACGGCGAATTTGCTCATGAGCTTCACCCTCCTGCTCCTTAATCCTCAGCAGACGACTGTAGAGAATCTCAAATGTACGCAAGAAGCAAAGGATATTAAGGTTCGAGTACATGTGGTGCTCTTCCTTCTTGTACTTCTCATTCAATGTGTACTCACGCTCCACATTGAAGTTACCCTGACCAGGGTGCTCCATCCATTTGAGCTCAGCAACGTCGAATACTTCGTCTGTCTCTGAGACAGCCGCAGATGGAGCTTGACCAATCTCAGGAGTGGGCTGTTGGTTAACAACAGGGGTAATTCCATTCTCCTTGAGCTCGGTCGTTGACTTCTCTCGGCGATTCAGCGCCTCACGCAAGAGATCCAGCTTCTGCGTGTTAGGTACCTTTCGACTTGCGTTTGACTCATCATCTTCGGCAGCAGGGTAGTTGTCCTCCAGTTCCTCGGGGGGTGTAGCACCAACCATAGATTCATCTATGTACTCATGGAAGGTCTCACGGTCCAGCCCGAAGAAAATAGGGATAAAGTCCTTGACAAAATTAATAAGTCGCTGAGGATCAGTGCCAAAGCCAGAAGTGCTTCGATCAATATACATGCAGAGCAAGTGTGCGGTATCCAGAAGGACATCAATGTCATCCAGCTTGAACTCGGCCTGGTGGCTAGGCGTGTTCTGGCCACACTTGCGACGGGTTTGAGTTTCTTCAAACTTGCCCTGGAGGTCCTGTTGGATGTTCTTCGCAACGAAGAGCTTTTTATCGGTTTGACGCGTGGCAATAGCCTGGTGGTCGAGACTGCGCCAGTATGCTCTTTGCATCTGCTCGCGCCAGACCTTGTCCCACTCGCGCTGGCATGCCTTCCACTCTTCAAGCTTCTGCTTCAAGCGATATAACACAATAGGCAGGACTTGGCAAGGGCGCTCGAACATATCACGGATAATTCGTTCACCACGTTGGCGGTCATAAACCTTCTTAATAACTCGTTGATAAATGGCCTCACTTTGCCCACCAAGACCCGGCGGCAACTTGAAGCTGGCACGTTCCGCGTCGGACATGTGCAGGAACTGTTGACAGATGGGCTCGATGAGCTGAATTGTGCGAGTGCAAGCCTCGATATGGTGGTCATAGTCGTGGCGATCCTCTTCAATTCGGTGCAAAGCATCCTCGTATTGGTTCTTTCGGTGAGCAACGAAACCGGAATCCTCAGAAGCCCATGTTGGGTGAGATGCCCATTCGTCATTCAACACCTCAAAGCAGAGCTGGTCGCGACCACTGCAAGCCTTTTGGCGCTCTCGCTTTGGCAAGAGACGGTAGCTCGGACCCAGAGATCGACAGTGCGCCAGGTTAACAACACCTGCTTCGGTGGTGGGCTTGGGGTCAACGGATTTATCCTCAGCCTCTTCAACGTTCATGAAGCGCTTGAACCAGCTCATCAGTTCAACGTTGGAGCCGATGAATCCCTCGGCGCGTTTGACAAGAACGTAACGATCAACAAGGTCGTTTGTGTACAGGTTGCACAGCTTAAGGAAGTCACTGAAAGTTTGCTTGTTCGAGATGAACTTCTTGACGCGGTCAAAGAATGCAATCTCCTCTTGGCTCGGCGTTGTCAAAACAGAGGGGGGAATAGGCTCTGGCAATGCGGGAATCAGTGTAGGGGAGACGTTTGGAATATCAGCGCCTGAGGGCTTTCCATGGAAGTGCTTGGGTCTCTTGTTACCATTGCCAAACTGAGGTGGCTGGCCACGAACCGAAGACTCAGGCAATCTTGCACTGTCAATTCCAGAAGGTCCCGAGACAGACCCAGCAAGACCAGATGCACCTCTGCGCTTCTTGCCCTCCTTGCCAGAATCCTTGACATTGAACTGACCCATTGGAGGCAAGTTCTTCATATCACGATTGGGGGTCTGAGAAGGAAGTCCTATCGAGTCACCTCGCATATTGCTAACTGGAATAGCTTCTTCAGCGAGACGCGCTTGCTGTTGCTGCTTAGCATGAGCTGCGGACTCAGGCAGAAATTGCTTGAAGTCCTCAAGCAGATCAGGGGCAGTGTTAAACAGCTGAGTGACCTGAGCATACACATCTTGAATCGGCTTCGACTCGCGCTGGTATGTCTGAAGAATTTCCAGAAACTGCTTGTAGATCTCCGGGGCGCTCGAAAAGCGGTTCTTTATCTTGTTCACATAGCTGATAGCATGGTTGAACTCAACAGGTCCACGTTTTGTCAGATCCGCGTGACCACCCGAAAGCATGCCTCCAACGCCAGCCAAGCTGTTCATAGGCTGAGTAAGACTGGCATTCTGACCTGCGGCTGACGCCTGAATCAGGGATTGTCTACCCATGCCAGAAGCAGCAGAAGCCGCACCCTGCAGCTGGGCAACTCCACGGTGATCCTGTTGGTGGGTCAATGCTGCAGCGCCCTGAGCTTCTTGGCCCTGGTAGCCATAATGGTGATCCTGGGCAGAACTCTGGCTATCTTGCGGGTACATACCCTGGGGTCCCATCATTCGAGATCCAGGAGAATATGATCCAGGCACGCCCTGCTGCTGGGTCTGCTGCTGTTGTTGTTGCTGCTGCTGCTGTTGCCAGCCAGGTCGAGATTGCTCATAGTAGTCAGGGCGACTGTGGGGACCCAGGCCACTCGAAGGGCCAATATCATTAATATTTTCCAACGGGCGTCCTGCGCGGGGCATGCTTAGAGTGTTGGTACCCGAAGGCGTGGTCACACGAATAGCATCGGGATTATCTTCAGTGCCGCACTCGATACGGTATCCCGGAGGCAGAAATGTGTTGAAACCTTGTATTAATGCTGGGTGACCGTTGAAAAGGGTAGAAACCCGTTGAATGACGCCTGGTGTGTCAATTCTATATCATCAAACACGGGAAATGTCAGATTCCGGTAATGCAACTCGTCCGAAAGATTGAAAACTCACGCTTGGCTTTTGAAATCTTTCATTATATCCAAGAACTTGTTATACACATCAGGCTGGTCCACGAATCGAACTTTCACTTGATCCAGATAGCTTAGAGCATCCTGTATGTGGAAAGGGGTCGTTAGAATTAATTCTTCGGGTCCTTGGGAGCCCAATGGGCGACTTGCATTCAAAATGGGCTGCTGGCCTTGCGCGAGGGCCGCAACGTTGCCAGGGATCTGCTGTCCTGATCCATTGTATCCTCCCATAATGGGGGGTCCACCTGGATGCTGCATGTACGATCGAGGGGTACCTTCGCCATGGGGCATCTGTGGGCCGAACAGACTTGCCGGACCACCGGAAGACTGTACACCACCCTGAGGTCCGTTGGGGGGGTTAGTACCAAGATTCGAGAGGAGGCCATTGGGACCGTGAATGGAGTTCTGGACTTTTGAGGCAACCGGTTGGTGGAGAGGGATTGATCCAGGGTGGCTTTGAACGGGGTGATGCTCGCGTTGACGTTCCATTTGCTGGCGCTCAATCTGTTCACGTTCACGTTCACGCTGCTCGCGCTCGCGCTCACGGTGAGCCATCTCTTCGCGTTGGCGCTCAATTAAATCGCGCTCTCTGGAATCTCGCTCTCGTTCACGGTTCAGAGACTGGGGGGAAGGATGCTGCATTGCTTGACCGATTCCGGGGAGAGGATGGCCCGATCCGTGAGCTGGGCCGGGTCCATGTTGTCCATATGCTGAAGGTTGATGCGGAGCGCCGTGGGTTTGGCTGAGCTCTGCGAGACCGGGGAGAGTGTGTCCACCAGATTGACTGGCGGGGTGGTAGGGGCCTATATCACGCCGCGCAAAAGCAAAACGTCAGTCCATTTGTATTCGATAATCCACAGCATTCGAAGCAGATAATAAATGCTTTGGTCGTGTTTAGGTGTGCTAAGGAAGAGAAAAAAGCTAACCGGCTGGAGGAGGGAGGACAGGTCCGGAGGGCTGTGAAGCCGGGCCCTGCTGAGAAGGATTTTGACTATGTTGTGCAGTTCGATTAGCTTGAGGATCCTCGTTTTCGTCTTCAAACATAGTGTTTCATACCCAAATGACCCCAAAGGCCGAGCCTGTTGATTCATCTGATCCATGCCAGGGTGCGCCGGTGGCCCACCAGCTGGGGAGTGCCAGCTATCGTTCCCAGAGTTCATGATCTGGTCATGAACTCCGATAGATTGGGTAGTAAGGAAGTAAAATATGAAATAAAAAGGTTGGCGAGTGTAGGGTAAGGAAGAACTGGGGCTGGAAGGTGAGCTCCAGCTGGGGAAGTGTTTCTTTCTGCTGTCTCTTCAGTAGGGAGGAAACGTTATCCACGACACTCAGATCGCGGGCATGTTAAAGCATGACCGATCTGAAGCAGTATCGCAATAGAAGAGATTGGGGGATCCGCAGATGACGAGTAGCAATGTGGATAAGGGACAGGATTAGGATTGCGCGCGACCGATCGCGGGCTTCTCCAGTGGAGGGTTTCCTGACCGACTCCCGCTAACCCCAATACAGAAAGGGCTCAGTGTCGCCGGGACTTTGTTGTTCCGTGGATTCGATACCGTTTGGTACTAATACTCTGGGGATGACCACCAAGGGATGCGAGAATGGTTGTTATTTACGGTATTGATATGTACCTCGGAGCATGGTGATACACTCCGCCTTCGTCATCGCCTTTCACCGCCGGCAGAAAATTCCGGAGCAAAAAGTGTAATCACCTGGTGAGGTGTGTGACCTACAGGCTGACAGGGCTGGTGCAGGCATGGGCTTTACAAGAGGAAGTCTATGGGTATTAAAGTGGATATAAGGAATGGAAGCTTTTTTTAGAATAAGATCGATACTACTCACGTAGTAAGACCGCATGTCTACCTACCACTGCAGAATACGGACGTATTACGTAGCATTAGCATGCATGAGTATGGTATACGGTAGACGCCAGTCAATGTGCAGTAGAATTAAATACTATGCCCAAAAGCAGGCTTATCATTCTCTATCATGAAGCGCCTCCGTGAAACACCCTCAAGGTACCTAAAGAAAATAGTTGCATACAAGCCAAAAGTGGCTATGGGAAAGGGATGGGTTAACGTAAACGCAAAAACACGAAGTCGCAGTTGGGTTATGCCGGGTCCGCCCAAGCTCCAGTAGGAGAAAGTTGAATAGAAAGTGGTGAGATTACGGAACGTGTGGCTTGTTGCCTATGGCCATTAATTTGATCTTTTTGATGATTTCTTTTTCTTCTGTTTCGCTCGCCCTTTCGTTCTCCTCGCCAGGTCCATCAACCTTTCCACCAGCCACCCGACCTTGTTCCCAACATGCGCCTGTCCATGGATGATGTAGATGGTCCTGTTGCCTAAATTTCTCACAGGGCAGAGAAGACAAAAAGCTAGAAAGGGCAGTCAATACATATGCCAAGATCTTGGTAACAGAAAATACAGGGACACTCACGTTGTTTGTTGCAGCAATGGCAATGCTGTCCTCGAATGGGTGCCAGCTCATATGCAAGATCTTCTTGTTGAAGTCGATCTGGTCGGCATCTGTTTCCTTCTTCATTCGGCTGCCAGGACCTGCCGGGCTTCCGGATCGAGAGCCAGCCTTCTTTCCATTGCCCTTGTTCATGGGTGTAGGTACGCCA
The DNA here is from genome assembly GCA_023626375.1 of Talaromyces sp. PF30-5. Lineage (NCBI taxonomy): Eukaryota > Fungi > Ascomycota > Eurotiomycetes > Eurotiales > Trichocomaceae > Talaromyces > Talaromyces sp. PF30-5. The sequence continues at coordinate 446,983 of JAMAGU010000006.1, read as the reverse complement.
ACCTTCTTTGCCTTGAAAGCAGACTTGTCTGCTTGCAGTACGATCTCCGTATCCTTTTCTTCCTCTGTGGGGTAAATCATGAAGTTATTGTTGTAGCTGCCAGTCATGACATTCTCTGCATCTCCCGAAAAGACCACCTCAAACTTGTCGAAAATGCTATCGTTCTCGTAGGTATCACACAGACGAGGTCGCAAGTGTTCGTGGATGGGGATGGTCTTAACCGGTTGACGTTCCATGTTCACATCCCAAATTTTAACTGTCAGATAGTCCCTAGAGACAATGTACCGGCCGTCATGTGAGAATCGAACATCAGAGATGGAGGAGATGATTTCAGAGAAGAAAGAACGCGATGAGGCATCTTCTTCCTGCTCAAATACTGTCAAAAGAAAACAAAAATGTTAGCCGGATGATACAACCGGATAGGTGGTAAAGGGGAGACCGTCTGGACTATAACATACGCTTGGAGTGTTCATCACAAAGAGCCCGCTGGCGCATATCCGCAAGCTTGATAGTACCCTTAGAGCTGGCGTACATAAACCAGTTACAGCTCACCGGATGAAATTCGGCAGCTGTAATAACCTCTGTGAGCTCCTCCATATTCGCTGGTTTGATATCCACAATGTTGAAGCTTTGATCTTGAATGTTGAGATTCCACAAGTTCACGCGGAGATCGTCACTGCTGATAAAAGTCTCGCCATCGCTGTTCACGGAGATGCTGTTAATGTGGTAGGCATGGGCGTTGGCATATGTTCTCCGTGGGACAGCCGCCACGACGGTATCATGATGTGTCAAACGGGGAAGTTTCAATGCGGAGGCGTCCTTGAAGGTTCCCCGGGGCGCTCGAGGCAAGCCACCCACGGGAGCTGGCGGGGTCATTTCATTTGATAAGTTGTTCTCAGCAACCACTTTCAAAGACTTGTCGAACACTTTCCAAAGCTTTATGGTCTTGTCGTTAGTGGAGAGAAGGAAGTGTGATGCGTTTTGGCGCCGACACCATTTAATCTTGTTGATCTTTTCTTCGATCTCTAAAGACTTAAGGTAGTCAAACTCCGGTTCGTGTGACTGAAATTCGGTGTGGAACTTATATTCGCAGGTTTTTTTCTGGCGAAAAGATCTATCAGTGATGCTGTTTGGGTGAACAGAGCGAGATTTTTTTTTTTTTTGACCAAAATATCCTAAAGAGCCGGAGATCACGGGAGAAAGGAAAAACATACCGTCTCATTTCGCTCAAATAGGACTACTCGTCCACCCTTGTCTCCTGTAGCCAAATAATTTCCGGTGTGATCGAATTCAACAGTCGAGATGATATCCGCTGGAATAGAAATAACGTATATCAGCCAATGAGCTCACCGAGGGACTCAACCTGCGAGACATGGATACCTTCTGTGATATCTTCTACGTCACCTTTATCCCCAAAGCATCTATTAACCAGAGTCAGCCATTGTGTTCTTCACTTCCCATCTGAAAGTAAGATGAAAGTGCCCTAGTCGGGCACTTCGCCGGGTGGGTTTTCTTTCTCGCACACGAGCCGCACTCACTGTGTGAACTTCCAGGTTGGTGTGCCTGGATCTCTGTCTACCATTTTTTCGTTCTAGATCGCGCTCGATCACGAATCGGGGACACGGGTCGGATGTAAGATGGCGGGGTTGGAGGATATGAAGTTGGTCTTTTTTTTAAAAAAAAAGAAAAAGAAAAAGAAAAAAAAAGAGCAGACAAAAGTAGGTTCAGATCTGAGAGCTCTATTGTCGATGCAGAAAAAACGAATCGGTCGGGTCTCAACGATCAGAGACGCGTAGCGGAGCTGGTCAGGCAGCGAGAATGCCAGTGGCCAGGGTGGTAGGTGAGGATAGGGTCGTGGTCGTCGGGTCACTTCGATCGGAGGTGAAGACTTGCGAGGGGCCCGATGACGACTCGGAGGCGCGAGGGGAAAGAGAGGGGTCAAGAGGAGGGGGGGGGAGCAGCCGGGTAGGAGATAAATGCTGAAAGAGCCGTAGATCTCCTCTGGAAGGAGTGGGGGTTGACACGAAAGGAGAAGAGTGATGAAGGTTGCGGGATGGAGGAGGGGAGGAGATGGGATGGGTTTGGAGGGGAGCAAACGGGTTGTTGTGAGTGGGCCCGCCGAAGAGCTTGAGAGGGGATCATTGAAGACCTTTTCAACGGGCCTTCACCACTAGGACGATGGGGGGATTCACCTCGGAAAAAAAAAGACCAGAAAAATAATTTAAATCGGATTGACCGGGGGCATTTATTTTTTACGTTGAATTTCCTCCCATCTTTCTCTGTTCACGATGAGGCTCGTGGTTCCAGTGGGGAGAGTTTCTACGATGCGCAGATACTGTACGCTTCGCCCACCGCTATAAGGGATGTGGTGATCGAGAGGGTTTTTGAGATCGGCAGAGACCTACTAGTATATCTGTGGCCAGTGAGATCGAGAAATCACTGACTTATCATAGAACATGTCTATATATTCACTCCATAATATCAGATTAGTTGCCAAAATTCGCCCAAGCGGTTTGATATGCGAGACCCAATGCTGACATCAACACTATCCAGCGACTGTAACATGGCCCAAAGCAGCTCAGCAAACAGGACTGTACCTCCAGCAGGAAACTGCAATCGATTATTCCAATATTCCAGACCGATCCCAGCGGATAGAATTTCGTCTTCTTTTTTCTTCGCTATTTAAGATATACTTTGGAGGAGGGGCCATCCTGGAAGCTGCAGGTTCTTGACCCGCCTCTGTCGTCATCCGGGCATCCTTTCGGGCCAAAGCAACAACCATGGCTCGAGGGCTTGTGCGCTCATAACTGCTCAGAGAAGGAGCTATATTTGCGAAAAAAAAAGGGTTGATGCTGTTTAAGTTTGTATATCGGAGGATTATATGGTAATCAATTGACGGTCAAGTTTTGAGTAGTGAATGCGTGGGTACTCATGGACTCGGACATGACTAGGTTAATGCTATCCGACAGCTATATACATCGCAGCTATAGACGATCAGATATTTGTAATAATCAATTAAATTACCTTAAAAATCACATTGCGTACAATCAAATATCAATGCCCGAAATAAACTATTTGCATATATTTTCATTTATGCAAATAATCACTGAGAATCATCTACATGTGCACGCAGTTATATTCCGACCTCTTCACATGCCCAGCTGCTCTCCTACTTCATCCGAAACTTGAACCAAACCGAACCCGCAATCCCGATCCACTCTCATTCTCCATAAATCTCAATGTTCAACCTCTCCATCAATCCCAACTCATGAATTCATATCCCAATAACCTTTGGAGCCCAATCCCGTGATTTCCACATCTTGGATACAGCACGCCATGCCCGACAACCCGGAGAACATGCGGGGTACCCGCGATACGGACGCCCGCGCCAACACCGACATTCCAGACAGCGCCAGCGCCAATGCAAACAATCCAACCAAATCAAGTCAAAACGCTCAAGACACAAATACAACCCCACAACCGTCACTCGCGCAGCGTATCCAAAACTCCGCGTCCGGTCTTGCGCGCAGTGCATTCACGGATCCTAATGCCGCGCAGGTCCTATCTGGCGCGACGAATGGGAAGACATCTGGTTCTGGCTCGGGGGCTGTCAGATCGGCGGGAGTAGCTAGGGAAGCGTATGAAACAGGTAGTGGGAGTCTGTCTGGTGGGGAGGCGGGACAAAATGCGCGTTCGACAGGCCAGGCGTTCCGTGGTGCAGATACACAGGAAGGCGGATTCTCCATACCTGCATTGAGCGAGGAAGAGTTCCAACAGGCAACGTACGGGGATTTGGAAGAGACGCAGAATACCGCACGGTCTAGCGGGGACAGTCTCCAGGCTGGGAGTGGGAATTGGAAGGGGAAGCAGCGGGCTCGAGATCCTGTGCAGGGTGAATATACCACTGCGTGGGAGCGGGCGAATGCGAAACCTACAGAGGTCGTGGGATATACTGAATCTGAAGCAGATGGAGCAGCGGTCGTATCTCTTCTCTCCTCTGCAACATTCGATGCCGGGTTTAGTGGCGACCAAGACGAAGTACTTGATCCTGAGGATGCTCCACCACCGTTAACAGCGGAAGAAATCAAGCTCCTAGACTCATTCCGACGACAAATCGCACAAGAAGATACTAGCATCGCCTCTTCACAGACACAATCGCAACCCATGCATTTGTCATCGCGAAGCCTGGTACCAGATATCGATACATTCCTACAACAAAATGATACGTCCGCATACACGACTATGAATACTAGAACAGATTCAAAGGGTACATCGCTCTCGTTGCGGGACGATGTTCTTGCTCATCTCCCTGGAGCAGAAAACTGGGTTGGTGTCCATGAGCGATATCATGATGAAGTATGGGGACATCTGCGTCCAGCGCTGGAGGCTGCGAAGACCGAGATGGAGGAAAATGTAGATGGGGTGCCGCATGATGGGGATGGACCGGCTGTTCGACGATTGAAGATGATATTAGAACACATGAAGGCTTGAGATTAGCCAGGAACGGCATTGAGCATATGTTTGTTCTTTCACATGCAGAATTTACATGCAGTATTTACATGCAGTATTTGGATCATAAATTGCATTGGGAAGCGGGAGTTATCTTTTTTGTTCTTGCATAGCGCTGCGTTGTTGATACACTCCATTTGGTTATACAGCTTTATAGCCAGGTAAACTTGCATTAAATCCAAGATTATTTCAATGTTATTGGTCTATATTCACATATTGAGTTTCTGATATAATTAGACTCAACATGCAGCTGACAGCCTTGGAAGCCCGAGTCTTCGAGGTAACGACCCAAGATGTATGGATGAAATAAGTTTAGCCATGAACGTTGTCTCATCCATACATTGATCTGCATGGGTGTGTGTAGTACTACTAGTAGCACTTACTACCGAATGTACTCAAACATTGAATAGGCTATATCTTAAATAGTAGAATGACCAGCATATCGTCATGGTGGACATGCCATCGGGATTAATCACGACAGACCTTCATGACGGAGTGCATCTCAACGATGAAAGATACAATAAAAAGACCATCAAATGGGCAATTGAATCGACCGCTGCTAGTTCCTTAGGCCGGACTAGGGACCCGGTACGGGGGGTAGGGGGATATTTGGTCATGATCTGACATGGGGTGCTAGGTGGAGACAATGCAACCACTCTATTATGGGGGGTACCAAGGCCAAGGAGATACATTCTACAAACAACAGCACAATCAGGGGCAGGTATACATCATTTTATGAAGTAAATTCTCAAACTAGATATGGTATGTTACAAAAGACCATCAACTCTTAGCAACACCAGAGTTTGGATCAAGAACCAATTGGCCTAGATCGGTATATCATGAAGCATGGCATGTGATAATAGCAACGCACGCAAATAAAAGATAAAGGGGTATGAAGGAGGTCGTAGAATCGGTTTTAAATCAAGGTAGGACATGGCGCGGTTTACAGCTCGAGGCTGGGGGTCTGGCCCTTAATACGGCCGATGACGATGTGACCGGCATACTTGGGAATGACCTCGTCGTCGTGGAGCATGGCGAATTCTAAAAGAGGAAAAGTTAGTAATTAATCATGCAATTGAGATGGAAATTAGAACTCACCCTCAGTAGCATCACGACCCATGAAGTTGAACAGAGCGTTGGCACCACCGGGGTGCTCATCAAGCCAGTTGGTCACATCAAGGACAACACCCTTAACGGCGATCCAAAGGTCCTCCTTTGTGTTGTGCTTGGCAACCTCCTCCATGGTGTACTCCTTCTCAGGAATTTGGAAGTTGGCGGGATCAGGCTTGGCAGCCTTGGTCTCCTCGGGGGCAGCAGCAGCAGCGGCAGCGGCAGGAGCAGCAGCAACAGTAGGCAGGTTACCGCCAGCACCAGCACCACCCCACTCGACGGAGATCTTACCGGGGTTAGCGGGGTCGATGTGCAGGGAGATCTGGCCCAGACGCTGTTGGGCAGCGGAGGAACCGGTGTTGATGAGCTTCTGGAAGAGATGCTGGCTGGCAGAGTCACCGGCAACACGGCCGTAGACGACACAGCCCAGCAGGGAGGAACCACCCAGACGGTTGGCACCGTGGACACCACCAGCAAGCTCACCACAGGCGTAGAGACCCTCGAAGGGCTCCTTCTCGGCGTTGAGAACCTGAGCGTGCTCGTTGATCTCGATACCACCCATGGTGAAGTGGAGAACGGGCTCCATCAGAGCAACGTGGAACTCATCGTCAACGTTGAAGGGCAGGTTGTGGAAGAACTTCTTGTTCCAGGGGTCCTTCTTCTTGCCATCGGCAATTTGGTTGTAGTCATCGAAGGTCTTCTGCAGAGCAGCCTCGCCGCAGCCAATCTCCTTAGCCAGCTCCTTACCGCTGATCTTCTTCATGAGACCACGGCCAGAGTAATGGCGAGTGTGGAAGTCCAGGACCTTAGAGGCCTTGCTGTTAAGGACCAGACGGATGGGCCACTTGCCCTTCTCCTTCTCCTTCCACATCTGTCCAGAGACGTAATCACGGTGACCGAGCTCGTCAGAGAAACGCTGACCATCAGAGTTCAGCAGCAGACCACCTTCACCACGGAGAGCCTCAGCAGCCAAGAATTTGAACTTGGCCTCGGGGTCCTTGGGGTCAACCAGACCAGTAGGGTGAACCTGGACCTTATCCATATCAATACCGTTGGCACCAATCTCCATCAGCATCTTCTGACCGTCACCAGTGGCGTGGGTACCGTTGGTGGAGGACAGGCCATATGTATCAGGACGGTGCTTCTTGAGCAGCGAGGAGTCGCTGAAGTCGGCGGCGTAACCACCAGTAGCCAGAACGACGATACCATCGGCGGTCTTAGTCTCGCCGTTGAGAGTGTAGGTAACACCACTCACGTGGTTACCAGACTTGTTGACCGCGGTGACCTGGGCCTTCTTGACAATCTGAACACGACCAGGCTCGGCGTCGGCCAGCTCCTCCAGACGTTGCATGAGAGCGTAGGTGATGGCCATACCGGGGAACTTGGCATCATGACCACGGTGAGTACGGGGTTGGGAGTGACCACCCAACCGGGAGACGAGAGTGAGATCGAGGTTGAAGACGTCCTGGAGCCACTCCACAGCGGCAGCGGACTTGTAGGTGAGGACCTTGATCAGGTCGGGACGAGCCTTGTCACGGGCGGACTTGAGTGTGTCTTCGTAAAATTGCTTGACACTGTCTTGAATGCCGAGATCTGTTTGGGTGCGGGTGAGGGCACCGTTGATACCGGATGTAGCCTTGGTAGAGTTGCCACCGAAGAAAGCTGGTAGGGAATGAGGTCAGCGCGAGCACGGTGGAAGGGATGATTATTCTCGTACCTTGCTTGTCCAGAACGAGGACATTGCCACCGTTCAGATAAACGGTGTGAGCGGCACTCAGGCCAGACACTGTTGAGAGAAAGGGTCAGTCATCTTGGGCTTGCGATGATGACGGGTTATGCGGGGAAAGAAAGAACTTACGACCGCCGCCGACCACAATGACTTGGGGGGCTGCCATTTTGTGAAGTAATGGAAGCAAGGAAACAAGGGGGGAGAAGTGAAGAAAAGGATAACACAGGAAGAAGAAGAAAGGGGATGAATGGGGGAGGAGGAAATGTTTAAAAGAAACCGGGGGAACGAGCAACTCAGAAGCCGACGAGCTTGTATCGGCCGAGGCACAAGCGTGGGGGAAGAAACGAGCAGCGGATGGAGACCGATGGGTCTGAAGTGGATCCTGGGGATGACGGTACAGTAATTGCAACAAGCTGGTTTGTTCCGAGCATCAAATCAAAAACCTGGGGTGAGAATCACATGTGGATGAGGAAATAGACAGGATATAAAATCAAGACCAGCACTAACTAATCGCTGGGGGTAATTCAGGAGATACAGTCGTATCTGCTAGTGGAATCGGCCATCTTCACATGCGCCTGGCGTCATGTGTCTCCTGATCTTCTGCAGGATCATAGCTCCAGCTCATGTGCGACTGAGACAAAGGCTTCAATTCTGACTCTACAGAGGATTCTAATGCTCTCGAGGAAGCGTAAAACACCGGACGTTCTCCATAACTATCTGCCCCGGAGTATCCATCTCTCTTTTCCCCGCGGATTCTCGGTCTGGAGCGCACCGCATAGCCGCCGCCGAAGTGTGAACCTCGGAATCTCGGTCATGACGCACCAGATCGGGCCCGAGGGACCGCCACAACTTGTATGCAGCAAGATCATCACATCAGACAGTGGACTGATTAAAAAGGCTATATAAATACAGGCAAGCAATCCTCAAGCGATAAAATACAGAAATACACACTGTATCCCACGGTCTCCCAGCAAGCCCATTTAGGTAATTCCCGCCATCCCTTTCCAGTTCAATCCAATTGCCGCTGAACTTTACTCAATCGCTGATTGGTGGAGGCACCACCAAATCCGGGGATGGGAATTACCACTTGTGGGTCTATGTGATGTCATTCAGATGACTAAGGGCTTGAGGGTCAATTGCCGACGGAATTCAGTTGTCGATGCTGGTGCATCGGTGAGAATATTCCATTTCTGCATATAATAGCAATTATATCCCGCTGTTTTGCCCTCGCGTGAAATGACTGCGTGGGCTGAACATGCAGAATGCCTCTCGGAGGCTGGGAACCCGAGTCTCGGGTTATCATTGCCCCGAAAGGGTCTGGACAGCCCTGGGTTGTCTCGTCCGAGAGGAAACAGACACTGGAATGATTGCGAGACAATTGAGATTGAGCGGAAGGACAAATTTTGAACGAATAATTGAAATGTACAATGTTTTCATTAATTGGGTCATTTGCATGGCTGTTGTAGTGCCAAAAAACACTAACTTAACGCCGTGGAGTCTGATACAACGCCTTCGACTGTGTACACTCACCAGTCAATGCACATGTAGTCTATAAAAGTACTATTTTCGAGGAGCCTCTAGTCCATCCAGGTAACACTCTTCGTCACCAAAAACTCATTCAATCCCTCCGCCGCATTGAAGCGGCCCCATCCACTGTTCTTCACTCCGCCATGCGGCAGCACCGGCTCATCATGAATAGTCATGCTATTGATATGCACCGCACTATCAATCAAATTAGTAAATCCCACACAGACCATCATATTTCAAAAGATCAAGATAAAATCTAAACTCACCCAGATTGGATCTTCTTAGCCATCGCCAAGCCTTTGCGCAGATCCTCTGTAAACACAGATGCCGACAGCCCATACCCACTTCCATCGGCTAATCGGATTGCTTCCTCCTCACTATCAAAGATCATGCAAGCTGCAACAGATGCAAAAGACTCTTCTTGCCAGAGTGGCATTTCCTCTTTCACACCGCCAAGGATGGACGGAGCCAGTCGTACTCCAGATTCTGAGGGAACCTTTGTCTCTGCAGATCCGGAGATAAAGTGGGCACCAGATGCCACGGCGCTGGAGATGAGGGCTTCCACACGAGTCTTGGAAGCTGTATTAACGAGTGTAGGTGGGAGCGATGAGGCGTCGGCACCAACAGCGAGGGCCTTCTGGAGAGCATCGATGAAAGCAGGTGCTATTGCCGAGTGGACCAGAATACGATCTGTGGCCATACAGATTTGACCAGACTAAGAGCGCATATTATCAGTATCAAATTTATCCAATGAAAGTATTGGGCTGATACATAATCATCATCCAGTTCAAAAACGACCAAGACTCACATTTAAGAAAGCGCCAGCAAGTACACCCTGTACCGCAGTCTGCATATCCGCATCCGCACAAACAATAGAACTGTTCTTTCCACCCAACTCCATAAGGCAAGGCTTCAAGTTCTGTCCGCATGATCGCGCAATCTTGCGACCGACAGCGGTGCTTCCGGTGAAATTGATCTTGCGTACAGCTGGGTGTTCAATCATGGCGTTTACCACTTCGGGTGCATCTTGTGGGCGGCAATGGATAACATTAAGACAACCAGATGGAAGACCTGCATCCTCAAATGCACGGCCAATAGCCCAGTAGCAGCGTGGTGTCAACTCAGATGATTTGAGAATAGTCGTGTTTCCTGCTGCAAGTGCACATGCAGCGGAGCGGATGCCGAAGACGTATGGCGCGTTCCTGGGATAATATTAACATCGGCCTTCAAATGTTTTTATATCGCTCAATGATAGTAAAAGTGAAACGGTGAATACGAGGACACTAGTAGCTATTATGACTGATCTCAGATAAAGTCCAAGTCTCGCTCACGCTACGCTTCAAATCTATTCATCTAACATAGGACTTACCAAGGTACAATCCCCAAAATCACACCCATAGCCTCCTTAAAAACCATCGCACTTTGTCCTGGAGCCTCAACAACAGGCACACTCCCACAAATAGAAGTTGTCCGACTAGCGACTTCGCGCAACATCCGAATAGCCAACGGGACAACAAAACCCTGCGACGCACCCACGTCCGCACCCATCTCAGTGCGCATATATTCCGCACTAGTCTCTAGACGCTCCTCCAACAGATCCGCCGCCTTAAGCAGAATATCCCGCCTGGCAGCTGGTTTTGTTTGCGACCAAGCAGGGAAAGCCGCATCAGCAGCCTCAACAGCTCGGATCGCATCACTCGGCGAGGCAGCGGCAGCTGTCCAGCATGGCTGGTTAGTATAGGGGCTGATTACTTCAAAGTTTGCAGAGGTATGTTCCTCCTTGCCATTGATTATAAGTGGAACGGAAACATTCGCCATGTTGATCGCTCTATGTGTATATGGAATATTGAGGGGTTGAGGAGGAAAGAGCTGTCAATGCGAGGCGTGAATAGGTTATCTGGTTGAGTCTTGGAAAGGCCCCACTATATGTCCATTTTTCACGGGTGTTTTTAGTGCCTGATTGTTGTCTTTATCCTGCCTAGCTTTTTGCCGCATAATTGCTCTGATCGTCGGGACTTGACTCGTTCTGTTCTTGCGGACGCCCCACGTTCAAGTTCTCGGTTGGATAGGGGATAAGTGGGGCAGGTAGCACAGGTAGCGATATTCTCTCATCGTCAAGAACACGGAAATTTTAAGAGGATCAAGCTGTATTCTAGAGCCTTCCGCTGTGATATGGAATTTTCTACTTTCACGGTCAACTTTGAGTATTTTGGGCCTTAAGTCCGGTATCTCCAAAAACCGACGACTCCGGCTCACATTATAAATCATGATGCTTTGTCATGGTACTGAAGGATTTACTTTGTCACGTCACTTCGTATACTTTCTATATTCAACGTGTAGAGGTATGGATCAAATGAATGATAGGAACTTCTGTGATGTTCAAAGTAGTATAAGTAGCATCAATTGCTCTGTCAAAATTAGAATCAAAATCTTTCAATCTGATCTTCAGCAACAACTCGAAGCCGGAACATTGAAGCCAAATATCAACAATGGCCTCCAAGATCCTTCCAATCAAAGTATGGGGAAAAGGCGGTTCCAATCCTCCCAAGATAGCCATCGTCCTCGAAGAACTAGGGATTCCTCACGAATTCCAACCCATCCTAATTACAGAGGTCAAAACTCCAGAATACCTCGCAGTCAATCCTAACGGTCGACTCCCCGCAATCTACGACCCAAACACAGACCTTACACTGTGGGAATCTGGCGCTATCGTGGAGTATCTGATCGAGCGGTACGATAAATCTCACAAAATCAGCTTTGAGCTCGGCTCCAAGGAAGCCCAGCTAGCACGCCAGTGGCTGTTCTTCCAAACCACAGGCCAAGGTCCGTACTATGGACAAGCATGCTGGTTCAAGTCGTTTCATCCTGAGCCTGTTCCCAGTGCGTTGCAGCGTTATGTGGAGGAAATGAATCGTGTTACTGCCGTTGTGAATGAGTTCTTGAGCAAGCAGGAGATTGGAGCAGGAGGCCCGTGGTTAGTTGGGGGTCGGTATTCGTATGCGGATCTTTCTTGGGTTAGTTGGCAGACTACGATAACCAAGTTTATTCAGAAGGAGGATGGGTATGATGTGAATGATTTTCCATTTGTCAAGGATTGGTTGGATCGTATGTTGAGTCGGGAGCCTGTGAGGAAGGTGATTGACGAAGCTAGAAAGCTGTAAGCTTTGGGTTCAATGACTCTTTTTTGTCCTGCTTTTGCGGAGTCTCTAGTATGTGGACAGAGTTTGCATGAATCAATAATTGTCTTCATGGCAGATTATTTCCCAATGAGTTAAAGTGTCAAAAATGGGGATAACGGTTTTTTCTTGTGACGTATGTCTGTACACTGAACATAGTATATTGACTCGCATATCGACTGGCCATTGCTTTGAATAGCAAAGAACGCCATCACATGACAGTAGGCATATGCAAGTAAGAAAACTGCCGATTTATTTGAGGCCCTGATGATCTACTCGTTAGTTCGTCGTGGTGATTGTACAATCAAGGAATTGAGACCGACCTTGATCGGGATGTGGATCATTTCTCCTGCAGGAACATTGTTTCCACACACTAGTAGTTTCCTAGGCCCAATGAGAATTGCACACAAGAGACTACTGTAAATAAATTGCCCTGAAATAAATTGTTTCTATTTACACATTGATTCGTATTGATTTCAAAAAGGTGACTGTGAGGCATTCTAATTGGTTGATAGTATGCTATTTGGGGAATGTCATGGCCGACGTTACATACTGTAGCCCAAATTGACTCTGGTGGCGTTCGGATCGAGAGTTTGACAGGAAAATTCATCCAAAGATCTCATTTATTGTGCGAAGAATTTTTGACATTCAATAGTGTGCCCCACACTTCGGGATCCATACTCTATTTACCTGAAGCCCGAAGCTCCACTGTGAACCAAGGAACTTCCCTACGTGACAAGACGAGTCACAAAGGCAGGCGAATGGCCGTGGCTTGGTCCGCCTGTCATGTATACACTATTCCTTGTGTTCCATGGGTTCGTAGCCGACGGATATGAAATAGTACTTGGAAGCTTCTGTGCATGCATCGGCGTCTCTTGGTCGCGTGCGAATCTGGCTTGGCATTCAATAGTTCTCGATGCACACGGGCTGCATTGGACTATTAGAGATCTGCACGAGGAGCCCGTTATTGATTTGAGTTATACACATGTACATTATACTCCGGATTTCTAACTTTATGCATTTGTCAAGCTTACATGCAGAGTAATTGGAATTTTCTATGGACCCTTGTGATAGGGATTGAAAATGAGTTTTGGGTGATCGCATACCGCGAGGCTGGATGTCATATGCGTTGTAACAACTGTTCTCCATAAAATCACAAAAATTAATGAAATGCCGAGTGTATGTATCTGAAAATTTCTCTGTTAAATCCTGTTCCTACTCCATACCTCGCATTTTCCAAGCACCTTTGACCCAAGGCCCAGATCAGTCGCATATCTGATGGTGATCTGCACGCCACCCTTCCCGATCAGCCATGAAGAACCCACTTCACCCCATCGAATCTTCCTCGCTAACCCCTACGCCTCCACTTGAATAATCAATCACAGAATCCATTTGTCATTTCAGCTGCCTCCGAGTCACCGCTGCTGTAGCCTTCCCCTCTGGGAGATGATAGTCACCACTAGTCTTGACGACCCAAAAACAGGATTCTCAATTCCATGCCGAGCCATAGCTTAATTGACCCAAACACGGAAAGTCGGGACAATGAGAGCGCATTTAGTATCCACTCTGCACTCTGTATGGAGTACATGAAGTACGCGCAGTCGTAATTGCACATCCCGCCTTTGTGCCTGCCATCAACTAATTGAAGATCATCCACAGAGGGGCGTCACTGATTCGCGGATTGACAGGTCCTTTTTTTTTTTTTTTTTTTTTTTTTTACCTACTGTACATACAGTATCGAGTGGAGGCTCCTGGCCTTTTATCTAGAGTGGAGGACCCATGAATGTGAGATTTCCCCAAGGAGATTCATTCATTCATTTCAACCCTTCACACTCCTTGTTCACAGCAGTGTATACGTTCATTACTGCCTACCATGTCTCCCAGTGCGAGGGGTTGGCAAATGATCGAGATCGTTGCGGTCTTGGTCGCTCTTTGCCTTATCTGTGTGGTACTGCGCGTGGGGGCTCGCTTGCGTCGGAGAGTGGGATTCGGTATCGATGACTACCTCAGCATTCTTTCTATGGTTTTGATGCTTGCTATGTTGGTTGAGTTGGTTCTATGTGAGTTATGTAGAGGACCCCTACTTCCAGCTTAATACTGACCTTGCTATTCAGGGTGCACAATCGGAGGCAATGGCGCCCATGTCAAGACTCTAGATACGAAAACCATCCAAAACTACTACAAGGTATGGTGCATATGCACTTCTGATGCCCTATATGTACGCCTTTAACAATTTGCAGATCTTCCTTGCCAACCAGTTCACCTACTTCGTCCTGTGCCCCTCGATCAAGATCTCGATCATCTGCTTCTACCGTCGAGTATTCACCACGCCTAAGTTTCAGAAGTTCACATTCGGTCTCAACTGTCTTATCGCTGCTTGGGGAGCGGGTATTTTCTTCGCCTGTGCCGGACAATGCCGTCCTTTGCGCGCGTATTGGGATCAGAGCGTTGAGGGCCATTGCTTCGACGCCAATCTTTTCTTCATCGTCAACCAAGCTTTCAACGTTCTCATGGACTTTGTAATCCTCATTCTCCCCATTCCAATGATCTGGGGTCTCCACCGCGCGTGGCAAGATAAGCTCGCCCTGAACGGCGTCTTTGCATTGGGTGGTTTCGTCTGCTTTGCCAGTATCTACCGCATTGTGGTCCTCTTCTGGATCTCTCCCGTTGATCCAACATACACGGTTTACCAGGCTACACTGTGGACGCACATCGAACCTTCTGTCGGACTGATCTGTTCCTGTCTTCCCATCGTCCGTGGGTTGTTCCCAGCCTTTTCCCTGAAGAACCGCTCCAACCGCAGCAACCCTCAGTACTATATCAATACCGATATCAGCAACTCCCATATTCTGTCGAAGAACAGCCCGCTTTCGCCGGATCCAGAGTACTTGAAAATGCAGTCGGAGATTTATGGTGGAGGCAAGAGAAGCTTCCTTGGCGATGAATTACCCTTGAACATTAAGGTTCAGACCGATATTGCTATTACACCTGACAATGATTCCACTACCCATTTGAATCGCCATTCCTGAGCCATAGGGCTTGGATTTTACTTTATGCCGATACGACGCGACGACATTCTTAGATCTTCTCTTGGGGATTATTGGCTCATAATGAGAACGACTTTCGATGAGCTGCAGTTGCATCAAACAGCATCTCAACAAAGAAATACTTTCATCAATCATTCTTTCATGTGCTGGTGATTCCTCTACGAGACTCAAGCGCTATTTTTCTTGTATATTCTTTACTGTCTTATTTTGTTCAAACTTGACGACTCTCACTAAGTCAGATTTTCAACTTCATGTCCAATAACTTCAATCATTTTGTACACATGCATACCCTACTGTTTATAAATACACGAAACTATAATTCTCATTTTTCGTCCCACTGTTCCCACTGACATTGGCACATGGCAATATCGCTTTAACGCTATCCCCGGCCAAGAAAGCCACAACACAAATACGAAGCGGCTCGGTCCACTCAACAAGACTCGGAATTAATTCCCAATACAGACTCCGACACTTCAAGACTCAGTCAAATTCAGAATCTTGAAGCGCTTAAAAGCATCCTAGGACTCAAGAACTGAGATTTAACAGTATTTTATTCTTCCCATCGCATGACCAAGACATAGATTACAGCAATTACGCCTGCTTCTATGGAAACCCCGCGACTTAAGCTCGTCCGCTTGACTCCGGAACATTTACCCGGTTACCACGCAATCTGGTCTGATCCATTCGCCACGCGTTGGAGTTCACACGGGCCATGCAAAACATATGAAGCAACAGAAGAATGGATGTCCGGATTACTCCCAGAAAATAACCCACAAGGCGAAAACTATGCTATCTTTCTTCGCGAGGACATTAATCATGACGGTATCAGGAACATCAAAGACACCAACGATATCGATGAAAGATATGGGCGTCTATCTTACATTCATGGGGGGCCACATAAGCAATCAATTCTTGATCCTGGGTTCCTTTTAGGCGTTGTAGGGACTTGGAGGTCAGATCCTGCTCCGGAGGTTGGAATCATCTTCCATCAGTTGGCTTGGGGACACGGGTTTGCGACAGAAGCTTTGAATGCTTTCGTGGAGATATTTTGGAGGGAGAGACGTGAGTTCTCTATACTGGAGGCTTATTGCGATACTGAAAATAGGGCTTCGGCGAGGGTACTTTCGAAATGTGGGTTTGAGTTGGTCGAGACTGTTGTTGAAGATTATGTGTTGCCATGGATGGAGCGGCCGTTACGGCATAGTTTGAGGTTTCGGCTTACGAGAAATTCATAGTGGTTTTCTAGTACTAGTATATTAATTACATATCAGATGAAAATCCTAGACAATCTTTGCAATCTTTGGCTCTAGATTTTGATCTCCCTCGTATCAAACAAAAGAGTCCACGGGGTCCCACATTGGAGGGATCAAGGGCTTTGGTGGCCATCCAACCTGACTATTAAACTTGGCTTCAAATGTATAACTCCCAGATCTAATCCACCTCTCATTGTTCTCAGTCTCTCCAGGCAAAATGATCTTAGCCTTTGAGTTTGGTGGCACAACCACATCGAGTTTGAACTGATGATCTTCACCAAGGGCCCAGCGACACTCCAATCTTCCATATGCAGTGTCATAGGCAGCCTCGGCAGAGGTGACGGTGCCACCGGGAACAGGCTTTACAAGCACCGATTGCCAACCTGGCTCTAGAGGGCTTACACCGGCAACAGTACGATGCAACCAATTGATGATCGAGCCAAGAGCGTAGTGATTGAAACTAGTCATCTCCCCGGGGTTGATACTCCCATCAGCACGCATACTATCCCATCGTTCCCAGATTGTGGTCGCGCCCATAGTAATCGGGTACATCCAAGATGGACAAGTTTTCTCTTGAAGCATGCGGTATGCAAGTTGTGGATAACCAGCTTTGGTAAGCGCATGTGTGATGATCGGTGTTCCAGCGAAGCCAGTTGATACCTGGAAACTGGATTTCCGAACCAGTCGCGCAAGTCTAGCACCAGCAGCAGCGAGCTGAGTCGAATCGTCAATAAGATCGAAGTAGATGGCTAGAGCGAGGCCAGTTTGTGTATCCCCAACCATGAACCCAGATGGAGACACGTATTTCTTCTGGAATTTCTCCTTGAGAGTCTTGTAGTCTGCTTCGTAACGAGCTGCATCAGAAGTTTCATCAATGATCCGGGCGATAGAGGATATCGTTCGCGTAACGTGGACGAGATATGCATCTGCGACGAGAGTCCCATCTGTACGAGAATTTCAAGGGTGATCGGGCGGAGCGGTGGGATCAAGCCAGTCTCCCAGTTGCCAGAGATTGTCATCCCAAAGATTATCGGGTCCACGTTGAATACCAATATCGACCCATGCTTTCATGCTGGGGTATTGTTGACGCAGGATGTCGGCATCGCCATAACTCTGGTATAGTGCCCACGGCAATAGAACGGTGACATCGTCCCAGACAGCCTGTGGAAGTGTTGGCCAGAGAGCCTCGGGAATAACGTTTGGTGTGACAAAGAAGGGAATACCATGGTCATGTGCGAGTTGCTCCACTGAGACATCCTTCAGCCAGTCACCTAACATACCCGCTGTGTTATACAAGAAGCTGGCGGACGGGCCGAAGACTTGAATATCGCCTGTCCAGCCCAGCCGCTCATCACGCTGTGGGCAGTCAGTGGGAATAGAAAGGAAGTTGCCACGCATACTCCATGTTGCATTCTGGTGGAGCTTGTTGACCATCTCGTGTGAGCAGTTGAACCAGCCTGTTCGAGTGAGATCTGTATGCATGACCTCTGCGACGAGACTGTCGAATGTGATATCAATCCAGCCCTCGATTTGGACATAGCGGAAGCCATGGAAAGTGAAGCGGGGTGCCCAGTCACGAATCTCATTTCCAGCAGATGTGATAGTATCAGTACATTTGGCGACGCGGAGGGGACGAGTACCGAGTTCCTGGTTTTCGAGGACCTCGGCGTGTATGAGAGTGACAGTCTCGCCTGCGGGAATGGTAAGAGATGATATTCTAACCCGACCGACGAGGTTTTGGCCGAAATCAATGATAGTCTTTCCAGATGGTGTTTTGATTATTTCAATTGGCTTGATAGTCTCGGTAACTCTCACTGGAGGTGAGTTGGGCGCCACAAGCTCCGCCTTGGGGAATGCAGTCTCCCTTACAGTATCCCACGATGCCTCCTGAGAAAATAACTGCCCGTTCCATCCTTCTTGTTCTTCACGGGCATCAAATGCTTCTCCATCGTATACCTCGCTCTTGGTCAACGAAGAAGCATGCGTCTTCCAGGACGCATCAGTTATGATTGTCACCTTATCTTGGTCTTGAGCTTTTATCTCTAGTTGAGCGATAAGTGCCATCTCATCCCCATAGATAAACCGTTGACCCCCCAGGAAACCTAGCCTTGTCGCATACCATCCTTCAGCAAGCTCGACAGCAATGACATTTTCTTCACTAGTTCTTAATAGTGACGATACGTCAAAGACTTCATAATTCAATCGGTGATGATAGCTAGTCCATCCTGGGGCCATGCAGTGATCGCCCACAGCAACACCATTGATGTATGCTTGAAAAACACCCAAGCTGGTTATATAGAGACGAGCCGACTCCAGAGCAGATGGCGAAATCTTGAATGTCTTTCGAAAGCGGATCGGACGCAGGGGGCCTTTGGACTGTTTCATGGGACTTGTAATCGTCCGAGCAGTCCAGTCTCGACAATCAAGCAAGCCAGCTTCCACGGTCGTCCAGGAAGACCATTCTGTTGACTCGTTCTTGGGGCCACCATATGATCGCACGCGGACTCGAGCCGACTCACGAGACTGTAGCGGTTGGCTTGGCCACGGAGCGAGAACCGAGCTCGGTGTTTTCACGTTGTAAAGTTCTGGGGCAAGACTGTCGCGCTGAATTTCAATGTCATACGCTGTCTGTTCCCAATTAGGGGCCGTTTCTTTCGTGGATTTGAACTTCCACGAAATGCGGGGTTTGGAAACGCCAATGCCTAGTCCCGTGGCATGCTGTTCAAAGGATACGGAGTTGATTGATGGCTGTGTAGGCATTATGATGGTCTGATGAGTGAAAAGTAAGACATGGGATGATATTTCCTCCCCCGAGAAAAGAGCATAGCAATGCCACGACGGAGTGTTATAGCTATGCTCAAGTTGGACGAAGTCGGGGTAAGTGATACCGAAGCCCGCAATTGTCTGCCCCGCATGAGTGAGAGCACCATCGTGTCCCGAAGTTTAACCGGAACTTGGTGGCCTTCTAGAAACCAGGCCATTTTGTGGGTGTTAGATCTGATAAATCGAACAGAAACACTAATACTAGTAAAAACAGCTCCGCCTCTTTGAAGTGCTGCTGTCGATGAGGAGTTTGACAGTACAAATGTTTGAAAGACCTGGGATACAAATACAATATCTGCTGACGGTGCAGCGTTAATCTATGTGGTACGACGTGTCCTCGAAGGAGTCTCAAGTGCTATTTGATTCATCCAATTACAGAATTTGCAATGACTTTACCTGGTAAGATGAAATTTTAGGTTGCCCAGTTTGGTTTCCGAGGTCACTTGCCATCCTCTCCAGCCCATGCCAGTCGTGCCGTGTCTTCAAAGTCTACCAGTATTTCAAATTTTAGTATTAAACCATGTGCAGAGAGGCTCCCCATTATTCGACCAACAAAAGTCAGAGTCGGTGATCAAAGACATTCCGGGTCAGTATCGCGATAGTCTGGATGGGAAAAATGGAAGAAGAGAGAGGACCGAAAGTCAGGGTTTTCCTGTGGTAAAGGCATACTGTATGTACAGATCAACCATGGAAATGCGCCCTGGTTTGAAGAAATGACAGGTAATCCCGTTGGCAAGTGTCTCAAGGTGCGCATTGGTTTCCCTTCTGATATTAGATAACGCATTTCGTTCTATCTGTGATCGTCATCTCCACGACGCTAGAAAATGCGGGGTGCGGAATCCGGGGGTTCGGGATGTGCCAGTGCTTTAAGCTGGGGTTACCGAAGTTCAGCCGTCAAACTGGAAATGTTAACCCCATTTCTAGCCATTTCAAGCCTCTAGGCTACTTAGTCATTGGTTGGCATGGATCATGATACTGCGGCGCCGGGCTAGCAACTAAATGTGGCCTTGGTTGCCGATGTTGAATCACCTAGGCAGGGCTCCCCTCCTGTAAGTGGTTGGGCTCCCTCAATTGGCTTTTGCACATCCACGGCTTGGTAATGAATCCTTCTTGGCCTTTCCGCATCTCTAAACCGATCCCAGCGGTTAGACCTGCCTCCCAGAAGAATGTTCAGACTCCATGATAAGATGCAGCAAGCTCGGATTAATCCCTGGATTAGCTGAATCAATCGTGAAATGCAGCCGGCGTACATAAAAGCCCGCATCCCATGCCTGTAGCTGGAAACCTTCTCTTAAAGTTTATCTGATCATCATTTTCGCTGCAATCATCGTTCCTTTCTCATTCATCATCTCCAAACTTCTAGGCCACAAGGTCTTTTGAGATGGAGAAGGCAACTACAGAGTTCGTCGAGGATGTGGATTCACATCAACTCGCTCATGCGGCCAATAATGATGACCATGAAATGAGCAAAGTGGGATGCATCAAAAGGTACCCCTGGATTTTTGCTTGGTGTATTTATGCTGTTTGGTGCATCTTGCTTGTCAGCTTTGAAAACCAAGCTGCTGGCAACGTCACTAGTATTCCAGAGTTCCGCAAAGACTTCGGCTCTTACTATGAAGGGGACTATGTTCTTGACGCAAAATGGCAATCGGCTTTCAGTGGGGGTCCAGTCGCGTCCGCCGTCATTGGGGCTCTTTGCTCTGGTCAGATTGCCGATAGCATTGGCCGAAAAGCAACCATGGGGATTGCGCTATTAATCTCCACCGCGGGTATAACTATTGAGTTCGTTGCAACGACTAACCAGATGTTCTTTGGTGGGAAATTCTTGAATGGTTTTGCGCTAGGCGCGCTGGCTTCTGTGCCTGTTACTTACGTTGGCGAGGTATGTTATCATCCCTATTTACGTCCTTTGATAAGCTTCGTTCCAGATTAACAAATTTTCTGCGTAGATTGCACCCCTTGCCCTGCGCGGTACACTCACATGTGTCACGGCCCTGGCCTATG
Source organism: Talaromyces sp. PF30-5 (assembly GCA_023626375.1). Classification (NCBI taxonomy): domain Eukaryota; kingdom Fungi; phylum Ascomycota; class Eurotiomycetes; order Eurotiales; family Trichocomaceae; genus Talaromyces; species Talaromyces sp. PF30-5. The sequence continues at coordinate 425,805 of JAMAGU010000006.1, read as the reverse complement.
TGATCGGGCCGCTCGTTGTGGCCCTCATAACCAATACAACTGGTGGCTTCACAACTCGCTGGGCATATCGGGCCGTCTTCGTTGCGCAATATGGCTTCGCTGCGATTGCACTGTCATTTATCGCTTTGATGCCCGAGTCTCCCTGGTGGCTTCTTTCAAAATCCCGAGAAGAAAAGGCTCAGAAATCACTACGTAAACTGGGATACAGCGAAATAGAGCAGCTAAAGAAGATTGCATTGATCAAGTCTACCCTGGAGGAGGTTCGTCGGGAAACCGAAGGCGCCACATACCTTGAATGTTTCCGACGATCAAATTTCCGGCGTACAATAATCTCTATCATGCCGTTGACTATCCAGGCATTATCTGGTGTTATCTTCACGGCGGGATATTCAACATACTACATGCAATTAGCTGGGTACAGCACAAAAATGAGTTTCCAACTTCAGATTGTGCAGCAGATCGTTTCTCTGATCGGAAACATTATGTCGTACTTTGTTATTGATCGTGTTGGACGTCGAAATGTCATGATATACGGGCTGACTGTGCTGACTGTTATCCTAATGCTAACAGGTGGCCTTGCAGTTGTGGGTTCTCAAACTGGAAACCCAAATGCACCCGGTGCCATCAAAGGAACAGTCGCTCTGATTCTCGTCTATTGCTGGTGGTATAACTTGACTATCGGCTCGGCAGGATATACTATCCTCACTGAGGTTTCTACTTCGAGGCTGAGAGTTAAGACGATTGCTATTGGGTTGGCGTTGCAAAATGCTCTTTATACCATGTGGTCATTTGTTCTGCCATACTTGTTCAACCCGGACCAGGCAAATCTCGGCGCGAAAGTGACATTCGTCTTCGGTGGATTGTGTGTTATTTGCTTGGTATATCTATGGGGTTTCCAGCCTGAGACTGCGGGTCGGACCTATGGAGAGCTGGATGAGATGTTCATCAATAAGGTTCCTGCAAGAAAGTTCAAGAGATATAGGACTGATACTGAGGCCATGGGAGTTGCGGCGAAAGAGGGTGCTGCTATAGGGGATGGCCAAGCATAATTTTGCGCGTAGAAGATGCTGTGTTGATTGAATGTATCTTGAGAGCTTATAAGAGTTGCGTTCGTTTGTGATTTGATGAATTTCTAGATGGATTGATTCACCTGTAAGCATCCAGGCTACTTTTTTTTAGCTATATGAACAGCGTCTTCTAATTTCTGGTTGGACCGGGGCAATGATAAAGATCCTTGTTTGACATCAATTCGTAGAGATTTCATTAAATAAAGGTAGCTATTAGTGTACCATTTGACTAGTGGCAAATTCCTGGTCAAGGTGTCAGTACAATTGATGATCAGAACAAACTGAGACACATACCGGAAATTGTTCAGAGATATTGCCAGCCACCCGTTCTACATTTTCTGAAAGTCCCTGTACCCCGAGATCCCACTGTCGAAGGCTACGTCCAAATACAGAAGCGCCATTTGACTCACTATCGAATGAAATAGTCCCGTCGATTTGATCAATTCGGCCGTATAAACGACCTTGTTCAACCATTCGTGCAGCGTAAGCCTCAGCCTTCTCTCCCGCTGACATGTCCGCAGACGATTTGAGACCGAGGATCGATCCTAAGGCATCGACATGAATATTTTCGTAAAGTTTGCTCGCCGCAACAAGGTTGTGTTCAATCACCGCTTTGTCAAGAACAGTCGTGCCATCAGCTGTTACAGCAAGTTGATGTGGAGCAAGCTTTTGAGCAAAAGCAGCAACCTCGTCTGCGTTGAGAAGTCTATCAAGGAACATCTTCTCTAAGATGGAGAACTCTTCCACAGAAGAAGCACGATCATCCTTGTACAAACGGGAAAGAGTGCGTGATCGCTGTGGGCCAGCCGGCGCTAGCACCGCACACCGAATAGCAGCTGCAAGTGCGGTGAGACGATCCTCCTCATCCACACCCGCAGCTAGACTGACGTTGAAATATTCCTGTGCTGCGTCCAAAAACCGCCGGCGTGCATCCAGAATGCGAGCTTGTGAAAGTTGGAAATAAAGCTTTGAATCATGGTCTTCGATTTTGCTGGGCAAGTTCTTAATGCGGTTCAGGAAAGTTTCGGCACTGGTGGTATCTTCGTCTTCTAGGTAGTATCGCACGATTCGGATCCAAAGCTTTGCTTTGGCTTCATCAGAAACCAGTCGCTGCGAGCTATCGATGCTGATTCCTTGAAGTGCGCGGGCTGCAGCAGTATATTCCTCCTGTGACTCATAGGCTTCAGCTAGTATCTCGCGAATTTGTGAATCTTGCTCTTCAGCAGATGTAGCGCGGGATTGGAGGAGCGTGACTGCATGTTGTCCGACTTTGATTTTGACTTCGGGGTCGAACTTTTGGAGGACTGAAATGAAGGAGTCGAGAAGGGGGCGAGCGGCGACGATACTGATGTCTTCGTTGAGAATGGAGTCAAGATAGTAAACTATATCCTGAGCTAACTCATCACCACTTGAGCTGGCAACAATGTCATTGAGGAGGTTATTGTATTCCTGGAGCTTGGTTGGTTGGTGGGGTGTCGATTCGATGGTCGCCAGAGCACTTGTGACCTTTTGGGATGCCATCGTGGCGGTATAGAAGGTCTTTTTGACAGAGAACGTTGACCTTGTTACTTCAATGACTTGAGCGCAAGAACGAGACAGTTGCAGAGATGGTAGCTTGGAGAGGTGTGAGGTTGGGGAATGGAGAGTTGGGGGGCTTATCTCTTATCGATAAGTCGTGATATGATGCCAAGCATCTCAATAAAAACGCCTTCACACCTCCAACATTTGAACCTGATTCATTATCCGTCAAATCTATTTGGAAAGCCAAAAAGTAGGCGCTGTCAGCTTAAGACACCATTATACTGACCCCAGCCACATGAAATTGTTTATATGTAATACTACTTCTTGTATTATATCTTGTCCTTGGAAACAACGGTTATAGGCCTGGGTGCAGAAGCAAGGTCCACAACGTTCCTACTAATATCTAAAAAGGTATCAGGGCACCAGAAGCAGAAAAATAAAGTGTCAATTATATTATATGATACTCTTCAATAAGAGCCATGGAAACATTTGAACCATTCAGCTTTCATCTAACTGAAGGAGTGTGCGCCTCACTATTCTACCTTGCCATGGCAAGCTTAGCTTTCTCTGCTGCACCATTCTGCCAGTCTTCCCATGAAAGAGTGAGATCTACACTATCACGCCATAAGTCATCTGGATCGCTTCCAAGGGGTAATGCTCTTCCATTGCCGATTTTCCCCTTGGTTGCGCCTTGGGGAAATCGCATGTGCCATTTCGTCACCCCGACTTTCTCAAATCCCACTTTCTCTGCCAATCTGGAGCTTGCTGGATTACTGGTACTGGCTTTCCAATGAGCTCGGAACAAACCGAGACCCCCGTTTTCTTGCGGCTCGAAAGCATTCTCTAGCATCAGCCCAACTGCGTTGACAGCCACATGGCTTCTTTGATAAGGCGGAAGAATAACCACAAAGCCGATTTCAGTGCTGAGATTTGCAACAGACGTGTTGATGTAGCTAATCACACCCGCTAGCTCTCCGTCTATGTCATCCGAGGATGGAGGCCGTGTCTTGTCAATAACGGCAAAGGCAAACGATTCAGGATTATTGAAGGAAAGAATATGTCGATCGTGACCTTCATAGAATAATGATTTGAATTCCGAGACAGAGTTCCACGGTCCCATGCTCATATTTGCAAATAAATCTGGCGTTGCATGTTGAAAGAACGTGTTGCCATGATGATCAGGGTTAAATGGTACAAGCTTGATTCGCTCGTTGGCAAGTTCTCTGATGGAGAACGGGAAGATCGAATTTTTCGGCATTAGCAAACCGAAATATGTGCAAAATATTGAAGTTATGGCTGGTGTCAGTTTTGTTAGATTGCATTCTATACAAATCAAAGAGTAGGGCGTTGGTTTCAATAGTGAGTCATGTACCTAAAGTTAGTCCTCCATGGATACCTAAGTACGCATGTGATCATTAGTAATCCATTAGCTTGGCATGACTGAAGACGCGGGGGAACCTTCATATATTGGACATCAACAGCTTGAATCGGTGCTTTTTGAAAATGCAGGTAGATCGCTCTCTGCGCACCATCACTCAGCTAGTCAGGAGTGGAGTCGTCGCGAAGTGAAGTCATCGGCTCGGATCTTCACCGCCCTTGGCAGCTGAAGCTCCGCTTCAGTAGTGGCGGCCTCAATCCGATCTTTGTTTTCCAATTTCCATCCTCCACCTGCATCTACGTCTCTTCAATTTCTCGTTTACATAGTCGCATATCCGAATCGAATCCTTCATTTCAACAGCACCAGTACACTCCTCATCATCCACCATGGCGCAGGTCAAACCAGACCCGGATGCCATGCACATCAAACCCGACCCAGACAACAAGGACATGGTCCTCGATGACCTGGATGACGAAGACCTTTACGAAGATGCCGGGGATCTAGACTTCTCAGCGGCAAACCAGCACGTGTGGATGTCCCGTCTCCCCAGAGAGCTCTGGGAGCACTGGGCAGACTTAGACGATGACGAAGAGATTGAGATCGGAACGATCAGGATAGAAGGGGAGCCAAGTGATTTGAAACGGGTATGTGTCGCTTTTTAATTATCATATTCTTCGTTTATCATTGAGCTCATGGAATCTAACGATTATACTGGAGTAGGTCAGCCTGCGGCTTCACCAACGACCAGATAATTCAAATATTCCCAAAGATTACATTTTACAACAACAGACCGTCACATCCACGAATGCCTCGCATATGACTCAAAACACATACGTATTCACGGAGAAGGACGTGCCAGGTGCTGATGTTCGAGCGACAACATTCGGAGAGACTCGTTCCGCTCTGTATGAGACCACTAAACGTGAGATGCGAAGGAAAGAGCAGGGCAAGAAATGGGAACCCTATGTGCGAAAGACGGTGCCAAGTATGTCTAATTTAAAACTTTAGGTGATATTGGCCTAGTTTCAGTGCTAACATATTGCAGAACAAACTGCTCTCATTGGCCGGGTCAGTGAAGAGTTCAATTGTCTACCCGTCGAAAACGCGGAGTTCCAGGCGATTTCAGAGAAGCGGGCTCTTGATGCCCTAAAACCGAAGAAGGAGACGCGGTTCGTCGAAAAAATCGACCGCAAAATCATCCTTCGCCATCATACCCTTCCGACAGACTCAGGCACCTATTCGGTAAGGCTTGACACTCTACACCTAATCGTTGTTCAATTTACTGACCGTCTTTCAGAATGCCCAGAAGTCGATCAAATCCAAGCCACAGGAGAACAAGTTTACTCGTATGCCACAAAACGAGCTATTGGATCGCATTTTCCAGCTCTTCCGCGAATACCAATACTATCCATTTAAGGTTCTCAAGGCGAAGCTGCTCCAGCCCGAGGCTTATCTCAAGCAGACTCTTGAGATGGTCGCCCATCTAGTCAAGACCGGAGACTTTGCAATGACGTGGGAACTCAAGCCTGAAGCTCGGCAGGCCAATTATGCGGCGCAATCATACGAAGGTGCCAAAGCTGAACTGGCCCCAGGAGCAGAGAACATGGATGATATTTCCGATGAGGAACCCAGTGGTTCTGGGATGGTCACAGACCAGGATGAGATGCAGTTCTAATCTGCTTGATTTACTAGCTTTATTCGAAAAGCTCATGCTCGCCCAGGTACTAGATTAAAACTACCTATGGGCCATATGTACTATGCAAGAAAGGTCTCAGACCTAATAAATTCAGTGTAATGGAACATGATACTCAAGTAAATAAATCCTACAAATTTTGGCTATGTAGACATAGTACTTAACTCCCTTCATTTCCCTATTCTCCCTCTTGCTTTTGACTAGTTGCACTACGGCGCTTTGTTATCGGTCTGTTATCGTTTGATACGCGCCGCCAATAGAGTCACGTGGTCTATTCGCGCCACCGGCGGGTAGCTCTCAAAGGTTACTCGTCATTCACCTCACCGTCCCCACGAGCAACTCTTCTTTCACACTCTCTTCTCAAACTGCTCTTTGTAATTCGAAGGGATCGAAACTTTCTTGAGCCTCAAACTAACTCTCCCATTTTTTTATCTAACCTTAAAGCAAACTTAAACAGCTCCCATGACGGAAAACGAGGACTTGCTCGCCAAAATTGGTCAACTCGCAGGTAAATTCAGATGACAGATATTTGTTCATGCTGTGATCTGACCTTATACAGGTCAAATCAATCGACATAAGAGCCAATCAACCCAACCACCTCAGTCATCTCATCAATCGCAATATGTTTCGCGACATGTGCCCTCCCACCCAGGCTGGGCGCCCTACCCTCGAGGTCGAGGTGGTCGAGGCCGCCGCCCTGCTGCACCGCACCGGCATCGTACACTGGTTTTGAATAATGGAGCTTCTGGCTCTACGCCTAGTTCCACCTCATCTCCTGGCCCTGCGAGTGACAACGACGGCGAGTCGCGTCCTCCACCAACCTCAAGTGGATGGGTCACGAAACATGATCGTCACATGCAGCTGATCAATCCCGCCGTCTATGACAAGGAAAAACAAGCCAGAGCGAAGGCTATGGAGGAAACGCGCAAATTCAAGGAGCAGCGGCGTGCCGATCGTGAGCAATCCAAGGTTCTTCGGTATGCCCAGGGTCCTACAGGTGCATCTGTGTCTACTGCTGCGCAACAGATCCTTGTCAATGATATCCCATTCAAGGTCACCCGTGGAGGTAGCAGGCTGGTGCGCGTATCGGGTATGTTTTTGTTACAAACTTCATTGAAGGTTCGGAACTGGCTCACCCTTTTTAGATGACCCGAACACTGCCAATGCCACGCCAAAGCGAGTCACCGTTGCTGGTGTTAACTTTGTGCGGAGCAAACATGGCAATTTACATCGTCTTGGTGCTGTTGCATCGAAGAAGTGCGTTCAAGCCGTCCAATATCCATTCCAATGTCTGCTGACAGTATCCACAGACAGCCCGGTGCCGCCAAAAAGCGGGACGAACTGTGCAAGAGATTTACAACGACCGGTATTTCGTTTTCCGACGGACCATGCAGCTCCGCCATAACGCCCTCTTCCTGTTTGGAAACTAACACTCCCCTTTTAACAATACAGGTACATGCTACAAAGGCCCATCATGTCTGTTTACTCACGACCCAAGCAAAGTTGCTATATGCAAGGACTTCCTTGCGACAGGCGACTGCCGTGCAGGTGAAAACTGTGATCTCTCCCATGAGCCATCACCTCATCGCTCCCCTGCTTGTTTACATTTCATGAAAGGCCGCTGTTCCAATGATAACTGTCGTTATGCTCATATTCGTACGACACCAGGTGCGCCAGTCTGTCGTGCTTTTGCGACTTTAGGTTACTGCGAGAAAGGCCCCGAGTGTGAGGAACGTCATGTACATGAGTGTCCTGACTATGCCAACTCCGGTGTTTGCCATAAGAAGCGATGCCAGTTGCCTCACGTTGACCGTGCTGGTCAAATTCGGAAGGCCGCAGCTGCAGCAGCGAATAAGGCTGAAGCCGGGGATGAAGAATCTGACCAGTCTAGTGAGGAGGAAGATTATGAAGCTATCGACTCGGATGATTTCGACTCAGATGAACTTGACGACATGCCCGAAGAACTGATTGAAGGTGTTGACAGTGGCGAGACGACCCAGCAAAAAGACTTCATCGGATTTTAGGCCCCCCGCTTTCAATAAAATGATGCCCATCTGGCCATTGTAGTTGGCCCTTAAATCCCCTTTGCATTTTGTCTTGTTGCGTTTGTTCCCATTCTTTTGGTTCTACCTGGTTTGGAAGAACAAGTGATACCCCCGAGTACTTTGAGATTCAAGCCATTTGCGAGAAAGAAAAGAATGAAAGTTTTAGTATTTAATTACGGTGCCTTGGTATTGATGACTCGATGTCTTTTGAATTTATCCCAATGTATTAGATTTGTATCATTAAATGGAATGCATAGCATTATACCAAACGGAGGTTGAGTGTCTTCCAATTTGTCTTTGCAACCTCATCTACTCATAGTAGGTACAACGTACAACACTTGATCTGCTGGTATCAATTTGCTTCGAATCTCTGATCAATTGCTGAATATGATAAGACAACTCGATGAAAAGAAAAATATGAACTTCAAATCGAATTCTCTGTTCTACCTCCAGAGCTTCCGGCCCCGGGCCGTTTTTTATCTTAAGTGCCTAGCACTGGAGCGATTATTTTGATATTATAACTAACAATGTGAGGACAGTCTGTTTTCATCTAAAACTCGTTTCATTGCTTGCTCTGTCTACAAATATTAAGTTTTGGCACTGTGTAGTCTGCTCGGGTTTCTACTAGTTCGACGAGGTCTAGCCAGTTGATTGAGTAGTACGCATGTCTTCATGGCACAGATAGAACGTATTAGTGGTAGTAATAAACATCATACACGAATTCTCTGATTACCCCTTGGAACTCAGAGATTGTGAATACCACCCTCAACCTCCTGTACAACAACTTGGAGCAGATCAAAGTCCCTAACTTGGACTCCTGAGATTAGACCGGTTCTTTCTCCTTAGACATGCACATGTGGAACCACTATCATGGAAAGACTAAGAACTTGAGGACCACAGAAAGGATATTCAGATGTTTGTAGAGATTATCGTGCCTCCATCAGTCGTCCAAGCCAACATCATGATGATTAGTGTTTTATTCTGGAAAGTGGCTACAGCTGTGTTGCGGTTTAAAAAACAGTATTGTCAAAGTGCTAATTATTTTAATTGCGTAGGTGACCTGACTAAATAAGAGCATGTTTCTGGCTATAGGACGGAAACTCACAATTCACAATTTCCAATACCCATCCTCCTCGTCAGGGAATACTCTAGGTGGACGCGCATAGGCTCGGTACCATGATTCACGTTCACTCCCATGATTCGAGAGACTTTGGTACAAACTTGCGATTGAGCCAATCTCCGCCCACATCCATCCCAAGACAGGAACTTTAAGTCCATCAACCTCATCGAAGAGAACGTAGTCCTCGTCATTTGGATAGTATCGGTCCTCGGGATCTTCACATTCGGCATTATGCTCCTCCGCGATCAGCCTATGAGTCACACCATCAGTGTATTCTGCTCTATGCCAGCCTCTGTACATCTCAGCATCCCATGCTCTGGTTAAAACAACAATAGGCGCAGTATCCATCTTTTCCTCGTCGTGTTGAAGCACAGAGAACTTGCTCAAACAATATTCATCCACGACAAGACAGGCAGATTCCTGGGCGCCACTAAAGCCCGTATCCGATAGAACTGGCTTGCCTCGGGGATCGCGGGAGTCTACCGCCCATTGACTAAATTTCTCACGAATCGTGTCATGAGAGGCGTCTTGTAGAGAGAAATCTGAAAAGACAGGGCAAAAGAAGTAGGGAAACAGGTATTCCTGCTCAGCCTGACGCAAAGATTCACGCGTTTCCCCGTAGAGAGTTTTCATGTATAAATCCCAGAGCTTATCATCGCCATAACTTAGACGGAAAATTGGTAAGCCCCAGAAAGGCCTAGTTGCAATTGTGCTGGCAATAAAAGGATAGTACTCCCGTTTGTTGGACAGCTGGTCTGGGCTGAATGCCGGGAATTCTGCTGGCGGCTGAGTCGGGATAGACAATTGGTTCATTTTGACATCCAACTTCCTGGAGACACGGAATGCTCTTCTTTGTAGAGATGATGATAATTGTGAGGAAGGGCTAGTGAAAAACAAATTCCTTTTGCGCAAATGGATAGGCAATTGAGCACGCATTGTTCGGAGCCCTAGACCTGAAGATGAACCACCCTATGTGGGAGGCTCCAGGAGAAAAGAAGTGACACGGAGGCACGGACTGGAGATCTGGATGTAAAATAGGCGAGGAAAAAGCTCTATTTTTCTGTCTGTACTATCCGTGGAGACGTATGTCTATCTGAAGAAAGCAGAAGAGGCAAGGGTGTATGCTCCACTGTGGTGGCCTCAGGCACACACAACAAGAACCTTAGACAAGGGCTAAAAGTTGGAACAGATGCAAACAACCTGATTACCTAGTTCTTGATCTACGCAATCTCCCTCAGGCTGAAACTAGGTGCAGCAGACGTTATGTGGAACAGAGATGTTCTGCCCGGTGTGTTGTAGAGATTCCTGGAGGATTCTCACTGGTAAAAACAAGATGAGAAAAAGAGAGAAATAACCTCTTCAAAAATAAATCGCATTTGTTCGAGTGTCCCACCAACAATACACCTGAGCATACAATTAGTGTTTAACCCTTTAAAAAGAAACCTACAGAATATAGTGTTATTATCATTTTATCGAATAAATCTCTATGTGTACTAACTTGAAGGTAAAATTTGAATTTCAATGCCGACTTTCTCGCACGAGCGACTCCTGGCAAGACAGTGCACGGGTCTACCTAAAATCGGTTGGGTGATTAGAGCTCTTCTATCCAAAATTATGTAGTATAGTCGACTGAATGGTTTGCTTTCATATAAGCATGGATCGGTCACAGTGCACAGTTGTTGCGCCTCATTCATTACTAGAACTTGAACTGTGATTTGAAACTTGAATGTTGTTTCATAAAATGAATAAGTAGACTAAGACAATCGCTCAGCTCGGCTCTCCGGTTGCAAAATATCATCTTTAAGTATTATATACCGCTGATTTATTCATTTTGTCGCGAATATTCGTGCTAATTGTCCAAGCATGGTTCTTGCGCTTGTAAGGAGACGCAAAGTGAGTGATCGGTGGTATTGCTAGATAATAATGACTCACCACCATCCATACCTAGAATCCTAGAAATTTAGAATTATCAAGCACATTACAAATCCTATACCCGCCATTCTTCAGAGAACAAACAATAATAAACACATCAAGTATATCATCCAATACAAACCAATATTCATCTTCAGACGAACTGACAGGAACCAGGACTAGCCTCGCATAGTGGAAACATCCCCATCGAATAGGAACACACCCGTCAGCCCCTACCAATCCACCGTACCCAGTACTGGGATCTCATGTGCCCAATGCTCTACAGAACAAAGATCAGGCATGATCCAAAGTGAGGCTACGGCAAGTCCTCACTTGGCCAAGATGCCGTTTCAGGGCCGTTGGGCAACGATGATAATCGCTGTGGCTGACTGATTCAAGTTAGAGTGGAAATTATTTACTATTCTGGGTATTGTGGAGTATCACGTATCACCTTATGAGATCAGTGGAGAAGATGTTCCTGGCATATAATGGATCCATTCAGTGAGTCATCCCAGCCGACATTGAGATGCGATGTACGAACTACGGGGCACAGTGTACATACATTGTACATGATGATTTTATGTTGTAGGTATGTAGGGTATAGAGTATGGCGATATAGACAAGGTCATTTCGGGAAATATTCAAATCTCACGCACATATCTTGTCGTCATCGACTTGGTACTAGTCATTGCGGCTGGATAGTCCATATTCCATGCAAGTAGTTGAGGTCATCACTTTTGGAGAGAGGGGAGGGGGGGGATCTAGGCTTCCCTCGCGTATAGTAATGGAGGGTATGATCCCATTACTAAGGCAGACGAATATCGACTTCTGGTCTACGATTGGATGGAGATGGTCCTTTCACCGCCAGAGTCTATATGGCTAGGTCCCTCCCTCACGGGGTCGCCGTGTTGCGCCTTCTCCGGGAATCTACGACGGCAGATTGGTCGTGACGCCGCATCGAAGAAACAGACTCAGGGGCCGCTGTACCCGAGCGGGTTTGACCTTCCAGTAGGGTGTATCCAGTGCATCAGGAGACAGGAACTGGAGATCCTAGGAAAGTTCGTGATGGGGACGGAATGGGCCCACCTGCAAGAAGATCATTCAGCAGCGGGAAGAGGGGATCGCGCAAAAGAAAAAATGAGAAATGAAAAACACTGGTTGCATGAAAAAAAGAAAAGAAATTATTGGTAAACAGGGCAAATTCCCAGCCCGTGGGTGGTTCGCAAGTTTGTAGGCCTGAAACGGAAAGGATTCAGGTTGTTCTGGTGGTTGCAGTGACTATTGACCGGGGGTGTTTGGGAAATGGCCGAGACAGTCTGGAGGTAAGTAGGTACTGGTAGTAGCCTGGAGTCATACAGAGTATGTATTGGTTGGGCAGGGGTTCGCCCATGTCGATGGCATCATTATGGGTTCTTTTGATCTTCTACCCCTCCCCGTCTTGGTAGAGGGTGTGGTGATCCCAGTCCCAAGAGGATCTCGGAAGGGAGTGTTTGGGCCAGAAGGTGCGCCCGTCAGATTGGTCTGGCGGGGAGAGTTGAAGGGCGTCATCTGGGGTGGACGAGTGATCAGTGCAGGACATCCGTGCATTGTGCATCCGCCCTGCTTTCCCGAGGTCTTGCACACATGGGCAGTGAACCTTGAGCAGTGTGCCTTTGGTAATTTTTTCCTGTTTTGTTTCTGTTTCTGTTTTTGTTTTTTTGTTTATCCCCCTAATCTCTTCGGAGGGACAGAACCATGGAATGAGCGGTGGATCCCCACGGGCCGGACCACACACCAGATATCCACCCAGAATTCCAAACAACGACAGAAACAACGTCGCGAGGGCCAGATAGAATGATTGGCGAGGAGTGCAAGTCGTCTCGGGCAGCACAGACCATGGAAGTGTCTCAGCGGGCCGACCAGGTTGATCGATAGGCTATCGTTTATCGATAAGCCCATGTGACGAGCCAAAATAGAACATAGTATTGTACATACATACAGTCTACAGTCTATACAGCTGGAGTCGATGAATGGGGGTATGGATAAAAGTACAGTAATGTACAGTACATACTGTCGATCTTGTCACGCCCGATCAGTCAAATAAATGGACCTTTAGGGATTCCATCTCTCCCCGAACGGGGACTGCTGCACGTCTGCCCAAGAGAGAGCGAAGCAGCCAATAACAGCCACGGCCACTCACTCCAGTCCCGCGCAGACCGCTCATCGTACTCTATACTTTGACTCATTGAGCATCGCAGACGTTGGAGATAAGTATCTGTGACTCGTGCAGATTCCGATGCGCCTCCTTACGATTTATGCGCCTGGAACCCCCTCTTGACAGTAAACATCCGAAACTCGACTTTATACGCGGAAGGAAATTCGACTTTCCTCTTCTGCACCTGCATTATCATCATATCTTCATCATCCTGCCCATCTTCCCTCCCTGTTCACTTTTTGTTTTACTTCTTTTGTTCATTTTATTTCTGCTTATATCTTCATTTCTTTCCCTCCCCCGACACGAGTTGATTATTGAAATCTGCCCCGCCCCGCCCCTCTTTTTCCCTTCTACACCCACACAAACCATACCCGCCCACCACACCGCCTCTTCGCGATGGCACGGTATTCTCAGTTTGACTTCTACCAACAGTCTTCATCAACATTAGATGTGACCCCATCAGAGGAGGAGGAAATGAACGTCTTGGACGACAAGATTCTCGACCCAAACTCACCCGGTCTCTCCGACCCCCGGCGAACATCATACGATACAGAGGCCTACTCACATCGGAATTCCGTCTGGTCCAACTACTCAGCCAGCTCCGATCAGTCTCGTCCAACGTCGCATCTGGGTCAGTCTGTGTTAGACTCGGGGGTGTCGTTCATGCCCGTCGATGGTTCAAACTACCCTCAACAGTCCTGGGCGCTATCGCGAAATCCATCAGGTTCATGCACTCCAACCGTTTATGATCAATATCCATCATCAGAGGCCGAGAATGGCTCAACCGCTCCTTTTGCCGGGGGTGCAGTAGGGCCCGTGAACTCGATGCCGATGGGTGCGGTATCATATCGGAATACGATGGATTTCCAACAACCGGGTGGGATCGCCATGTCCCCACAGTCGAGTCAGGGCTGGATGCCGGCGCCTATGGATCTGGCCGATGCCAACCCCTCAAAAAGCTCGTATCGGAATGGATCACCCTTGACCATACGTCGCGATGGTATTCGCAAGAAGAACGCTCGCTTTGAGATCCCTGCCGAACGGACATTGGGAAACATCGATCAACTCATCAACCAGTCGACAAATGATGATGAAATCAAGGAGTTAAAGCAACAGAAGCGATTATTGCGGAATCGTCAGGCAGCGTAAGTCCATATCAAGTCGTGATAATTTAGGTTTCATTCATCCAGTGTTGATGTCATTGCTAACATTCATCCTTTTCATATAGACTGGACTCCCGTCAACGCAAGAAACTTCATACGGAGAAGCTAGAAGAAGAAAAGAAGCATTATACTCACAGTATTTCCCAACTGGAGGATGCTATCACTAGCTTCCAGAAACGCGAGGCAGAATTGCTGCGTGAGAAGAACGAGTGGATTCAACAACAACAGCAGGTCACCGAATATCTCCAAGGCTTGCACATGGAGAAAGATGAGATGATCCGTGTTCACACTCTGGAAACTGCCGAGCTGCGCAAGAAGAACAACATCCTCATGGAGACAGTTGAGAAACTCGAACGAGGCATCAAGCCTAATATGGTCGAGTCCCACGCTGGTCAGTTCGCTGGCTTCGATAACATGGCTATGGACGGACACCCTTGGGATGAGTTCAACATGGCAAACGGTCTCTCGATGCCAGACCAAATGCCCCAGTCTGCACCAGTCCCCCCATCGCACGCCATGACCCAAGTAAACGAGCGAACCGAAAAAGCCAACTCAAGCTCAGACTCCCCCTTCAGCTGGAATGCCTTCTACATGTGTCTTCTTTTCGGTGCATTCATCGCTTCCAACAACGGGGCCATTCCCGGCCGGAACCTTCCTCAACTCTCCGAGGAGTACCGTGCCGAGTCGGCTAATGTGCTGAAAGCAGTGCTAGCCTCATCACCGGCAGATGTAGCTCACTCTAACAATGCAGTGAATGTCGCTAGCGCAGGTCCCAGCCAAGCCACTATGACAGGCATGGAAATGGCGCAGATGGGTCCAACTGCCGGCGGGGCATCTAGCCTCGACGAGTTGCATGATACGCTAGTCATGCCGACCGAAGAACAGGAGCGTGCACAGGTCTTCGCCATGAATGTGGATCAGTATAATTCCCTAACTACCTTTGAAGGCGATGGTGTTGGCTACAAACCCCAGCAACCATCTAACCTTCAACAGGCACTTCAGAATATGCGGAACAATGCTGCTCAACATTCTCGCATGCATGACGCTGCCACTTCGAATGTTTATACTCGGTCGCTGATGTGGGAGCGCGTGCCCCAGAAAGTGATTCAAGACTTCCGTCGCATGGTTCATGAGTATGGTGCTGCTCCGGTCAAACAGGAGATGGGCTTCCAGTCCGCCTAGGATCCACTCATCATCCATGGCTATTCTTCTTTAGCTTTGAGCTAGGATTTTTTTTTCTTCTTCTTCCTTTTCTCGACAGAACCTTGTTTTGTTTAATCAAAAATTTCTTGTTGGTTCTGGCTCGTCCAGAACCACATGGGGCCGGCAACGGCTCTTTACTCCACTGCGTTCGTACCTTGATAGACACGCGCAGTTTCTTCTTTTGTATTGGTTTTAGTTTTGGCTTGTCTCTTCCTTTTGTCATAGTGGAGCTTTCTGGATGTAAGCGATTTGTTCTCTAGCGATTTGTCTTTTATGATTTCTTCTTTTGGAGCGACCTCTGGATTTTGGTTTTGTTTAGCTTGGAAAGAGTGGTTATTTTTTTTATTATCACATCATACGAATGGGTGGGAAACATGAGACATGTACAGACCTGGGACTTGGGGGGGATTTTCATTACTGGACATGCGATACGAGCTACGAAGATCCATTTTGGGCATTTCATGTTTGATATTATGATATTTGCTTTTTTTTTTTTCCCTGGTTTTCTATCTTATGTTTTCCAGCGCGGTATAGCGGAGATGACTTGAGCATTTGGGATGGGCCGACGATGTTTTTTTGGATTCTTTTGGTGTGGATTACTATTTTCTTTGTCAATGTTTCCTCTATTTCTTGTGTTGCTTTCATTTGGGCCTTTGTGAGGCTATTCCTCTCCATCTTTCTCTCAAGGTTGATGCTTGACTTCATCCCCTTACGTTTCCATGTTACCTAAACCCTGGATTGGCGGCGACGCCCTGGACGACTGATGAACGATACGAAACTGCAATTGGAACAATGATTTTACTTGCGAAAATATGAATTCTGATGACAATCTCTCATGTGTAATTGGATCGGCTGGCGCGGCTGCGCCCGTTTAATGATTTATGACGGTTGATCTGGTTGATCTGGTCGCTGGACTGCCCCAGGTGCCATTGAGGTTGATATCAATATCATCATGATTTCCTCTATACTTCCTGCTCGTCTAATCCTTTAAATTGATTATTCTTTTTCTCGCTTTATTATTCTACACCGAGACTTATTCTGCGTCTAGGAATTCCTCTGTTTCAGATTTTCTCCGAATCAGCCCGTATTTCCCAGCGTTCCATCCACGATCCCTTAACCGAAGGACCTTGGGAGCAAGTTGCCTCATGGTCACACCCAATCACTCCCCCCTAATTATCCCCATTCGCTGGCTCACACGAAGCATGAAATCAAAGCTTGGACCTGACTCCACGCGAAAAACTGAGATTTTAAAAAGAAAAAGTGGATTGGGGTAACACGATGTCTGCATCGAGGTCGTCCTCCGGAGACCTGGCGAGTCTTATCGTGAGGTCCGTCTTTCAGCCACCAAAAGCTAGCCATCGCAGCCACCATTTAACCATCAACCCCACCTTGTCCCATCGAGAACCATTCATAACCTTTAGAGATATATATTAGTTAGAAGCAAACAAACAGCCTGGACTCACTAGACCCATAATTCGCCACGATATTACCGGCCCATACGAGGGGCCAAACCCAAGAGTTGACATGCGTCCACCACCTCCAAGGTACTCATCACGGAGTACCCGATGACAGGATTTTCCCTTGTCGGCCTCGTGGCATTTATAAATTGTCGCGGATGATCCTGCCTTTTCCAGTGATCCCTGCACATTCCTCTCTCTCTTTATATCTATCCCCTCTTTTTCCGGGTAGGCGTATACTTCAAGCCATAGACCTGAGACTCAAATATCAATTTGGTCTTTGAGGCATAAACTCCCCCAGCCTCATCATGTCTTTCAACCCAAACAGTGTCGATCTCGACACCGCTGACCCACGAGACATCATCTGTTACATCAATGCCTCGGAAAATGACTATAACGGTCAACTAGGCGCGCGTATCTCCTCCATCTTCGTGATTGGTATCGTTTCGACCATTGTGACTTTCTTCCCCGTCATCGCGAAGAGAGTCCCACGTCTTCGTATCCCGCTCTACGTCTACCTGTTCGCGCGCTACTTCGGTGCAGGTGTTATTATCGCAACGGCATTCATCCACCTGCTTGACCCCGCCTACGATGAAATCGGTGGAGCTTCCTGTGTCGGCATGACTGGTCACTGGGCCGACTACTCCTGGTGTCCTGCTATTGTGCTAACTTCTCTGATGGTCGTGTTTCTGCTTGACTTTGGCGCTGAGCGCTACGTCGAGAAGAAGTATGGTGTCTGCCGTGAGGACCCCGAGCCCATCATGACCGGTTCATCTGGCGGGAGTGCGCATGTGCATCGTCACTCTGTTGAGCGATCGGGCCCGGCCGATAAGCAGATGAAGGAACTGGAGGCACAGACAGATTCCGATACAGAGGAGGGACAGATTGAGCGTTCGTTCAGGCAGCAGATTGCCGCATTCTTGATTCTTGAGTTCGGTGTTATCTTCCACTCTGTTATCATTGGATTGAACCTCGGTGTCACTGGTGATGAGTTCGCGAGTCTCTACCCTGTCCTGGTCTTCCACCAGTCCTTCGAGGGTCTCGGTATCGGCGCTCGTATGTCTGCTATCCCCTTCAAGAAGGGCAGCTGGTTGCCCTGGGCCCTTTGTGCCGCCTACGGACTTACCACCCCCATCTCTATCGCTATCGGTCTGGGTGTCCGAACAACCTACAACTCCGGCTCTTACGTTGCCAACGTTGTATCCGGTGTCCTTGATGCTACCTCCGCTGGTATCCTAATCTACACTGGTCTTGTCGAGCTTCTGGCCCGTGACTTCCTCTTCGACCCCCACCGTACCCAGGATGACAGACGTCTCATCTTCATGATTGTCTCTATGCTTCTTGGTGCAGGCATCATGGCTCTTCTGGGCAAGTGGGCTTAGATGTCTCATGCTTTTTTGCTTTCTTTTTCCTTACTTGTTCTGGTGAGAGTGAGAGTGAGAAGATATGCCCTGTATGATGGTGATGCCATCATGTCTATTCAAAAAATGGTGATAGTGTCTGAGTTGTTTGATACCTTCCTGGATTATTTTACGGTTCCTTTTGGAACTTAATGTTTGCTTTGGATTCATTTATGATGGCTGTACTTAGGTTGAAGTACATAATACCCGGAATTTGAGATTGGATCATACTTTACATTCTTGTCGTTCGTTTACCTACTTAAAATCAATTATTTAGATGTGCAGGACCACTGATTTCGTTTATGTAGATGTAAGTTCAGTCACTTGATGTTTTGAAATGTAGCGTATGAGAGATTGAAGTTTGTTGCACGAGATAAACTTTCTTTGCAGGGTTCATGCTGACTCGGAGCTACGTGGCTCAAGGGGTTCCCGAGATTCACGAGGCAATGACTTGCATCGCATATGCGGAGATCCACATTCGGATGTCCCCGGGACAAAACCTTCACTGGCAGAGCTATATCCAAAAATAAAGTTCGGGAGCTTTGAGTCTTCCTAAAATAAGCTATTGACTACATATCGTTGTAATAGTTCCACCATAATCTAGGTTTGGGTGGTGCACACTGGCATGTGGGGCACCACTAGAGTTTACTAGTAGTAGGATCGTGAACTTAGTAGACACCGGGAAAATCCAATTGCTGCAGAGCTATATATATAGTACAACCTTTGGCAAACATTCCATGAAGTACATAGTACATTCATGTACTATGTAATAAAAGGCACTCGTCGAACTTGATCACCAACTTGAAATATTCCGTCAGATTACGGGAATCAGGCAATGCTGCCAATTGATAAGGTCGGCTTGGTTGTGAAGAATGCAAGTACCTCGTACAGCAATTTTATTATGCGCACGAAGGTCGACTGCGACTCGACCTTTTCGTTCGATGGTAATATCCTTTCCGGTAGTTGAGTGCCAAGTGACGAAGACAGGGTACATATATATAGCAGGCGGGTGTAAAGTTCAAATGATCAAGTCAAATAAAACCTTGCCTTTTTGGGAACATTGAAGTTTACCGAATGTCGTCAACTACCTAGCGGTACGTGTTGAGGTCGTCGGCCTAGTTTGTAAATTGCGGTTTGGGCAGTTTCGATTCCCAGTCTGACACTAAGGGAATACACATCGACTGTCATTCGGGGATTCTGGCTCAACCGGGTCCGGAACACACGTTGTATTTTGTAAGTGGTTTCGTGTAGAATTCAATGGTGTAGTGTCTGGTCAGGGCTCAAGTTCAAATCCGAAGACAGTGATGCTGTTGGGCAGAACGACTTCCTTCGAATTTGGCGTAGTGACGGAGAGGCAGGACGTAGATCTGGAGATTATGAAAGCGAATAAAAAAATTTTGAAGGCCCTGTCCAAACTTGAATGTTCAAATGTTGTTCCAACCAGACATCTGGACTATCAAAGTATCTCAGAGAGAGGAACATTGACTCGGAGAGATGAAGTATCGAAAGCAGTGAGGCGTGACACAAAGGAAGATATATACCTGTCTCGGGTGCATATTCCATCACGTAGTTACCTCTTCTGTCGTGATGGCTTTCAATTCAGCTTAAGATCAATAGTGAAAGAATATATAAATGAGAAAAAAAAAAAAAAAAAATAGAAAGGAAAGAGAGAGGTATTTGAGCCAGATCTGCGCTTCAGAAGTCTGTTAATAGAACAAGCCCGTTACCCTATAATTATCGTCGTATATTCAGTCGAACAACAAACAAGCAAGCTTCAAATTTCTTAAGGTCTTTTAAAGACCAATATTTCTTGGTTTCAATGTCAATGGCAGCCTCGAGGTGCCATATTGAGTCTGTAACTTCAAGTTGAAGGCGCTTGCTTTCAACAGGGTAGACCTGTTGGCGAGCTCTCTGTCGGAAACGGCTGCGGCAAAAGCGAGATTTTTTTCAGCAGCAATTTTGTCAACGTGGTATCATTATTCTCTGTCCTGAAATCCGCATAGTGGGCTGACATTGATTTACACAGGCTTAGCAGCTTTCCAGTCGGCATCTTAAGAGAAGCGTTAATATCGGTGTGAACAACTTGTCGAAAGTGATGACAACAAAAGATGAGGTTGAAGTATGACGGATGACGATGGAGGAACTAGGATGAGAACTTGGGAGAAGGGAGTAGTCAATCAAATTAAATCAATTGTAACACCAGCTGTTGAACTCGCAGATTATCGGAGAGCATTTCTGGAACAGATGCATCAAGATATTCTGCATAATGACTAGCGCGCATACCAACATCTCAGAAACCGGCAATATACAAATGAGTCGTTATCTTTAAAATAACCCCATAGGCTCTGATAAAGAAACTAGTACGATCCTGAAACAAGTTATATGTCGATTCCTGCACCTCCATAGCATTAATCACAAGCGAACCGGCTTTGATGTCATGTGGTATATTCTCGAGTGAGATTTGTTCGATGCAATATTTCATTGTATTTGCCATTAAGCTCAGAAATGGCCCTGATTCCATCTCGATTTGGACTTCGAGGGGTCCTGCGGTGAAAAATGGCGATGCTCTGGCAGGACTGACTTCGCCCCAGAAGGCTTCACCGGGTGTCAAGGTGACAGTAAGGAAATCGCCGTCATTCGAAAATTCTTGATGTTGTTGTTTCATATTCTTCATCGGGGTTGTCTTTAGGGACAACGGTTCAAGGAGGCTTGGTAGCAGTTCTGGATTTGGGGCTTCAGGGCTTTGGCTGTGGGAAGAGGAAGGTTTGGCAGGAGACGTGGTATTATTTGATATTGGGATGATTTCCTTTGGCTTTGAGGTACTGACTGTTGTTGAGGAAATTGAAAGCGGGAGAATCGTGCTTTCATTTGGTTGAGGGTGAATGGATGTCTGACCTTTTAAACGGGCCCCAATAGTTGTTTGTGCTTGGTGAACAAGGGACTCGTTGAATCGTTTTTCTAATGCCTTGAATTGCCAAAGTTTAGGTAATTTCCAGCCTGTATATAGCTTACCATGTGTTCGGGATGTATGCATGATGCCATGCTTCTCAATAAACTTATTGCACAGATAACAGGCATCTTTACTTGAAGCGATGACGCGAGGCCATAATTCCGGCGATGTTATCTCGCAATAGGCAATGAGCTGGATCTCGGCGTGAACTTTTGCATTCTCTAGTGAATTCCTCGCTTGTGTTGAGAAGTGTTCACTCGGAGATCGCTTCTTTTCAGGCTTGAAGAATGGAGATATCTGGGCCAAATCATAGCGCCGTCCATTAATTAGGCCTAGTCTGGATATTATAGCCGAAAGACTGGGTTTATATTCGGTATAGGAAATTTTATCATATAATTCTTGAGGAAGGGAAGCAAGTTGAGGCTCCATGTTTCGGACAAGTGGAAATTTTCTGGCGATGCGATAAAGACCCGTTGCTGCTTCTTTGTATCTGGATATTTTGTTTGTAATGTTGAAAAGACAAGGTCCAAATGTAGGGTCTTTAATCACTGTAGGTGCACCAGATGAAAGCAGATCGAGCAGCTTGGACAGGTGTTGTACTTTGTTCAGCTGATAGATACCTTCTACCATATCACGAACACGAGATAGATGCTGATACTTGGTCCAGCTCTTGACCAACTGAATGACATTTTTTGACTCTGTCGTGAACAATTCGGAAGCTTTTACCAATCCTAAGCTCTTAACTTTATCAGAATTCAAATGTTTGATGCCCAGTATTGCTTTTTCTAGCATGTCTTTGATTGAGGACCGCATTCCTTTTCTTTTAGATGAAGTCAGACGCAATCTGCACAGAATTCGATTCTTGTTCATTTCAATTATTGCATCTAAAACATCACTCTTAATCTCGACCGAGCTCGTCTCCTCTGTGCGACGTCAGTGAGTGCCCTGGAGTAATTTCTGATATAGAGGTAACGAACTGTATTCAGATTTATGAAGAACATCAAAAACCTTCTTAAAGTCATTTTTCAAGTTAGCAAGGGTTCCATCCCCATCCGTCGATGATTCCTTATTTACTGCCAGAAGTACAGTCAATGACAGTCTTGTCGGGTTTTGGACCACGCAAACAGCAGGAATGTGTTTCCAACCATCTTTCGTCTTGGAAAGAAAGGAAAGAATCTCGACCAGATCTCGCTCTTTTGAGAATGAGAGAGTATATTCTTCATCTCGTTTGTTAATTTTGCCAGTTCGCTTATGTTGTGGTGGCTTGGGAACCTCGTGAACAAGATGAGTGAATGCAATGTTCTCAGCGCATTTCACAGCGGGGGCTGGGGGCGTAGGCGCCATTTCTTCCACGTTGCTCTTTACAAATACGTTTGCCAGAGGTTATCGTCAAAATGTATTAGGTTTATTGAAAAGGGAGTTTATTCATATTTTTTCAAAGTTGACCGAGGGAATACGCACGCTGTGCCCGGAGGAGGAAAAGCCAGTGATCAAACTTGGCCAGACTTGTTGAGAGAAGAAAAATGAAATGAAAAAAAAGCAGGCGACTCCAATCCTTATCATGCATGCAGTATTGAATCACTGTATGAGCTGGCAAGATCGAGCAGGAGGGGAGCAACCTGATTTGATTGGATGTTCAAGATCCTTGTCTCTGTACGCGCCGGGCGCTCAAGTCACAGCCAAATGGTACTTATGGAGAAATATGTGAGAACCCAGATACTCGCTCAGCAGCACGGAATTTATCTCTTAAGGGTATACTGCTAAGGGGAAAGGCTCTCTTTCTGCCTGGGTTGCCAGTTAATGAAAGTAACGGCTTTTCAATCTTGGGCGTACCTTTGTAGACAAAACATAAATACATGTACTTTCTACCTCTTATAAGCTGGCGGCGGATCCCTCTCATTATTCAACTCTCTCTGAGCTCTCTCAATCTCCAGCTCCCGTTCACTCGCTGTTTCAACATCATCTCTTCTCGGAGTTGCATCAACCACTTCTCCATCCACCTCTCTTTCTCGTTCTCTCTCCCGCACCCGACCCCATTCTCTTTCCAAGTCACTTCCAATATCCATACTTTCCACTTCTCTACCCCCCTTCTTCGACCCCTTTCCTAGCCAATACCGCCACGCAAAAAATAAACCAAGCCCCAGAAGACCCACAGCAGCCGGGACCCCAATCCCAATTCCAACTTTTTCCCTTGTACCAAGCCCATGTTTTGGCATCGGCAAATCAAGTGACGACGTCGCGATAGGAACAATCGTTGATTGAGCCGCCCGGAAGCGAATTTGAATGGGCGTAGCTGTGACAGCGTATACAGGAGACTCGGTTGAAAGCGTGCTATCAGAATAGGTCATTGTTGATACGGTCGCTAAGGAACTGACACACCAGTCCTGGCCGCCGCAGGCAAAGTTACTATGCTATGTCAGATGCTGAACAAACATCAATTCAGTGGTTTTGTGGGTAATTTTACCTTGGGCAGCATATTTCTGTTGTTTCTTTTCGCTGTGTTGTTGTTGGTAATGTGCATGCTTTGTAGCCGGATGGACACACTCCGGGGCTGAAGTAGACGTTCCAATTCCAGTCTGGTGGGCAGCACTCATTTCCGCCGGGACCAGCACATCCTTGCATTATTGAGGCGTAGCCGTTATATGCTTGTGCTGTCGGTGTAAAACATGACGAAGGTGGCGTGAAGGTTGTTGTTAGGGCTCCTTGGTTGGAGCGTGTGCTGTCGATACGGATCGCGTATGAGTCGTAGAAGTCATTTGCAGAGACAGTGGGTATGTAGCAAGGTAGAGCGCATAAACAAAGATGAAGTAGCCGCATAATATTTAGTTGTACAAGCATGGTGGTAATAAACTACTAGATTCAAGCTTGATCGTACTGCATGTGGTCTGTAGACTGGGCAGTATGGCGTTTCGTTGATCCACACACCCAGATAGCAGAACGAGTCATGCAGAAAATATTAATGGCCGTTTCCTTTTTTATCGCGACTCGAGTATTTATAATTTCTTCCTCATTTAATGATCAAGTACTATAGTTTTGCTCCAATGTCTCCACATCTCGTATTCGTCCCTGATTTGGTTCTCTGGGCGGAGCGGAGAATAAGTCCTATAGGATATGAGTGACAATCGGGCGCTGCGTTACGCCAGTTTGCCCTGCTGCGGTTAAAGAAGAACTTTAAGCTCTAGGGTCCAATGTGAGCTCGGTAGACACCGTCCCCAAAGAAGTTCGACATTGGGCGTAGTGGCTGAGCTAGGGATCTTGGATCCTCTGAAGGCTGTGCTAATTCATGATCAGCTAACCTAAATCAGTGCCTTTCTGCGACTTGGCATACTGTTCCATTTTACATTCAACCTGTTTAAGGCCAAACTAGAGCTTACTCTATGAATTCAGCGATCGGGGCCCCCTGATTGTTCCTTGTGTAGATCGACGTTGGCGGTCATTAAAACCTAAAACATTCGAATATGCAGAAATAAACAAGCTAATATTCAACGGCCTATATACAGAATGTCAATTATGTCCCAGTATGTCACTATGATTCCTGCGCCTCAGATCTAGTATACAGGGAGCTTATAAGCATCAAGATCATAAGTGAAGCTATCCACCGAATCCTGGTCGTAGACACACTGGAACTTCTTTCCATTGTTAGTCCACAAAGGACGAAGAGGCCAGCGGCACATCTCAGCCTCGATCTCTGTCGATCCGCTCAATGTAGCAGGCGCAGTGCCATTCTCAACCCATGAGATGACGCTTTGCAGGGTAAACTGCGGCCATGGTGCATTGGGTTCATAGGAGTTCACAGCACAGTGGCCCACGCCAGGAACAAGGAAGAGACGGTAAAAGTCATCGAGTGCTGCTGCACCCTCGCGGTAAGACTTCTTGGGGAACATGACTGAGCGCACGGAGTCCCAGTATCGGACCGATGAAGCGGTTGGGATGGAAAAATCCTGTTCACCGTGGACGTGCAAGACCTTGCTACCAGCTGCTTGAAAATCCGTAAGATCGGGGTAGGTGGTCTGAAGAATGTCGCCGTATTTCTTCTGTGAGAAAATCATCCACTCCTTCAAGCTATCATAGGTCACATCATCGAGGCTGTCAATGTTCTGTGCATCCTTGATGTAGTCGATGAACTGGGCGATCCAGATACCACCCAAGCCACTGATATCAAGCTCGTATTTGCCTGTTGCAGAGTTGTACTGAGTGTCGAGATCATCGAAGCTTGCACCGGGCTGGTAGCTGAAGTAGACTCTGTTTCCATCAGAGTCATGGAGACCATTCCAGTAGGTCTTGACAAGCTCAACAGCCTTAGCTGTGACCTTTCCAGATGCGGCTGGTGTAGTACCACTGTATGAAGAGCTAGCGGCACAGCTGTAGGAGGATCCCTCGATCTTCTTCCAGTCAAGTTTATCCAAGCAAAGGTCAGAGCGAGAAACAACGCCGTCTGTCTTTCCATCGAGTGGGTCACAGCTCTCAATTGTCATGTTCATGATCTTCTCCAGCTCGCAGCTGGATGGGTAGTATCCTAGGGTCTTCTCCATAACATTACCGGACAGATGGTTGGTTTGCTGCTGCGCCCATCGGAATGCTGGAGCCATCGCTACAACACCGTCGAACTGGTCAGGGAACCGCTGGACCTGGCTCCATCCCTCACGACCTCCCTCTGAGCATCCCTGGTAGTATGAATAAAGCTTCTTGCTAGAGGAAACCTTGTACAGGTTGCGGGTCAATTGTTTTCCGAGGGTAGCGAGCTCGTTGTGTGCTTGGTAGCCTATTTCGTGGAGTATTAGAATGCTGAATTTGAAAAAGGTTCAATGCAGTTGTCGTATGTGCTTGTCTTACCAAACATGTAAGTCGCTTGCCAATTGATAGTTCCATTGGCGAGAAGAGCAGCAGAGCTAAATTGCGTGTTAAAGCTACCGAATCCTCCGTCGGTCAAACCACCCACACTACAGGATGAATTAGCGAATGCGAATCCAACATCAACAGGATTATACCCTACCCTCCTGCAACAATAGCTGTTGGAATCGAGGAAGAGCCAGAGTTGATGGCCCAACCACCTCCACCAGTAGAGACATAGCGGTTCTGGAACTTCGATGGCTCGGGAAGCCAGTATTGAACATGCACGACATCATCATCGATGCCATCATGCGAGTAAGCGAAGGTCAAATTGCAGTAATTGAACGTATCGGTAGGGAAGAAGATCGAAGAAGCCGTATAGTTGGTAACCAAATTTGTTGACACCGAATCCGCATCAATGGTAATACCATCAATAGCACCAATTGGCAACGCCGCTTTCGCGTAGGAAGTTGTGCAAATGCTGCTCAGAGAAGTGGCCGATGCCGCCGTCGCAAGGACAATCGCAGCCGCAGGGGCCCAAAGAGATGAAGGCATGTCGGGTGTTCAAAGCCGAAGGCTAGGCTGGTGGGATATTCAATTGAGCAGGCAGCTGGGGAATTCAGCAGGATGCAGACATCCCCAGCTTCTTATAGGACCCTGCCCCAAGCTATCCCCTGGTCTAATCCGGGGTAACCCCGGGGTTTCCTGGTCGCTCTGGGGGGGTTAAATGTTGTGCCGGTCCCCACCCCATTGCTTGTATTTCATGTGGGGATCACGGACTTCGGGGGACTAGTCCGTCGCTTTGTAGGGGAACACATCGGTTTCAGTGTGAATGTAGCTTTCATTTCTGGGGATATGCCATCTGGTGACCTATGCGTGCGCATCAATTTCCCCGCAAATGACACTTCATCCTCCACCTGGTCCTCGTTTTGGTTCCAACTAAACTCAATGGCTTCGAGAGTCTGTGCCACAAGGTAGAGAGATCTAGTTCTCAATATTTCTGCTAAGTTTTCTGAGAGCCTTTCCCCTGTTCCTCCCTTTCTTTCAGTAAATATAATCGTTCAATCGCCGAGTAGCAAATCGCTCATCTAAAAAGATGATGACTGGAAGCGAACGCACTGTACACACAAACGACACTGTATGTGGTTTAGTGTCTCCAGGGGAAGTTATCAATTAATCTAAACCTGCATTGCATCCACCCCTGGCTAATTTGCAGATAAACGGTCAATGCAAGGACCCATTCCCCTTGATAGTTTGCGATTAATTTCCCAATTTCCGCAAGTCCAGATGTCCCATCTGGAGTATGAATGACATGCGGAGAAACGCCACGAAACTAATTGACCGAATTGTTTTCCATTTCGCCGAAGAAAGTTTTAGTGTCTGTGAAGCTTGTCGCTTGCTCGGCTTTGAATTTCGGACCAATTTACTCCATCCATGCGTGATGCCTCCCTTGGGCCGATCGTTGCCCTCTTTGTAATGCATGCATAGCTCGGCTAGGTTAAGTTTATACCCGCCCCAGTGCCTGTTTACATCTAATACTAGTATCAATCGCTATGTGATTGATTCCAAGGTTGTGCAGTGCCGCATACACATGGGATCAAGCTCGTTTGTTAGATGGAAGCTGTTTCGTACCTAACCTAGTATACGAGGCAATCCATGGATAGACTAGACGTCATGTTTTCTCCGCAATTTATCAGTGTCAATCCCCCTCAATCCCCCGCGTAGTAGTACCAGTATGTACATATGGTACATATGTATGGGGTAAAATCAAGTTGCTGAATAGAGTATATGAAAACATTTGAGATAGTGAAGCATGTTTATCGTTTCTCATACTAACATTGTACACGTATAAGCAGCAAGCACATCGAAAGAAATTATATCCAAGTATATATGGCAAGGTATCCATGCATGAAGCGTATATAAACATAAGAGCACACGGCAGAAATCCCAAAGATGTTATTATTTGGGGTTATACTTGTCTTTCCAAATCCTATGAAGCAGGTTAGTGTAAGCACAGGTATGGCTGTAGAGTCCCAGATTTTCACATACCATGACATTCCAACGGCAGGGGCCCCATTTTCCTCTGCGAGTCTATAATATTTCGCTGCTTTGAACTATGATCTAATTTTAGTATTCATTCCATGCCATAAATTCGTTACTGGTGATCTTACCTTATCTTTCTTTCCGCCAAATCCTTCCAGATAACACCATGCAACTTCATTCATAGCATCGGTATCACCCAGGTTCGCTGCTGTCTCATAGTATTGTCTCGCAGCGGCGGGGTCTTTTGCGACACCCCAGCCGTTGCGGAAGCAGTTGGCCAATTCAAAAATGGCAAGCACAAGTTCTCCTTTAGCAGCACCGCCCTTCTTCACACCCGAGCGCAGTGCCTCGGATTCGACTGCAGCTGAGTTAGATGCTGCGGCAGACAGATAAGTTATAGCTTGTGCCTCGTCTTTGGTACAACCCCAGCCATGTCTAAAGAGAGAATGTTAGATGGGAAGTTCAGATGGATGGTTTGTGTAAAGAACGGGAAATCACCGGAGAGCAAGTCCATATAGAACTTGACTAAGGGGGTTATTTGCTCCATGTGGGTTGGCCAGCTGGCCGAACATCTGTGTAGATCTTTCCAAATCTATGTGCAGATCAGGTTAGTCGATCGGTATGTCTTATATATCAAAGTCTCAACTCACCACCTGATTCATGTAGCCTGATAGCTTCCTGGATATTGGTCTACGAAACAGAATCACCGCATTAGCAAATGTGTAGCACAAGATGCACCGAAAATACCTACATCATCCTGCACATCTCCAACCCGACTATGACTCGAACTCCTCGAATGAGCTCTGCTCCGTTGCTCAATTCCTTCTACTGAAACATCGAATTCAGATGACAACGGAGACCCTAACCCTTGTCCAAATTGCGGGTGATGCGTCGCAAGCACCGTAGCCCTCTTCTCCCACAGCGCTTCTCTTTCCTGCTTATCGCTACCTTCATCGTCCGCGATCTGTGGTAGGTCCTGCGGAATATTCACCGAGGAGTCCCGGGAATCACTGTGACTTCTTCTGTTCTCGCGATGTAGAAGATTTGAGATTCGGTTTTCGCGATGTGGACGTGGTGGTGAGGGGCTGGAAAGAGAATCTGATCGGGAAGAGCGGTTGAAGAGCTGGAAGCTTCGGCGGGATGTGCGAGAATTTGGGGAGCCTATTGAGCCCGAGGGCGTCGGCGAGTAAGATGGAGATTGAGGAGGGTCATCTTTGTGTGCCGGAGGTGCTATAACTTCGTGGCCGAAGGTGTCGGAGCGCAGGAATGTTATCTCGGGAGCTGGCGGGGATGTTGGGAACGGCGCTGCGAAGGGTGCTTTCTGTGGTGATGTGTCTGTTATATCCTCCTTCTTATGGAGGAGGCTTCGGAGGGAGGGCATCGTCTTAAGTGCTTCAAATTCTAATATGCTGATATGCGACTGTTTTGCGGAGTTTGCGGGGAGCTTGCGGGGTATGTATGACTCAAATAAGGCTGAAAGCAATGCGAATATAAGAAAGGGTGGGTACTCTGACTGCTATTAATGCATTTTTTTCGATATTCGGGATGATGATCATGAAAGTAGTCTAGTGGGTAAGAATAGAAACTTTGGTGGCTGTGTTCCAGGGTTGCCTTCATCGCCCCGGTACTAGTTGGGTCTGGGCGGCTAATCAAACGATTGGGTAATATATAGGAGGTTGGTGACCAGGGGGGCAACCCAATCAAAATCAGAGAGCTACGAGGCGAGGAAAGAAAACGTAGATCGATATCAGTCATGGGAATATTCGAAAAGATGTATATATAGATCTAGATAATAGAAGTGGGCGCCACGTGAAGGTTTCTGCACCAGTCCCTGCATCTTGGCGGGGACTGATGTCAACCAGCCCAGCCCTACGTCTGCTTGCGAAAGAGGCTCTTGCAAAAGGATACATGATTAGGAATAAGACAGGTCATATCTTACTTCATGAGAAATAATTCGTAGATCAGCCGGTCTCTAATATTGAAAGTATCAGACAAAAAAAAAGAAAAGGTCTACAGGGGTCGCCGATGATCGGATCTCGATCCCGAAGCTACGTGATGATGCAAAAGGGCCATAACATCAACACTCAATTTACAGAGGCTATAGACTACGGGGACTGTATATAATTTTCATGATGACAGAGAAAATGGTATTGCAATTCTAACTTAGCAGATGCAAGTAGCCCTTATAGTTTTGTACACAAATGGCAACTGCCGGCGGAGCCACCGTCGTCCATTTACTGGGCCTTGGAAGACATGATGCCTAGAAGATGTTAGTATTCGTTACAGAGAAACGGCAATAAACAGAGCAAATGTCACTTACGCTCGACATCGGCAACGCTCTGCTGCAGGATCTGCTGCAGAACCTTGGGGTTCTCAAGCTCCTTCTGGATCTTGCCGATAACGGAATCGGCAAGCTCACGCTGCTGGCGCTGCTTGACCTGACCCTCGTAGCGGACCCAGGACTCAAGGACCTGCTTGGCCTCGGTGGCCAGAGCAGTACGCTGCTCGAGCTCGTAAGCCTGAGCCTCGAGCTGGGCAGTCTCCTATAAATAAGTTAGATATCTGAATGATAGCTAGAGCTGCATATTGCCTCTCTATGTTGCTTGAAAGCATGCAGAAGTGTAGGTTAACCGACCTTGGAAACAGCGAAGAGAGACTTGGTGACATCAACAACACCGGACATCTCCTTGACGTTGTCAATGCGGGTCTGGACGGCGCTGGTGTGGTCGGCACGGGCAGAGTTCAGGATATCCTTGTGCTTCTGAACCTGACCCTCAGCCCACTCGCGGTAAGCAGGGCCACCGTACTTGGCAACGGCAGTGAAGACGGACAGCAGACAGAAAGCGGCGACGGTCTCCTCGTTCATCACGTAGAGCTCGTTGCTGATAGCGGCAACGGACAGACCAGCGGCGGCAGACAGAACGGCGGTCTTGGAGACGAGGGAGTTACCGGGGACAGAGTCCAGGATCGACTGAGCCTTCTTCTGGGGGTCCTCAGTGGGAACGTTGGAGGCCGCGCGGAACGAGGTCATGGCAGGGACGACAGGAGCGCGGATGGAAACGGTCGGCCGCAGCCGGGCGGCGCCTAAGCGGAGGAAGCAAGTTAATATCGTAGGCAATCAAATCAGACGGCGGCGTTTCAGATGGGACCTACCAATGGCGCTCTTAGCGAGACGCGAAGCCATTGTTGCAGATGATTTAAAGATCCTGAACAGGGTGGGTGAACGGAGAGGAGACTTGAGGTCGGGACGGGTAGGACGGGCTTGCACACGCTAACCGCTTTTGGAACTAGTTTGGTGTGCGCGGAAAAACCCGTGTCCGAACTGCCATACTTTTTTTTGCTGATCCGAGATCACGCCAGTGAGAGTCGAAGAGGTTCATAATTACGAGCTACGGCCAGACACGAACATCATGCCGGCACCGGTCGACGCTTCCAAGAAGCGCAAGAGCAGCAAGAATGCTGGTGCACCCTCCAAGCGCCGTGCGGTCGCGGAGGACGACTTCACAGAGACCTTGTCTACAATCGAGAAGCTCGAAAATGAAATCGCCGAATCGCGCAAGCACTACAACAATATTGCAACCTTGATCTCGATGCTGGGCGTGGAGAAGTCAGCCAAGAAGCCAGAACTTGCTGTTGCAGTGTCTCTTTGCCGAGTTTTCAGCCGATTGATGGCAGCAGGAAATTTTGCGGACTCGAGTCGGGCTGCGGAGAACGAGAAAATCGTTACAGCATGGTTGAAGGAACGGTGCCTTGAGTACCAGCGGGCACTGTTGGCTATAATGCGCGAGGCGGATACTACCTCTCAGGTGTGTACAGTTGGATTATAGAGCGAGCTGAAGCCCATGCTAATGAGGGACTACAGGTTACCGCTCTGACTCTGAGCATGCGCATTATCAAAGAACGTATCACACATCTCCCCGGAGCCGAAAATGCCGTCTGGTCTACAAACTTCAAGCATATCGTGGAGGCTGTCATCGAGGCCCAGGACGGCCAAGATTTGCAATCTGAGTTCGTCAACAAATTTGTCAAGGAATTCGAAGATGTGAGATATCACACCTTTGGAGAAATAGCGTATGTATTTTCTTTCTTTTGCTACCCGTTGCCTTTATGTCATTTCAACGGTTCACTAACGTGCAATTAGTGAGTATGCCTCTATTCGACGAAGCTCCGACGTTCTCGATTCCCTGATTACAATCCTTTCGGCTTGCGACGAGGTTCCCGGCGACAACCACGAGTTTGAAACCTTCTTTGCGACCCCCGGAGGCAAGAACAAGCGCCTGACTTCGGTCAATTCCCACAAGAAGCGCGCACAGGAGGCATGGCTGGCCATTCTCCGGAACAATCTGTCACAGGCACAGCGCAAGTCCCTCTTGCGTATCATGGTGCATCACATTGAGCCCTGGTTCAGCCGTCCGGAGTTGCTGATGGACTTCCTGACTGACTCTTACAATGTCGGTGGTGCCACTTCGCTCCTTGCCCTGTCTGGACTTTTCTACCTCATCCAGGAGAAGAACCTGGACTACCCACAATTCTACGCCAAGCTGTACTCGCTTCTGGATGCGGATCTTCTACACTCTAAGCATCGCTCACGATTCTTCCGACTTCTGAATACCTTCCTTGCCTCGACCCATCTTCCGGCTACGCTGATTGCCAGCTTCTTGAAGAGGCTCGCCCGCCTTGCCCTCGATGCTCCTCCCGCCGCCATTGTGGTTATCGTCCCTTTCATGTACAATATCTTCAAGAACCACCCCACATGCTCATTCATGATGCACCGTGAAATCCGCGACAAGGACCTTGCATCGGAGATTGAAGCGGAGGGTATGGACGATCCGTTTGATCCCACTGAGAAGGACCCCACTCGTACAAATGCCATCGAGAGCAGTCTTTGGGAGATCGAGACACTTCAATCACACTATCACCCCAATGTCGCTGCCATCGCCCGTATCATCTCCGAGCAATTCACTAAGCAGCAGTACAACCTGGAGGATTTCCTTGATCATACATATCAAGGTATGGTGGAGGCCGAACTTGGAACCGGAGAAAGGCCAATGAAGAAGACGCCAGTTGTAGAATACCAGATTCCCAAGCGAATCTTCACCGATCGCTTACTCGCGGAAGATGGTGGCGTTGACTCGGGTCCTGGAGCTTTCATGCGTGGTCTGTGGGACTTCTCGTGAAAGTATCGTTGATCTCCTTGTTTGTTGTGATATTCCCATTAGCATATAGCCGTGAGCTGGCGTTGGAGGAACAAAATGTGAATATAATGCCCTAGATTTCAGTTGGAACATCTACGAATCAAAATAAATACCTTGATATTGAACTTCTTCAAATGTTGATATGTGAGCACGCGATCATTATACAAACTGAGGGTTGATCGATAGTATGAAATTCCTCCGCTGCGAGTGTGAAGCTCGAAAGTCTGACGGCCGCCCTTGCAGACTATATGATCGACAACCATGTCACCTCGCAAGCAACTGCACAACTCCGACCACAGAAGATCGCCTTGAGATAAAGCTCTTGCTGCCCCTTGGTATGGGGTTTAAGTAACGGGTCTCAGAAAGAAATGCTCATCAAATGCCTTTCTCGACATCGCCCTTTAAGGAATTGGCCATTCGCAGCCCTACGTCTTGGCGTGGCATAAACAGTCCGGGCAGGGATGACATTCCTAGGTGGGTTGACCACCATTCTCATTCTATACATTGTTTACATTGGAATCGATAGTCCCAGGGAGATATGGCGCGTTGGACAGCTCTGGTGTGAGATGCCCAGAAACTAAATCGAAGGCGTCAATTCAGGTCTTGGCTGTTATCAACTCGAACATGCATCTATCCCATCAGATAGAAATCATCACGCATCATATTCTCATGGCAGCAGCCAGTTTACCCAGCAATTCGGAACCTTCGGTGGGGAATTCCATGCATCCATAGTAAGGAATTCCTGAGCCAATGGGGGATCATGCTTGACTTGCAAGATCAAGATGGTGCTTATGCCCCAGGAATGCGACATTCTTATGCCAACGCGCTAGAGTCTAGAGTGTCAACATTCAAATGCCAATAAGTCAAAACTTGGTCCTATTCGAGAGAGGCTGGGACTTCCTGCACCAGGATAAAAAACCGTGGAGCGCCACTGGCACCTGATTGAATTCTATATCGCTCTTCGACATCGACTATACGACTTTAATCCGGCAATACTTTCCTTAATATCCCCTCTCATTCGACATTCATTCTTTATAATCCAGTCAAGATGCATTTCTCTAGTGTTCTTGCCGCCTCGGCCTCCCTGCTGGCCCTGGCTCTCGCAGCCGACCCCCTCTCCTTTACCAGCTGGCCCCAGGATATCCAGGCTGGCAAGCCCTTGACTCTCACATGGGCCGGTGCCGTCTCCAACCAGGTACGATTCTAGTATTGCGGGGGTGCTTTGTAAAGCAAGCATATTTAGAAATGTCCTAACTTTGTTTCAGCCTGTTACTCTTACTCTCCGCAAGGGCTCTTCTACCGATCTGGACGACGTTGAAGTCATTACCGACCAGGCCAAGGATGGCACTTTCACCTGGACCCCTGGCGAGAACATTAAGGAAGGTGACGACTACGCCTTCCAGGTTTCACAGGGTGGTCAAATAAACTACTCTTCCCTCCTGAAGGCCGGTGCCCCTGCCAACCCCCCGGCCTCCAGCGCGTCTGAGACCGGCACTGTCACTTCGGCCCCCTCTACTAGCTCCACTGGCACTGCCACCGGTACAAGCAGCCAGGCCACTGAGGCCAGCAACACCACT
The DNA here is from genome assembly GCA_023626375.1 of Talaromyces sp. PF30-5. NCBI lineage: Eukaryota > Fungi > Ascomycota > Eurotiomycetes > Eurotiales > Trichocomaceae > Talaromyces > Talaromyces sp. PF30-5. The sequence continues at coordinate 391,058 of JAMAGU010000006.1, read as the reverse complement.
GGAACCACCAGCAAGCCTTTAATCAGCTCTTCAGCTGCTGTCTCGCCATCTGGCAGCCCTACTTCCACTCAAATCGTCACCAGCTCTGTCACCGCTGACTCTCCCTTCGCTACCAGCGATACCGTGTTGGATGGCGAGAAGTCTTCCGAGACCGGCAATGTCCAAACTGGCCTTGCATCTGTGTCGCAGTACTCTGCTGGTTTGGCTGCCGGCGCTATGGCCCTGTTCTTCTTCGTGGGATTCTAATCAGCCCGTTCCGCTTTCTTTTGTTGGTTCATATTTGTCTGGGACTTTGGAAAATGTCATGTCAGTCATTTCGACTACCTACACATCTGGACTGGGGCTACCTTCATGTATATACCTCTCCATACCCCCTTGACCACAGTGTTAGGCGGCTCTTGGTTGGGCGTTTAGCAGTAATGGATTGATTCAATATTTATCTCTATTTCCAAATTGCTTTTTCCGCCCCCAAGCCTTGCATTCAAATTAAACATATGATCTCACCATGATCGCCTTTCAACCCGTATGGTTCGCCAATTCCTTAGTGTCCGGGTCTAGTGCGCATGGCGTTCCTGGCGGCACTCAATCATTGGGTGGTTTTCCCCCTAAATATCTCCTCAAATTGAATGTTTTTTTTTTTTTTTTCTTTTGTTGTCGTGCTTTTTTCTCTTTGTTGATATTTGTATTCCTTCTCTCTCTGCTTCAAATCTATCAATTGCCTTTGATCTGCTGGAAACTATTGATTTCCGTCTCCACCGGTGCCTGACCCACATGAGAATGTTCCCGTTGAACACCGCTCGGCCATGATCAGACGACATAAGAACACCACCCACCTCGCTCAGCTGCGATTTAATAATACTAGTACGTGCTCACCGGGTTTTTATTCAAACCATCCCTCCCTCGCTTTCCGGAATATTCTCTCCGCCCCCCTCGCATCGTGCATGAGATCAGATTTGCCATGCGGCCTGCCCACATTCTGCTTCAGCTCCTTCTGGCCCCAACACTCTGCGCCCCCAGATGGCTCCCAGTATGGCTCACCTGGGGCGCGTCATGAGGCGGCTAGACTCATTTCGAAAGCTCGATATCATCGATACTGACTCTTCCTCCATTACGACTATAGAAGCACCACAGGTTAATCTCCCACATGTGGACACGCACCTAAACATGCACCAGATCACCGGCTTTTACGATGAGGAGAACGGCGCCGATGGGGTGGATACAAATGGGCTTGAGAATGGCCGCGACAATAACCTCACAGGTAGGTCTCGCCGTATCCCGCCGACCGGCTTGATCCTTGTTGGCCAAACGCAAAAAAAGAAAAAATTGAATAAATAAATAAACATCCAGCGAGCCCACAAATAAACTGACAGCCGTTATCCCAGACTCCAACACTTCTCCATCGCACCATTCCGATTCATCCACGAGCCCCAACCTCACTGCTACGGAAGCCCCCACGGAATGGTCAGCCGTCGGCCATGCCGCAACAGGCAAATCTGGACGCGTAATTCACAACCTGCAAGAAGAGATCGCGCGCTTAACCCGCGAATGCAGCCTATATCGATCCCGAGCAGAAGAAACCCAACGCTCAAATGAAGCGCTTAAAATCCAAAACCAAAATATGAACGAGCGCCTCCGCAATCTAGAACAAGTCAACGAAACAAACCTGAACTCCATCGCGCGCAAAGACCGAAAAATAGAAGAGCTCCGCGCCGAAATCACCGGCGAACGAAATAAGCGAGTCGATGCCGAAGCAGACGCGAACAAAACGAATGAGAAAATGCGTGAAGAGCGTGAGAATCATCATCGCGAACAGGCGCGGACACAGGAAATCGCCAAATACCACGAGACACAGTATGAGGTGCTCTCTTCTACGACGAAGAGGGAAAAGGCCGATCTGGGAAGGAGGGTGAAGGCGTTATATGCCGAGCTGCAGAGTTTGGCCGAAGCGCAGAAGACGCAAAGCGTTTGTGCGGACCGGTTAGATGTTCTTGCTGATCAGAAGAATCGGGAGGTGGAGGGGTTGAAGGAAGCCCATGAGAAGTTATTAGCGACTCATACGGAATACAAGAAGATGAAGGATGAGGAGCTGAGGGGAACGATTGAGCAAGCTCATGCGAATAATGCTATGATTGATGCGGCCATTACGTCGATTAAGCAGACCGAGGCGGAGATGAAGTGGGCTATTCAATTGAACAAAAATCAAGTTCAAGATTGAGGTTAGACATTCCCAGGCTTGTTTCTTCCCTTCCTGTATGATGATTTACTAATGCGTGTTTCAGATATATTGCACATATAGTGGTTCTACACATCTTTACAGCTGCCTCGACGACTCCCTCCCTCTTCTCTCTGGTCATTTTTGATTTCAGATCCCTCCACTTTTCGACATCTTTCTCTTTTTTTTTTTTGGGTAATTCCAGCCTCTACTGCATCGTCTATTCTCATTTTGACTCTGGTGCATGGCGTTTTCGGGCAGCGCAGATACCCAGATCTTGTTTTGCGCTAGATATTGTTAGAACCTTGATGCATGATGACCGCTATGATGGGGCTTTTTTCATTGTTTTCATTCTCTCAGGCTGGCTTAGTGCATTTCATATACTACATTTATGGTTGTAAAGGAATAAAGAAGAATATATTCACAATTATCAGGACTCAGTTTGCCCGTTTCTTTAGAAACAAAGAGATGGCAGTGGCGAATCCGGACTCGGAATTTGCCGATGACAAGCACTTGAGGTTCAGCCCTAGAGCGGTACATGCATGGACGAACTCTTAATTTTGGGGAATCCAAGCCAAGATCCATGCATGAACTTAAAACCGTCAACTTTTACAGCCGGCGATTCGCAGGCCACGGAATTTCTGCCAGAAACCGGTCATCTGGGATAATTAACCGCTTGGATTGAACCAGAGCGCGAAATAGAGCTTTCTAGAAACGACTCAAGTGCTGCCCAGGTGAGCAAGAACGTCAGATTCCTGGCTAGTGATAGTTCATTGCCATTACTTTCGTGGCTTCAAATGTTATGGTATATATTCAATGCTACGTTGGACCTGGGAGATGTGGGGGATAGTAGCTTCACTATTTCCCGTTAGGTAGTACCTATGATCTTTTGTATCTGGTATATTTTCAAAAAAACCACCCTGCGTTACTATCAATATCAGCTCCAGATGTGGTTCTGACTCTAGTAAAAGCACCTGCTATAAGACCCAAGAGAAGGATCATTTGTCCTCTAAACCAAGCATTCCAAGTTTCTTCTTAAATAGCGCCAATCCACTTACATTCTTCGATAAATATGAAATATCCAAAGCTTTAAAATCTTCTACTTTCCCAACGTCTCAAGAATCTTCTTATCAACATTGAACTTGCCGTTCTCCAGTATCTCCAGCATCTCCATCTTCAAGTTCTCTACTATCTTCAAATTAAACGTCAACTTCAACTGCGCTTCCTATTTCTTCAAAGGTTGTCTTTCTCTATCTTCTTCTTCTATTCTTGCCAGATTTTCCTTCTTCTTTTGCTTCTCTCCTTCCTTCTACTCTTGCTATTTGCTTACTTTCTCAAACTTTCCGAGTCCTTCTACTACCCACATATCTTGAACAGGAAGCCCGACATTCTTTCTTTGCACAACTGCAAGAAGGTCTTCGGGTCCAGTCAACTACTCCAGGACTCGGCTTTGAATGTATGTGTTTCTTTTTAATCAATCTGATGTTATCATGTGTTCAAGGCAGTTCCTACTATGAACATTTGAATATCTAGGTAGGCGTTTGTCCTTTAGAGATGACTATATATTACATTCCAATAGATCGTGATAAATGGAACTTTATTATGAACACTCTTGATTCTCCATTTTGCATCATATAAATATCTATTCCTTTTCAACTTACGTATTCTTCAGGTCTACATATCACAGCAGCAACTGCCCTCCTCAATATGTCTATCAAGAGGCTGATTGTGGCCTCCATCTGGGCGTTGGAGGACCAGGGTATCAAAGACGTACAGCAGTGTATTGAGTATGACTCTCTCCGTTTCACTTTCACTCAGTTCAGAGCCCTCCAACTAACAGATACTAGAGAGATTGACCGTTCTGCGCAGGTGCAGTATCAGGCTGCGGGCGAGGTATGTGCCTGCTCCCCCGCTCCCTTGTTTACTTCTGCTACCTCCCACTCACTTTGTTTTCTTAGCTCCTCATCGTCGAAGGCAACACCCCCCACGAAACTGGCAACGCGATCACCGATCTAGTGAGGGAATACATTGATGAAAAGGTTTCGGACGATATTTTTGACGTATGTGATTTATTTGAGATGGAACCATCAACTGCTCTCAAACTCTACAGAACTAATCGCTGCATCCAGCTGCCCCATATCCGTCAAATTACGACGGTGGGCCTCGAAGACTTGAAGATGTCCAATGCTCACCCAGACCCTCCTCGTGAGTCCCAAGGCACCCTCATAGCAGATCTAATTGGAGACTTTGGCCATCGTCGCAAGGCCATCGTCCAAAAATGGACCCCTTTTGCAGGTGTTCTGAGATACTTCGCCAAGGATCGATACCACTTGCTTCCTCGCATTTCTCAAGCCACACAGACAGATATTATTGATGAGAATCAGACTGTCAAAATCTTTCTGACGCTACGAGGACCCACAAACGAGAAGGTTCAAGAGGCAATTTCCAGGTTGAATGCCCTCGACCCAGCAATGGTAAGATTCGCCCTAATCTGATGTTATTCGAGTCTGTAGCTAACCCAACAGAACCTACTTGATAACCCCCATTCCACTACAATGGTAATTGCTGCAGAGCACAAGACAGTAGCATACTGGGGGCTGAAGTATGCAACTCTCTATGCTCTTGGCATTCGTCGCGTTCTATTCGACTCATCGACAGCTCCAGCTTCACGTGTACTGGCTATGATAGCACCAATGGCTTACCATTACGACAAGGAAGCCAAAGCCTGGTCTATGCTTCAACATCTCTTAAGCCCCCCACGCCTTCAGCCTATTCAAGAGGGTGATCCAGAGACAACGCTGGACTGGAGAGCCTTCTCATTTGACGGAATCGGACGCGATTCTGAATATTCTGATTTTCCCTTCTCTGTGTTCCATCTGCATGATGTCCCCAAATACATGCCGTCCATCCCCGATGCCTCTTGGAAACATCTATGCTTGCCCAACACAAAGGCAAATCAAGTCAGTAGATGGGCTGCAGCTGGTGCTAGCAACACTTCATCTGAGCCGACCCATCTCAGTGGCCGATCGGGGCTATCAAAACTTCATGGTGTCAATGCTGAAAGACCAGAACAGTTTTCTGTGCGTTACAAAGCTTTGGGACCAGCGAAGCCTTCAGTTTTGAAATCGCCGGTTATCCATTACGATAAAGATAATCCGCCACCTCAACTGCCCCATACTTCCCACCAGCAACAATCATCCCTACGAGATCTCCCTGAATCTGCCGGTTCTACAATTGATGTTGAATATCCGGGTGCTGTTGTCAACAAGGAGTCAGACTCTAACACCTTCCAGCAAGTCATTTCGGATTCTAAAGACATAACCAAAACCATACCCGTTGAGGAACCTGCAAAGAAGCCTGATATTCTAATCAGCCTATTGGATGACAGCGAGATTCAAGCCAGCGAAGTCCCCAAGTGCAACATAAACGATGGAGATGTTCCTGATGATCTCATTGATCTTGGGTGGGAATCAGAAAAGCAAGAGCAACCAATTAGAGGCTCTTCAAATTTTAACTTGACTCCGAGTGCTCAAACTGTAACCCCCAACAAAGATCTTGTCGGAATTGACTTGGGAGCAGTCGCGCGTAGGGCCCTTGTGCCAGACTCTTCAACCCCAAAATTGCCTTCAGCAGATCTCATTGACTTCGATGAGCCTGAAACCAGGAGCTTTCCATCAATTGAACTTGAGAGGTCGAAATTATTACCTAACCTTGAGCCCCATAATCTACCGCCTCGCCTGACTTCTTCTTTTCAAATCGAAGAAAAGCGCCCAAGCCGTCATGAAGCCAAGACTGAGAATCAACCTGCAAGTCTTGCACCTCTAGCTAGTTTTCCACCAGAATGGAAGGTCATCCCTTTTCAAGGCTACAATATAAAACCTCCGCCTGGGCTTCCCATTCCCGCTGGGCTCGCCGGCTCATATGGAGTCTTTCCTACCCCTGGCTTACCCTTCCCCTCTAGGTCCTCTCCTACCCCTGGTCTACCTTTTCCGCCTGGGCCCTCTGCTACACCACAACTGTCAGTGGATTCTTTCTCTAGTTCACTATTAGCCAAGAAGACTTACTTAACCGATTTCTTTCTCTAGGTACAATACAACAAACCTACTGGCCTTACCTCAATTTCCGGGAAATTACCCTGTACAAGTTGCGCAGAATAGCTACCCCCCGTGGCGTGTATCCAAAACCCAGCCCAAGCTTATCTTGCCTACATATCCAGTACAAAGTGGAGGGCCAAATGAAAAACGGGCCCAGCCCAAACTTCTCGACCCAGAAGTAAGGGAGTTTCAATCCGCAAAGAAGCAGCCCCATCTGCTTAATCCCGAAGTGCGAGAGTTTCGGTCCGCGGTAGATAAGCCCCGGGTCCTCAACCCAGAGGTGAAAGAGTTTCATTCCTTGATGAACCAGCAAGCTCCGAAAAGTCAAGGCAGAAAGAAAGGTTTCACGGAATCAAAGGCAGTTATTGAATCCAAGCGTAAAATGGCAGTCTCAGATGCTTGGGGTCGGACTTCAAATTCCACTACATCATCTAAGGCATCTGTGAAAGGGGCTGTGGGAGCCGTATCCTCTAACCTTAGCAAGAGCGAAATTTCCAACACTGCACTTAAGAAAGAGCGACTGGCGGCTATGCAGACAGATCACGTCAAATCTCTTTTCAAAGCTCTAGAGCCTGTTCTCGAACCTGCTACATGCTTCCCCGGCCCTTTAACGTTGGAAATTCGACTTGGATTGCTTCTGCTTCCACACATAGGTGATAAGGCACAGCGCCTATCTTTGGAAGATCTGAAAAACTTCTATCTTCCAAAAAACGGGCTTGATACTCCCAAGCCCATGTTCTTTGACAGGCTCACTAACTCACCGGCAGATGTTGACTACATAATCAATCTTCAGATTAATGGGTCCTCCTTGTTTGAAAAGGAACCATCCCACTTCAAACTGGCTTACGAGTTTCATTGCGAGAGTACTGCTTCCAAATTTATCATTTCTGTTGATGAACATGGGGAGTACCAGGTGAAAGCAGCCGAGACTATTCTTGGAGCTGTCAACCTGAATTTCCCGGCCAGTCTCTGGGATGCTGCTCTTAGGATCAAAGGAAACCTGGATAAATTCAAAGATCCCCACGAAGCTTTCCACGATTCAGTACTTAAGATTGTGAATGGTCTCTGGGTAGAAGCTAATCGTGTTCACGTTCGTCTTTTGACTCGCGCGCCTAAGGATTTGAAGATCGTGAAAGTCTTGATGAAGCGAAGTACCGAACACCAATGTCTTAAGTCCGGAGGCAAAACCGGCTCGTCTCAAGACATCTCTCTGCAGATTACTGAAACCCAAGATCTAATCATCTCGGTAAATGACATGGACAAGGAAGTCATCCAGGCACACTGTGCCCCGCTATCTGAGATGACCAAGGCAAATCGACAATGGTGGAGTGTATCCCTGTTATCCCCTCTGATCAATACAGTATTAAAGTCAAATGAGAACCTTGAAGCAGGCGAACGAACGAAAGATTGGACTCTCACCGATTTATTCGGCGATGACGCTAAACATCTTATCCCAGTATCATCTAGCACCTCCAAATCCTCCATTCCGTCTAGCGATTCGATTACATACCGTCCCTCCCAGATTTCCTCTGCCATTGGATCCAGTGGTATTGCTTACCTTGTGCGATTAGCAGAAACGCTTGTCAAAAACATTGATGCCGTTGGCAGCAAGAACATGAGCTCTGAACTGGATGCCATGGTTCCAGAAGCGGCAATTAAGGCTGCGATTCAGGAAAGTCAAGAAAAGGCCGCGCCTGAGAGTCATATGGCGGTAGTTCCTGTGAAGGCAAAAAGCTCCTTGCCATCAGATGGGAAGCGAGAGAGTTGGTAACAACTCTTGAACGAGGCTGGGGAGGAATGGAGAGTATGGTATGATTTTAAAGTGTATTTTGATATTCGTTACAAATGATGCTCAATTCTATGGATTCATCTCTGCCTCTGAGTAATTATTCAAACTTTTCGACATCAGGTAGAAAGGCGAGGGTTGGCGGGAACTAAATGGCTCGAAGGCCTTCAAGGTAGACCGCGAAGAGGGAGCTTCAAGCTTTATTACACTGCTGATAAATCAGTGTATTCAATGTTTGAATTCGGATTCCTCTGCGAACAAAACCCGACAGTTCGTTTTAAAGTTGACAGCATGCTGGTCGCATTGATGATATTCCACCACCTATTTCGTCGCTTTTTATGAGTGGGCAACATGATCAACATTTGAATTGATGGGGATGGAATTTTTGTTTCTTTCTTTCTATGATGGGGTCAATCTGTATTGATAGATGAGATCTACAACTCTTTTAAACAAAATTATTTTTTATTCATCTTGCAGAATATCGATATTAGAACCGAAAGTAACTTTCTCTATTCTACTATAGGGCGAATGCAACTTGAAGCTATTTCTATCACACAGCATAAGAGAAATATCTAAATGGTCATTCTAGGTGAATCATATCATATTCAGACCTTAATCTTCCTCCTCTGGCGCATCATCCACGCCCCTCAGCCAAGCGCTTCGGGCATCGACAGCCGCCTTTCGCACGTCACGCTTCGGGTCATCCAGGACAGCGCGCAGGGAGCGCAAAACCTGTGCCTTTTCAGGTAGAAGCGGGGAGATAGATGGCGGAATGCGAGCATTAGAGGCAGACTCGGCGGGTGCTTGCTTCGCAGCGAGTAGATACAGGCATCTGAGAGAGTCCACACGGAGACGAGGAGGGTTCACAGTTCCAGAGGAGGCGGGCTTAGATTCTGTTGTTTTGAGTAGGCGCTGAACCAGGCTATGGACGTGACCGCATTTATCGATAACAATCACGCCGTTGTCGCGAATGATTACGCCAAGAGTATCGAGAGTTGCGGCTCGGACAGCAACGGAGTCGGATGTTTGGAGATCCAAGGATTGTAGGAGGAGGGGAAGGAGAGTGGGAAGTTCGGGCAGGACAAGCGCTGTGGATATTGTGGAGAGAATACCAGCCAGGGCGGTTAGATGGGCTGGTTTAATGTGGTCGGAGTTAGATGCTGACTCAGTGTTGCCGGCAATGTTGACTTCGCGGATTCGTGAAGAAATCAGAGGAATGACAGTTGTGAAGACCCGTTGCTTCGAGAGCAAACGAATGGTCGCTCCATTTGTTGCGGAAAGTACATCGTCGTCTCCGAGGAGAATGGCGAACCCGCGAGCAGTGGATTGGCTAGTTTGTGGGTTTGGGGATGATAGGAGACCCAAGAGTGAGGTCAATATATGTGTGGTTGTCGGGGCAAGACGAAGGACCAGAGCTTTCGATAGCCAGAAGACAGTGCGGATCTCAGCAGGGCTGAAAGACTGGCCTTCTGGAGTAACAAGGGAGTCAAATAGGGTCTCGGCGATATTCAAATCTTGCTTAGCAAGGAATTTATTGACAAGAAGCGCGATGTGACGCAATAATGCGAGATGAGTTGCGGGTTCTGCGTTGTCTGGAATAGATCGCTTGACCAGATCTGACAATAGACCAAGCATGTCTGAGACTGCATGGGGGATCAGATTGCTACAATCTTTCGACAGGCCTGCAAGAAGGTATGTCGAGATGATTATTGTGCGTTCTTGGTCCACAGTAGTACCCTGTGAAAAGGGGACTGGGACAAATCCTCCAGTTGAGAAGAGACTATAGACATTCTGGGCCACTTGCTCCTGCTTCTGAACTGACACCGCTCTCACAAGAAGGTTGCAAAGACGGCCAAGGGTATCAAGAATAGTTGGATCATTGAATAGCTGGTTCTTGCCTTGTCCTGAAGCTGACTCGGCAACGCTTCTGCAAAGACCCACAACAACCTTATCAAAGTATAAGTCAATGTTTGGATCGGTTTCCATCTGTCTCTGCTGCATGACATATAGCAGAGTCATAAGGATAGCTCGCGGGTATGCTGCAGATCCCGGTTGCTCTTTTTGGAGCAGGACAGACAGCTTACTAAAAAGACGGCGGAACAGAGTTTCAAAGATATCCCTCTCAACGCTAATCTGGGCCAAGGTATCCAAAGTCGACAAGTAGGTGGTGTTGGTACCATCGTCTTCATCAGGAAGTGTCGCCACAAACGCAGGGAAAGTGATGTCCATAATCAGCCTAGGCTTGTGCTTGGAGATCTCAGCTAGAGCTGCAATCGCTTCTCTCTTCAAATCATTTCGGCCAATGGGATCCTCTTTCAGAAGAATTTCGTCCAAATACTGCACGAACAAACCAATCTCATTGTCTTGAAAAAAGTCGCGCAGGGTGGAAAGTCCCAGAAAACCCTTCAGCGCGGTGACACGGAAAGAAACTTCTTCCTTTGCAGACCCCATAAGTGCTTGTCCCAAAATATCTGAGAATTGATCCTTGAACTCGAGTAATGGGTTCTCTTGGGAAATTTCACCTCCACGAGTGGTCCATTGACCATATACCTGGACAGCAGATTGAAACAAAACTGCGAGTGTCTCAAGCAGAGCCCGCTGCTTAGAAATTCCATCCGCTTCTTGATATATAGTAAATATAGGAGCAACAACGGTCTGAACAATTATACTGAATGCCAGAGGTGATGCGGAGGACAGAGATTTGAGAATTTGCTGGGCGGGCTTAGCCTGCTTTTGCTGAGGCTCTTGCAATTGCTCATTACACTCCTTCGTAATGGGACGAAGATATTGTGCAAGTGGCAGATCTTGTGAAACTTGAGTAACTCCTTCCGAAAGTCTTTGACCAATACCTGACAGAGCCTCCAATGATGACTCAGATAAGAATTCCTCTTGAGCATTGAGAATCTCAAATTTCAAAACTTCCCAAATAGTGATAGAGTATTTGGATACGGTGTCGGGGTCGTATGAATGAATGCAAGCAATTAAACAATTGAGTGCATCTTTCTAATTTTGAGAGATCAGTACTGGCCAAAAGGCTATACATGACAAGGCTTCCGTTCTTACCTTGACATTCGGCGATGTGGAATCAAGCTTATCCAACAATGAAGGGATAGCATGAGGAGCAAAGTGTCTTGAGGCCGAGATACAATCTTGTAAACGTCCCTTCAAATCTTGTGCGGTAATTCCATACGGGTCATTCGGAGGAGGGCGGAACGTGATAGGGAAGTAGTTGTATACCGAGTCGAAAAGAAGCTATCGGAGTTAGCTGCTGTGTCACTTCGGCTAAGCTGCAACAAGCTTACCTCGGCATGGTTTGTGACATCCCACTCAATCATTACAACCTTCAAGATAGAGAAGACCATCATCAAATTCCGTGGGTCCTTCTCTCCAGTCATAAGATCAACAATGCCAACAAGGGAGTCATCCTCCATATCACGTAAAGCTGCCCGGTGGTTGGACATCAAGTCGTTCAGCAATTGATAAACTTGGAAACGTTGGGACTGCGAGCGCGATTGAAGATCCTGGAAATTGCCAAACAGTCTATCGCAATATATGTATCAGTATATAATCCTGGACTAATATCCCTATAGCCGGCATCAGGAAACTCACGCCTGTGCAATTTCCACAGCTAATTCCTTAGTGAATCGATCCAATCCTTGCAGATTTGCCAATCCCGCAACGGCACCCCCATCCTCAATTCGATCGCAAAAGAACGTGGTCAGAACTTGAATCTGTTGCCGTGTAAGGAAGCGAGGCGAAAGCGCCTTGATAACCGCAGTCAGGAAGGAAACCGCTTTGCCACGTAGAATTGGGTCCTCGTCGTTGATATATTCACCCAGCTGCTGGACGATCTCTATCAATGTGAACTTCTTGCCTTCCACATCTGCATCACAAATCAGTTAGAATCACACGATCTATACAAGTGCGGGGTGGGGAGTTCATTAGCCGGGGTTTACCTTGGGCCACAGAGTCGGCAATGCGCTTGGCTTCATCTTTGTCGTGGTCGACGACCAGCATGAAGGTCTGCAAGGCCGACATAATGTGGATATGAGCAGCCGCACCAAGAAGCCCAAAGATATACAGGAATATACGAATGGCAAGACAAGTAGCACCACCTCCCCGCCGACGACCATTTTCTTCCTTATCGATAACAAATCCCGATCACCTGATACGCTCGCCGTATCTCTATGGATATCACGTGCAGGTCTGGGCACCCTTGCGTCATGGGCTGATCTGGTTACGGAGCCTGTGTGTACATCTCATCTATTTCAAGGCTGTCCAAGATGAGGGACTCCACTCGACTTACATCTTTGTTACTGCTGTGGACTCTTTTCAGCTCTGCTACTGCACTTCTAGGCCTTTCAATCCCCAATTTCCGTCAAACCCCACTGGGTCTATCTCATAAACAGCACCCCACGATGGAGAACCTTATTCCAGACATCCTTAAGCCAAAGCAGCCTGCTGCTCCCGAGACAGATGAGCCTGTTATCTCTGATGTTCTGCCCAAAACAAAAGGCATCAACATCTTCGCTCAGCTAACTCGTGACTTTGACCCGATCGCCTCTCGCTTGAACGATGCATCGAAGAATATTACTGTTTTAGCGCCTAAGAACAGTGCTGTACAGGCGCTACCGAGAAAGCCTTGGGAAGACCCAGAGGACTACGCTCAGTTTGGTGAGGTGAATGCATATGAAGGAAAGGATGGGCAGGACCGGGCGAAGCGGAATTTACAGCGATTTGTCGAAGCCCATGTCATTCCTGTTAGCCCATGGAAAGAAGGCGAGGAAGTTGAGACAATCAGCGGCGGAAAGCTCAAATGGACAAAGGAGGGTGATAAGATTATCGTAAGTATTCGATGACATGTTCACAAGGCTACTTGGAAGGCCCTTGACTAACTTTCCATGATAGATAAAACCCGGGAACATTGAGGTGGACAACGTCGCGGAGAAGGTAGCTAATGGCGAAGTGTGGGTGTTGAACAGTGTGATCAACTACCGTTAGATATGATACAAGTTACGAAGTTATGAGACACTTTAGGTTATGATAAGCACTCGGCCAGCAAATATACTTTGGATAATCTTTCGTCATAAAGTCTTGGATCCTTATAGAATACCTATGTAGCGGGCAAATGTCATGTAGAACATCATTATATTGGAACTCGTTCTATTTGAGAGCCAACTGCTCTTTTGTATGTATATACCATGCAACAACTCAATCGCATTCAAAAATTAATTGATTTAGTTCACCTCGGGAGCAAAGTTCTGTAACACTCGCTCCTCTACTCCATCCAGAATGCAGAAGTGCTCCATCACTTCTAAATTCTCTGCTTCACTCAAGAACATCTTGTCTGGGTCCTGACCAGGCTGCATTGGGTTCATCATGGCTGCGGGATTAGCCATGCCCATCTGCTGAGCCATCTGGTTGGCGGCTGTAACATTTGTTAGAGACTATCCAAATGTCATATGTGGTGAATTTTCGAAGGACTTACCATTATCACTTCCCAAGATAAATCCAAAGACGGATTGCAAACCCATCAAGTTGAGGAAGTACCAAGACAGACTAGACACCCACTTCACGTCCAAGTCGCGAGTCATAACACCTGACTGCAGCATTGACTTGAAGCGAATAGTCAAAGGGAATGGGAGTTTCACTGTATATATTTGTTAGCATATGGAAGTGCTAGCTTGAAAATTTCTCGAGGCGCCTACGAATCACAAATCCAGAAAAAAAGGCGTTGATCCAGCTCATGATCAATGTCTGCGGAATCATCATCATCATGTTGCCCTTCAGCATGCCCATCATTTGCTCCATGCCAGCGGGATCGGTCATCGGGTTGGCAGGAGGCTGGCCACGGTTGTTGGGGTCCTTGAGGAACGAGCCGTTTCGGAACCCGGTGATCAGGTAGTTCTTGCGCATCTCGAAAGATTCCCGATCCAACACGGCGACGCCATGATTGCGAAGGTTAACACCGCGTAGAAGAGCGTGACGCTCGCGCGACTCAGCAAGACTGGCGGGGGATTTGGGGGGAGTGTTCATCAGGACTGTAGCATAGTGGCGCAGGATTCCGGTCAGAATCTATCGCATTGGAAGTTAGTAATTGACACACGCAGTTGATCAAGAGGAGATCCCGTACCATAACCACTGAAATAGGGAACAAAATCCAATAGCTGTACCGGAGAAGTCAGTCCAGGTCCCCATTCATTTTATCAATAGAGTCTCTTACAAGAGCGCCGGATCCCGAAGGATGGTCTGTTCAACGCCTTGGAAGGCCATGGTGAACGAGTTCAAAGGCCTGGTAGAGCCAAAATGGTATATATGGCAAGTCTTGACTCCAAATGAAAGCTTTCGTGGCGTGGCGTTACCCAGTTGCTGGTGTGGGGGAGGTCAAGGAGATGTTGGAGGGAAGCGGTTGAGGTTCGTAGCGGCTGATACGATTGGCCCGCGCGAGCTCCAGCTTTCTCCAACCCGCAACTGTGTCCTCGCAATAAACATCATTCGTCAATACCACAAAGCACCTCGTCTGCGACTGATCTGCTCGGCAAATTAGCATTAGCTATTGTCTTGAACCTTCTTCTTGTGATTTAACAGTCATGGCGACCACCAAGGTGCCTGTTTACTCGACCAACGGTTCGTCTCCCCAGATCTACACCAACCACTATGGCAGGGCCCTTGTTTACGAGCTGGGGCTTTGTGATCTTCACAGTGCTTGACTGATAATTATTTCCTTCAGATTTAAAATCCACCAGTGACGATGCCTTGATCCCCTACTTGACCAATCTCCCCGCGCCCTACACCTTCACTCCAAACTACACAAAGACCAATGTCCGCTTCGTACTAGGATACAGTGCCGTTGCGATTGCCGCGTTCACATTCTATGCGGATCGCACACTGGGCTGGGAGGCTACTACCTCGCCCTGGATTATTGCAGCAGTGGTCTCATACTTTATTCTGAACAGCGCCCTAACATATTGGATTTGGGGCGTTGAAGCTGGGGAGGTATTCTCAGGGAAACGGGAAACCGGTGAAACGGTATGTAGCAGAGCCTTGATCAATAGTCCTTCAAGAAGCATTTATATTCTTTAAACTAACAATTGGCAGATCTCCATCTCTTCTTCCGTTAAAAAGAACTCCGTCCCTTACAAGCTCCGCGTTCAATACAAATCACCGGCTGGAAAAGTCTTACAGGACAAGCGCTTCGAAGCACCTTTCACACAATGGTTCTCGGCTGAAGGTGTATTTCACCCCAAGCCATTCCGAGCTTGGCTAGCGAGTGAAGTTGACATTTTGAGACTTGCGGCGAAGGAAAAGAAGGACGGCAATGATGCCGATCTGTAATTCAATCTAATTGTTCTTTGCGGAGACAATTTAAAGAGTACACACGCAATCATGTATTAGTGTTGCAACGACAGATCTATGGCTTGGGAAGTGCATTCAGCATGTATGGGCTTGCATACTATCAACATCTCTATTCAGAAATATGACCAGGTAGTCTTTGGAATTTATGATTTCGTACATCGCGAATGCTCTTCTGAAACTCATTTAACGACTACCTCGGTAGTACAGGGGTATTATTGATACAGTTATGTCGCTATTTTAGAATTCAAGAGACAAAAGGCACATATCAGAAGGTAAAATAACATATTCAAAATGGCTAAAAGCAGGTCTATATCCCAAAGGTTTTTTTCCAACGTCAATTCCTCAAATCATCCATCATTTTAGTAGAAACATGTTCCAATTTGTTTCCTATGAGGCGGCCTCGAGAGTTCCAGGGCGCTCAGTAGCAGCGGCAGGCTTAACATCATCCACACGGCGGTTCTGGATGAGTCTCTGTACCAAATATTAGAATCATGTCTCTTATATATATATTAAACATATGATGTAAACGATAAAGAAACTTACCAGAAGGTTGCGCAGCAGAACAACAATGGTCACCTTGCCGATAGAGGGAACAAAGATAGAGGCCTTCTCCTTGACCTCAGGGCCGAAGTTCTAAACGAAACATAATTAGTCAAACTAGTTCCCACTTGATAGGCCATAGACATCAAGGCAACATACCTTCTCACTAGAGAAATTGACACAAACGGCACCTTGACGAAGCAAGCTAGTATCAAACTTGTACTTGTCGCCTGGGACACCAGTGATAACAACGTCACACAGTGGCACGACATCCTTCAGCTCAGCACCTTCCAACACTTCAACCTCATGTCTGTGCTTCTTCAGACCCTCACCGCGAGTGAACTTATGAATACCAGTGATATCAACACTGTACACACATGCGCCATCATTAGCCAACAGCGCAGCGAGTGGGCGTCCCACGACCTCTGAACGGTTCACAACGCAGATGGTGTGTCCGAACAGTCTGTTCCCGTATGGCAGGATGGTATTGTAAATGTTCAGGTACTCGAGGATCTTAATGTTGGCCAACGGTGTGCAGGGGAGGAGACATTTCTGGCGCTTGGTTTCGGGGTCAAGGAAACGGACGTTCTGGTACATGTTGAAGATGTAGCGGTGGCTCAGACCCTCAACATCTTTGCCAACATCGACTATCTGTTGTAGGTATTGGTCCTGACGGTTATTGAAGATGGGGTAGTAGACGATAATGCCGTCGACGTCGGAGTCGGTGTTGGCGGCGAGGATGGCTTCTTCGATATCGTCGCGGCCAACTTCGCGAAGGGAGTACTTGAAACCACTGTGAAGACATTAGTGTTTCATGATCGCCTTGTTCAATTGATTTGTGTCTCTAATTAGCATCCTCTATGACTTCTTGGCTGCTTCTGGCCTGGCGATCGTGGCGGTTGCGCTTGTCCCATAGGGAGGGGCAAGTATGAATCATCGCTGGCCGTCTCCCCACCACCATATAGAAGAACGCCATTGAGAGAGCAAATGAGATCCACAAGATACAGATGAGAATACTTACTTCTCTTCGCAGGTCTTCTGTGTCCACTGCGCGTACATCAAGGCAGCCGGGTCACCGTTCGCGAGGAAACCGACCAGGTGCGGCGGCTTCTCGAGAGTCTTGACGCCTTCTTGGACTTCGTCAATCAGACGATTGGCAACATGCTTGGACAGCATAACCTTGCAGGAGGATGGAGGCGCATCTTTAGGAGCTGACATCGCAACGGTAGGAATTGTGGACAACAGAAACTGTATGTATCGCACTCTATATTCACGCGGGGTGGAAGGCTTGACTCGAGAAAAGATTGTTCGCTTATCGATAAGAGATCGGCTGCCGGTTGCGGTGCGCACTTGCCGAGATCGCTGGGGCCGGACTTCGGGTTGTTAGTATGGAGAAAGTTTTAACCAGGGGAGCTGGTGCATCTGACAGCTGTAGAAATGAATGCTCTAGTGATTGTAGATTACTAGTAGAAGTACACAATGACATGTTCAGAAACCATTCAACGTGATGCTGAATATGAACTTCATGTGGCGATCTGGTGTCACCACTCGGGCCGGACCATCGAGGACCCATGGGCTGGTTACATAGGGATAGCTATGCATGGAGCACTTGGTAAAAATATTTACTTAATAAATTAAATAGCACGATGTTTGAACAAATGAAATGAATTGCGGATCCAACATGGAGAGACACATGGAGACCAGACGGAAGTAGATTTTGCTCCTCTCCTCCCATCACGCGCCCCCCGCCGGTGCGCGGAAAAAATCTAAACGTACAGGATATAATCACATTTTGGAAGCCCAGAGTTCATCGAGTTCCAATTTAGTCCCAAAAAAATCTCCACAACGAAACATAACCCCTACCCCGGACCAGTAGAGCCAGTAGACGACAATAACGACAGCCTTACATCGCTACATCCAGGGCGTGAGATCGAAATCCGCCAATGGAAATGTCAATGGACTCGAGAGGAACAGAACGAAACAATTGCCTCAAAATTGTACAAGCTATCTTGTCTATACACATAGAAGAAGTCAGGAAAACAGAACGATCACCATGGACCCCTCAAGTTGTTTTCTTAGCTCACCTATGCGCTGAAAGACTTGTTGAAGGCACCAAGGACCTCCTTCAGCTTAGCCTCAGACTCCTTAGAGACCTGGCCCTCCTTCTCAATGGTCTGCTGGATCTCGGGGTGAGAGCTCTTCAGGTGAGCGAGGAGGTCGGCCTCCCACTGAAGGATCTTGGCGACAGGGATCTGGTCAAGGAAACCGTTGACACCGGCGAAGATGAGGGGAACCATGTCGGAAACGGCCATGGGGGAGTACTGCTTCTGCTTAAGCAGCTCAGTCAGACGCTCACCACGGGCAAGGGTCTGCTTGGTGGAGGCATCCAGATCGGAACCGAACTGGGCGAAAGCGGCGACCTCACGGTACTGAGCAAGGAAAAGCTTCAGGGAACCGGCAACCTGCTTCATGGCCTTGACCTGGGCGGCGGAGCCGACACGGGAGACGGACAGACCGACGTTAATGGCGGGACGGATACCCTTGTAGAACAGCTCAGACTCCAAGAAGATCTGGCCGTCAGTAATGGAAATGACGTTGGTAGGAATGTAAGCAGAGACATCACCACCCTGGGTCTCAATGATGGGAAGGGCAGTCAGAGAACCAGCACCGTGGGTCTTGTTCATCTTGGCGGCACGCTCCAGCAGACGGGAGTGCAGGTAGAAAACGTCACCGGGGTAGGCCTCACGACCGGGGGGACGACGCAGAAGCAGGGACATCTGACGGTAGGCAACGGCCTGCTTGGACAGATCGTCGTAGATGATGACAGCGTGGCGGCCGTTGTCACGGAACCACTCACCCATGGCACAACCGGTGAAAGGAGCAATGTACTGCAGAGGAGCGGCCTCAGAGGCAGTAGCAGCAACAACGACGGAGTACTTCATGGCGTCGTTCTCCTCAAGGGTCTTGACGAGCTGAGCGACGGTGGAACGCTTCTGACCGACGGCAACGTAGATACAGTACAGCTTCTCAGCCTCGTTGCCAGTGGCGTTCCAACGCTTCTGGTTAAGCATGGTGTCGAGAGCGACGGCAGTCTTACCGGTCTGACGGTCACCAATGATCAACTCACGCTGGCCACGGCCAATGGGGACCATGGAGTCGACACACTTCATACCAGTCTGGACGGGCTGGTTGACGGACTGACGGGGCAGAATGCCAGGGGCCTTGAGCTGAGCACGGCGCTTCTCAGTGGCGTTGATGGGACCCTTTCCATCGATGGGGTTACCGAGAGCATCGACGACACGGCCGAGCAGCTCAGGACCAGCAGGGACATCAACCTATTGATTGTAAGTAAGAAGTTTTGTGGAGAGGCCAATATCAAGATTGGCCAGACAGGGGTTATAGAGTGTATTCAACTTACAATCTCACCGGTACGCTTGACAGTCTCACCCTCCTTGACGAGACGGTCGGAACCGAAAAGCACGACACCGACCTGGCCGGCCTCCAAGTTCATACACATACCCTTAACACCGGAAGCGAACCTAGAAATTTGTAAGTTTCCCGAGGTTGATAATGCCAAGACTTTTGGCTATGGCAGGGGTTCACATACTCGACCAGCTCCTCGGCCTGGACGTTGGTCATACCGTGGACACGGGCAATACCGTCACTATTCGATGCATTAGTCTTCTAGAATCGATTGTGGTTGTGTTGGTGGTTGGCGTGGGCGCGTTTGGCGAAATCGTATCCGGTGACCGAATTTTTCCCTCACGACCCTTTACCCGCCCGGGGAGGTGGATTTGACATACCCGACGGACAGAACACGACCAGTCTCGGCGAGGCCAGCCTCCTCCTGAACACCACGGATACGCTGCTCCAGGATAGAGGAAACCTCAGTAGGGGCAGCCTTAGCCTCAGAGGCGTAAGAGCGGACCTGCTTGGAGGCACCGGCAATGGGGCCGGGGACAGCCGCGCGGACCTACAATATGGCGAAAAGTTTGTTAACGAAGAGCTCGGGAGATGTTGTAGTGATCGAAGCATGCTCAATGGGTTGGCGCAGCGAAGGGCAGGGATCCGAGGACCAATCGAGCTCGAATTCGAGATGGAAAAGGTCGGATAGTCGATGGACAGGGCGATGGGCCAGGTTGGAGGGTACTCACCGAGGCGATGCGGCCAGTGGCCTGGACGGCCGCAACGGAGCGGCTAGACTGCCGCAGAGCGTTCCTGAACATTATGAAGGGGGTTCAGAGGATGGGAGGATAAATTCTCTGAGAGGGAGGGATGTAATTGGGGAGAGGAGTTCGGAGAGGAGAGAGAAGGTTGTGGACGGGTGGGAAGGGAGAGCTTTGTCGGGAGGATTGGATTCTCAGGTCTCGCGCTAAACCGCTTTAGGGGGCTTAGTCCCTCCGATGTGGCCCTAGTGTACCTCCACGCTGTTCTCTCCTTTGCAGATGGTACGATGATATAGCTCTTGCCCCTACTAAATTTTTATTTCTTCTTGTATCAAACTTTATGCTGAACACCCTTTCGTATGAATCTAATTTTCCCCTTCTAAATTGTACACGTTGTTACTGTTGGAGGCTGCTCCGAAGACGGGCCAGTTCTTCCCGTTTTTTTCTCTTCGGGTCGCCGGAATCCTTGGTCAGGTGCTTGATTAGGTAATGCGTTTCGTCACGGCAACCGGTCTACAGGTTTAATACGGGGCGCATCATCGCCATATAAACAGTATGCAGCACACATAAGGAGGAGATGTACTGTATGGACCTAGATATGCAGGACACATACAGCGCAATTTCAAGGTACTGGTAACCAATGCCACCCTCAAGTCCTACATATCTCTCCAGCTTCTGTTTCATGGTCGAATAGCACCGTCTTTTATTTCCGACATAAGGACTATCAATTCCAGCCTCTTTCTTTGTGATCTTCCAAAATGACATCAATCTTCCCGGTACCCATAATAACTACAACTTTCGCACAAACAAATAATACACTCCTGATAGCACGCTTCATGCAAGTAAACCTTCCTGATAACCATTCATCGAACGCAAAGCGACCCGACTACCCATATCCACCGTGAACTCCTTCCCGAATAAGAACACACTTCATATGACCAATATGTCGTACCCAGTATCAAGTCGATTTGCCCTTCTTTTTCAGCGCCCGCTCATTGCGAAACTTCGTCACCTCAATCTCCACTTGTTCGTTCATACGCTTCTTCAACTCCGGTCGATATCCAAAGAAGAACAGGATCTTCATCCATACAAACAGCGGTGCCAGCAACACGGCTTGAACGAGGTTATCTAGTAACGCCGGAGCCCGCCCCTCGAAATGGCCGTGTCCCACAAACTGCGCGATCCACGAGATGAGGTGGATTATTCCAGCATAATAGTTCACGACTACCCCGTGCTGTGCGTGAAGGTAATTGCCGTAGACTGCCGAGCCGATCACCAGCGGTGCGTATGAGATACCAGCGACCGGCTCTAGGAGGATGTAGATGAAGGTGTACATGAATGCGCCGATCGTCCCGAAGTTTGCAGGGAGATATTCGACACTCAGAGGCTCGGGGACTGTAAACAGCGGTCGTACTGTGCAGGCCTGTAGACGGCAGGTGTCGCTTGTCTTAGTCTGCTGTTGCCAGGTGGCAGTTGCTATGGTTGGTAATGGTGCACTATACTTACCAGGATAATTCCTGTGAAGAGGAGTAATGGCACACAGACCATGTGAATTGCGACGTTCACCTAGCTCATTGTCAGATTGAAATCTTCAGTTGTCGAGTCGATGGGGAATTGTACCGAATCATGGTGGTAAGCTCCGTACTGTAAAAAAATGGTTAGTCCTCCAGTAATGAAAGTGCGAAGGAGCATTCACGTACAAAGATCAACTGCTTTTCCAGGTTGAGGGCCATTGTATGGCTATCTTGAATTTTGAAGTGGGGAAGAAGTGGACGAGAAATGTTGGGGAAGCCCTGGAGTATAACTACAACGACACTAGCTTGGTGGTACCATTGTTTGGAATGCTGTCATGTGCGGGTTTGGACGGAGACCTCGGATAACGGCACCTTTGTATGGATGATAACGGTCCTCCCAACCTGAATATAAGAACCTTGGAAATAGCATTTAAATGTTGTTAACCAACTCCAAAGATCACCTGGGCAAGGTCCAAGATCCGTTCTCAATAGAGCTCTAAACACCAGAACATCAGAATACTCCATACATTCGATGCTTTCTTATTCCTTATATGACTCGTTTTCCTATAAACTGAATATTTTGCTTAGTATTATTTGTATTATTCAAAATGTTCGACGATAACATTCGACATCTTCGTGCTGAATATTAGTCAATCTATGCAAAGAGTTGAGATATCGCTGCATTGTTACATGGATTGACAAATCCAGGGTTGGGGGCCGCTCAGGCTGTAGTATGGAGTAGGCAGACTAACCTTAACTTGAAGAGAGGGCTTCTGTAGGTAGACACCTCCGCCAGTCACGGTTCCCACATGTGCACAACCTACTACATATACGTTGACCTATCCAGATGTCGAACCACGCACCTGGGCACTCCCTGCAGGCGAAGGTTTGTGGTCATGATGTTCACTGACGTGTATATTTTTTTCTCATGGCTTTTAAACAGTTCCAGTGTTCAAGTCACGCACGGTTTACCCATATCAATAGATGCACGTGTGCCATGATCATAGAGTGGGTTCAAGTTGAACAGGCGATCAAATTATACCTATCATCAATTCCGGGCACTGGCATACATGTGCCACTGGTGGCCATCACTAGTTCATGAAATACATATATAACCTTCCAAGGTTGGAATCTGTGATATGTACGTTATGGTGTATTCTTTCGATTTTTATGACGTTCTCTGTCACATGCAACTTTGTTTGAAGCCTAATACCTAGGTAGTGATACCTATCATTCTATTCAAGTCGGTGATCTACTACATTATTACTGCCGGTTGGGGACAACCTGATTGAATAGGTAAGAACTTCGTTACATGTGTCCATCAAAATCAGAACTTCGATTTTCTAATGGTCAGTGTCTCACGCACAGGTTAGGCAACACAAGAGATATATGGAGAATATCCGACTGCCGTCTTAACATGTTTGCCTAGACTGCCACCTGGAATTTCCTTACTTTTTCCCAGAGGACATGATTTTCATGCATATGTATAGATAGGTTTTGTAGCCTGACCAAGCCCACATGTCACGTGACTCAATACCGACTTAGCTGAACTGCCCGCCATGAACATCATTCCAATCGCCAGCAGCTTTAGTGTGTGCAGCGACCGGCACTCTCAATCGTCGGAGAACTTATTAACTGGTCTTTCAATCCCTTGAAACTTCTCCCAGCGCAGCCTCGATCGGAGCTACCACACGTGCAGGTCATGAGCTAGCAGAGCCAGTCGACAACCTCTGACCCCAATTGACTGCACCGCATCGCTCTGCATTCACGCCCATAGGTTGATATCAGATCTTCGGAAACATTCACTTGCGACAAAAGGGCCAGAGCTTCGACGCTCGGTCGTCCTATCACTTACACACCCATTCTCTCTCTGCCCCGTCATTTTACCTTCCCTCCACCGCCAATTGAACCCAGCCCATTTACAGTCGACAAGATGTTTTTCCTCAAGGAAGAGGCCAAGGTGATCACCTTGCACCCGTCATACTTTGGACCTAACATGCGCGACTACCTCATCACTCGATTAAACGAGGAAGAGGAAGGCCGGTGCACAGGTGATCACTTTGTGATCTGTGTGATGGACATGGTCGACATTGGTGAAGGACGAGTCATGCCGTCTAGTGGGCATGCGGAATACACAATAAAATACCGTGCGATTATCTGGAAGCCATTCCGTGGAGAGACGGTATGTGCGCAAGACTGCGACTGGAGACACCGAGCTAGATCCAAACGGTCTACTTCTGCGAGTTTAAGCTCTTGCTGACATACAAGCCACCAGGTTGATGCTATTGTGACCTCTGTGAAGCCCACGGGAATTTTCACATTGGCAGGACCTCTGTCGGTTTTCATTGCGCGAAAAGTATGGATTTAGAGCATATCTGCCTGAAGATCACACACTAACCTGTATGCTAGAATATCCCCGGCGATATCAAATGGGAGCCAAACACCGTGCCCCCACAATACACCGACCACGCAGATCAAGTCATCGAGAAGGGCACCAGTCTGCGTCTCAAAATCCTTGGTGTCAAGCCTGATGTGGCTGCGATCAACGCCATTGGCACCATCAAGGAGGATTACCTTGGGTAAGTGGAACGAAGACTGCTCTGGCGATTCTAATGCTAACCATTTCTTCTTTATTCTCATAGACCATTGTAATGAGATACGATCCGCATCGCATACCCATATTTTTATTCATCACTTCCCCTCATGATCATACCTTGAAGTGGCACGTAATACTTTTCATCAGATGCCACGGCCCTGCGAGTCAGTCGCATTTATGTTACTACCACAGAACAAATGGTAAAAAAGAACTGGCGATAAAGGCGTTTCACGGGAACTCACACGCCTCAGATTTATGCACGTTTGTGTTGTCAATCTAGATTTGAGCCTTGCGAGTGAAAAGGCTAGATCTGGAGAAAACCCGAACAAAGTAAAAACGAAAAAAAAAAAGAAAAAAAGAAAAAGGAAAAGGAAAGAGAAAAGACACACCGTTGGGTGATTGGATGTTGCGCATTTTGATATGTGCATACGCTTGCTGAAGCTACATAGAATTGGTCTCCCTTATTGTCCGATCCAATCCTCGGGGTTCTTCTCATGGAATGGATTGTCCCTGCGATCCACCGAGTCCAGGGAAGGTTTGGAGCATCTCTGTGCGTGGCATTGCTCCTTTTCAAATGCCAGCGTCTCCCCATTTCCAGAGATATGTACAATATATAACTGAAGAATTTACATCATTGCCAACCCCATCTCCTTTGTCCCTTTTCCTCCCTCCCCAATGTGGAATTTCATGAAGTTTATCTGCCTCCTAGGCATTTGAGTTGCCCGAGAGACGCGGGTCTCGGCTTGCACTGTAAACCGCGGCACTGGGACTCCCCTGGGGCCACCCAGCTGAAACACCGGCGTGTTTTTCTCTGGTTCCCCGTGCGCGTGTTTGATTCGTTTTAGTTGTTTATGTGGTCATTCGAGGTCGATGGATCTGGATCGGCCCAGGTACCCAGTACCATAGTTCACCATAGCAAGTCCTATGGTTGACACGGTATCTGGTACCTGTGCTGCCCGGGTTGTTTAGTTAGACGCGTAGTTGCAGAATCAACACTCTTCATTTCTCTGGTGGATCGCCATTTCCCTTGCAGAGTGCAGTAGTTCGTTCTGCCTGTCGACTCCTTTAGTCTCGGCCTCGACTACATCAAGAAAGAGAGAGACAACAAGCCCGTAATCTCCCATATCCCACCACCCCCCGTCTCGGCTGGTCTCAACTTCCCGCCCCTGATCATCTTCCTTCGGGTGTTTTTCTGTACTTTTCTGTACCCTTTCCCTTGCGTCGTGTTTGACTACTGAAGACCAACGGGTTGAGAAGCACGATGAGTTACTTCCACACTGAGTATCGCAAGTTCTTGGGGAACCCCAGGTCCGCCAAGGTTGCCGACAATGTCTCATTGCTCTATGTCGCCTCTACGACCAAGTTCGAGGGCAGCGACTCGGTCATTAACCATCTGTCGCGCCAATCCGGCATTGTGAAGAAGAAGGCGGAGAACATCATCAACGCGATTGAGGCGTCCGACTCATTGGTGTTGGACATTGAGACGACACTGGAGTTCATCGAAGGCGGCGGGGCCTATCTCCCCTCTTTCGATGATAATTTCCTGGCCGACCGCGTTGTGACCATCCCCACGGTAAATATTCCCCGAGATTCGGATGACTTGCAGCCTCACTAATGCAACTCCCTGCAGCTCCACATCGTTCACTGGAATGCCGAAAACGAGATTCAACAAGTTCGCATCTACTGGGACCAAGGCTCCCTGTTGAAGGAGGTCGAAGTGATCGGTGCGCGCAGTCGCAGCTGGCCTATTCGCGCCGGCTCAGAACAAACTCGCTTGCTGAGATCCGCGGCGGCTGCTAAATCCGCTCCTCCTCCCCTGGAACCCTCCCAGAACGGCTCGAAAGAAGCCCCCGCACGACCTGGCTCCCCTGGAAAGCGTCGCATCAAGGACCCCTATGCCGCCGATTCTCTGTTTGATCTGCTCTCACCCCACAAGGCTGCCGCCGCAAAGGAGTCTGACGGAGATGTTGCGCGACCATCCTCCCCCGGCAAGAAGCACAGAAAAGACCCATACGCCGCTGATTCCTTGACCGATCTCTTGTCGCCCACCAAGCCGGATGATGCGCCTATTCGCCCTTATGCGGCTAGCTCTGTCAAGCCCCCTACTCGCGACTTATCTGATCTGTTCATCGATGAAGAAGCCCCGCCCACTCCCTCGAAGCCCGAGAAAGTGATTGCGCCTAAGGGCGGTGCTGGTAGAGCCAACGAGAACCGTATCTTCTCAGACGAGGACACTCTGGACCCCGACCGTGCTCCCTACAAGTCGAACCCCGCGCGGTTCAACCACTTCGAGCTTGGCGGCGACAACACTGATTTGGAGATCCAGGATGAGCCCAAGCGTGCCAACAATCGCCAGCAACCTCAATGGGGTTTCGATGATTTCACTACTCCCCAGAAGCCTACTCGTGCTCCGCTGAGTGAACAGCAGCAGAACTTTGGCTACAGTGAAACAGCAGAGGATGCTACTCCTCCCGTCCGCCAAGCTGTAGTTAAACCTCGCCGCGACGCAGATGTCCATTTCGAGATGACCGATGAGAAGATGGGCGACGACGATGGCCGCATTATTGGCTCTTACCAGAACCGTGGTAAGGCTTTGTACGAGAACCGCCTCTTTGGCGACGATGGTGAAGCTATGCCCAGCGAGAAAGAGACCAAGAATGCACGGCCTCTGTCAGTTACTTATAACGCTAACCGCCAAAAAGACTTTGATTCCCACTGGGACGTCGAGTCTCCCGAGCCTTCTAAGAATGGAGTTGAGAATACTAAGCCTCTTGGCTCGGACCGCGTGAAAGCTATCAATGCTCTGCAGTCTTCGTGGGAAAACTACCCGGACTCCCCAGCGGTTACCCGCACAACGACATCCTTGCGTGATCCTTCCCGTCACAACCAGCCATCCTGGTCTTTTGGAGATGACGAATAAATAGGCATACGCAGTGCCGTATCTCCATGTCTCTGGGCCAAGACAGGCTCTATGAGACTGATATCCACATTTGTTTTTTTCTATTTGATTGAGCTGTATGACAATGGACGGCCGACTACTTTAATCACGAGCGATGTGTACCGATACCCAGCGAAAACCACCGATGAAAATCAAGGCCAGAGGATACTGTAGGTTGCTGCTGCCTAGTATCCAGGTATGCAGACCGTGGCTGGACTAGACGAGAGATGAATTAGCAGCTCGGTTTTGTTGGTGTTGGTGTTTTGGGGGTCCTGGCCTTGATATCCACTTCCCATTCTTTGTCATTTTTATTTTTCTTTGCTTCTTCAAGGTCTAGCACCGGGCGTGTGTTCCCTTATTTTGAGTTATCTTGTGTATCTTGCTTTGTTTCTTCTATCTGTACAAGACTACCACTACTACAAACGCCTGAATGCGTCGTCTATCTAAACGATCAGCTGATGCATGATTGCTTTTTTTTATTTGCTACTATGGAACTCTGTCAGACTACACTGAATGAATTTGGTTCGTGTTATTGTATTTATTGATTTAGATATTCCCAGAGGTCCTTGGACCTTTCTCGTATATCGATTCCAAGGTTATACTATCACATGGCCGTGTAATTTTGCTCTGCAGAAGCTACTTATTTGCTCCTGCAATGGCCATGTATTTTCCGAAAATTAAGGGATTGGACTTAAGTAGCCACAATTTGTACCCAGAATGAAGAACGCCCATGATGTATCCAACTTGGAACTCCGTACCCATGATCGACTCGTCAAAATGCAATCTCCCCCCTCTTCCCCTTTCGCTAATTCATAATTCCAGTCTTTGTCAAAATAAGTAATTATTCGATATCATCACCGCGTGAATACCGGTTTAACACACGGTAGAATAGGTCAATGAAGATAACTGCCGGTTTTCGTATAGCTTGGTTGGTAGCCACACCGGTGTCACAGTATGCGAGCAAAGTACCCAGTGTCCATGGGTATTTACTGAGTAAATGGCTGTTTTGGTGGTGAAGAAAATCGAAACGAATCCTTGGGATCAGGCCGTGATACTTGGTTCATTCCTATACTTGATGAATCCAAATTATATTTGAGCATTTGGTCACGGACGCCATCGTCCCAGGAGATATCTGTCGTTTGAATGTCCTCATTGACCTTTTCGACGATTTCCAATGAGCTGAAACAAGAGCCACCTGTTACATCTTCTTGACTCGGCTCTTCCCCATAGGATCTCTCGCTCAAGTTGAAATCTTTTTCCTTGTCCTATAAAGCATCGATTAGATGATATCTTCACCAAGGATCTATTTTTTCTTACCAATAGAGCCTGGATCCGCCTAGCCATTCGTTTTGGTACAATAATCTGTACTTCTCGTAATAATTCCTCATATTCATTTAGCCGGCGTGAAAGGCAACTTATTGTTCTATACCATACGTTCAGTTTTGCTCCTATTACCATAGATCGAAGTTAACACCAGGCGCGTGTATTACTTCTTTAATAACGATGGTCAACTTACCTATTTGTTTTCTCCCGGATAGCTAACGGGTACACGCATGCCGTCTTGGAATCCTGGCATAATTTACACACGGGCGTATCGCCACTGCATTTTGTTTTTCGAAGTCGACATGATTCGCAGGCCCGGGGGACTCGCCTGCTATGCCTGGGTGCGGCGGAGGTTCGTTGGCGAGGAATTGGTACCTTTGCATTCGATTTCGAGACGGCCCTTGGCGGCGGCGGTGGTAGTGACTTTTCTGTTGGTGATTGTAGCAGGTCTGCGACTGAGAGCCCGGTGGTACTGGGTCTGGATGTAGATGATACGGAGGAGAGATCGGAGAGATCGCCGGAGGATTGGGAGGCAAGTCTTGTCATTTTATTGCTCGATGGCAAAAATGGGCTCAGGAACTGGTTCTATTTGACAGGCCAATAGTGAAGAGAATTGAGACTCGAAATGTTAGGAGATTGTTTGATCGACAGAGTCCACTTGATGGATAAGACATTAAAGTTGTCTGCTTTTATCTGCATTCAACCTGGATGATAGCCCAAGATACTTCGTTTTGCAGAACAAGGATAATACATGCAATATCAAGAAAAATCAACCGTTCACTTTGTCAGCCGATCTTTTGTTGGGTATGTTGATCTCATTCCTGGTCAACCGCTATACAATCCGGTTTCGCGTTGATCCCCGCTTAATCATACTTGATCACAACAACGTCATCGCTGGGTTGAGTTTGATTTCCCCAACTTTTCTTTCCACGAATAGAATTGAACCATTCCGACGTGTTTTTGGCGAGAATTAAACGAGTGGAGTCGGTGATTGACCGGGACGCTCTCCCCCTGCTTTCCATTGGAAGATCTCGAGATGTCTACATACAACTGTCGTACGGACAAGGGGGTGTGGTTAGCGCATCCACTGAAATAGTGGAGCCTGAGGCTTGACACCTGCTAAATGATCTGCACTAAATATTATGTACAATATGTCAGTTGATTGCGGCTGGGGAAATAAGACAATTCAACATTCAAAGAACATACGCCTCAAAGAGCGCTGGGGATCCCTGATTTTCGCTCCCTTTTTGACTGTGGGACCAATATTACGTTGGATACCTATTAAATGTTGAAACTTTCCTCGCGATGACGATAAAAATTTGGTGTTCCTAGAAGTTCCAAAGCTTGACTGTCCCTGTCCATGCCATGTTCAAGTTCTTGTATAGTTAAACACTTGAATGTTTTTGATTTGTTTTGAAATCTAAGAAAGAAGAAATTAGTAGTAGATAAAAGCTCAATAGGCCCGATCGCATGAAAGTCAACCGTATGTTATTTGCTTCCATCATCCATGTATCAGTATAGTATTGACCAAGCAATGGCTATGAACACTATGCCCAGTATAGTTTCCATGCAAGCCAAGGTGCCACCAAGCAGGGACATCTGCTTACTTTAACGTATGACGTGTGATGTCATTCCAGAGCAACCATCTGTCAACTGGAGCAAGGCTCGATGGCAAATTGCTTCTCTTCCTCTGGTGAGCTCTTCAACTTGAATGGGGTATCTTGTTTCAATATTGGAAGGGCATAACGGGCTTGTACCCAATAAAAATCATTTTTTTCCCTCATGAGCCCTGCTCACATGCATCATTTTTCTGGTAGTATGCTTGATTAGTACGAGTCGCAGTAAACGTAGTATATTGCTCGGTTCAAAAAATGTTCTCTACTAGGTAGTACTAGTAGTAGAAAACAACTTGAAAACGGCTATAGGGCAACATTTAGATCTTCAAAAAATGTCTAACAGCCCCAAAGCCAACGATACGATCTATGAAAAAGCATGCTAAAAATGAGTAGCCCGTTCAAAGCGATAGGCCTTGGTTTTATATTTGGACCCACCTCGACATATAAATGCCCTCAAGGTTGATTCCGAACCATACCTTTATGGCAGAAGAAGGTTCTCGGGTTAAGCATTGGTAAACGTGCGGTGTGTGGGGGACATATGTCGTGAAATGCGCTTCATGTTCATCGTCGGTTTCACCCCGGGCCAGACAACGGGGCTGGGCGCCGAGATGAGTCACAAGAATATGGAGAATGGCCAATCTCACCAATCATAATGCCGGGTCAAGCATATAAACCTTAACTAGCAGAGGAAAATGCATGCGATGATCACATTAATTTTCGCGCCCACGATCCTGCAAACCCCATTAGCTTCCTTTGATTGGTTCTGAAGCGCCCAGGATAATTGAGAACATCAATTTCCGAGCAATTGAGAAATGCTGTGAGGTATCCCATTCCTCGCGTACAAGGCATAAAAATTCCAGAGCTTTAGACATCCGCAGGTACGATCTCCAGCCCGCTGAGGTCATCATGGTGATAAGAGCCTAAAACGGAGATAGCGACCGATTAATCATCCAACCCCCCATTCTAACATCTCTGGGAGTCCTTCTCGTGTTTCAGTTTTCTGCTCTTTTGCAGACCCTTGGAGGGCATCACAGCCAGGTTCCATCACTGAACGACGTCGCTAGCATTTGCTGCTATCCCAGCCTTTTTGGACCCCACGCTCGTAGAGCCTAGCACGATCCCAGGACCCATCTTTAACCCCTCTTGCGATAATCTGGAGCTTCGCCCACTACGCTCTCAGCTTGTTGCGCCCAGTCGACCTGCCACTCAAATTGTGAAAATTCGCCAGCTCTCACACACAAATTAGGTGCGCATAACTCAACCAGACCTGTACTGGATTTGCGCACCATCTCCGCCACGAGCAAAGTCAGGCAGCCGAGAAACCGCGCGTACTTTTTGAACTCGCGAATATCAGGGGCCAAGACAGAAAAAAGGTGCACACAGAACCTCTCAGCACTGAAACACGTGGAAAGGAAGCTGTTGATACCTACGTTCTCGCTTTGTCTTTTGAGAGCGCATTTATACGATAAAGTCAAGAGGAAGACTGGGCTTTGCAAATTCGACTACTGAGCTGAGAGACCAGTCAGAAGAACCGAACAGGCCCTTGAACATCCATTAAGAGCCTGTGTCTCAAAGCAACGATATTTGCTTGCGCCCGTAAGGACATCCCCCCCTCCCTCCGAGCCCACACAATCTACATCGGCCTCGTTCGGCCCCTAAGCCATTCACGACCAAATATGACACCCACACCGCCCTCTACCTCTTCCAGCGTAGGTGCGCACTCACCAGAATTTAGAGTAATTCGCAAGCGCAACCGAGTTCCACTATCTTGTGCTCCCTGCCGCCATAGAAAGTGAGTATCTATCTGCCCGGGTTCTGGCCCCCAACATACTTCTACCCTCGACTTACCTGGTGAAAGATTTTCAGTGCTAATTGCGAATCAATCCCCACAGACTGAAATGCAACCGCTCGCACCCATGTGAAAATTGCGTCAAACGGGGCGATGCGAACTCATGTTCGTATGCGCAACCAAGTGGGCGGAAGAAGAACTTGCCACAGCAGACAACACCGACATCACCAGATGACATGCAAAATCGTATCGATCGACTAGAGGGCTTAGTTCTGTCGCTGATGACAAATGGGAACCAGGCTGCTGGCCCAGCTGCGGCTTTGGCTGCGATATCTGGAGATAGCAGTGTAGGCTCGACGGGACTTTCTAACGAGCTTGATCTTGATGATGACATCCCCGAGGGCGCGGAGGAAAGTGATACAGAACAAGTTACAAAGTCCTTTGGTGTAATGAAGATGGACAACAACAAGTCCTACTACATCAGTGAAGCCCACTGGGCCTCTGTTCTGAATGATGTAAGTTTTTGCTCCCTTTTCTGAAGACTGAGCGTTCAATCTCTAATGCTTCCTGGAACGATAGATCACCGAGGTACGGAATTTCTTTGCAACACATAAAAAGCAGCTCGAGGAACAAGCAGAAAAGGTCAAGGCGGCTCGTCCACGCACTGACGTTCCTGAGTCCACTTTGCTGTTCGGGGTGATGAAACCTCTCAGTCGCGGAGAGATCATGGCTTCTATACCTTCGAAATACACGACCGATCTTCTTATTGCTCGATATTTCAACACTTATGACCCTGCTACACATATCCTTCACGGGCCCACATTTCAATCTCAATACAACAAGCACTGGGAGGATCCCTCCAAAACTGAACTTGTCTGGATTGCGATGCTGTTTGCTATGATGAGATTGGCCATGCTTTCATTTCATCGAGAACGAGATGAGCCGCCTGAGTTCAGGGGCAAGGCAATGGATATGGCTAGCTCATTCCGGAATTCAGTCGCCCACTGTATCAGTCTAGCGGACTTCACAAAGCCACATCCGTACCTCATCGAGTGTCTTGTATTTCATTTGAATGGCGATTTTTCACAGACCCGAGAAGCAGATGTATCTGTATGGATCTTGACGGGGCTGATTGCCCGTCTAGCCATGAGAATGGGATATCACCGCGATTCAAAAATGTTTCCCAACATCACCCCTTTCCAAGGCGAAATGCGGCGTCGTGTTTGGTCTATCGTTCGGGTTTCAGATTTGTTGTTTTCTTTCCAGGTCGGCATGCCAAGCATGCTTCGAGCCGACGATACCGACACTGAACTTCCACACAATCTCTATGATGACGACTTTGAAGAAGATTGCAAAGAACTCCCACCGTCTCGCCAATTAAGCGAGCCAACACCAATTTCGTACTTGATTACCAAAGCCCGCCTAGTGTTTATCTTTGGTCGAGTCAACGAGCATGCTGCTTCTACCTCAAAGAACTCATATGATAAGACGATGGAGCTTGATGCTGAGCTTCGTCGCGCGAGGGACCTTATTCCCGAACACTTGCGTGTTCGTCCGATAGAGGAATGTCAACTGGACCCAGTGCAGTTGATTATGTCTCGTCACTCAGCAAGTATAGTTTATCACAAAGCCCAAATTGTTCTACATAGGCCATACCTGGTTCGTGCGCGGGAGAATGCTCGCTTCACCTATTCTCGACGAACATGTATCGATTCGGCCATGGACATGCTTAGAGCACAATCTAATCTCCACGCGGAATCGCGGAGCGGTCGTCTTGCCGGACGTCACAACTTGGTCACTTCTTTGTGTTCCTCAGACTTCCTCTTAGCGGCTACCATTGTATCTCTTGATCTGTACCAAGGGTATCAACTCCAAGCAGCAGCTCGGCCGTCCGATGATGCCTACACATGGGGTCGTGAGCGCCGCGAGGAGATGATTGCAGCACTCCAGCACTCGAAGGAGATCTGGGATGAGCTGCGTGATGAAAGCATGGAAGCATGGAAAGCTAGTAGTATTCTTGGTGTCATGCTTGGCAAACTGCATAGCACACTCCCGGGCCTTGAGAGCGGCACCGGGGGCGCCATGTATGAGCCCCAGGACGAGAAGCAGAATGCTGCTATGACACTTGGTTTATTGAGTAGCGGAATGAGCCCGATGAACCCGGGACCATCACCATTCTCGGATCCTGCCATGAGAATGACGGATTCACCAATGCCTGCCGGCATGATGGGCATGGGCGCGGGAGCGGGTGTCTCGGCTGAAATGCCAAGCGGTCCTCTTTCACCATTTAGCAGCATGTTCGGTCAAATGCCGGACATGCAAGCCAACCTTGATTGGGTAAGTCATTGCCATAAAAAACTGTCAACATTAGGTATGCGAATGCTCGAATCTTGAATGCTAACTCTCTTTTCAGGACGCCTGGGATACATATATTCAGAATCCTACACTTGATACTTCAAATCAGTTCTGGCCCATGATGGACCCATCTGGCCAAACTCTACAGCCTGCTGGCCTTTCACAACCCGCAGTAGCTAATCCACTTGACGCAACACGTATACCAAGTGGAGTGCCCCCCATGCCGAACAGTGTCGGCACAGGACGGGTGCCAAACATGTTCTCGCCATCTCCAAATAGTGAGAGTAATGGATCGTCTATGCCAGGTTTCACACCAATGTCACAAGCAAGCAGCAACGGTCGAAGCCAAGGGTCAATTTAAGCAGGGGGTCGTTCCTTTTGAAACTGAGCTTTAGGTCTGCTGATCTTTCGTTCTCTGCTATTATCATTGAATTTATCTGCCTCACGGATTTCACGGTGTCTTGAAAATGGATCGGGGATCATTTTTGCCTAATACCCCCTCTCATCAGTTTTGTTTTGTTCTAATGGGAGGATTGTTCTATATGATGGAATTTTTGGTTTTTAGAAAAGTACCCTAGGTCGTTATAACGCTGGATCTACTGGTTGTTGATTTCGTCGAGAGTTGCGATGGTGCATAGTTATATTTCTCTGTACTATATCTGGGCCTTGATAGTAATAAACTCCCCTCTCTAGATAACTGCACATCTTCAGTCTCAAATAAATTTCTAGGTGGAATCAATACATTGTGGTGCTTCGTATACTTCCAACATTATGCCCAACAAGTCCGTTATCACCACGTGACTTTATCGCTCCCCAGAACTTTCGGATGCGCGCAAGTCCGCGCGGGTTTCGACTTCAGAACACAGATTGAATCTTAACGACGAAGCTGGCTCTTCCGGCTTAAGCGTTTTCTCAAGATGTATGTTTGATCTGAATCTCAGAAATTTCTCTCGATGATTAACGCATCCCCCTCCCCCCGATCATGCACCGATTTAAACCTCGATCCCAAACTCGATTAAGGGCTTATATGCTGATTCATTTGCAGGCATTCCCTTCGCCGGACCTCCTCAAATTTCCTTAGGTCGTCGCCCTCACATCCTGCTGTGGTATCACGATTACAATTCGCTCATTCTCTCTCTCGCTCTATCACTCTCTGCACTCCGACACTCTTGATTCCCACTCGCCTTGTCCGCTGGAAATCCTCTACGAATAAACAGCCAAGCGATCCGCAACAAGAACCAAATTTTCTAAAGCCGAGTGAAGACATCCCGTCGCTCGCTTCAGCGCTCAAATATACAGGCGAATTCAGGTCAGAAGATGATCTTACGCCCGAAGAAAAGGAAGCATATCGTGTCATGGATCCAGAATCCGAAAAAGATGATGTGGATTATATGGATCTATATGCAAGGTCGAGAGCTGTAGACGAGGATGCAGAAGTGGTTGGCAAAAGGAAAGAACGATTCCGGCGCTTGTATGAACAATCGAAGCCGAAAGATAAGGGAGTTTCGACGACATCAGAAGCAGACTCCAACACCACGTACACAACAGCCTCCACGAGGCCGCCTATTACCCATGTTCCTCATGAGACAGTCTATGTTGGAAATTTATTTTTCGATCTTGCTGCAGAGGACTTGAGGGCGCATTTCGAGCAGTTTGGAACTGTACTCAGTGCGACTATTGTGCATGATAACCGTGGAATAAGTAAAGGGTAAGCAGAAATGCACACGCCTTGATATATCCGAGGTATACTTGAATTAAAGTAACACCAGTACTAATGCATATATAGATTCGGCTATGTCCAATTCTCAAGCGTCGAGGAAGCAAAAACAGCAGTCGAAAAACAACACATGCAAGTTCTTGGTGGCCGCCAAGTCGTCTTACAATACGCACGGAACAATATCAAACCAGTTCAGGAGGACAATGATGCTACAAATACAATTTACGTTGGCGGTATTCCCTATGAGCTGACCGATCGAGACCTACAAGACCTCTTCTCAGATGTGGTGAACGTTTTCGATGTTCGTATTCCGGCCGACAGGCGCTCGGGTATGATCCGTGGCTTTGCACATGTGGAGTTCCTTAATGTCGAGGCAGCGCGTATAGGCAAGGAGGTCTTGTCAAGAAAGGCGCCATACGGGCGGAAGATGAAAGTTGAATTTACCCATCGGCTGAGGAGGGGAATGTTGCATTCGGAACAGTACCGTGAGCAAGCGGCTGAGAAGGCGAGGAGGCAGGAAGAAGAAGAAAGAAAAGAAGAGGTGGCTCATAGGGAAGAGTAAGCTCTGAATTGGCAAATTGCTCTTAGTGTAGCGGCCTCTTCTGGCCCTGCTTCAACTGATACCCCCTGACGCGTTTTTGAAAGACAAGATGGCCAGGAAATTACCAGACTCCCGTGGTTGTATATTGTGATGACCGTGTACTATATAATAGACTGTATAATATTACTGGAACTGTTCATAGATCTCAATTGCCAGGGCTTCATTAGCCAGGGCTTCATTAGCCAGCTAAATAACCAATAGCCCCAGGCTCGCCCATAAAAACATCAGCCTCATGACCAGTACTCGGGCCCAAAGCCTCGTAATCAACCGCGCTATGCGCCAACAAAGATGGAGCGGGGAAGAGATTCAGCTCATATATGAAGCCCCTGCAAATCCAATTGCATAATTACACAAAAGGAGAATACTCCTCACTTACAACCTACTGATAGCATCCCCATAAAGCTCCAAACAGCCCATCGACATGTCATTCAAACTTGAGCTAGTTCAACCAACTGATTTCTTCAGCGTAATAAAAGCAGAGCGTGACGCATTCGAGAGCCCCTTGCAATCCATCATGCGGCTCTATGGACCCATAATCGACAACGATAGGGGAAAAACGATATCAGACACAGCTCAACGAGCAGAAAAGAGTTACACAGAACAAGCTTCAGCTTCCAAGTCAGAATTAAATTCCCAAACAACATGGATCAAAGTTGTGTCAGTCAACGAAGATTCAAAAGAGCCCAAAGAGCCTTCAGACAAGATCCTCGCCGGCGCAGAATGGATCATCCACAGAGAAGTCACAACTACGCCACAATCTACAAATGAAGAGATCCAGTCTCTAGCAAGTCGGCACCCAGAAGGAGGCGCCCGGATATTTGCTGAAGAAGCCTTTGCCGTTCTCCGAGCAGCAGAAGCAGAAGCAAAATCTCAGTTTCCTGCTGGGAAAACTTATATGTCTCTTGGTAGTTGTTTCACCGTACTGGAGTACAGGAGACGAGGTCTTGGAAGTTTACTTATGGAGTGGGGTTTGAAAGAGGCCGATGAGATGGGCTTGGATATTTGGATTGAGGCTGCACCGTCCGCTGTGGCATTTTATGAGCGGTTTGGGCTTTCAAGGGTGAAGACTGTTGAACTTGATCTGGAGTGCCCGGGTGGTCTTTCGGAGGATGAGAGGGTGCAGTGGGAGGAGACGAGAGATTATATTTTGCCTGTTACTGTTATATTTATGTGTCGGCTTGCTAAAAAGCACATGCACGATGTTTGAAGATATTACCTAAAAGCATCATATTTCATTTGTGAATTAGTACCTACATATATATACTGCTACATACATACCACTACCTAGTAAATGTTATCAATCAATGTTCGGTGGCAATAAAAATACTTGAGCCGCGGATACACCACCTGGGCATTTGCAAGCACATGGGGAATCCCAATTGAAGATGTACCTAAATTATGACATCTCGCAGGAGCAGGATAAATGTGTTTATGAATCTTTTGAGCTAGATCAAATACAATTCTAGGTTTTCCAATAGTATACATGTAAATCATATGAAGTACATAAATTCCGGGGGAAGATATAGACTCATAAGGTTCCAACGTGCACAAACTTATGTCGGTACTTATCTCCTTCCGAGGAATTGGGCGGGGTTTATCTACTTCGCGTCGTTCTGGAGCGGCCTTGATTAATAATTGAACTGGGCGCTATTTTGCAGCCAAAAAGAGCATCAAGAAAAATGATAGTAATTGAATTAAATGAATATTTTCTCATGATTTTCAGGGCTTCAGTAAACCAATGTTTCAGTAGTTTCATCGTCATTTTCCCATTGTATAAACGCCGCCACGTGACCTCCGGGGAACCTCGGCTGACGGAGAGCGAGTTAGCGCAGTCAATTAGTGAGCGATCAACCCCACGCCAATATCTGGGGCATTGCTTCTCCATTCTCTTCTTTCTTGTGCATCTGTCTGCTTGCAATTATTGTTGCAATATACATCTCCATTTGTGACATTTTACTTATTTTACGCATTTGTCCCCCTTACGTTTACTTCTTACCCCGCAACACATCACCATGTCCTTCCTCGGTGGCGCGGAATGCTCCACGGCGGGAAACCCTCTGACACAGTTCACCAAACATGTCCAAGATGACAAGTCTTTACAGCGTGACCGGCTGGTCGGCCGTGGACCAGGCATGCAAGAAGGCATGCGATCCCATGGTATGATGGGCGGACAAGACCAGGTGCGTGTGTGCAACAGCCCATTCGTCGTTTCCCGAAAAGCGTCAATACCCCCCGAAGACAACTAACCATGATCCCCTCTCTGCGGGGGCTTTCCAGATGATGAATGATTTTATGCAGCAACCAGGAGAACAATTAAATGGACCTTCCCCACAACCCTTCGCCATGGAGCACATGCGCCGCGAGCTCGAAAACTTCCAGACTGCCTCGCCCCGCACGGGCTCCCCCGGTTGGGCGGCGGAGTTCGATGCCGGTGAGCAGGCCCGTATGGAGGCTGCTTTCCCCGGCGCACAGATGAACAATGGATCTGGGTTTAACCCGGCAGAATTTGCCCGGTTCCAGCAGCAGAATCGCATGGGCATGCCGCAGACTTCGAGCCCCGCTACTTCAGCGAGCCAGCCCATGATGTCAGGTTATCAACGACCGATGGGAATGGGAGGCATGTACGGCGGCATGGGTGGAATGGGAATGATGCGGCCGATGGGCGGCATGGGTGGGCCCATGATGCAGCAGCCCATGGAGGGTCAGACGCAAGACAAAGGCAAAGGTCGAATGGTGGAGCTGGATGATGAGAACTGGGAGGCACAGTTTGCAGAGATGGAGACTGCTACCGCTGGAAATGAGACGCAGACAGATGAAGAAGCGAATGCAGCTATGGAGGCGGAGTTGAATGAGCTGGACAGGTCAGTCCCCACCTCCAATGATGCCTTTGAGTCCGTATGGCAGCGAGCTGAAGCTGAGACCGCGGCGAGCAGAAAACTGGCGGACGATTTTGAGGTTACAGATAGTGTCCACGTCGGTGATATGGGTGATTGGGAGGGCTTTGACAGTTTGAACACACGATTCCGTGATCCCCAACTGGGCGATTACATGTTTGAAGAAGATAACATGTACCAATCAGTGACCAATCCGTTCGAAGAGGGTGTCAAGATCATGCGAGAGGGAGGTAACCTCTCACTGGCAGCTCTCGCTTTCGAGGCTGCTGTTCAAAAAGACCCACAGCACGTGCAAGCGTGGACAATGCTGGGCTCAGCGCAAGCTCAAAATGAGAAGGAGTTGCCTGCAATCCGGGCTTTAGAGCACACACTCAAGATCGACCCCGGCAATCTGGATGCATTGATGGGTCTGGCTGTTTCATACACCAACGAAGGCTACGATTCTACAGCCTACCGTACACTGGAGCGCTGGCTGTCCCACAAATACCCATCAATTATTGACCCTAAGGAAATCTCCGGCGATGCAGACCTCGGATTTACAGACCGCCAGCTCCTACATGAACGTGTCACAGAGCTCTTCATCCAAGCAGCACAACTATCTCCTTCAGGTGCGCAAATGGACCCTGACGTCCAAGTTGGGTTGGGTGTACTGTTTTACTGCGCCGAAGAGTACGAGAAGGCCGTTGACTGCTTTTCTGCTGCCCTCGCTTCCACCGAGTCCGGTACTACCAACCAGCGTGAACAACTGCATTTGCTCTGGAACCGTCTTGGTGCCACCCTCGCCAACTCTGGCCGATCTGAAGAAGCCATTGAGGCCTACGAGCAAGCTCTTACCATCAACCCCAACTTTGTTCGTGCCCGTTACAACCTCGGTGTCTCCTGTATCAACATTGGCTGCTACCCAGAAGCTGCGCAGCACCTCCTCGGCGCTCTCTCTATG
Organism: Talaromyces sp. PF30-5; assembly: GCA_023626375.1. Classification (NCBI taxonomy): domain Eukaryota; kingdom Fungi; phylum Ascomycota; class Eurotiomycetes; order Eurotiales; family Trichocomaceae; genus Talaromyces; species Talaromyces sp. PF30-5. The sequence goes on along the minus strand of JAMAGU010000006.1, from coordinate 350,621 downwards.
CACCGCGTCGTCGAACAAGAAGGTCGCGAGCGTGCCCGCGAGATTATCGGTGGCGGTGATGCTCCCGATGGCCTGGATGATGAGCGTCTCGAGCGCATGCTGCACATCAGCCAGAACCAAAGCACAAACCTGTACGACACACTCCGTCGCGTCTTCAGCCAGATGGGCCGACGTGATCTGGCCGACCAGGTTGTTGCCGGTATGGACGTGAACATTTTCCGCAAGGAATTTGAGTTTTAATAGTTTTATATCCCGGTAAATTACGTTGCTTCTTGATGCCTTTTGGATTCTTGTCTCTACTTTGGAAATGGAAAGGGAAATGCTACGCCGGCAGGGCCTGGCTGCATTTATTTATTTTTTTGAGAACCTCAACTTGCCCAATAGAATTTCACGACCAATTTAAGACCTAAATCTTATTCTCTCTACTTGATTTTACTCCGAAGTAACTATTTAAACGGGTGGAATGGAGTTCGGTTCATCAACTCATCCACCACCTTCGCAACAGCGATTGCTTTCTCTTCGCCAAATCGCCCGCCCACAATTTGCACTGAGACAGGCATTCCATGTACAAGTTCAATATCATCTGTAACAGCTCTAGTTAGTATAAAATATTCCTTAAATGACTGACTTAGATACTTACACTGCGAATGGTTGTATGCATCAGACTTGTTTCGGGCCTGATGACCTTCCCAATCTGTGTTCTTTCCACCATCAAGCGCTCGATCTGCCTTAGTAACAGGCATCGTAACAGAAGCATAGTTGAGTAAGTTCCACGTCCCAGTATATCCAATCCACTGGCTACTCTGAACCCATTCCTTCGGTTTATATCCCACCCATGGGATAACAGGCATCAGGAGGGCATCGATCCCCGAATCAAGCCATTGCTTAAGCATTGAAGACGAGAGAGCGTGTTTTTCTGCTTCAATCTGTGAAATAATTAGTTTGTTTTCCAGCCACACGGCATTCTTACCCGGCGTAATCTTCCGATCAAGTTGTTACGCTGGGTCTCTTACCTTCTCTCTTCCCTCGAGCGTCAACATGTTTTGTTCTGTGCCCACAAGCATTCCCTCAATTAGAGGCTCATTTACTATCTCGCATAACTTGCGACAGTGAACGCCTCCCTCGCCTAATACAGCCCTATGCCACATATCTGTCGCTACCACATGCAGTGATGGGTCCCATTCAATCACTGATTATGATGTAAGCTTCTAGAGCAATGTCAACATGAGAAATAATTTACCTTCGTGTCCAGCCGCGCGCAATGCATTGACTGTCTCACTCATTGCACGCGTCACAGGAGGTTGTGGTTTAACAACCCCATCGTCGATCACAACGCCGATTCTCAGTTTGCGGTCTTGAGGTGGAGTTGCAAGTTCTTTTCTCCATGGAATGGGAATTGCAGATGGGTCGATATTCCAGGGATTAGACTCTAGAAGCTTTTCCATGAAATATTCTGTTGTTGCTAGTGAGGATGCCATAGGGCCGGCGACAGGCGGAACAAGATATAGCTGATGTGAACTGAAAACAAGTCAGCAAAGGTATTTCCATGACATAAGATTGGTCCGAGTCCCCTCCAGTATGAGGAATTAGCAGTCGAGAAATTAAACCGGGAGTCCTACAATGAGCAATCCCATGGCACTCGTCCTGTCGTTGGGAAGATAGAGTATAGTCCTTGCAATGCAGAGGGGACTCGGATCGAGCCACCGATATCTGTGCCAATTCCAAGAACGCTTCCTCCACAGCCAACGAGAGCTCCTTCACCTCCACTACTCCCGCCAGAAATAAGTTTGTTGTTGAAGGCGTTGTAGGATTGTCCAAAAACATTGTTATAGGAATCGGCCATCTAATAATGAGTGATCGAGTTGGTTAAAGAAAGTCCACCAGTATGTAGTACTAGTAGTACAGCAATACAGCAAAGTACATATTTTTGCGATAGAAACATACCATTAGAGCCTGTGGAACAGCTGTCTTGACATATGGAATTGCTCCCATGGATTCAAGCAACAGAACAATTTCACTCGAGAACTTGGCTGGCTTATTTATCAGACCGACCCAGCCTAGCAAGAGATATTAGATTGAGAATCATGTTCGAAATATAAGATAGCCGAAACCTACCGACAGTGGTATCGAGCCCCTCTATATCAAAGCGATCTTTAATAGAAACAGGGATTCCATGCAAGGGTCCTACAGTTTGCCCTGTTCGGGCAAGATGTTCATCCAGCTCCTGTGCTCGTTTTAATGCCTTATCAAAGCATATTTCCGTGAGACAGTTAATCAGCTGCTGCGCAATTGCTGCACGTTTACAGAATGCCGTTGTCAGCTGGAGACTTGTCACTTGACGTGAGGTAGTTAGAGAGACTAGGTCTTGGATATCGGGCGTTTCTGTCCATGCTAGCTCGTCGGATGAAAGGATACCACTGGTGCGGATGGCATCAATGCTTGATAGAGGAGGATTAGAAATGACCGAGTCTGGAAGACGCCATTCGGTGGGGATAAGAGCTTTCTGTGCTGCTCTTTTCTCTAAGACGGCGGGTTTCCAATGCGGGACTATGTTAGACGTCATGGTTGGCCTTTTGGGTGAAATGGGATCGTCGACAGATAATGATGGCTCGATATGAAATATAGTAAATGTTTGGGAAGATAGCTCGCTCATATAACCATGGAAATGGAATTTCAATGTAACTTCGAGGTTCCTTCCCCTCACTCTTATCAATCCGAGTATCTGTGCTCAAGCCATGGTGAGGGGGTGTGATCCTGAACCGGGTAATTGGTGCCGGATCTGATAATGCAAACTTCCGAGGTTTTCATAATTGACTTCAAAGTAGAGACTGGATGAAAAAAAAGGTGTATTTGAATGTATTTTTATACCTTGTCCTGCCTATCTTGATAGCATAATGGTTCTGCTTCACCACCCGTTATGTTTGCCGGTAGCCTTGTTTGTAGTTCTTCAACCTTTAAACCTTGAGCTCGTTAAGCCCAAAGATCCACATAAGAGGCCATGGTCAAGCACGGAATATCTCGTAGCTGTAAGACATGCAAAAGGTGGCGGTCCAAGCACTTGAGCACTTGAGGTACGTGGGGATAAAGTTTCCACTGATATTGAGGTACGTCGTACTGACGGTTGACTTGCAATTCAGTGCGATAAAAGCCGATCGGTAGGGCATTTACACATATTCAGTGCAATTCAATAGAGAGAGGAAACATACCAACAGCCATAAAACAGACATGCATACGTTGTGCAAAAGCTCACACGGTTTGCTTTGGCTACCAAGATGAAGCAACGTTGAACTTCCGCCGTTATGAACCACCACCAGCTAATTCGGCCATATATCACAAGGTAGAAATTGCACGAGATCTAGTAGCTCAATCAAAATGGAAGACTCAAAAATTCAGATCGCTAATATCAAGCAGGGGGCCGAGCATGTACCATTCCAGCAGATGGAGGAGAGTCACGTTCTCATCTGGGCAGGAATGCTTCTACAATCATCATTGCCGGGCACATAATCTGCACTCGTTGACCAAAATAAGTTGGTCTTGGGGTTCCTCTTTCCATTGCTAATGCATCATCAGTTTCAAATTGTTAATGTTGACAGTCCATACCGAATGTCTTCAAGTACTACAGCACAGGCGATAATTATAAGCGCGAAAAAAGAAGAAAAAAAAAAAAAAAATCCCTCATTTGGACTTCCTTTACCGGCAAAAATCATGATCTGTTTTCATAATTATAAAAGCACTTTTAATAATTTTCAGCGCTCAAACCAAGGCCTCTTATTAACCATTCTCATATCTTTTCTTCTCCCTACACCTTTGCTTATTTCTCACCCGCGATGATATCCATCATGCTCCCCTGCATGCTGTATTGAATATTTTACTACTACTCATCTCAATGAATGTCCAAGAACTTGAGTAGATACAATTCAATTGTATCATCTTTAGATCTTAATGGTACATGCGAAATTTCCTTCCTGCTGGCGGCTATCCCCAAGCCAAATTGGTTAATACTGGAGTTTGCCCCACTCGGAACGCTAACCCAATACAGAACACAAAGTAGAACTTTAGGCAGCCTCAGACAAATCATCCCATTCACCGACTGTTTGCTTTGTATGATGTGGTGCTGTTCATAGGAAGCGTAGTCGGTTTGCAGGGAAACTTCTCACTGGGGTGGTTACAAGGATTGGGCAGCTGAGCTCATGCAAATATTGTACATTAGTTACAACTTTATGGTATCTATCTACACCGTCATCAACATGCTGGCATTCTTGTACCAGGTCAACAGCGGGTTCTCTCCATTTCTTGTCTCTGTGTCCTCAATATAAGCCCAGCGGTGGACGAAGTCCTCGTGGCTCATGACTTGCGTCAACTTTCCTGTTACAGCACGATAAACATCCTCAATGACGTTGAAGTCTGTAGGAAAGAAGATATCAAAGTAGCCTTGGTGGACCTGTTGGATTCAGCATTAGTCAAGTCAATTATGATAACTGTCTCATGTATAATACTTACAAATGGCGTAGTCACTGGTACTGTTTGTCTTTGGTACCGTGTCTGCACGACTGGTGCGTTCAAGCCAGGTACCGCATCAGGCAATGAGGAAAAATCACTCGCCACAAGACGGTGAGCAGGGAAGTACTGATTCAGGACATCGAAGAATTGCATGAGTCGTGTCGGGATATATTCAGGCAGAGAATGTGCCTTGCGGAAGGGTGGAGGAGGGCATACACCACGCAAGAATCGAGGGCCCAGAGGACTGGGGAAGGGTCGTCGGGCAGCAGCCTGGCGCACACGCAAAAATCGAGCAGCGACAGGGTCCAACTGATTGTTGTAGTACTCGTGGAATTCACCATGGCCATCGATCAAGACACCGCCTTGCTGAGGCATTTCGGTCTGGCAATCATAACGAATTGTGTCATGCCCAAAATTGTCGAATACTTCCAGACCAAGGAAGAAGCATGGAGAGTGAACATATGTGTCCCAGTCAAAGATTGATCGGTTGATGATCTCGACGCGGTCCCGGTGGCCTCGGGCATGAAGAGCGTCTGTCAAGTTTTTGTATTGCAGATCTGCTAGAGCGGGTGAGATCTCAATGATCTTGAACTTGGTGCGTTGGTAGACCTCATGGTCGGTATCACGGATGAAATCCAAAATGTTCAACATCATTGTACCGTTGCCAGCACCCATCTCGTAAATAATCAGGTCGTGGTAGGGGTATAGGGTAAGCTTATAGTTTGATACGAGATATCGCGCAATAGTCTCTCCATAGTACGGTTTAAACAGCTCAGTAGGTGTATGCCACAGCTGGCGCGCAATGTCGGGTTTTATTTCGTCGAGCCGGTCTTCGAATTCAACGTATCGTTCGCCCAACATTCGGTGGAAGGCTGGCCCATCCTCAATGCTGTTAAAGTCGAATGGCTCACCCGGTGTGAAGATGGTTGCGTGTTTCGAGAAGTAGCCATAATGGGGATTGTACAAACTATCTGCAATTACGAGGTTAGGGGATTGAAGGACATCAAGCTTGAATGGTTTCCGAGCTTACCATCAATGAACTCGCGTGTTAACATTTTCACCTGCCGAGGCCGCTCGCGCCGACCGCGCAGCTCTTTCGCAGTGACAGTTGGATATGCTCGATATTCTTCATCGATGTTTTTAGAGATGTCTCCGCGTTTTGTCCAGAGCATGCCATCATCTTGAGCCTTGCGCTTGGCGGGCGTGCGTCGCGTGAGAAAGGTCCGATTTTGCGTACGGGGTAATACAGATTGTCGGCGTAAAGATTGACAAGCTGGATGCCTGAACAACTGGCGGAAGAGCTGGGTAAGGACCGGGGAGTCCATGATGCATAGAACGGGGGATTCAGGAAGTCGCGGAGAAAGCTTCAATTCGGTTTGGTGATACCGCGTTGTGGCCTCAGGCATCAAAGCACGTGCAGAACTCAAGACGTTACAACGTTTGGAGCAGTTGCTACTCGAGACTCGATAGATTGTCAAAATTTATCTATTGTATCGATATTTGAGTGAATATTTAATCAATGATAGCGACGGTACCTTTGTTCTATCGTCAAGGCCCCTCTGTCGATCTGTTCTTGACTGATATCCCATACTAATCAAGGAATTGGTCCAAGCGCCTCCTCCATCACGGCTTCTCCAGTCCGGTAAACCCACCATCCTCGATATAAGGATAGAGAGAGCAATGGGCCATTGCCCAAAATGCCAGACCGATCGGCTATTTATATTGGCACAGCATTCGTTGCCGGTGTGTGTTTGACTTTTGTGTGCAAAGATATACTGCATTCACGCGGCGGCGAAAAACCAGAAAGCCCAGAGCCAAAATCCGGTACTCTGGTTGCTCACTCGGGGCCTCCTCAAATTGTGGAGGGTATCGAGGGATGTATTGGAAATACGCATCTATTTAGAATAAAGTCATTGTCAGACGAAACGGGATGTGAGATCCTGGCCAAGGCAGAGGCATGATACTCTACTCCCGATCAAAGATCCTCGTCCAACTGACATTGTCTGCAGTTCCTAAATGGCGCTGGCCAAAGTTCCAAGGACCGTGTTGCTTTGAGCATGATTGAACTTGTATGGATGAACGAACTAATTACATGAATATGCCCAGATGCTAATTATGTATTCAATAGGCCGAGGAAGAAGGCATCTTAACACCCTACTCAGGTGATACAATTTATGAAGGCACATCGGGGTCAACCGGTATATCTCTTGCTACTTTAGCTCGAGCGAAGGGCTATCTGGCACACATGTAAGTGTCGTGCTGCTTTTTTACCACCGAATGACGTTGGCTCATTATGAACTAGCTGTATGCCCTCAGACCAAGCAATTGAGAAGTCCAATCTTCTCTTAAAATTGGGTGCGATTGTGGACCGGGTGCCCCCAGCGCCAATAGTTGAAAAGGAAAACTTTATCAACCGTGCTCGGTCTTTAGCAGTAGCCCACACCGCATCAACTACAGCATCGACAGAAGATGGTCAGGTTGAACCATCAGAACAGATGGCTCGAGGCCGCGGTTTCTTCGCAGATCAATTCGAAAATGAAGCCAATTGGCGTGCCCATTATGGCGGTAGCGGTCCAGAGATCTACGCGCAGTGTAACGGCAAGATAGATGCTTTCGTAGCAGGCGCTGGTACAGGCGGAACGATCTCAGGCGTGGCGCGGTATCTTAAACCTTTATTGCCAAACTTGACAGTTGTTCTTGCGGATCCACAGGGCAGCGGGCTTTACAACCGTGTGCGATACGGTGTAATGTTTGATTCGAAGGAGAGGGAGGGCACACGTCGCAGGCGTCAGGTTGATACCATTGTCGAGGGTATTGGGGTTAATCGTGTTACTGCCAATTTTGAGGCTGGAAAAGAACTGATTGACGATGCGGTGCGCGTGACAGATGCTCAGGCATTGGCAATGGCACGCTGGCTTGTTGAGAAAGATGGTATTTTCGCTGGAAGTAGTAGTGCTGTCAACTGCTTTGCGGCCGTGAAAACAGCGCAGAAGCTTGGCCCCGGTCATCGCATTGTGACCATGCTCTCTGATTCAGGATCGCGACATCTGTCTAGATTCTGGGCCAAGGCTGGTGATGTTGGTGGAGCCGTCGATACTAAGTTGTCTGATGTGCTCAAGGCTCGCGACGAAGACTTTCAATAACTACGATGGCAGTGTCGTAAAAATGCTGTTTGTGTTTTGCTAGCTGGAGGACTATTCAGCGTCATGGTTCCGATTGTCTTTCCAAGGTTGTCGCGTCGTGGCCTATTCTAATGTCTGAATATTGCTACAACCATTGGTAGAAAGTTTGTATACCTGAACGTTTGAACTACTATAACTTCTTCAAGTTATATTATAACGTAATATAGATGTAAAAGATACTTTGTAGGGTCTAGAAATTCTCACTTCTCTTCATAATGATGACAAGTTGGACGGCGGATTTAACGAGCAGCAGCTTTCACGCGAGCCGCGCATCGACCAAACTCATGTATAGTTTATCGTTGAAAGCCTTGATGTCTGGCCGGGTGTTTTTCGCTGCGAAAAATTCCGTCGGTTGGTGCTCAGGTGGCGATGACTGTAAGCCACACTCGCCCATCGCTTTTCTGGTAAGCTATTCAGACTTCATTGCCCAGGCTTATAGCCGAGATTGCATGGGCAAATTCAAAGTCTTCGATGTGAACATTTGAACCATCAGGGCAGGGGCCACATCAAACTTCGAAGCCATATGAAACGCTTTCAGCCCACACCTGGCGCGCAAGTCACAAGATAGGTATTTCTCACTGAAGAGTCTGGATCAGAAGCCCACATGAACATTTTGGGAGGTGCATGTAGCTCATCTTGCCATTGCAAAAAGGGAAACGGAAACATCCACCCTCGCTTTGACTTTAGCACGAAATAGGTGGTGAGTATGGGCCCTTTCTCTTCCTCCAACGACAGGAAGAGAGTGGTACAAAGAACCAGCCCGCCATTTGATCGTATCATATCCGTGCCAAATGGTACGGCCAATCCCTCAAGTGCTGTGAGGTGAGCTTTTTCAAATTTATTCATTGGGTCATTTTGATCAAAATCACTTATGACTCGGTAGAGATGGCTATCCATACCACCATACATGATTTCCATGACACCACCGTTCACCCCAACTGCGAACTGACATTCAGTCGCAGTATCTGGAATAAAGATGGGGTCACCCCATTTTTCCTTTTCATCCTCCTTCATTTTTCTAGTAATGCAAATTTGATTTGAGCCATTGGAGAAGATTCCGTGCAGAGAGCCGACGCACTCGACCATTTGCATAGCGTACTATGAAGCGGCAAAGATAGCCTACGCCCTACCTCAAATCGGCGCTAAGATTCACCTTCTTGGAGGCAAAACTGACATCACTGCTGGGGGAGCTCAAGTCGGTAAAGCTCTTGAAGCATATGCTTGAGTCTTGGAGCGCACGGCTGACAAGGCCGAGATTGACTCGGCGAAGGCTGGCCGCAACATTTGAAGGCAGGGGCTATTCAGCAGCTACAATAGCGGCGTCACCAAGCAAACATTTTTGGATGGGAGATAATGCGAACTAATAAAAAAATCGCTGTACATAAAGCACACATGTGCAGTTGGATACATATCGCGCGGATATCAAGGCTCAGGAGGCACATGAGAGGTGGAGGCCACGAAAACAGAGGAAGAATGGTTGCGGACCAAGTACGCAGGTCACGACCGGGAGGTGCATGTGTACACTCTCTTGGAAAACACAATGGAAGCCCTCTTGCATAGAAACTACTCAATGGCTATGGAATTTGCAAAAGTGGCAGAACGTGCTCTCAAGTTTGAACTAGCCCTCCGGTCAATAGCCGCCGGTAGCTTCATTGAGTCGCCATCTATTCTAGCGACTGATTACTGGGAGATTGCGCAAGAGGGCCAATTATCTGGTGAAGCACTATTTTTGGATCTCAAACAGATGGAAGCTGCCTATCGCGATAGCAGCCGCTACGACTATGATATAACAAAAGTTGTACCATTGCGCGCGATAAATCCACGGGCTCTACTGACCCTTCTTGAAGGCGAGACTGACTTTGAGCTTCCCGAGTTGCTGTTTGATATGGACTATCCCGGTCACGTCTGTCGTCGAATTGTACCTCTTGTATCGGTCTCTGTATCTCTATCCAATGTTCCTGTGACTCAGACAAATATCGACTGCACTTTGACCATGCAGGAGCACAAGTATAGTATTTCACCTGTTTCGAGCGACTATCCAAGACAGGAGGCGGGTAAATTCCGAACAGATCGGATCCCCATCACATCCATTGCCGTCAGCAAAAGAGAGCAGGGACACTGGCGACTCAGTTAGGTTTCCAGACGGGTATGCACCATTCGAGGGCGCTGGTGCTGTATCTTTTAAGAAGATCTCCTTCCCCACGACATTTCGTCGCTTCAACTATGGCGCCTTGACAGATGTTGTATTGCATGTGCACTACACAGCTTTGAGTAGTGGGGGAGACCTCGAACAAAGGGCTATAAAGGTGGTCGAATCATGGTCAAGGGATGAACTGACTGATGATCAATACCACGGAAACATTCCCAAAGTTGTGGCTATTAATCTGGCTGTGGACTATTCGACCCAGTGAAAAGGTCTTACTGAATCTGCAGGAACAATTGAACTGCCAAATATCAAAGACAAATTCCCTTTCTGGGCTCGGAAAGACACAGAAATTACTGGGGTCAGCTTGTATATCACTCCTGAGCCAAAGGAACGACCAAACCTTGGCGGTTCGAGTGGGACAGCATCTAGGTCACTTCAAATTGGTGAATATAGTACAACCTTTGATTTCGCTACTTAGCCAAGCCTCAAGGACCTCTCTAGTCCCGGTCATTGATATTTGACACCCAAAGATGAAGATACGTAGTGACGCGCTTGGCTCTTGGTATCTTACTCGACAAAGACTTAGGCGGTGACTTTTCAGGATTTCTTCATTCGTCGATCTCTGGATTTGGGCCAATCTTGGAATCGTCTTGTTCGCAGTGTTTCCCTTCAGATGTCGCAGTAATATGTAGTTTACATATGCACATGTGTAGTATAAATCTCTCTCGGGTTCCAAGGTTCACATTATGTACGTACTAGTAGTACTTCCAAGGTTACACAGAAAGAACAAAAGTAATTTTCCGAGTCTGTATCACGTCCACGGGTGTCTATCATGATTATAATCTCTTCTCTTCATAGAGTCTAATGAATCAGTTCATCCGAATCCGGATCGCAACATTTGAACTAAGCAATGTTCTTTCATCTAGTAGCTTGCTTTATATTCCTAGTAGTCATATTTTTGAACACTTTGCTAGCAACAGCATCATCTAAAGCATGATTTGTTTTCTCTCCTCCACCCCTTTTCTATCACGCCTTACCCTTTTCTATGTCCAATATGCTAATCCTAATCAAGTAGCTAACCTGAGAGGTCCGAGGTCTGTGTGTAAAGGCGTTTGTGGAATGAGGGTGATTGGTGAAAAGAAGAGCTGCGTGGCATGTACTATAACTCGATGAAATTTGTAATGAATAAGACTTACGCAGTGACATTAGGGTGAGATTCGCCATTTGAAACTCTGATGTGACTAACACTCTGAAAAGGCTTCTAGAGCTCGTGATAGGCTCCATAAATAAGCCCGTTGTGTCTTACTACATGGGAAATTTTTCAATGCTCCAATTGAATAGTCATTTTACCCGAGTCTAATCAAGTGTGAACTTCAAACGCTTCGCCGGAGATGGCCGCGTTGGTGTCCTGGAGCCTTGTCTATTGACATTTGGGCTATCAAGAAAGATGGAAGATAGCTTGGAAGGCGATGATGCGAGAGGGTCTTCATCATCGTCGTCATCATCATCCACGAGATCTTCAAATACTCGAAGGCGCTTCGTTCCCGCCGAAGTGCCCTTCTCCCCAATACGCTTGAAAATAAATGGTTCAGGGGAGGCAGCGTCCTCCTCTGGTGCGACCTCCGGTTCCTTGTCACTTTCTTCTTCTTCGCTCTTTTCGTCCTGTTGAAAAGTTTGCTCGGGTGCATGGTACCCTTCACCAAACCAAACCTCATCTCCAACCCAAAGTCTCAGCAATTCAAACTCAATTTCAGCTTGAGTGCGGTTCGGGAACTGTTTCTTGATTTCAATCCAAGAAAGACCAGCCTCATCTTTGAGTTGATCTAGAATTTCAGACTCCGTTTCGCTCCATGGAGCCGAAAGGGGTGGCGGACATCCGCGGCGGTCAGTCCAATGATGTGTATTCCACTGGTAGATACTGGCTCTACTCCGGGCTGGAATATGCTCGTGAATTTCTTGCCATTTTTTCTTGTGGAGATGTCTCATGCGAACTATTAGCTTGGCTTCGCAGGGCGTTAAGCCTCGAGGTGATTTGACGGGTGTGTTTTCCGTGGACGAGGATTCGATAATATTAAGGTGGGTGTGGGGAGTAGAAAATGGATCATGTTCTTGTGAACTAGATAAAATAGAGTTGTCCTCAAATTCCACATGGTTTTTAGTTTCGTGTTCTGTTGTGGCTTCTTCTGTTTCTGAATAAACTTCAGCTTCGATAGCCGATTGGTCCTCGACAGGTTGTACATCGGGAAATGGTTGGCGAGATAAAGGCGAGTCTGTACGAGCGGGTGACAGAACACACCTCGCATGTTTAGCCTTTGCGCCGCCTTTTTGCTTTAATATAGAAGGCGAGGGTGAAGGTGCAAATTCCTGTAGCGGGTCGTCCGATTCGTCTCCGTCTGGTGTGGCTGCAAATGACCAGTCGTGCAGCATAGGGCTGGAGTGATACTTTCTTTTCGCCCGGGGTCGGGGTTTACTCGGTGTGGCTTTCACTTTGCCTTCGGTACGCGGGCGCCTCACTCGAGGCACGCTCCATAGCGATCCAGAACCTGGTGGAGATACTTCCCGTGTGATGTTGGGAAGCTTCGGGGAAACCCCTTTGCGTCTCGTTTCAGTCTTGGGTGTGGAGAAGAGAGCTGGCAATTCAGGGGCTTGCCAAACAGGGTCTGCTGGCCCGTTATCTTTGTCAAATGGATCCAAAGCGGGTCGTTGGAGAGCGGCTTTTTGGTCGTTCTTTTGGGGATCAGGATGATCCACCAATGCGTTGTTCAAGGGTGACTTGGCTGTCTCATATTTGGACGCGGTACCCAATGGGTTCGAATCGGATGGTACGCCGTGCCTCACAGTCGAAACCTGATGTTCATTTGTTTCGTTCTGTTCTGTCTCCTCTTCCGATAGGGCAGCTTCGTGGAGCCATGCCTCTGATGTTTGCCCGGCATCATCTTCTTTGCGCATGCCGGATAAGTGACCATTATCAACGACAATCTTCCCAGTTTGTAGATCAATCTCGTCTCCAACATCTGTAAAGTCCCTTCCGTATTTCGAGAAAATCCCTTCGAATATTGACTTGAGTCGCATGTCGTTCTGAGTGCGTGCGGCCTGCAGATCCCACTCCGCGGGTATCTCATCCTCGCCCTGCTCTTCTGGGAACTCATCTTGCTCGAGGGGTTCGGGCGTCAGGGAAAGCCGTGGGCGCTTTAAGGGTCGTTCCATGGCGTTGTTCATGGCAGGGAATATGCTGTTGGCTGTTTCGTCGGGTTCCTCTATACGAGGGAAACGCGCGCGGATCAACGCGGTCGGGTCACCTATGCGCCTTCGGGTTTAGGATAGCATCTCTGGATTATATTAGACCTTTACAAAGATAAGAGGGCTTGTTAAAGTCTCTCGAGGTGGCGATGCTCTCAATGAGAGGGCGAGAGTGTTGGTGTGTAATAAGCGCGCGATGATCAGCGGAGCGCGAAAGTTCAAAAACAAACGTACATGACGTTCCCGCAGCTCCAACTTCAACCTCCCCACATCTCATCTCCAACACCGAGGATGAACTGATCTCGATCCCCACACAATATGTATTGCCAGAAATGCAGAACACCTTTGAAGCTTGATTCCTCTCTTGAGCAGCTCAACCCAGCTGCATTTGAGCTACTCGTCAGTAAGCTGACTCCGGTCGCCCGCAAAACTACATCTTGATTCTAATCAAAGCTTCGTACAGACTCTACAGGCAAGACACTATCAGAACATGGTGTCGGATCACCTGCAGCAAGAACCCCCTACCATTCAGAACGCCGAGAACTCTACGATCGTGCCTCGACGGCTGCTACAGCGCCTGTTTATAGAAGGTCGATCCCAGGCCCCCGATCGGGCCACCATGGCAACCCACCAGGGTTACCGCGAGGTGACAGCGGCAATATGTCATTCGTGATGCTTACAGAGTCACAATATGTACCGCCATCAGTCGAGACTCTACCTACTCGCCCTAAACAAAAGAGCATCGGACAAGGCCAGGATAACGCTCAAGAGGAGGGGGCGTTTGCCAGCCAGATCGAACGAAGTACTCGTCTTTTTGAAATCGTATCCGCACGCTCGGACATTGATCATCCAATCTGTGTAGAATGTACAGAGATGTTGGTAGAAGCGATGCAGAAACGTCTAGCTGGCGCCACTAAGGAGCGTGATGCCTATATTTCTTTCCTTAGAAGCTTGAATGCGTCAGTGCCTACAACCGAGGAACTAGAAGCAGCAGATAAGTCCTTAAAGGCAAGCCTCGAAGCTGAAAAGCAGGTTATTGCTGAGCTCGAAGCTTTGGAGCAAGAAAAGGCCGAGCTTGATAAGGAAATTGCTGGCCTGGAAGAAGAATCGCAGCAGCTTGATGAGGATGAGCAAGCATTCTGGAGAGCTCGCAACGGCTTTGCTCTGACACTAGCAGAGTTTCAAACCGAACGGGACGCACTGAATATGCGATACGACCACGACTCGCAGCAGCTAGAACGGCTCCAACGGACGAATGTCTACAATGACGCGTTTTGCATTGGTCATGATGGATATTTTGGGACCATCAATGGCTTGCGGCTAGGCCGTCTAGCTAATCCTTCGGTCGAGTGGTCCGAAATCAACGCAGCTTGGGGTCAAACCTGTTTACTATTAGCTACGATTGCAGAGCGCCTCGGATTTCAATTCCAGGGCTATCGGTTGAGACCGCTGGGCTCCACTTCTCGGATTGAGAAGATTGAATATCCCGCGCATTCAGGTGGGCAGGCTGCCAACGAACGAGTGCAGCCCAAGATTACCCAGTCAGATCTCTTTTCATCCGGAGATCTGCCTCTTAATATCCCCTGGCTGCACCGTCACTTTGATTCGGGCATGGTGGCGTTCCTAGAGTGCCTACGCCAGCTAGGGAAGTTCGTCGAATCAACCCCTGCTCCAGTCACATCGCCTCGTCGGGGCCAGACTGGGGCCACAGCCCCAGGTCTAAAGCTGCCTTATGAGATTCGGAAAGATCGCATCGGTGACGCCAGTATCAAGCTCGGGTTTAATCAAAATGATGAAACTTGGACTCGTGCCTGCAAATACACACTGACATGCTGCAAGTTCTTGTTGGCACATGCGAGCAATGTTGCCAGCGCAGGCTCGACCAATTCCGCCGTTGCGGCTGCAGCTGTGGCAGCTGCTGAACAGGCCAGACAAAGCCCCGCCAACGAACAACCTTGAACGACCATCAGAGTCTGGAACCTTAGATCACAGGGATCCTGCGGCGAGAGAATTTCTCACAGCCTCACTTGGCGCTAAGCGACGAGGGGGGTGGCTCATTCATTTTAATTTTTGATTTTGATTTCTTGATTTTCCTTTTTCTCCATTTTGACCCATGTTCCCCTTGTGCTGCACGGATCCCTACTACGGAGGTCATCGCGGTACTTTTGTCAATAAACTTGGGCTGAGCGCCCTTATGCAGCACCCACAGCATCCATCTTATGCTAGCCTTCCGGATCTTATTGGGCCCAAGGTCGATCGACAAGGCAGGAATCACCAATCTCCTTTCACTTGACATCCTCCGGATGGATGCAGCCGGGACTCCGTTTCTTTTAGACTCGTGGACACGGGAAGGCCTTCCATTTCAATATGGACTGACACCACCGGAGGAAAAAAAAAAAAAAAAAAAAGGAGAAGGGGAAGCAGGATCAGGTTTCCGATACGTTGCTTTGCCGGAGGATGGTCCTTCTGGCCGCCACAGAATCACTCGCTACCCGTTCTACGCGCTACATCCTAGTACCTGCAGGCGATCCGACCCGGTGAACGATGGTCTGTGGACCTATAACGAAGAGTCCGGTAGATATCTCCGCTACTTGGTTCAGTGAGCAATGTGGACCCAGCTCCACGCGGGACATCCCTCTCTTGCCGTTTTCTGCCATATCTGAGAAGGGCTGTTCCACAAGGGGGGGCGTCATTGTCAGTCCCTTTGAGGGCAAGCCGACAGAAACTCAAAAAGCGCAGACAAAAAAGAAAAAACGAAAAAAGAAAATCAGAAATTCAAATTCACCCAAGACTGCGGCCCCGCATTTTAGCACTGGACTCTCCGATCAATACCGGATCCAGCACTAGCCCCCGGAGCATGCACACAGTAGGGACGGGTGCCCGATCGTCTAACAGTCCCCTGTGTTGTACACTAGGTACTTCTGGCTCATTCTTGCCACTGGAAGGGGACAGGGTCACCAAAGTACGAGGATTGTGCCCCCCTCAGGACCGGACCTTATCTTTTATTGCTTACGGAGTGGGTGATCGGGGACCAGTGTGCTAGCCCCCGAGCGTGTCGATCACTGCAGACCTCAATGCCTTGCCACCTAACACACTGATCTCTCCCTTGCCCCGTGCGTTTCTGGAGCGTTGGGATTCGGGCTAGTGCATGTCGCTCCTTGTAGGGAAAAGTACCTCGACCTAAGTGGAGCTGGGCAGGTCTGATGAACGACCCGGAGGATCACCTTGATGTACTCCATACACGCGGGCGTTACAGAACCTAGATAGCTTCGACTTTCCTGGACTTGGTTTGATAATCTCAGAATTATGAACATGGGATGCTGGGTTCAATTTTGAGTATCTAGTCTTAATCTTTCTGTAATCTTATAACCTTTTTTCTTTCTTTTATTTTCTTTTATTTTTTTTTTTCACGGCCTTTTGTTCTTCTTTCTCTCCTTTTGTATCACGCACTTCTATTTCTCTATTTACCAGCTTTGACGTAAGTAATGCGTATACGCAGCTGACACGCAAGAGGCCTGAGTTTCGGCCGACCAAGGGGCCCCAGTGGCTCCCCAGTCGCTGGGTACGTCTCCCGTCGCTGTACGAAGTCCAGAGACCAAAGCGCACGACCAAATAGCTCAGAATAAAAATAAAACTTCCAAGGAAAAAGAAAAAGAAAAAGCATTTAGAGCGAGCAAAGAATTTTTAGTCAGATCTGTCGACCTGGGCGTGTGCACGGTCGAGGCTCATACCCCAGGTATAATGACAGTGCAGTATACCAGGGAAGATGCAGATGTTAACAAAAAAAAGGGGGAAAATGGAAAAAAGAAAAAAAAAAAAAAAAAAAAAGAACCTGCATCCAGTGAATGTCATGTCTTTCCCCCTTTGTTCATTTATTATTTTGACATTCTGGGGATGACACTTGTCTCTAACGGCGAGGCATGTTCTAACGGTCCCATCTCCCCCACCCTTGCATCGAGGACACGAGGGATGAAAAAGAAACGAAATTGAAGTGTCGCTGCCTCTTAGATGGTCACGATACTCATGGCCACTAAAAATAAATCTGCTGATTCATTTCCCTGGTGGGCTCCTCTTCCCCCCCTCACCGGTCTGATTGTCTCCTACTCCTTTCGTTGCTGCTCCCCAGTGGCTTTTTACAGAACCATCCCTCTGGGACTGTTAGTGTTTGAGCGAGCAGAACCAGCACAAAGAGCTGTCAGGGAGGTTTCGGGCCGTTCCCGGGTCGCACGGGCTGGATCCCCCTCCCTCGAGGGGAGGCGATTCTCATGAACCTGGGAAGGATCCGCAGGTTGTTGAATGATGAGATCGCAGGATCCGGAACACGAGTCATGAGGAGACCAATTTAAATGAAGAGAAAGGAGCACTACATGGGATCTTTATCATGGAGGCGGATAGAGTCTGGCGTGTATCCCCCAGTTGTTTCGGCTACAGCTAATCGGATGCGAGAAAAGTAAGCCGCACAGCGTCAGCTAGAAAAGAAAAGGGCCAGAATGAGGAAGAGAAAAAATGAAAAATAAAAATATTTTTTTTTTTTTAAAAAAAAAAAATAAATAAAAAAAAAGCACGAAAAGTCAAAAAGGCAGCGGAAAATGCATCCAATTTGCGGCCAGTGCGCTGCATGTAATAGTTCGGTTAGGCTGTACAGTAGCCCCGAGCAAAAGTACGCGATGTTCAGCTCCACTTGGAGACAAATCGGTTTTTATTTGTTTTGATTTATGACCATGATGACAATTCCGGTCATGGCAGTTCTTCTGGATTCCATTCGCCAATGGTATAGCTCCCATCAGACTCTTCTGTGATCTGAACTCTCCGGTGAACGCGCTGAGTCTTCTTCACGGCCATTCCAAATCCCTCGGGGATCATCGCCCACCAGTCTGATTGACGCACCTGTCGCCGTTGACGATCATGACACTGACAAGTGCCTGCACCTGGATGGATCCCCACGCCAGTCCACCAGCGGCCAACCTGATTTGGCCGGGGAAGCAGGGGGTCGTGCGTCCGGTCTGATGCGGCGCGCCGCAAAGAGTAGTCGAGAGATTCCTTGGCCCCGGCCCTGATCTGAGAAGTTGCCTGGTGATCGCATTCTTCTTCATTTTGATGCGATTTTTATTTTATATTTCTGATATTCGTGTTGATTCCCTCTTTCCTATTCTTTCCTATGCCCTCTTTTTTTTGTTCGTCGCTTGTTTCATCATTATTTTTTTTTGGATCTTTTCGGTCTTTGATTTTTTTTTTTTTTAACCATTTTCTATTTTCTTTTTTTCTATATAATTAAACCTACAGATCCACGTCCATTCTCTCTCCCTGAGAATAGTGTTTCTTTCTCTCCCTTTCCTGTCTTGGTTTATCTATCCCCATAACACGCCGGATGAGCGCGGTGCTGCCACTCTAGTCATGGACCAATACCCCCCGCCATCAATGGCGCTGTCACCCCAATCGCAATCTCAACCCCAACCACCATCTCAATCCCAGTCTCAATCGCCCTCCAATTCAACTGGTTCATCGACCGGCTTGTTCCGACCCCGCCGATCCGATGATTGGCAACAATATCGCGAGGTAATCGAACAACTGTACCGCAGCGACCAGCTAAAATTGCGAGATGTGAAACGCATCATGGAGAAGGAATATAAATTTGTCGCCTCGTATTACTCCTTTTTCTTTTAATTTTGAACCCTCACAATCTTGTTAGCTGCCTTTTTGGGGAAGCATTTTGCTTTTCGTTGCGTTTCTATAATTCACAACTCCAAAAAAAAAGAAAAAACAAAACACATTCGCCTAACTCTCTACCAGAGAAAAACAATACAAAGATCGTCTCGCTTCCTGGAATGTCCGCAAAAATATTAAAGCTGCCGAGATTCAAGTCATGCTGCGCAAAAAGCAAAAGCGAGCCGCCCGTGGCAAAGCGACGGCATTCCGACGAGCCGGTCAGGTAGTCGACAAGAAACGCATCACTCGTTTTGTACGCCGACATCCAGGCGATTGGGCGACGCTGCGAGATAAAGATGCTGAATTACAGAGTCCTGAGCCCAGTAGGTCCTTCGATGAGCACATGTACATGCATGATCTATCTATCAACCGTCCATACTCATGCAACTAGCAATAGAGACCCCGTCGGATATGTCTTGTTATACGCCTGAGCCAGAGGAAGAAGCAGCGACGCCGGTCTCACCGCAGGATCTTCAATCGCCAACAAGAGAAACGCCTCCTTTCTCACTGAACTATGGTAGGAGTCATTCGGCCGATGAATCAAAAAAAAAAAAAAAGACGAGATCAAAGAATCAGCCAGAAACTAACTATCCCATAGATCCTACCAACATCTCGACAATCCCCGATCTAGTCATGGATGATGAGCAACAATATCCCATGAACGTGCGCTCGCACTCGCATTCAAATCAACCACCCCGACCAGTCTATCATCCTGCTGAACTCTCGCACCCATCTCATCCATCTCGTCCATCTCGTCCATCTCACCCAGCCCACCCAGTTCATCACCCAGCAGTGCTCCCTATGCTTCATCAACCTGCTCATTCATCCATCCACCCAATTCACTCTCCTGTATATCATCCAGCAGTCTCAGCACATACAGCACATCCCACCATCTCCGTCCCGCCCGCACCAGCAGCCCCTCCAGCTCCAGTTCACCGGGAAGACGTCGACGCCCCAGGTGAAGTCGTCCCAGCACACGATGACTGGGGTAGAATGGATGTCTTAGATACATTCCAAACTCGCCTGGAAGGACTCCAGAAAACCCTACACCAGACCATGTCCCCATGGGCCCGGGATCAAGATCCCAATAACCAAGAGATAAATCATCACGAGGGACTCGGGCTATGATTTCCTTTCCGTTCCTTTCGAATCTACAACCCCCCTTCATCATTCTATCCGTACCTTTCCATCCACTTATGTATATGACCCATCTTCTACTTGTGATCATTTGGAGCGTATGTTTCCTGTGAAATTGTTCATTTGCTCCATCTCTTTTTATCCACTCCTTCGTACGCATCAAGGGGAGATCCAGGAAAATATCATAGCGGGCGTTTATCTTTATTCACTGGCCGTTTTTTTTTTTTCATGGTTCTCGCTGTCTATATGGTTCTTATTTTGTCTTCAACTAGATCACGGAGGCGAGGTCCCTATGCGACATTCAGAATGGGATTGGATACAAGGACTGCTACTCAATTATATTACCATACAAATCGCCTTCCTACTGATTACTTGCAGCACTGTACTATGTATATGGGGATTTGACTGGTATCGATGGACTTCAAGCTGATTCTCATTGAGGATATCCTCTACCTATACCCGACCGTGAGTTTCCCCTGGCGGCTGTCTCGGGACGCATGACAGAAATGGCTCATGAAAATTATCTTATTAACCTTGTATCTTTGCTCATCGCTCCAAGTTACCGGGTCAGAATCCTGAAAGAGGGCATCTGCGCCACCACATCCCCACTCTTTCGTACTTCTGTTTACCTCGCTTTATCTACCCTTGCCACTGCATGAAGCGGGAGGGGGGATTTGGAATGAGCGTAGTGGATACAACAAAAGGATCACTCATATAGGAACTTTCATACGTCATGATATGGAGATGTCGTCTCCTTTAACCCTCTACTTACAATGTAACTTTTTTTATACCATCCTAGCTTGTTCCTATTTTAAATAGAATCGTGGTATGACTTTCAGGATACTTCGAATATTGCATGCATATTTAGCATATTATCCTCCACTGACAGCTATGTGTACATGGGCATACACACATAAGATGGTTCATGTCATAGTATTAGCAAAAGTATGGATTTATCAATTGATTACACAAATCCATCTACCGGAGTTACCCCTACCTCCAGTGCTAGTATTAAGTAGTCATATTGGTAGTATATAGTATCTACTAGTAGTATAGCTTCAAATGTTCAATATATCCATACTGCCGAGCACTTGTATGTACGAAGCAGTCCAGTACTATGTAAGCTCCATACTTTCTCCATTACCTACGTGAAAGCGCTCGGAAGGATCCGTTGACAGCACCTGAGACGACTTGACTCTCATCATACTAGTATTGATAATTTTAGTACAACAGAATTCTTCAGTATCTGATGATGGATATCTCATGCAATTTTTTGTAAGCTACAAATGTATGAATGCGGTTAGCTCAAAAGCAACATCCACATAGCGCCCTTTCTAATGATTTCAAATGTTCAAGTTCACACATAGCACTCTTAGGTATGTAACAGCTCGTTATTGTAGTGCCAGAACACCTCCTATACTACTAGTACATATATAGATACTAGTCAAAAATTGTCGCTGAAATTGCAACCGTAGTTTCACTGTCGACAGAAACTACACATTTATGACTCGTGTATGAAAGGAAGACAACAAATATTTGTAATGAGAGGGTGGGATCGTAGTATCTTTAAGTTTCCGAGAGAAGAAGATATGTAAACGAGAAACATTTGAAGATTCAATAATAGAGTGAAGCGATCAGTTATGATAAAGATTAAACAATCTCATTTCTACTTTTAGGCGCAGTCCCAAATAAATACTAGTAGTAGTTCCTGCATACCCCCGAGGTCCTCCCATTCCAATTCGAATCATGTTCAACGTCAGAGAAAGAAGTAGGGACTCAATAGCTCAAAGTCGTGCAGATACCTACAGACGATTGTAAATAGACTACTAGTTCCTAGGTAATTCAGTTTCATATAATGTACACGATTCAACTTACGATAATCGAGCCTTCTGATTAATCGCTGTGGGCAGTAGCCCTCATCAAAATTTTTGGTCTCAGTAGTAATTCTCAGGGATTCTACTGAATTCTACCATCTTTTGAATCATCCTGAGAGAATAGCTGGATTTAGAGTCGGAGAGAGTCAGAGTCGAATAGCTCTTCTAGATTTTAGATCTTAATTTATCTTTAATTTAGAGTTAAAGAGAACAACTATACCAATACTCTATCAAAAGTTTTGGTCCAGGTATTACGGGCCCTACGGACTCGGGCAGACAGTCTGTAGTAGCAGAACTGCCAAGTTCTTAAGTCCCCACTATTTCTCGGAATAGTAGCATGTAGTAAACAGTTCTTTCCCTCTTCATAGCAGAAATCCTTCGTTTTCCAGCACCTTACTACTCGTAGGTTCGCCCGCTAACACTAGGCAGTCAATCTTAGGAATTCTACTAGTTTCTTCATATATCTTTTGAATCATCTTTTCTCATATCATTTATCTTTTGAATTAGATTTAGCTTAATTGAACCATATACAGGATCATGATATTGGGATCCAAGAAAATAGTATAGGGCGGCGTACTCTTTGTACCTCTCCGGGCCCTAGAGAGGTACAAAGAGTACACCGCCAAAATTAAATTGGATTAATTTGATTGGAATATCTTAGTATACGATACAATAGAATAATTAAGACTTAGTCAACTAGGGATTTTAATCTGCTATGTAGACTTCTTAAGTTCCAGTCGAAGTCCAAAAAAGAGTCAGGACTCAGGCCGTATAAGCGCGGCCGCACTTCTTGTATAAGATGATTTTCAGAACACGTGATTGATCCTATTTCAGTTGGAAACCAAGAGAAAAACAGCGCTGAAATTTTCCTCTAGAATCTTCATATAACTCTATAGTATTCATAACTTGGCAAAAGATTGAAGCTGTAACAAATTACCTGCATCAAATGATCAGGCAAGAAGCCTACAAGTATTCTCTGGCTATCAATAGTACCAGATACATTGTAGACCTAAGTCGCATTTGAAGTTGGGAAAAGAGATCAATCCTCATGTCCAACCACTTGAGTATGAGGTGTACATGAGGCTGAAAATGGAGTGATTTAAATGACTGATTATCACGATTATCAAGCGGTGAGAAAAAAGAGTGTTAATATAATATAAGGCATATTTGCAGATTGCAGATACTTCTACTTACGATCCAAGGGTTGTATTTGGACCGTGGGATGATCGAGACCCAACAAACATCTCTAAGAGCCCCAGCAAACATTTATTGGGGCCACATGTACATTTAACTTCTGAAAGAATACAAAACTGTCTATTTAAATTAAAAGCGGTGTAAGAATCCATTTGGGCCCGATGTTTCCATCGCAAATATGCAACAAGATCCGCATCGAATGATGCAAAGTCTCTAAAAGCAAGTTGGTGTTGATAGGACAGCCTTTAGAACAATGCTGATGGTGTAGTTTGCTATTCTGCAAGTGGGAAACTTCTCATATCATCTCGAGCCAGTAATGATTGATCTTGTCACGGGTGTTGCTGCCAGATCTGTATAAGTGCTGTGTATCAAAGCCTGCCCATCAGCCTATCATATCCCTTTACAAGACAACACTTGGGCGTAAATAAGGCATTGAAGACATTCTTAGAGAGTGAACCAGCCACCCAACAATGTACCCAAGGTCCTATATGGCCCTAAAAGCTCTGAGCATCATGAGAGGAAGGGTTTATTGGATATCATACCGCTACAACGGGCCGTGTGGCACACGCAGTGTGCTCAGACTCCTTCCAAGTTTTAGCACTACCCTGAACATGCAGATCAAGATTTGATCTGCCTATTAGGGGCCGGATGATATAATTTTCGTTACAACATTGAACGTTGTGCTGTTCCCTTTCAGATATGAGGGTGCCCTAAGGGTTATTCATGTCTTGGTACCAATAGAACGATATGAGGAAAGATAACCTTAATTAAGGTATAATAAACAAGTACTGGTTATAAATCGATATATCAACTTGACGTGAAAAAAAAATCTAAACCCTTTGATCTTATCCACCTAGAAGCCGGGGAGAAGGCCGGAACTTCGGAATTTGAGAGGGGACATGACCTCGTGCATCATCAGTTAGCAAATCAGAACCCTTGATGTATTTCAAATCAGCACTAGACATGCAAGTTCGAACACCCCCTCCTATGGGAGCCATGAACCGGTTCCAAATATCGGTGGTATGCATGAGATTGGGTCTTGGGGCCCAAAGTACAACATTGTTCATTATTTGCAGATTTAGAACCCGGGTGAAAATGCCATGAAAGCAAATGATAATTTGAGAAAAATTAACGATTTATCTAATGGCCCCTGTCATTCTTCACACCATAAGTGAAGAGAACAGGGAAAGACCTCTGCTCTTGACAACGACACCTGCACTATACCGACTATTTGTTTGCCGTGGGAATCGGCGTATCAGTTTGCTTACTTCAGTGTTGGTGTTGGGCTCTTCAAATTATAGGTAAATTCAGATAAATCTATAAATATCTTGTAGATTCCTGGGTTATTAAGATATCTTTTCTATACACATGTGACACAGAAGCAACATTTGAAGCATCGAAATATTATTATTTAAAACCTTCTTCCCCCTTGACTAGATGCTTGCTGCTATCTTTATTTTTCCAGACTTATACATTCTATACTATTACCACTACTACTACTACTACTACTACTACTACTCCACGCAGTATGGCAGAGCCAATAATGATACGTCGACTAGGGTCACTCCCTTATGATGAAAACGACACCTCCACATTTGAAGTCTACGAAGAGACCATGGCCTACTTTTTATTTTTATTGAAGTATGCAGGTCAAGTGTTACAAAACCGCACGAATACATCGGCAGAACTATTGCATAAGTTTCTCCAACGCGTCGATAGTAACAGCCGAGTTGCTTTCATAGAGCTTTTAAGGAAATCCGCCTTAGGAAAAGATCCTGAACAAGCCAATATCGCATATGAAAAATTTGAACAACAATACGATCCCCTCAAGGTTAATCAGATACTCTTTCTGATTGACGAGGAGTTTCTAGAAAGAAGGCGACAGAGTGAAAACTGGATGTATCAAAGTCCCACGCCTATAGTCAAGCTCAAGAACATCATGACAGCGATGCTTTGGATGCAAAGCACATTTACCACGGTTATGAAATTTGATTGGAAAATAAAGTTCGGCAGCTATCTCTTCAACACAATCAAAGAAGATCTCGAATTCTTCACGAGGACATACGACTTGCTTGCGATCGTGAATTCGGAGCGGAATCTAAGTCGGCAGGAAGAGAACATTGTGCATAACATTTGGGAATGGTTTAGAGACCATGATGAACGTGCAGTTAGATTGGTATTTGCCATGGCTAGGCACGGCATGGACATACCGCTGGTTGATGAAAGAAACGAGTTACACAATATCATCAAAGACCTGAAAGATATGGGTGACAGGCGGCTGTTTGCGAAGAAGGAATCGTATTTGTAGATGAAAGACATCCGCGGTTGCTGGACAAAAGTGCCTATTCAAAATTGTTCCAAAAGTGTTTATTCAAAATTGTTCAATTTCCATCTTTATTTCCTTCTGTTTTGTCGCGTTGACGCGTGTGTATATGGGGGCCAAAAATTGCAGGACAAACAGGTTAGACAGAAAGAAGTCCTTTATTAGCTCCTACCTATTTACCGTTGTGCCCTTTTACTAATACGCCGTAGATATCATCACGCAAGACGTGTCTGTTGGCAAGCTAATATCCCTGAAGCATATTGTGATCGGCATCATCGAACACGAAAAGGGGCGTGACTCGGAAAAGAACTATTGAATCCTTCTGGCAAATATGATCTATCGAGCGACTGGTCAATGCTTAAACAAGTAAACCTGAGCCCCTGCTCTTGGTCCGGCCCAATAATAAGGGGGCAATTTTTTGAAGTTGATGTTCAGGGATATCGAAAACAACAAAGGGAACAATAGCATGTAAACAAAGAGATTCAAGGGCCCCAATATTGATCTGGATCCAACTGTCGGCGAGCTTGACTATTCGTCACCAGATAAGCTGCCGGATAAAGGGCTAGGGCATTGCGGGCCGGACGATCCTATCCAATGAGCTGGATCTTTTAGCGCAAGCTCCGGCGTAAGTGGAAACAGGCAGCCAAGGTCGAAGCCTGGAAAAGGGTGCATTCACTTAGGAGACCGGTATAAAAGCTTCGGTTGATTTAGACAAGATCACATTCAGAGAATTTCCAGCCTGGTGCATTCGATTGATATTTGTCTTCAAGATCTTTAAAGCCTTGGACTTTTGATCGGGAAAGAAGCGATGCACGATGTCAGGAGAAGTTGCACGAGACCATCCCCAGGGCCACCTGCACCGGGTACCTGCCCCCTCCGCCGTCACCCTTCTGATTGCAAGAAACAATGGAAGCTGACTGTCTTCTCCCCCCCTAACAGTTCAAACCCCGGAGTCGATCTTTCGCAAAATCGCCGCAACCTTGGGCGGGAACCCCGAGGAAGGAGATGCCACGCCCGAAGACGTGAAGTGGATATGTAGACTGGCCGAGCTGGCCGACCGTGACCTTCCAGACAGCACCAGTGACAAAGAGTGGCCGCGACGTGACAAGATCCAAATCGCTTGGATATGGTCCTTGTTAAATAATAGAAATCACTGGAAGCCAGAAAGAATATGGGCAGCCATATGGAAGTCGGGGAAGTTATATTCACCAATGATCCCTGGTGAGTTAGTCTCTAATTACTGATCAAGTAAGGGCGATGGGCCTTACCACCTGCTCCAAGAGATAGATCATTTTTCAATTGAAGGTTGTGTTGAGTATTCCATTAACAGCGCGGTCAGAGAACATTGCCCTTTCATCCAGTGGCACCCTATCGGATCGAGAGTATGTGAGCATTCTGAACGACACTCTGCACTCATCTCGGCTTGTTGAGAACGTGAATTTTTGTGAAATAGCCTCTTCGAGCGAAGAGTCTCCAGGTGAAGAGGAGGCTTTCGAATGGGCGCAGTCAATCTCTAATTATGAGAGAGTTGATTCCTCGAAAAAAAGAAAAAGGAACTAGCATTTGCAGAGGCTGGCTGCATGGAGGCGCGGGAACAAACGTGTTTGGCTACCTGGATATCGAATCAGATGCATCTCATCAGCGAGCGCATGCGAGTATGATGCATGTTATGCAAGTAAATACCACCTCACTAGATCAGAGGGGGCGATTGCCCCATTCTATATACTAGCCAGTACATATCTTGTTTGCTCAGCTGTTGTCTGTCAAGCTGATGGTGTGATAGCCATCGAGGCGGCCCCGAATCACACACCTAATCACGGTAAAACTTCATTATTGGCGCACTTCTTTCACTTATACGTAATTTCACCAGGAGTCAGGCCATGTTAGGGCTTCATCAGGCTCTCCTATTTTAACAAGATTAGCAATGCGCTATTTTCTGCGGAATGGGTCCGTACCTCTCCATCGGGGAAGATTTATCCACTCAAGGCTTGAAGTCCGGCGATCCGAAGAAAGGAATTCCGCCCCTACAAGCCATGTAACGTTTGATCCTTCGCTGACTTTTTCAAGTAACTATGTACGGACATCTGGAGTACAGTAGACTCCTCGAATATTCTGTTCTGGAAAATCCAGACTCTGAAAACCACGATCTGCGATGTTGCTTCAAAGGTGGTTGCATACCCGGAGTTCTCCAGGGGCAAGAATTTGAATTTAAGAATACACTTGGCTCCTCAATATACGAAGATCTATGGGGGCATTTACGAACCATATCGTATTGTTTATTCTTGCAAGAAATGATCATCGCCGCCCAGAAGACCAATGAGAGAGGCGAAAGGGATTGATACGAGACATCTGGATGTCTCGACCATGCTAAGACGATCACGGCATTGACAAATCGCAGGGCTTGCGGACTAGCCTCGCAGTTGCTTTTGATTCCAGGACAAGGCAAAGCCAGTGTATATCCCCTTCTAGTACTCCGTAATAGCCTTGGCTTTCACGAAGCCAGAAAGGAAATCCCACGCAGTTGCAGCACAGCCAAGTCAAGAACAAGCCCCACTGTTTTAGATAGATTATGCTAAAAGCAATTAACAGAGATAGTTTTTGACACAACTCGTTAATAAAGCACGGTCTCACAGATAGAACGAATTAAAAAAAGAAACATGGGCCAATCCCATGTGATGCATTTGACCAATAAAATACAGGTGATCCAACAAAGTAGCGTCGCTAAACCAAGCCCAATCCAGAGCTAAACAAACCGATACGGGAGAAGAAAAGTCGAAATAAGGCAAGGGCCAATAAAGATGTAAAAAAAATCATGGCCACCCCAATCTCAGTCCGAAACAACAGGGAGGTAGTAGTATATAGATATTTACCACGGCGAACATATATAAAGGTGAAAGACATGTCCATTAGGCGCTTCAAAGTCACGCGCATTATAAATCAGTGACGGAAATTGAACAAGCAGTACCAGGGTATATTTCGCTCGTGAGAGGTGGAGACATAGTAGGGGGGGGGGGGGCATGTAAATGAGATGGGGCGGTTGGTTGCTTTTGGCAAATCCGCAAGAAAGGACAAGAAAAAGAACAGCCGCTTGTCGTATCAGGTTTATAAAAAATCTCTAGCCTGCCCGTCCTCGGGCAAAATATATGTTCCTCAAGAATAGAATGTGCTCTTTTGGAAGCTCTCTGGAGAGATGTCGCCCATCTTGCTCTTAAGCTCGGGTGGCTGCTTGTTGGCCGGCTTGGAGATTGCCGAAAGGCTTTGTGTACGGTCGGCGGTAGTAGCGCCCTCAATGCTGTTGGTAAGAGTGGCCGGCTCACTGCCAGATGTGATGGCTTGCTGAGTAGGTCGTCGCTGGATGGTTTCCAGGTAAGGGCCGGGCAGATAACCAACACGGCCGTCACGTGCACGGCATCGCCACCACTCTGAGGCGTTACCCATAGGGTCGGACTTGCTGAGAACGGCGACAACATCACCCTTTTTCACTGCAAGATCAATGCCGTTGCTCTCCTGGGTCTCAGGCGAGTAGTCATACAGGACACGGCAGAAGTCCAGCTTGGCCGGATCGAGAGCTGCAGACTGCGGCTCACCGTTGGGGCCGACAAGTTGCTGCCGGCGCTTGGCCTCTGCCTCTTGGGATCGGGCAAGAGCCTTAATAAGCTTGCCCATGAGGTACGGCAGACCGAACACGGCGACAAGGAACATGAAGAAAGGCTTCTTCGATGGCTTGGGAGGGGCTGGAGAGCCATCGGGAAGAGTGGCGGGCATGGACCGTCCACCCATGAAAGCAGCAAACGCCGAGGGAGTAAGAGAAGTAGCATCCGCTGGAGGAGGACGGCCAGTCAGTTTAGCAATCAATGTGCGGAACCACCTGATGAGTGTGAAAATTCCCAGCGCTGAGCCGAGGGTGTTTCGCAGGTTACCGAATTGCTCAGCGACCGAAACCATAGCTACACAAACATTATATTAGAATACCGAGTTGCTATACTTATAAAGATAGAAATGACTTACCGAAAAATGAACTGTGAGTAGCCATATAAGTACTCTCCAGCATTTGGGCAAGACCGCCAAATGCACCGACGATGCTCTCGATCATCTGGAAAGTGGCTTGGGTGCTCTGGCCGAACGAGTTGGTCAAGCTGTTGGGATCATTCGGGTCCTGCCCAGGCATGCCTCCATACATGCCGCCCATACCGCCCATACCACCGTACATGCCTCCCATGCCACCCATGCCGCCATAGCCGCCATAGCCTCCGTACATGGAGCCCATGGAGCCGAAGCGAGAGTATGGTGAGGAGTACGAACCCATACCGCCGTATCCTCCGTACGGACTAGAGCCAAGACGCGAGGCACCGTACGGCGAATAACTTGAAGCGTTGTTGTTTACGACAGAGTTGAGTGTGCTGGGGCGAGAGGGTAAGTCGGGGGCTGTGGAGGTTGTAGATGTTGTTGCGGGGTTGGCCGTAGAGGGGGTAGTAGTAGTCATAGTAGTCGAAGCAACAGGACTACCAGCAGTAGGCGCCGATGATAAGGCGTTTCCTATACATAGACACGATGAGTACTTTGAAGATCCTGCGAAGTTGAGATAGGAATCCCCATTCTAGGTCGTCGCGGCGCAGGCGTGTGATTCACCGCTTTGACTTGACTTGGGGGTCCGTTGATGCTGGGGATTGCGCGACGATGAGACTCACCACCAGTAACACCTGCTCTTTCCCACGGTTTTGGTGGCGACGCCGACGCCATGAGTGATCCGCAATCTATCGCATCGGGTCAGGAAGATGGGGGAGGGAAACTGGGGGTGGAGCGATGACGGGGAAGGAGAGTGGGAAAAGTCAAAGTTCCCGGTCGCATGTGGCCGGGAGTGGAGAAGCCGAGGATGTCGGCGCTGACCGAGGAGATACTCGTTCAAGTTGGTATGGGGACTACTCACTGGGATACTATGGATTCACTATGGTTGTGCCAATGTGATGTAGGATGCCAGGCTAGAAAGAAAGCAATTTTCGTGGTCTCGTAAAAACTTCTATTCATTCTTCCCCCACTCTGAATTGTAAATAACGCTGCAGGAAATCTCGGTGGTGGCAAATACGATCCCCGGTTGTGGCCCCGATGGACTGTTATCTACGGTGTACGGAGGGACCTCGGACGCTCTCCCGAGGGAAACTATACCACGATTGAGAGGGAAAAGTGTGCTTATTTATATACTAAGACATCTGTGCAGATTCAGAATAATCCTATGAAGTTGAATCTCATCAATGAGTAGAAAAGTCTTGAGGATTTCAGCAATCAAATTCTACCAGGTACAAGCGATCTACATGCGAGAATGCCATCCCAATCAAGTAGCTGCAGCCGAAGCATGTATATAACCAACGAAGCAAAATGTGCAAAAAAAGGGCAGTGGAGTATCACTGATGCAAGTTCCCCTCCAAAAAAGAAAACAGATAAAGAGACGAAGACCACTGCAAATCAATTCCTCCCAACGCCAAAACAAAATGGTCGCTTATGTACAGATGCGAATGCTACACGAAATCATAATTCTTGTCCATGGACAGACTGCGCCATGCGTTCATCGGCGCCAGGAGCCTTGAATCCCCATTGACGGGGATGAGTGGGCAGACCCAGCCAGAAAGACCAGAGTCGGCCGACTTCCGACTTGAGAATGTGGTAACTAGAAACAAAGGTTAGCGGATGGCTTTAGTTAGGGGGATAGAAGGAATAAAAAGACGTACATCGTGCGAGGAGCGCCAATCCAGCTCTTAACAACAAAGATCGTTGTGTCGCGGATGACAGTCCACTCAGAAACCAAATCATCGACGACGGTACCATCTTTAGGCCGAGGTGGATACTCCCATGGCTTGCGACCATCCAGCTTCTGGCTACCCTGGGTCCAGTCTTTTTTATGAGCATCGCCCTCATAGTAAAGATTACCAACACCATCATGGAAGACGCGTGCGGGTGCTTCCTTATCTGGCGTAACCTCCGCATGCTGAGGTACCAGCGGGGCATAGTTGTGGAGAGGATACGCGTGCTCCTGACCCGCCTCAAGAGCTTCGTGGAAACTGCGCGCGGCTGCCAAACTGTGAGAGATGCGACCAAGAGTGTTGACCAAAGCGACCAGCTCCGTTCGGCGCAAAGGTGGGTTCTCGCCATTCTTGGTCTCATCGTACTCGAACAGAACCTTCAGTGCCGTTCCATAGCCGTTGACCTGCAGCTTTCCCCACAGACGGCACTTGTCACAGCCCACGCAATCCATAATTCGGCTGACATTGCGGAAACGGTTACGGAAATCTTCCTTCAGGCCGTGAGCGGTGGGGTCTTGGAACATGGCCTCCTCATCGAAGATACGGGGTGGGCGTGCGAGGACATCAGCGAGCTGGTTGACTCGTTGCTTGGTGTCAAAGTCCTGGACAGGGTCACTGGTACAGAAGGTGTAGCTTTGTAAGTGCTTGCGCAGCTTTGCCACCGCGCGCGAGACAAGAGCATAGTTGAAATACATGTTGGAAACACGCTCGGGGTGGTCATGCAAGCGCTCCCTGTAGCACTGCATGTTCGGTTGCCACTGGCCAGTCGTCTGGTTCAAGTAGTCCCAGCAGAGATGGGTGGAGATAGAAGCATGCATACCGCTGATCAGGCGATGGAAGACCCGCTTCTCCAAACATTCATTGTCCAGTGGAAGACCGTCCAGACGCTGCGACTCCTTCTGAAGCACGTTTCGGAAATCAGAGACAGCCTGGAGCCCGCCTAGTGGCATATTGAGAGATTGATCCTGTAGTTCATCCTCCACGCTCTTCATGAAACAGTTCTCGCGGTAGATCGAGTCCCATACTTGATGTGCGCCCACTCCAGAGTATCCTGTGAATCGCTCTGGGTTGTCCACCAGACTCACGTAGTCGCCCTTGCCCGCAGAACCTTCATCCTCGGGGATACAGTAATCTCGGTCGTCGCATTCATCGTCATACTCCAACACACAACTCTCTCCAACACCCTCACCGAGCATACCCTGAAGTGGTCGCTCCTTTGGCCGTGCTTCTTGTACTCTTCGCGGTGGGTGGTTGGCTTTGGGACCCTCCAGTTTGCTCAGCTCTTCTGACCGCCATGTCAGCGGAATATCTTCCTCTGACTCGATAGTATTCACAGAGCATGCAATATTGCCGCACATGCTATTGGCGTCATCCCAAAATGGACATTCTTTGTTAAACAGGTTCAATCGGTAATATGAGAAGAAATCGGTTTCGGTCGTGAGGGTTTGTAGAAGGGTGTAGACTTCATCATTGAGCTTGTTGATGGTTCCGTATGATACACAGGCATCTGATACCATTGCTGTGGGATCAAACTATCACAAATGCCCCAGATGTTAGCGACGTTGAAACAGACCGCGATTTTTGGCCACCTCCGGCTCTAACTCCGAGATTTACTCACAGCGCATTTCGCCGTATCCAGATCCTGCGAGGCATGACTGGCATCAGCCACGCTCAAAAAGGAGAAGACGGCTGTATAAAACAGCTTCGCCGCAGACCGCATCTTGTGGACCATCAATGATCAGCGGTGGTTGAAGATGTCTGAAGAAAAGCAGAACAAAGCGGAGAGATCGGAGTCACGGTTGATGCAAGGTGGCGCAACAGACAACAGACAACACCAACAGAAAGGACGGTGGATGTGCGGGGATGAAAGGGGAAATGTCAAAGAACGCGATTCAGAAGCCGCAAGGAATGTCGAGGACCGTAAATAATCTAGTTTAGGACGAGAAAGGACAATCTGGCCCTTTGCACAGTGGCGGAATCCTGTATGTATCGTCGGTCCGATCGACGCCAAGACGTGGTCTGATTGCGTAGCGCTGATTGGTCCAGTGGGGCCACCCCAGGGCCTAGTATATAAATAGCCTGAACCGGTGGAAGAGTAGAGCTTCGAGATAACTATTGCAGAATGGGGGATCTTCTGGAATGTGTAGTATGAAAATGTAGAATAGATTCGTGCTAGGCAGGATCTGAGCTCGATCGTGGTTTTGCTCTCCCTCAACATGCCGGGTAGCACAAACAACCTGCCCTCGTACGACAGCTGACTAGTGAAATGGGTTTGCTAGTGCCTTGCTACTCTTTGATTTACTAATCAAGTATGAATAAAATTGGAAATAAGCTCTCAATGTCATGAGATATGCAAACCATAGTATGAGACTATGGATATTCTTTCAATGCTGAAACATCAGACCGCATAGTGCATGGCATGACACCTTCATTGCCAAAGGTTTGCACACTACCTCGGTACTATGATTCAAGTAGAAGACCCTTGGAAACAACGCTCAGGAAACTCACACAAGTACTAGTAACACACAGAATCTACTTCAAATTGAAAACGTTGAATAGCTTAAATCAGATAATAGAAGAGTCGGTAGAAGAATATCTGCATAGGTGGGGATATTAGTATCTATGCTGGAGCTAATGAAGTATTGTTAGCACATATGGAGAGGTTTGCGATCTCAGCATCTCAAAAAAGCTACTACCTTCATGAGAGGTGGGATTCTTCACTGGGTTCTCCGTTATGGAGGATCATCGTGAACTCCATACTCCAACGCGTTTGTCGCGTCAAGTACCTTACCGCCTTTACCACCCATTGAGTCTCCCACAATACTGCTGCGATCTGACATGAGCTAGCACTCGCATAAACAAAGAACGCAGATCCATTACTTCTTATCTCTGTATTCACTAATTTGTATGTGCAAGGAGACTACCGACCTAGTAAACGAGGACACGGCTGCCCTAGTGCATGGTAGAGCTGCCATTTCGACGCCACATTTCGACAAGTTCTTCGAGGCTTCCAGCTGCAAATCAATCAATTATAATCTTCAAGATAGTTGTGTGATACATTCGGAGTTAATTCATAGAACTGCTGCTGATATGGACAGAAAGGCATGGCCTGGAATGCTAAACCTGCTCATCATTCCTAGCCAGAACAACTTGAACAGTCTCCCCAATCTAGCATGATATACCAGTGCTGGATTGGGGAGATACGGGTCCACGGTATCTGCCTGCACATGCGGCGACGTGATCGAGGTTTTTCGCCAGCAAGGTTACGATTTGCAATCGCAAGACAAGCTTGGGCGTACTCTGTTACATCAATTGCCAGCATATCGGCTGTGTGCGCAGGCCACCTTTACTCTCCTCGTCAATGGAGTGGATGCCAACATCAAGGATGTTTATGGCCAGACGTCTTTGCATGTGGCTATGGTTCATCGACCGAGGAATCTTCGTCAGCTTTATAACAATATGGAGCAGCTCATTTGTTACAGGAATGCGGATGTTAACGCTAGAGATATGAATGGAGATACCCCTCTCCATTTGGCAGCTCGCAACAACAATTTTTTTGCGGCAGAGGTGTTCTACAAAAGTAAAATGTGTCCAAAACATTCAACTCCTTTTAATTATTTTGATGACATGAGATTTTGCTGTAAAGTTCCATGGGAAGTGGATTTCCCAGCGAAGGATGCCGACGGAAATACACCACTTCACCTGGCTGCGATGCTACATCCCAGGACATGCAATAGATTTCTTTCTTGGCTTCAAAAACCCGACGGAAGCTGTACTTGAATAACTACAAAATGCGATAGCTTTTGCGAAATCCGGCAGCGGGGTGAAATCCCCTACGGCGTGGATGAGCATGTGAATGACGATCCCGAGACTGGAGAAATGGCTGATTTCGCTGATTGGGATGATGAAGACGATGAGAGACGATGAGGGTGATGGGGAAGCAGAGCAGTTTCTCTTTGAATATAGCGAAGACGGAGACCGTTATGAAGAGTATGACCCTTATATTATCGGGCAGCCTATATCGAAATGATGATCAACTTGACGTGCCCCCAGAAGTCACCTGTGCAGTGAGCTTTCTTACAATTACGAAAGAAGCATCAAAACGGATAAGAATTTAACTGCAAATTTCCGCTACGAGGTTTAGAATGTCCACAAGCAGTTGTAAAAATGCGAAATTCAATGTGAAAAAAAAAAAAAAAAAAAGATCAAAAAAAAAAAATAATAATAATAATAATTGAAAAGAAAAGAAAACTTCAAGAGATTGAGATGTCAATAATTTGTCCCTGTGTATCGCTTTTCGACTGGCTCTTTTCTGACTTTATTTTCTTTCAATATATCAAATACACATGCATTCTCATTGTAAATCATATGCGTGAAATAACCTTGCAACTTTGGAAGCTTTCATTGCCTTCATAACAAATTAGCGCCTATGCTTCTTCGCACATGAATAGCATGACAGGAATATTGATAGGAATATTTGAACTTTGTGCCCCCAGCTATATGATTACAGAAACCTCAAATGCTTTCATCTAGCAAGGATCTTATTTGTCAATCGTCGCTTGGCTCCAAAGTGCGAGGTGGACGTTCTGGATTTTATCTCCACTCTTCCCGCCCCTACATGCATCCACGGTTCCCCGCTCCAGATGTCCAGGCGCCTGAGACCTGTTGTCACAATCAGTTTAATCTTCTGACTTCTTGGAGCCCGGGCCGAGGCATCATTGTAACAACCCCTCTCGAACTTGAATGGTATCCGAGACTTGCATGATCAATTGATCAGAATGTCCGATATAAATCACAGTGGGACTTCGGTAGCGAAGCAACGTCTGACAAAACTCTCTAACAGTATGAGGGGTGCTCAAAATGACCAGCTGGAGTTAGATGTGGCCATCGTCGGAGCTGGCTTCTCAGGCATCCAAATTTTGCACTATATGCGCGACCAGTTAAACTTGAATGCCAAGATAATCGAATCGGGCTCTAGCGTTGGCGGAACTTGGCATTGGAACAATTATCCAGGTGCACGGGTAGATTGTCCTGTACCAACCTATGGATTTGATATAGAAGAGGTCTCGAAGACATGGGTCTGGTCCGAAAAATATCCGTCTCAGCGAGAATTCGCGGCGTATTTCGCACACGTCGATCGAGTCCTATCGATCTCAAAGGATTGTATATTTAATACCGAAGTGAAAGGAGCCAGGTTCGACGATGGGAAATGGACAATATCAACCAATGCTGGAAAAATCGTCAAAGCGAAATATTTCATTCCTGCGGTTGGATTTGCTGGAGAAGCTTACACTCCAGCCTGGAAAGGCATTGACACATTCAAAGGCGATATCTATCATCCCTGGACCTGGCCGCGTGAAAAGGTCGACGTACGAGGCAGACGCGTCGCAGTTATTGGAACCGGGCCAACAGGCATCCAAATCATCCAAGAATGGGCGAAAGAAGCTGGTGAGACGTTTGTCTTCCAGCGAACCCCGAATTTAGCCCTCAGAATGAACCAAAAGAAACTGGAGGGAAAAGCACTGGAAGAGTTAAAAGCAGACACGCCTAAATTCTGGGCTTATTCCAACACTAATGCCGATGGAATGCCATGGCCTTCTCCTGATAAATCGTTCAATGATCATTCACCGGAAGAGATCGAGGGAATCCTAAATGACATTTACAACGAAGGTAGCTTAAAGCTTTGGTCGGGTGCATGGTCCGATCTGATGGTCGATCCCGTGGGAAATCGCGCAGCCTACGACTTCTGGGCTAAGAAGACTCGTGCGCGTATTCAAGACCCCGTCAAGCGAGACCTACTAGCGCCTCTAGAGCCACCCCATCCGATAGGAGTCAAACGTCTATCGCTCGAGCAGGATTACTTTGAACAGATGGATAAACCCAATGTCCACCTTGTAAATACAAGAGCGCATCCAATCATCGAATTGACGCCTACGGGTATCATGACAGATGATCAGGCCGTGCACGAAGTTGATGCCATTGCTATCGCCACGGGATATAATGCTTCTACCGGTAGCTTGATCCGAATGGGCATCAAAGATGTGAACGGCGTGGACATTGGGGAGCGATGGAGAGATGGTGTAAAAACTTTCCTGGGAATGATGGTCTCTGGGTTTCCGAACATGTTTATCCCATATGGTGCCCACGCACCAACTGCATTTAGTAATGGTCCAACCACTATCAGAGCCCAAGCGGGTTTCATCAGGGATATGGTGAAGAAAGCGGAGGCTGGGGGTCACTGTTCTGTTGATGCTACATCTAAGGCTACTCAGGAGTGGACTGCTCTAGTGCATGCGATTGCAGGTAAAACCTTGGTCTCGCAAGCTGATTCATGGTATATGGGTGCGAATATTCCAGGCAAGCAACGAGAATTTCTTTATTTCTTGGGCGGAATGCCATTCTATCGCCAGTGCTTCACGGAGGCGCTAGAGGCGAAGTTTGACGAGTCTTTCATATGTGCTTGATTGATTTAGTCTTGATCTATAATAGAAATTTCTTTATATCAAGCAATGTGAATGAATACACATGAGTAAATGCACCCATATCTCTCACCATTCGAATGTCTTCTAAAATGTTCCTGCAATATGACTTACTAGTACGTTCTTGTTGTGATCATTTTCAGCTCTACTTAGATACGGGCACACTTCTTATGAAACAGAAAAGGGTAGTTTATCAATAAATCAACAATGGGTATTCAAATCATTATTGTAGCTTTGAAACATGAATCATAATGTCCATCATGCATCATTCTTTTATCTCGGATTTCTAAGAACCATTGGAATGAGACAAGAAAATTTTGGACACAAACCATAAATATTATCATGACTGATATTCGGTCGTTTACAATGTCATAAACACGCCTGCAAACAGCGTGAGGACCAAGGGGACGTAACTCCATAATCCAGCTGACTCTCCCATAAATGGACCAACGGCTGCTCCCTCGCTCTTTGCAGTATGAGTTGCAGATCCGTTAACAGATGTCGTGCTGGACCCAGGTAGACCTTGGTATCCAAATGTCACATTCTGAGGAATAGACTGGTTATAGCATTCTCCGTTGGCAATATCAAGATTTGCCAGATCATCCGAATTCACGAAGAACATATAGTTGGACTGGTTCAAGTTTTTGAATCCAGATGTATCGTACGGGAACTTGTCGCCCGAATCAGTCGCAGATGTATTGCGAAGGAAGATGCACTGGACTTGACCGGGGAACTCGGTAGCCATTTTGGGGTAGTCTTTCATAACATCGCTGTTGCTGGTATCTGCGACGAGAATAAATTTACGCTCGGGGTATGTCTCGAACAATTTCTCTAGAAGGAACTTGCGAATGGATAGTGTGGCGGAGACATCACTGAAGTTTAGGGGACGGGTGTCGAAGGATCCACCTGGATAATTGGCGTAGATAAATTGCATGTAGTTTCGAGTGATCTGTTCGGGAGTGGTGGTCTAACGTAATTGTCAGTACCTGTAAGGAGCAAGTGATTGTGAGTAAGACAACATACAAGGTAATGGAAGTGCAGGTTAGGAACACTGGTTGACCAATTGCGATAGATTTCTGGCATGTTCTGCCAGGCTGTGAAGGGACGGGCAAAGGAATTCAGCAGCCCTTGTTCCGGTTCGTAAATCTTGGTGACACGCAAGATATCATCAATATCAGAGACGACAGTGAGACCGGTTGGAGGCACAAGATAGGCGGTCCCGTTTCCAATAGATGCACCCTCTACGTATGTGTTGAGTCTCTGGATCTTTGAGGTTTCGTTACCGGCGTCCAAGCCGTTGCTGTCGATCGGAACAAAAGTATCAAAATCACCTTCAACGGTTGTATTGTAAGGCAAAGTAATGTCCTGTGTGCCACCTGTTGTGTTTGATGAACCACCGCCGCCTGGCTGTCCACTGGACCCTTGACTTTCGGCGGGCTCTAGGTGGATGGTGTTGACAGCAACGTGTGGCTGCTGAACAACGAAGATCTCGGCAGTCAGGTTGCGCGCCTGCTCTTGCTGGGACTCAGGAAGATCCGAGATGCTTGTGTCAACAAGGAAAACATCGGCCAGCTTGTTCAAGTCGTGGACCGATGTATTTGGTTGTTTGTAGACGTTTCCGTGGAAGCGGACACTCCAGCCCGAGTTGGTCCAATTGGCATATGGATCGATATTCAGAACATTGGTTGGCAATGCTGCGAGCTCGGAACTATCCAAGCCAAGGGAGCTGACGACTGAATCTCCAGTTGGGAAACCTTGGAAAAAATTTGGAACTCCGGACGCGACCCATGTTGGTATGTCAGATCCGAGCCCTGAGACAACGCTGTCAACGTCAGACTCAACGTCACTGAGTATGTCTCTTTGAACGACCTGGGAAGGATTATTTTGAACGGGGGTAGCTGTGATTATTGGCTCGTTCGGGGCGACATCATTGGCATTGGATAGAATTGTAGGTGCTGGGGAAGCGAAGGCAGCCGACAGCAGCCAAGCTTGTAAAGTGACCGGACCGGCAACAATACTACAAGGCTTCATTTTTGTAGGGAACAACGAGAGAAAAGCCTAAGATATGCAACAAAAAAAATATGCGACAGGAGCGATCGGCGCGTTGCTCGTCTTTAATATAAGTAAAAGAATATATTGGGTGCACAGTAAACACCCAGCCTGCTAGGTCATTGCACGACCCACAAATGATGTATGTACAGTACCTTGGATTAAATAGATACAGTGGATACAAGCTTTTGGATATCACCAGTGATTGGCTCGCTTGTAACACAGGATCGAAAAAAGCAATACAAAGCTATACTTCTTTCTTCTTTGGCGGACCCTTAAAATGGTAAGTTATTAACAAGGGGCATGCCAAGCCAAGTATAACAGGGTATTGGCGGCTTACCGGGTGGAAACATGGAACGGCCACCAACCGACGTCAGTGGCAGAAGCCGTGGGACTCCTCCGTAAATACAGTAAAACAACTCAACATCTGCAACAACGGTTCCAAGTTTTGGGTAATTGGCAACCCTGTAGCTACGGTATACGTCATATCCTATCTATTTTATACCCAAGCACCGATTTATTTTAACCTCGAGCATCGGGCAACAGGGTTACTATACCAACTTGTTCTAGCTTGGTGAAGTAAACAGCCCTGGAGGCGTTTGTGGGTGCGCACAGACTATGCGAGCCCTATATTGCAAGTTCCGACGACAACAAAGAGATCGGGACTTTGGTATAGAGGAAATGAGATAAGCAAATAATCCAAGTCTTCAGAACTCTCGATAAATTTGCATAGATTTGATTACACTTTTAGCGGCCTCGAACTTGAATGCTTCTAGAAGCTTAAGCCTTCATGCCAAGGTGCCACAACAGGCCAGGTTTGGTGTCTGGGAATCCTCCAAGGATCGGAAACTGCCCTCGAGAATAAAACCCGAGGGATCATATAGATAGACACGCTACTCAAGTATTCTACCCCACAAAAAAAAAAAAAAAAAAAAAGCCCAAGTGGTCGTTTGTGGCAAGGTAATGAGAAAAAAGAACCCAACATATGATGTGATTGAAAATAAAAATGTGCAGTGATTGGTATTATCGTACATTATGTGCCCGCACTTTGGATTGGTAGTATACAAAACGGCCAAGATAAATTTGGGCCAAGTATCCAAGCGCGATGTATACCGCAAGTCAATCTTCCAAGGATTGAAAATCCCGACAGGCCGGGGCCTATCCACTTGGAAGTGGAAATCATGAGACGCATGGAATAGCCCCGCTACTTAGCACGCTCATCAAAGAAGTTTAAATCGATCCTTTGTTCAGAGCTCATGGCCCCATGAGCATAAAGACCGCCATTCCGACAACACCACTAACCCACACAGCGGTCAAGATGCCAGCACCCGCTTTGTCTGCTGTTGTAATAGGAGCGTAGCTCGGCATACCAGAATCATAATGGTCTCCGGCAGAGGAGTCGGTAGAACTGTTACCTCCGGTCAAAGTAGTCACGGGCTTGCTTGTATTTTTGTCCATCCACGGAAGCAAGGCGACACTGAAAGCATTCGTAGCACTGATCTGCTCTTCCATTCCAATCTTGCCATCATAGTCGTCATACCACCGGTCACCACATGTATTGTTGCCCTGGCCGGAGCAGGAAATAGCAGCACCTTTAGCGCTGGCTTGGATACCTTCAAGAATCCTATCGTATGTTTCTGGGATAAGAAGTGCAACGTTTGCCATCCACATCAATGTGAGACCCTTGAAAAGCTTCTGGTTTCGGTCGCAGGTGTTTTTGACCGCCTCACATGTGTATTCCGTGATGGTGCCACCAACCTTTGGCAAGAAGAAAGTCTTCAATGTGCTGCCGATCAAGCCATTTAATCTGTCGAGCCAGACGGTTTGGTTTGTCTGTGATGATAAATGATTAGCATAATGATCATATGGATAGTGCCAGTGTAGTATAACTCACAAAAGCATACATGTATGCACACCCGTTCAAGTAAACGCCATAATTGTAAGACCAATTCGTAGGATCGGGTGTTTTGCAACCGTCCTTGCTATCGACACTATCGGCGACTGCCCAAGTCTTGGTGCTGACCAATCCCACCTTCGTGGACCAGTCCCATGTTTTTTCGGCCCACTTGGCATAGCTATTGTCTTGGTAGTAGTTCGCAAGTCTTGCAGCCAGCTGAAAAAAACCGCCATTCGACACACTGTTCTTCATCGTATAGCCTGTACCCTGAATGGGTTCTTTCTGCCAGCGAAACCCACCGCCACAAGTATCTGCATCCCATCCTTCGTTGTTGTCTTTCTGGTTGTTGTAGACACCTACTACAAGATTGGCCCAGCTGTATTTGCCGTATACTGGGGCTGTGAAGTTGTATTCGGCCGCAGTCATTGCAGAGTTACCCCATTGCATTTGATCGTCGTTTCCCTAGGATGAAGAAGGGATAATTAGCCCTGTGCGCTTATCATGGGCTCTGTACATGTGGTTGGTACTCACGGCATATTGGGTAAAGTTGTCGTTCAAATAGTCTCCATCATCACCGGCTTGCCATGATAACGCCCAGTTCAACGCATAGTTGTATTTATCGTCTCCGGTGAAGTGCCAATAGTTCAGCCAGGCATTGCAAAGAGCAGCACCTTCCCACCAACTGAAATCGAATCTTCCTGGGGTGCCTCCAGTATTATTTCCAAGGTAGTAGCCCCATGCTCCGTCTACACTGACTTTTGCCGCGTTTATAATAGTCTCTAATATTGCGCTTCGGTTAGCACAATGAACAGAACGGGGCCGCGGTCATATGATGGCCGAGTATTACCTTTTTTGTTGATATCTAACTCAATAGCCTGAACATGATCGCTAAAAAGTAGCGTTGGCAGGATAGCTGTCGCTACCTGCGCAATGGAATATATGCGCATAGCTGGGAAGGGCCGGGAGCCTGTGGAATGTGTGATCGCTAGGAGGCGAATCCGGAAAATGTGCGAATGGTATCAATCAGACAGACTCCTTGCCTGATTTTCTGTAGGCTTGGCACACGGAGGGAAAAATCGACCATTAGAGGGTCGATAAAAGGTGCGGAGCCGCGCAAATTGGTTCTTGAAGGTGAAGTAGTTTCGAGGGGGAAGGGAGAAGGAAAACTCACGCCCACATCTCAGGGCGGCGGCCCCATGTCCCAAGAGCCGCCCAGTTACAGCATGGTTTCGCGCGCGGGTTCTTGGCTTGCCCTTAGAAATTAAGATGGACCCTGCCAAAGTGGAGTACGGGGGGCCAATCTGGAACAGATATGGGTGTCCGCCTCAGGCATACACACGGCTGGCTTCCATGAATTTGCGCTGGTTGATCTGTTGGATCATTTATTTTAAGAAACAGGAGGTGTCGATCGTTTCATTTCATCGTTCATAATAATGGATAACTCAAAAGCTAGTATTTGAATCTAGTCAACGAACGCTGATTGACACCCTCTTGATCTCCGCGCTTACGGTCGCTGCGCTCACTGATAGTCCGGGGTTTGCCAAGAACCCTGTCTTTTTTTATCTGTCGCGCATTCCTGTTTGCCAGCATCAAGACTTCGAGAGAAGTTCTAGATGGCTTGAATCGACTTAACCAAGGGTGGACCAGGATCACATTATTGCTCATACTGTACGTGCGAGGCTGTAAATCTTGCACTGCCTCCTTGGCGTTTGCTCCCTTTATTCGTAGATCTAACCTTCAACAGAGAAAGTGAATCTCTCTGGACACACATAAACTGTATATGCCCGGAAGATTCGCATTCCACCTCGATCTGTCCGAGTGTGACCCTCTCTGGATTCTTTTGCCTTCAGCCACGCCTCGCTACTGAGAAAGTCTCCGGATGCACCGGTGACGTCGAAAGACTCGAAACGGACAAGGAGAGTACCGTGGGCCCCAGCAGGTCTTGGCGTCTTGGCAAAGCGCTCAGGATCAATGATTGACATGATTACGGGTGTGAATCCACATGTGTTAAGCCTCTAGTAACGCTTCTTTCGGCCGTTATGGGTCGTCTGATGTAATCTCAATCTCTCGAGTGGCATCCTGAACCATCCTGAACCTCGCTTTGACCATGGGACTGTGTTTCGTTGCCTGCATCATGAGTCGATCCGCTCAGAGTGCGATGCTTTCTGTGTAGCGTATGGATTCCGGAGTAGTTATGATCCGTAGGCTCCAGTGATTCCATATTAATATCCACAGAAACGCGGTTTTTTTGTATGATTTGTATTATGAGATGGTGAAACAA
Organism: Talaromyces sp. PF30-5; assembly: GCA_023626375.1. Classification (NCBI taxonomy): domain Eukaryota; kingdom Fungi; phylum Ascomycota; class Eurotiomycetes; order Eurotiales; family Trichocomaceae; genus Talaromyces; species Talaromyces sp. PF30-5. The sequence goes on along the minus strand of JAMAGU010000006.1, from coordinate 306,818 downwards.
TGCTCATTGCCGGGGGATTCAACTGTGGATGACCCTGCCACCGAATGCGGGCCCCCTGATCCCCGTGCTCTGATATACTTAGACCCTGTAAACCCTGTGAACCCTTGAACCCTGAGCCCGACGCCCCTCACGTGATGCTTCTCGTGTATCTCACCTGACCGCCCATGCTGTCACATGACATGATACTTGTTTCAGCCTTGTTCTGCAGGTGTCGAATATGTATAGAAACACCCATGACACAGCTCAGCTATGGTGTAGACTCCAGATGTCATACATCCATAACACTTAATCAAGTCAATGCTTATTGATGGGCCCAGGGTCATTCAGGAGATTAATCCATATCTTTGCGTACGTTTCCATAACCTGCGAACTTGACTGATGTTGAATGTTTTCAAAAATGTTTGCATGTGCAACTACCTATATTTCGATCTACAAGGAATCCGGTGCGGGAATTAATAGTGATGATTATCTTTCAAGCATAATAAAACCTCGATGATCACTGTGACTCAGACCTACTACCAAATTACCACATATACAATCAGAGAGTTATGCAACGAAGCAAAACATGCGATACGAATGGTCTATTTGAGGCCGTATATCCTGGTCAGTTTTGTATAACTAGAAGTCTTCGAAGTAGGTAGCTCATTGTGTGGTTGATTGAATGCAATTTGTCCAAACAAAACTTTATCAAGCAGTTGAACTCATTTGTCTGGTTGCCCACGTCTATCACGTACGACACGAAAGCGGGAAACCCCATCATTCGCCAACTGTGCAATAAGCCCATATTCCCAGTCAAGATATGCCTGCATATCCTTTTGAGCGTTACTAGTTCCCTCATAGGGCCTTTTGTACACATCAATAGGCTCAGAAAGCCAACGCGGCTCAGTCTCTAACGGATTCCCAGCTGCTACCCAAGCTGCCGTTCCTCCCTTCAAATGAAACACCTGTCGCGTGACTGATTGTTGAGCATCCTTCAGATTCACCGAGGCAACATCACCATCAGGCGATGTCAAAACGATAGGCCCGTCAACATGAACCGTTTTTAGGTCTCGGGCAAGCTCAGGCCCAGATGCGAACCACGCACCGGGAATATGGCCTTTTCGATAGACCGGACTACGAGCAAGGTCTACAACAGTTGCCGATGTGAGATTTTGAAGCTCTTCAGTCGTTAAGGCTCCAGTCTCGGGGATTTCCGCCGTCACGCCTTTGGGAACAGTCAAATTATTGGGGAATGTAGCTTGTTCATGGAAAACATAGACTTCCCATCCAAGTTGCCATAGCCAGGTGGCTGTCATTCGTGCCCTCACACCATCCGTGTCGTACAGAACAATTTGAGCCCCTCGAACACCGACCCACTCGTCTGTGGCCTGCACCAATTGACCACCCGGGGCATTGATGAATCCTGTTGGATGGCCGATGGCATATTCCTCCGGGTCTCTCACGTCCAACAAATACAGCGTATGACTCGCATGTCCGGCAACAAGTTCAGTAAGCTGATCGCCATCAACCAATGGAACACCGACATATTCAGCCCACGACTCAGCGGATTGGCGTGCTCGCTTCAACACAGCAGTCGAAGGTCGTGCTGCACGCTCTGTCTTCTTCGTGTCAACCTGCAAACCTTCCAATGTCCACCCAATGGTCCCATTCCGAAGTGCAAGCACTTGATTGGGAATCTGGGAGTTGACTAAGGACTGTGCGCCAATGATACTTCGTGTCCGACCGGCACAATTGACAATCACCGTGGTCTCGGGCGAAGGCGCAGCCTCTAAAACGCGATAAACCAGCTCTCCACCTGGACAGCTGCGGCCTCGAGGAATACTCATCGTATTGTATTCTTCATATCGGCGCGCGTCAAGAACCACCACATCGTCACTGCTATCCAGCATAGCTTTAACGTCCCGTGCAGGTAACGAGGGAGTATGGTTAATTGACTCGACCAGCTCGCCGAATGCCTTAGAAGGCACGTTGACATCTCGATAGACCTCGCCAACAAGAGAATAGCCAGAAAGCCCCCCTTCGAGGATGGAAACATCGGTATATCCCATATTCAATATCCTAGCTGCTGCGCGCTGGACATAACCCTCGCCGTCATCGTAGATGACAATTGGGGCTGATAAGCGGGGTACCAGTACGGGCAGTTTCGTTTCAACTTCAGAGACTGGAATGCTCAATGCAAATAACGGATGGGATTCGGCATATGGGCCTTCTTCGCGTACATCAAGAAGAGCTATCTCCTTTTGGAGAACCCAATGTTGCCGGAGCTCGTGCGCAGTGATAGATTTGACCATCTTGTCGTTTATCCCACGCACTTCCGATCTTTTGTCCAATTGGCCGTCTAGGGGGTAGTTTAAAGTAGATAAAAACTTGAAGATGTTCCGACCATAATGGAATTTAGTATATGACCTCGGATAATTTTATTCGCTCGGATGATTTTCTGTTTTCGATATATAATACCCATGGGCAGTGGGTAAGCGGACCCGCAAAGCATGGCTTCAATCGCCGAACATTTAGAAGTTGCACTTACCTCCCAAAGGAGACCTTCAAGTTCTTTGTGCTTGGGATATTACTTGCGAGTTTGAAAGGTGCTCACCTGACCCTAATACGATACGAAACGAAGTCGATAGCTCATTGATCTGTTGATTGGAGGCTTACCTACTACATATCATGATCTGCATGAACATTGACTGCATCAGGATGACAACTTTAGCTATGCCACCGTGATAAACGGGATCCAGGCGTCTTGTTATGATGAATTTTGAGTACTCGAGTATGCATAAACTCTGCCTCTTTGATATCCTTATGCTGTTGATTGCGAAGTTTCGAACGTGGCGATTTGCTCACAAGGCCAGCCCCGCTAACTGGACGACCCCGCTCGGGATCTAGTTGACGCCATGTTAGCGCACGATGACCAATTCCCCGGGTCCAAACGAGTTCCCGTTCTGCTTCGAGGAAATTCAGCAGTGCATCACACTTCAGTGTAGATATGAGCCAAATTAGACAGGAGCGCAAGTCGTGTGAAACATGCAGTACGCTGAACCGAGCCTCAGTGCGAGCTATACACATTCCTGTACCGTACTAACGATAAGCAGGGGCACGCAAGCTTAGATGCTCAGGGGACAAGAGCGGGTGCTCTCGCTGCAAGTCTCTGTCACTACCGTGTAAATTCAAAGATAAAGGAGCGCCTGGAAGGCCAAGAAAGCGACTACGACAAGACCAGCCAAGTATCGATATCAGCAGACGGGAGCGAACAGGATCATCAAGCTCTTCTCATTTTTCGTCTATGGTACCTGAGACAGCATTGATATCCCCAGAAGCGATCAACATGTTTGTGGAGAACAGCGAGCCGGACTCACTGACTAGCGGACTCGCTGGGAACTGTGGATTTGATTCTCTCCCACGGGAGATGATGGGAGCGAGCAATGTTTGTTCGTTCCCCATAGAACTCTGGCAGATGTCCCGACCATCCGAACTTGATATGCACACACCTGATATGCAGTTGGCAATGGAGCCATATTCATCCACAGTCTCACCGTCACAGTCTTGTAAATGTGACGAAGAGGTTTCGACCATAGTACGCAATTTGAGCCGCGCGAACATGAGCCACGATGTCATCTTGACAGTTCGCACGGGTGTGTCATTAGCAGAAAAGTTATTGACTTGCCCAATCTGCTACGATATTTCAAAGCCTCCACGGGTCACTGTTCAAAATGTTCTTTTAATCGGCCACCTCATGCTAGAAGTCACATCTGGTTATCAGAAATATATACAGTGGTTGAACAAAGACACCACTAACGTTGATCTACGAAATGAATCTAGAACTATCTACCTTGACTCGGGAATGGGATTTCCCTCGGAGCTAAACTTGCAGGTCAGCAGCGAGAAGTTCCGAGAGCTCGTCATGGATGGGCTGCAGGTTGATGCTGAGCGGTTGTTGAGATTGCGCGACAGATTTGCAGAGCGACAACGCCATAGACATATGGTTGGACATACAACTTGTCCTGACGCCGAGGGCAGTTGTCGCAGGCGGGAATATGGAGTGGATCATGATCCCCTCGACGTTTGTCCACATAATCCAGTGGCAAGGAAATTGATACCTTGTTTCCGAATCGTGGACGAAGTTCGGGAAATGATTCAACAGGTCGTGGACGCGCTCAAATAAGACCGTCCGTTTATACATTTTCTTGGAGCGCGGAGTCTCAATTGCTGGAGGATTTATTTCCAGGATCATACTGCGAAGGCGTGCAATAGTCTACTGTGAAATGTCATGACTAGAAATTTATTGTATTTTATCAAATTCGAGCTCTGTACACTTAAAGGTCATTGTGTTGGCCTTTGAGGACGAAGCATGATAGATTATAATGTTTGTATAATATTCAAAATACTGTTTTCACTCTAGCTACAGCACTTGGATACTCCATTGTGGAGTCCATTTAGTTTGGCTTTCGGAGCGCAGGATGCTGATGGGCTCCCGAGTCTACAAAAGCAAGAAGATGTGATCTCAACGTCTGCTTCCACCAGCGCAAGAGAAAGCTGTTTCTTGATAATATCGGCCTCCCCATTTCTGTCCAAGCTTCGAAGACATTCATGATAGCCGTGAAGAGCCCAGACATTATTAGGATGCTGATGCGACCGTTTAGGCGTCGTGACAAGGCCGAGGTCCTCGGCATAAGCCTGCGCAGCCTGCTCGACCTTACCCTGTTCTAACGACAATGCTGCATAGGCATGTCGCGCAGGAAGCATCCATCCCCACGGCTCTGCAAAAGGGAGTTCATCCTCCAAATTGATTGCGTCTCGCAATCGACTGAAAGCCGTTTCGTAATTGGCCCGTCTATATTCGATTTCACCATCCAGCATGGCAGATGCTACTTTAAGAATGTCGGTGATCTTGTTGGGAAAGTCAAGTCGTGTAGGAGGGACAATTTTCGAGGCAGCCTTAAAAAGTCCCCTCTCCTTGTCAGCTTCCTCCAGTTGAGCTGTCGCTGCATATGCAATTCCTTTCCCATAATGCCGCATAACGTTAGTGACACAGTAGAGCTCTTTATCTTCAAGCGGATCCAGCTTAAAGAGTTCTTCCCACATTCCAAAGCGAATGAGAACATGGACTCTAACCGCCTTGAAGAATTCCATCCAGTTGGCCAAGGCAGGAGTTTCCACCCGAAGAATTTCCTCCGTGATTGTCGCTTCCATGCGATCTGTCGCAGATAATGCAGCCTTCGATTTTCCGCCTAACATGGCGGCATAGATAAGGGAGTGGTAGTCGTGAAGACGGTAATAGCTGTAGAATGTTAAACCACCATTTTGTTGAAAGTATTTGTCGTCTGCGACGGTCGCCTTATAGTTATACTCCACCGCACGCCGATAATCACCCACTAGCACGTCGATATGGGCTGGCATGTGGAAGGTATGGCCTGTGTCGGGGAAGATCTCACGAATGATCTCCGCTGCAGGCAATGCAGCTTCAGGTGTCAACGACATTTCCATTAGGTGAATGTACATATGCGCGGGACCGGGATGTGTTTCAATGCCAGGCATCTTCAAAGCGCCTTCGAGGAGCTCTTTCACCTCGAATACCGGAGAAGATGCAATTGGCAGTCCAGTCGAGGCATCGTACAGTTTGCGTGGCGCACAGTTCATTAGTGCATCAGCAAAAAGAGTAATGATATCGAAGTCTTCACGTCGACTCAGATAAACCTCTCTCATTGCATTCGCGTACGCTTTACTACAAGCAAGTAGGTCGCGACCGGGGTCATCATTGGGATACCGCTTGCTGTGTGCGTGTATAACCGCTTTTTCCCAATTAGAAGCATGATGCGCACGCTTCAATGCTTCGTCTGAAAATAAATAACACTGCTTAATAGCATTAATTCGATCCTTGTCATCGAAAAGTGCCCATGTCTTGTTGTAGTTGGACCCTGAGCAGAATGATATTCCCCAATAGGCCATAGCGCAGTTTTCGTCATGTGCGATTACCTGCTTGTAGCATGTAATCGCCTCATCGTGGTTAAAACAGTACGTCCAAACCAGTGCCCTGTCAAACCATCGTTGCGCTTCCTCCGAATTGGTGCTTACTTTGCGACCGAAGGTTCCCAGGTCGAAGTAGGGGTCGCTCGAAGGTCTGGCGAGTGGCTTGGTTTCGTCACTCATTGTAGGTCTTAATGCGAAGCACAAAGAATATCGATTTCGTAAGTTTCGAGACCCTGCAAGAAATCATAGATGAATCTAAAGTCTAAATCTTGTGATCACATAAATGGGCCCACATATGGCGTGGAGCTTGTGTGGGGTTCAAATGTTCGGAGGGTTTTGTGTGGGTGCGGGGCGAATGGCGCGATACTCATTCGACGCCTCGGAGGTTTTTGAAATGGAAGTCTGTCATACATAGTCTGTCGCGGGATTTACAACTCGCGGTGTCGATTTTCATCCGGTCGAAACGATTAGATATTGGAACAGAGGAGTTGTTTGCTGAACATGTATTCTCATTCTCAATGAGGATCAATTCAGAAGGCTAGGCAAGTCGCATAAATCTAATCTAAAGCTTCATAGGGATAAAGGGTCTTGTACACTGAAGTCGACATGGGGATGGGCACGTTTCAATGGATCTTCAAATCTTTGTCCACGACATCCTCCAAAAGTGTTTCTCCTCGTTTTTCCGCGGCGATTTTCGCAAGCTTGAGACGTCTCGTATCGCGCTCCGTATCCCAAGTCACCCACCATGTTATTAGAGTCAAAATCGCACATAGGCCTACAAGACCCATGGCAACGGAGAAAGGAACAATGTAGCGAGGTGCATAGGCGCTTCTAAACAGCTGTGGGCCAATGGCACCGCCGATTTGACCGTAACTGTTGACGAAACCGATCGAGAAAGCAGAGCCCGTAGCTCTCGAGGTGGTTTGTACTCGCCATGGCCTAGGAATATACTATGAGTCTCACACAAAACATTGCTATTAAAGAGAACTCGAGCGAACTTACCACATGACAGGATACCAGCCTGCAGTCAGCGCATTTCCAATCAACGTCACGGCGTATACCGCACCGATGCTGGGATAGGCAACAAACACGCCATAGCAGATGAGAATAATGAGAAGAAACGTAAACGGATATAACGGTCGTGGAATCCGACTGCGATCGGCCATGATCCCTGTGATTGCAATAAAAAATAGACCGGTGACCGTAATGGGAATATTCAGGAGTTGAGCTTCAGCGATTGTCCTGCGAAAGTCAGCTTAATGTTTCGTGTACGTGAATGTTTCCAACGTACGTGAAGCCAAGGTCAGCGATGACGGTCGATTGATAAAAGGTAACACCATTGGTTCCAACAGTAAAAGTAGCCCAGATTAGCATGAAGAGCCAAAGGCGAATGTCCTTCAAAGACTGAATCACTTCGCGGAAGTTGAAGTTCTCTTCATTGGCACGGGGGGCGTTGGATGGGAGTCGAGCCTGGATGAATTTCTTTTCTCTTTCTGTCAACCATTTTGCAGTCTCAGGAACTATCATCATCGAGCAACGTCAGAATTCGCAGCAAGGAAACAAAGATTCTTTATCATGAGTATAGCCAAATTGACCTACAGTCTGGGAGGAAGAACCACAGAGCGATGCCGTAAATAACTGTCGCAACACCTTCAATCAAGAAAAGCCTAGTATTTTATTAGATCATGTACAAATAAGTAGGAAAGTGTGAGTGATGTTACCATTGCCATCCAGAAAGACCTCCTGCACCGGAAACGGTGTCGAATGCATAGGCAAGAAGACCGCTGAAAATGTTTGCAAGGTTTCCACAGATATCTATGATTGAGTAAGGGTTAGTTTCCACCTCCCAGAGAGCACTTTATTGAATTATAAGAAGAGAACTTGCAACATACAAAAGTAAAGCAGTCTTAGTGACATCTCATCCGGACGATACCAGTAAGTCATCTGGAGAATGACTCCGGGAAACTGGCCAGCCTCGGCCTATAATTATAAGCTTAGTTTTCAGACGAATCTCATTGCATGCTCAATATTGATGCATTATGCAGAGAAGATACCCGCTGGCAAGAAAACTTACTAGACCCAACATGAAACGAACCGCATATAGTCCACCCTTATTGCTCACAGCAGCGCCGCACATCGAAATGATACCCCAGCTTACCATGATTCGTGATTGCCATTTAGATGGGGTTAATCTTTTAATCAACAAATTTGATGGTGCCTCTAGTACAATGTATGGGATCTGAAGATAAGACGTAAGTAAAAAAGGTCGGGAAATCAAAACCTGTCTACCACTTACATAGTAAAGAGCTGTCACAAGGTTATACTCGTTCGATGAGATGCCAAGCTGGGTCATTATGTTTTGATCGGTTCCCTTGTTCATGATTCGAGCATTTGACAACTAGAAATGGTGAGCCATGCTTTATATCAAGTAGATGATATCTCACACGCACATTGTTGCTGTCCAGGTTCTTGAACATGAAAATTATTGAACAAAGAGCCATTAGGCGCCAGTCAATCTTTCGTAGCAGCCTTTTCTCTTCTTCAGCTGTGAGAAGCTCCCTTCCGTTCATCAAAGTTGGATCGTAACCCTCGATGCTTTCCTGACTCGATGAAGCTTCTGCGAGAGCCTCGCCACGCTTAGCATAATGAAGCTCATGATCCGTGGTTGCTTCACGTGCAGAAACGATGTCGCTACCAATGCTTCTATCCAAGTCTTTGGAAGTAGGCCACGCTTCATTTTTAGATGTCATATCGGCGGTGTGATTGTAAACACCAGGTAAAATGCTAGAAGTCCCAGGTATCAATAGATGTGACAGGAAACGTTGCTAGATATGCAGCTCTCTTCATTAGCTTAGCTAGCTCGGAAACCCTCCGAGTTATGCTTAAGAATGTAAGGCTATAATGCCAAATCTGAACAGAATCAGCATCATATCATAGCCCACCAGTATTGCGAATTTATGGCGTAGAACACTCTTGGTTTCCACTGAAGGCATTGACTACGATTGTTATCAATCTCAAAACAGATAAGAGGGGGTATTAATTAACTTCTGTGTGACCTCTAATTCAAGCGCCTCACTTAGACTTCAGGGCTCCAGCACTAGTATTCCTTGGGGAAAATCCCCACATCACGCATGCCTGTCAACCCGAAGACCCCAAGTTGATCTAATTCATTTTAATTGAGCTTCTACGAGCAAATAATTCTACGCCATAGCTTTGGATACTTTGGAATTAGTTGAATCTGAACTTAATAGAGCTCAGAAAAGGGGGTTGTTAGTGGCGATGGCGTACTTCCATTACGGATCACGCAAACGGAGGATAAGATGATGAACTGTGGGATCCACGCAACCAAAAAGCGGAGACACATCTAGACTCACAAAACGGTTCTAATGACCCTGAAACTTCTAGCTCGGGGAATTTGAGCATATTGTGGAGAAACTGGCCGATTGGAATAAAGGTTGAATACGTTCCTTTGTTGATGGCGAATCTGTTCCGAAGCCAGGATCATTGAAGCTTGATAAATCCCCAATCCCGCAGCCGTCCCTTGCATCTTGGACCCGCTACTGCAAAATAGTCTTGACCATAAGATTTCCTCATCGCAAATATACTATTCAACCCAAGATATTTGTTCTCGATAAAACTTGATCGACCTCATTATGGCTGCTGTGACCGAAACTTCAGTCCCGGTTCCTACGGGCTCTGACATACCTCAGTATCATCAAGTACCAGAGACCACACACGATCGTAAGTATTTAGAGCACCAATTGACGCATTCATGGGGGACTTTACTCCAAGGTCTTCCTGTCATGATAGATGATGTTGATATTTATTGTATAGTGGACTGGGCGGACCTCGCTACCTTGGACCTGTCGCAGTTTGATCAACCTGGAGGGAAAGAAAGCCTAGCCAAGCAACTCCATGATGCCATTCAGAATATAGGTCGGTTTCTCATCAGAGAAGAGAGGACGTTTCATCATGCCAGAAATGCTTACTTGGACTTAGGGTTCTTTTACATCGTTAATTTTGGATTTTCACAAGAAGAGGTCGATCGCCAATTCTCTATTGGCAAGCAAATATTCGAACTACCCCTAGAAGAAAAGCTCAAGTATCGTGCAGAGCTTGAGAAGGGCGGTTATAATGGCTACAAACCTATGGGCCTTCGAGTAAGTCTCGGTTAAGAGCATGCACACACCTGGGCATGTTGTGTTCAAGTTGTACTACATATTCATGATGGCCTCTAATATAAAAACACAGGAGATAAGCCCCGGTATTTTTGACAAGACAGAAATCTACAATATCCCAAAATTTATTCCAGATTTTGAAAGAGCCCAACCGGACATCGTTAACAATAACAAGCCCATCATTGAAGGGTTTGCTCGTCATATCCATGATGAAATTGTGCGCAAGCTTCTCACTCTGCTCGCCATCATTCTTGAGCTACCCGAGGATTACTTTCTGAAGGTGCACCGCTATGACAAGAAAAGTGACTGCCATCTGCGATATATGAAGTACCATCGACGCTCGGATGAGGAAAATGAGAAGGCTGCTGGTATCTGGTCTAAGGGCCATACTGATTTTGGAAGCTTGACTTTGCTGTTCCGTCAGCCCGTAGCTGCACTGCAAGTTCGCACCCCAGAAGGAGAGTGGAAATGGGTGAAGCCACATCCTGGTAGTATCACAGTCAATCTGGCCGACTCGCTACAGTTCCTTACAAATGGCTTCCTGAAGAGCAGTATTCACCGGGTTGTGGCACCCCCACCCGACCAACGGAATATTGACCGACTAGGCGTTCTGTATTTTGTCCGACCGGAAGATGACCTTGAATTGCGCCCAATTGCCAGTGAGGTGTTGAAACGATTAGGATTTGACCAGGTAACGGATAACAGCGCAGTTGGCATCACAGCTGGGGAATGGGTTAAAGCTCGAGTTATCAAGGGTGTTGACAAAGGCCAAGCGCGCAGTGAAATTGGAAGCCAGCCGATTATCGGTGGTGTCTCAGCTAAATACTACGATTGAACACTGCGTTATTTCAAATGTTATACTAGATAGTTAAAGTTCAATGTGATGATATACCAGGTCTTTGCACGGTCGGATCGAAAGGAATTCAATGTTTATCTAGGATTTTGAGACACACATGTGCAAAGAAGAAAGCAAATTACCCTGGAATGAAATGCCAGTCAATTTTTTTGTAGCATTGTTATCCTTTCAAACAAATAGCAATCCAAATAAAGTCGAACATTGAAATTTGGATCATCAGCATTTGAAAGCTTTCTACTGCTCAACTGCATTGATAGAACCAGTATTATTTATTCATTTCATATCTGTTCCTCGATACAATGACAGCTCAAATGCCAATTAAAATGACCAATCACTGGTACCCAATAGAATATCAGACGAAAGAGTCCTCAGTGACTCTTCAAAGCTTCTCACGTCCACATGGGATTTCAGCTGAGCAGGTTCGATGACATCTGATATCCCAGCACAGTACTCGTACTCGTTTAGATATGCAGGTCCTCCAAGAACCTCGATCGGCACACCGAACCTTTCATGCATCTCTTGCATGCCCATTTCAATAAAGCGGGCTTGTTTCATCGTCACTTTTGACCAAATATTGATGATTTCCTCGAAATTCAGATACTCATCATAAGCAAGAAGCTTAGTTCCTGGTGCCTCCTCCTCAATCAAAGCCTTTACAAATGGGCCTGTAGAGCGAGCAGTATCGATGACTGGGAAACGGGTCTGCTTGCTTGCTGGTAGAACAAGGCCATATTCGCCGGTACCCTTACTTGCCTTTGGGTACAGAAACTGATTTGTAAGGTATGCACCGACATAGATGTATGAGCTTAGCTTGCTCAGTTTGGTGCTCTGAATGTATTCAACGAGGTAGGCCTTGGTCTCCCAGTGGTAGGAGTATGGATATTTGCCCCCAGAAGCAGCGTTCATGGGACCTAATGCAGAGTAGACGAAACGCTCCAACGTTGGCACATCCAGAGCAGCGTCGATGGCATTTTTTCCAAACCTGACTTCTGTGTCGTATCCAATCTTGCCACTCGTCGATGCGTCTGCCCCGGATGCGAGCGCTTGGCGGTAGGGTTCCCAATAGTCTGTGTTCAGGAAAATTGCATGGACTCCATCAAATGCACGGCGCAATGACTGGGGATCACTGAGTTCTGCCTCGATAATTTCTGCGCCTTCATTGGCTAGAGACCGAGCCTTTTCGGATGAAGGTGACCGAGTCAAGCAACGGACATGCCACTCGGGTTGAGAGAGAAATGCGCGGGATACGGAAGAGCCTTGGATGCCAGTGGCGCCGACGACTGCGATTATCTTTCTTGCGGGTGTCATGTTGAGACTTATTTTTAGAATTGAACTTTGGAAGGTATTAATATCAATGATTGAAGCAAAATCGATGAATAGAACTTATATACCACAGTCGCTGTCTGCTGAATATATACTCGGTCGGCAATATAGTACGGGCGCTGTGATTGGTCAAGCGTAAGCCATGGCTTATGTCGGACATTAGCGGAGTTAAAAGGTCCCCGCCACTTCAATCCTCCACGCGCCGTTGAGAATCAGAAATAAGCCATAAGCCACTTCTAGCAAACAGAGATCAACCTCCCTGATGCCAGTCTCAGCAAATGAACAGTCAAGAGTCCGAAAGAGCGACGGCAAGAAGCGGGTCGTGACCGCCGCTCGCCGAGAACAAAATCGACTTGCACAACGCGCATGGAGTAAGGATCTCGTCTCCTCTTGAATCACTTCCACTAACCCCATTGGCACAGGGCAAAGACAAAGAGAAATTCATGGTCAAAAGAACGAAGATGTTCAAAGGGTTGGGCTTGTTTCGGAAAGTTCAATGCCAGCGCCGGTATCATCTTCTGTCTCGTCGAGCCAAGGCAATGGTATCTTGGACACAAGCTATGAGAAAATCGAAGAGGCCAAGTTGAAGGCCAGTACATCATATGTGATAAACTCAAGCGACTGTAGAAATGTCGTGACAAGACGCGGTTCGAGTCCGCTATCTCTCACGTCACCTGATGCCTCGTCCGAGTCATCGTCGTCTAGCCAAGGTAAAACATCGCTCTCATCCCACGTCCATGTTCGCTGACACCAATGAACAGATTGGAATTTATTCAATGAAGTGATTGAAAGACAGCCAGACCTGAAAATAAATACACTACAAACATCCGAAACGCGGACTTTGCTCGCTATCTTCAATAATGCGACATGCTTGGGTTTCGATATCGATAAATTGATGAGATGCAGCAAAGGAGATCTGTCACCATTCTACCGCTCTATAAAACCAACGGATGATCCACACGATATGATTGCTAGTGCACTGAATCCATCAATACCAATTCATCTCCAACCGACTTTCGCTCAGATGCTCATTCCGCACCATCCTGCCTTGGATTTAGTCCCCTTGCCGCTTGTGCGCGATCGACTCATCATGCTTGCCTTTGCCATGCCAAATGTATATGATCTCTGGGACTTGAAACTGGATATCTATGTTCGACATGGACTTGGGCTTAAGAGCGATAGTGGTGATTATTTATCATGGGACCGAAGATCCTGGAAGATGGAGTCTTGGTTTGTGGACAAGTGGGGCATTTCTGTTTGCGAATAGTGACTTGAAAACTTACATTTATGTATATTTAATAATCTATTGTTAACGCCAGCCTACTACTGCTCAGGTGTAGTTGGCCTACTCAAATGATGGGGCCTGACGCGCGCGGCCAGCTAAGGTCGCTCAGACGGGTCAAGGCATTGGGAAACACCCTCAGGCTGTCTGAGCTTTCCGGCAACATGGGCGATGCAACCTCACAATTACCAAGTAGAATCCAGTATTTAAAACGAGTTTAGTGTGCCTTTTAATCGCTACTAAATTTTTCTTGGAGGCATATCTAGGGTTTTTAGATGCTGGGAAATATTAGGATGAAACGACGGCGGAACCATCCATGAGGATAATGATAACTGCACATATTTTCTGTCATACGAATTGAGCTATAATATTCGACAATTTTTTTTTTTTTCTTGCTAAGAGGCTAATAGAAAAATTTCAAACAAGGACGTCATTTGAAGCAAGTATGTTTCGATGCAAACATTTGAATATGCCCGAGTGTCCCTCATACTAGTACTTGCACATCTGTCCACCAGGAGTGTATCATGCTCAAACCCCGCACATGCAGCATACTATTAATACTTCAAAATGACATAAATTGGCGGTTGGAACCCGTGGACGGGGAGAACAGAGTTGATGCCATGATAAGATGTATTGTGAAAGGCCCATTCAATGTTCATGCCAAGCAGACAGAAACCGCACGACCCTGTTGCGCTGTACGCTGCAGCCACTGGAGTTCACTTTGCCCCCAAACCCCTCGTGTCCAGCCAGGTGTTTCAAAGCTTAAAAGATCTGAAGTCCACGTAATTGCTCCTCTACCACCTACCCGTCCATCGCTCTCAGCTGGCTGCCTGATTCTCTTCCGTCTTCCGTGTTGGTGTCCTAGATGCACCACAGCTTAATCCTGTTGTAAACACCGCCGGGTAGAAGATTCTACTGGCTACAGTTTTATTGCTCTGGTCCGAGCCATTTACACAGCCCCTCTCCGCTCTGGTAGTATCAACTCCGTTTCTTGCCAAGGGATCGTCAGTAAAGTAGTCGTCAGTCTCAGCGGAAGATGTAACCAATCCATCTCAATTACATCTTCAATCAAGTTATGTAATCAATGAAGTCTTTTGAAAGCTGCATTAGCTACATATTAGACATAGATAAAGATAAAGACATTGGTGGTCATTTGTTACATGTCAACATTCTTCTTCATAGTATGCATCGGCCACTAGACATGGCTGATTGTACAGATTATCTTATCGAACCCCGATCACCCCAATACGTTTACGAGAAGCGAATCCCAAGATCGTCATTTGGGGACGCGTCATACGCTAAAAATAGGGTCATGTACATACTTAAACTATCTCATTAGGCTTACATTTACCGCCGGGGATTGATCAAAATCCACATGGAGATGGTTATACATGACCCACTCGCCGGGAGTTTTATGTTTTCAAAACTCGGCACAATGCAGCCGAGCCCGGTTTGTGGTTGTCATAAATCCTCTCAGTGGATATTTCAGCCAATTATGGCCAAATGAAAATTCCTGGAGCAAAGTTTAAAACGGCCTTTAACATGGCTTAGAATTGAGTTGCCTGAATCAGGGTATCATTCTAGAAACTGAGGGAAACGAAGGATCAAAAACCGCTCCTTGTATCAAGGCAAGGCTCTATTAAGGCTATGTTCTGCAAAGCTCCCCAAGCACAACTCTTCAGATTTGTGGGTTTAGTCACCAACCAGTGAAAGAAAAAGGTAGCCGAGCATTGGAAAAAAAAAAAAAAAAAAAAAAAAGAAAGTAATCACAATGAAACAGTAATAATAAGGGAGCCTCGCGGTATATGATCTCCTGTTCTCACGTAGCGTTGGGGCCAAAATCCAGCGCATTAACTGGTTGGAGAAACATGGGGGCGTCAGAGTCTGGTGGAGTTTCCCTGCAATGTTGACTCCAATCCGGATTTCCGAATATGCCGGTCAAGTTTAAAGGTACTTTCACAATCATCGCAGCGGCCTCGTAGAGCAACCCAAGCATCAATACGACATTGACGGAGTAGCAAATGGGGTTGCGCGTCCGAATCCTTCGGGTGCTGATCAAGCGCTGAGCATGGCGCAAACCCAAAATGTCCTGCGGAACCAACATTGCAGGGAGGACAAGCACCGAGACAAGTCGCGGAATCATAAGCTTGGCAGGGTCTTCTTTATAGGCCAATCATGCCCTGATTTCACCGGCTGTGGGTCGGTATGGAGCACCCACTGTTTGTGAATTGGAAGTCCTGATTGGCTTGCTCGACTACGGAACACTCCTTTGCGCTTTTCCTCCTTTCTGGTTATTTGTAATGCCTGGGTAGATTTAAGCCCACCAGTGAAGCCACATCATGCACAAAGACAAGTGTGAAAGCCCGAGGATTACTCTTGGCGCTTTTCGATTCCTATACGCTTATGTAGGGCCCACCCCCGCCCCGGTCTTGGAAGTCTTACCTTGATGAAAATACAACCAACCTTTGAATGAACAAAAGCAAACCCGAGTCGAAAGCTTCTTTGTACACAAAAGAAAGTCCTTTTAACTCGTTCAGTTGCGACGGATCTTTCTTCAAAGCTGTGAGCTGCCGGCAGTCAGATTCTTAAACTTGACTACTTAATTATGCGAAGGGGTGCCGCCACAATGCTTCTACCACAAATCGTTATAGCAGTCAAAGACAGCGACGGCGACGACAAACCAGAGACAGACTACCAACGGTGGCTACGGGAACAGAGAGAGCTATATTCCTCATCACCGCATTTGCATCAACATGATTATGAAGGGGATTCGGAGAATGTTCGTGATGGGATCTCTGGATCTCACTACGGTGAATTTCTTAACCCACCCTCCGGCAACTCCGCATATCACTCCCAATTACGTCTTCATCACTCCCCTAAAACCATGCTTTCTTTATCCAAAGGAGCTTTGGTCCTGGTCACGATCGTAATCTTCATCTTCATTCTCCGCTCCAGGAGAAGGGCCCAACCCCGATCGCTCCCCAAGACAAGAGAGCCCCCAATCTCCAAAGATATTGAAAATGTAAGACAACAAATGCTATTAACAGACCTATCAAGTATCGAGTATTGAACAAGGAGCTAACATCATTTGGTAGAAGCGCGGCTATGGAGCTTTCGATAACTGAACGACCACTTCAATTTTCATGCGCGGCAAACCATAAATGAGATCATCCAACAGCAACAACCCTTTACTCAAGGGCCTTCTGTGGATATCGTTCAAAACTTGAATGTATACGGCCATATTTATTGATCAACGATGCGAATCGAAACGCAAAATCGCTGATTCGTTCTATTGCGTATATCTGAACATGAGAATAAAAGGCAATTACTAGGGAGGAATGATATGGAAAACTGAAGGAGGGATGGGCACTGCACACTCTGCTGTCTGCACACATGCAATCATGATGACGAGGCAGCCATCCAAGTTCGAGAAACAAACCAATCGCTAGCACTTGCGCTATTAAATGTATACTTAAGTTGCCATCCATGGCTATTAAACACCAGTTGAATATCATTACAGTGCTAATGCCAAATGTGCAATGACAGACCCTAGGAGTAAATGCATAGTAGAGCGGATATCGCTCGGAATTAGTGCGTCCAACATTGAATGGCAACTTCCAGTTGAAGCGGAAGAATATATACGCCCGTTCAGTGGCCATACATACCCTATACAGGCACCATGTCAGGTGCTTCCAAGGTTCAAATGTTACTAGTAATACCTGAGAATAGCTGAGATCATGACCGCACTTCAGGCCGCAACACACAAATTGACCTAAATCGCATATTTTCCCAGATAAGCAGATAGATCCGATATTTCCCTCTTTGTTTGTTCGTGTTATTACAATTGTTCAAATGGAAAAAAAAAAAAAAAAAAAAGTCATGTACACCATGGGATCATTGAAGGATGATTTGGGATGTACTTTTCCAAGGTTCATGAGACGGTGTCAAATGAAGGCGAATGCCCATACTTTATCGATAGTAGATAGTGTTGATAGTGAGCAGCCGTGTGATAACCTTCACGGCTCTCTCTCTCTCTCTTCTTCCCTCCAGCTTCGTTATTCTCGTTGAATGTACACGTTCTGATCCGAGTATCATACATCTGTTGCGTAAGGCTCCTTACCTATACATCCTCATACTCGAATGGTGGCAGTACGTCCGAGTAGTACTCCGTACCGGTGTCAGTGTCAGCTCTTGGTGGAAGGAGGGGCATGTGCATACGAAATCATTTCGTGTTTGCCTTTTCGTTCCAGTCTGCAAATTCCTCTTTGTTCGCCTTTTCGTTTGCTTCAAATGTTTTCCGACTGCGGGTCTGCGCTCCCGTCCGCTCTTTCATCCACATTTCTGTCAACTCGTGCCATATTTGCTTTTCATGCTTCAAGCATGAATCACGACAGATTTTCCCTGACGATTTATGATTTTCATGCCTGACGATAGTGAAACAAAATGGGGAATGATTTATATGGTTATAGCTCTAAGGATGTACAAGTCAAAGCTTGTACGGCTATATTTCCCTGCTTATCCTTTCATTCAACTAACTAGTATCTGTTATTTTGTCCGCCATAGATTTCATTCTATTATGGAGATATGGAATAGACAGATTCATAATTTCAATCTCAGTTTGAGAACCTTCCTGTGTACTTCTGGTCATATTCACATCGTTACTAAGGTCTAGCGCAGTAATTCATGTAACTTTAACATGTGTATCCTGGCACATTATAAAAGCCGTAGACCCGATCAACAAAAGCCTATTTTCAAACTGCTTTGATACCCCAATTCTTGCGAATTCGAGCAAGCCAATCGGCAATTGAAATTATTTCTTCTCCAATCTTCACGTTGTCTGCTCCAATTTTCTGGCGCTCCAGTGCATCATAAGCTGGAATGTGCAGCATCTCATGATCTTTATCACAGACCTTAAATTTCATAGTTCCATCTCGCATTGCTTTCAAACACGTCTCATCAAACGCAACATAGTTGCAGTTTCTGCACACATGGAAGTTATCCGCGTATGACCAACGGGTTCCGCAGTCACCGTCACATATATCTGCAAGAGGACCTTCCGGTTTCTCCTCGGCTGCTCCAGAACCAGTTGATTTCTCTGAGCCTTTTGTCTCATCTCTATCTTCTTCATTGGGGCCGATGAGTGACCAGGCAGCGAGTGCATCTTCGACGTGACCGGCAAACATAAGGTTAATAGCCAGGAGGTGGTATCCCTGCCAATCGTTTGAAGGGTCGTCATCTGAAAGAAGGTCGAAATTTACTTTGATAGAGCCACGTAGTAGGCTAATAACCCTTGTCTTATCTCCCAGCAGGTCATAGTACCGAGCAAGAATTCGAGTCGGATACATCTTATAAAGCCACCCATCAAAATCATCGGCATTCTTCGAGGCAACGATGGATTCAAGATACTTCAGGTAATGATCTGCATGGTCTGGGTTCTTTCTGGCGTTCTCAAAACAAACAAGAGCGAGGTTTGAACGAATCATCGCCTGTCTTTGCACTATGAGATCATCATCCGTTCCGTTGATTTCGAGAATACGTAGCCACTGGTCGATCGCATAATCTGTTCTTTCGGGTCTGTGAGCGCTATTTTCATGACTTAAACGAGCCACGCGATTCATGAGATCAATCTGGCAGATCTGTGCACCCCATTCTTGTTGGGTATCACCGGTTTTTCTTCCCTTGGCGAGAGCTTCCTTAGCAGCGACAATAGCCTCCTCATAACTCTCAAAAATGATTTGGAACTGCTCCTCGCTCGCCACAGATGCAAAAAGAGCATCATGGTAGTCATCGCGGTAGTAATGCGCATGCAGACTCTGAGTTCGCCGAGTGAATCCAGTCGACGAATCTGTAGAATGATGAAGGGATTGGAAGAATTCAAGCAGGCCCTGGTAGTTTCCTTGTTTATGCAGTAGCTGAAGCAGGTCCAAGACAGTATCGTAGTCCTCGGGCTTGTCCTTCAACAATTTGTGGTAGATCTCAAGGGCTGTTTCACTTTGACCGATCTCCCTGTTCCACCCAGCCAAGTCGCGTTCCATCTCCGCTAACTCCTCCTTGAGCTCGTCGGGATTACCAATTTCTCTCGCTTCAATGCCCTTTTTCGCGCTCTCTAAAATCTCAATGGCGATAGAAAATTCCTTCCGGGATGCATGGGAGTCCGCTAATCCCCATTGTGAGAACCAATTGTTCGGAGATAGAGTAGCCGTATGTTTAAATTGTTCGATAGCTTCGTCATACTTGGTATACTCCCGTAGCGTACGGGCCAAATTGCGGCTTTCCTCATAGCCCAAGACATCTAGTCCAATCTGCTTCTGAGCCCATTTTGCAGCATCGAATATCTGACTAGCTTCAATGTCGTCCGTTCCCCAATCTTGCGTCGATCGTTCAATACTCGAGTCTTTGCGGTTTTCAATCTGAGATGGTCAGATGCGTCAATATTTACTAAGCCACGAGTTGAAACATACCTTTGTAATATACCCGTATACAGCATCAAACATGAACTCAACGCCGGTAAGCCCAGATTGGAGCCATCTCCGCGCAAGGACTCTCCCAACGTGCTCAAGAATATCCGCATCCAACTCTGACTTTGAACTCAAGCTCTTCACCCACTTACTTTGCTCCTCTGAAATGTTCTTAGTGACAGCAGAGTCTTGAAGCCATTTCAGCGTCACGTCTGCATATTCGTCTTGATAAATCCACTGGTATCGCAGCCAGTCACTGGAAAAGGTCCACCATCTATCGATGACTTCGTCGTCCGTGAAGGCACTGACAAGTTGTGGGCCTAAAGCTACCTTTAGACGTGGATGTGTCAAGGAAGGATCTGCTAGCTTGAGATGCTCGCCAAAAAGGCTGACTGCATATTCGAGCAGACTTTCCAATTCGGGTGAGTCCTTCGAGCATATCACCTCTAGACAGGTTGATACGATCTTGAGATGGGCCGTCTCGTGGTCTATTCCAACTCGAACGGTCTTTCCCTTCAGCTTACGTTGGAAAAAATCATCGAATCCAAACTTTTTGAACAGCTTCGGGTCACATACGGACTCTAAGAAGCGTTGTACAATTCTCACTTCAGCCTCGCTGACATCCCCCGTGTCATTGACATCCTCATCATCGCTGTCCTCCGGGTGCGCCTTTTCTTGTAAGAATGTCCCTATCGAATCGGATACGAGATATACTCGTGCTGCTGCGATATGGAGAAGAGAAGAATATTGATCTCGGATCTTTTCAGCCAAAGGCCGAAGGGATGATTCTCGGGATTTCAAGAAGAGCACTACTTCGAGCTCCTCAAGTGTGAGTGGACGACAGGCGTGTACAACCCAAGTCAACAAATCATTCAAGTCTGATATATCCTCGTCACTGAGAGTCTCGTTGAGGTACTCTATCTTTCTCACAATGGTATCGGATCGGTTCTCTCCCGATCGAGACAAAATTTCGCGGATCTCACCCGGGCGCTGCTTACCACTGATTTCGTCCAAAAGTAGACCAACGTTGACAAAGTCACCATTTGTCTCTTTAGTGAGGGTTTCCAGGATCTCGCTACTTAGAGTGTGTACCTGCTCTGAAGAACCACTGAGGATCTCCATCTTCTTCATCCGGTCGTTGATGAATTTGGTAATATCGTCTTTGTTTTTTGTTGTCACATCAATCACTGAGATACCATCATCAAGCTCAGTTTTGATCCTTTCCATCGTCTCTGTCCTTCCAGTAAGAAGAATTCGCAGAGTAAACTGCGACCAACCAGAGGCAGAGGCCTTCCACGCGCTAAGTACATGAACAAACTCCTTCAAGTGCTGCTTATCTATTTGATCGATACCATCAAGCAATAGAAAGAATGTTGAGTCACTCTTGCGTGATTTGCCAAAGAGTTGTTCACAGAGGCTATCAATTTGATTCGTCCCAGCAGTCTTCACTGAGCCAAGGTCTCTCCGGTATACCATGTCCGCTTTGGCAAGCTGCCACGCGAGAACCTCCAGCGCCTTGATTATAGATGTAGCTTTTTTGTCCTGATCAAACATATAGTAGGCGATTGAGGTGGATTTAAAATCACCTTTGCTCTCCGAGTATTTCTCTTGTAACTGCTTGACGATGGCAGCGAACAGAAACGACTTTCCGTAGCCTTCGGCACCTGCGACCCCCAATATGGAGCAACGTTGTGGATCGGTTTCGGCCCATGAAGTATAAATAGTATCTTCTTGAAGCCACTTTCCACTGTTGGGAACCTGGTCATTCAGATAACGCTTGTAAGAGGCCTGAATTGCTTTGTAGGACTTGCTAGGATTATCGAGATTGGCATCGATGCCGTTTAGTAGTCGCTGAGCAACGTTGTCGGCATCCCGCTTCTTCTCAAACGTGAGAAGTTTATCGACCGAAGCAGTGACCTTCTTGGTTCCATCCCGGGTCTCCAAAATTACCTTTTCGCTGATCTTTTGTGACTCAAATCCCAAAGTTGCTCGCATTTGAGATTCACGTTCTACCAATGAAGCTAAACGGCCCAATTGGCCGCTGACACCCTCATCGCTGTCGAAAGCAAAGACCTTGAGCGCAGTAAGGATCTTGTTGCCCTTGAGAACCTTTATGGATAGCGCGCAGATGTCAACAAAGCAAACCAATTCCTCATTGATGATCTTGCGCAGAGAAATGTCGACGGCATCAGGCGGCAGGCGCAGGTAGATCTTGCACCGCTCCAGCACATCAGAAACGCGTCGGAAAAGCTCTGCCAAGCTACTAAAAATGCGCTTATACTTGGCGCCCGTGGAGATCAGATAAGAAATTGCGTTAAAGCAAAGACTACTAGGAGCGAAAACCTAGGGATTGGGTGTCAGCGCCAAAACGGTTTGTATCCTAAGGAGTAGTGCACTTACCATGCTTGCGCCCTGCGCAGCTATACCACCCAGCACTGTGATGAACTTCAAGGTTTTGCCAATGACATCTTTGGCATCTCTGAATTTATTATGCTTTTCATCATCTTCATCTTGCTTTGTGCGAATCTGGTCAAGGACTTCGTCGACCGTGAACTTGGGAGCGGTTGTGAGATCGACCTTGGTCGTCTCCGCGAACGCTCCACAAGCCCTGTTCCAGGCTTCCTGGATATTATAATCTTCTTCGATTGCAACGACCGTCATGTTTAAGATTTGAAAATTATCAACAATAACCCATAACAGACTAGGTTAGTTGGTAGATGCGGCCCGATGTGGGTTCTACTGAATGGGTGCGCAGTTGAGAAAAGAACAGAGAAAAACAAAACTGTTCCCGGAAGAGGGTCCATCATG
This sequence comes from Talaromyces sp. PF30-5, assembly GCA_023626375.1. NCBI lineage: Eukaryota > Fungi > Ascomycota > Eurotiomycetes > Eurotiales > Trichocomaceae > Talaromyces > Talaromyces sp. PF30-5. The sequence continues at coordinate 283,946 of JAMAGU010000006.1, read as the reverse complement.
GTTTATTTATCGCGAGCTGAGCTGAAAACATTGCTGGCCCAAGCAAGAGCGGCTGAAGAGGGTCTTGTGCCGTAAAGAGGGGCGTGGCGCCTTTGGGATTTGGCCATAGGGTAAGCTCCCGCCCAGAACAAGTCCGGAAGTTAATCCTGCTTATGCACATGTCTCGCGGGAAAAGCGAGGCCCCTTCTCCATCTCCAGGAAATGATATCCCTGACAACGGGATGATGCCCCTCTCACCTGGGCAGGTACTCACAGATATTTATTCGTGGGGGAATGGTCAGAGAGAAGAGAGTGAAGAGTCCTAGTAAAGCCATTTTTGCAATACATTCCTCACGAGCAGGGCGGAACATCGTTGTAGGAAACAAGTGAAGCCTTTGGACCCCACATTCGCTAACCTCGCTACCCATTGGATGGAGAGCGTCCAAACGGGAGTTGCCGAGAGTTTGTCTCAGCTGAGCCCAGCCATAACTGACATCAGCGAGATAAAGAGAGGATCTACCTGTCAGTGACTAGCAACGAGATGGAAATCCACTTGAAGCATGTATCTGAAGTAGCGAAGCTGAGGAAGAGAGTGTGCGTGAGAGTGAGAGCGGTGGAGCACTATCGATGCCATCAAATTTCTGCCTCAGGCATAAAGGCACCGAAGCACTCATGCAGACTGAACTCGATGTCTAAGTCGGCCTAAAGCTCTCTTAGAAACCTCATGAGCAGCTTGACTAGATAAGAAGACAGCTAGAGACAGCAAAGAAGCCCTGAGGAGAAAACAAGGACTTCAAGTTTACGCACATTGGCTGTATGTGCAGCACTTGAGAGTATGTGCGAGGCTGTATCAATGCTTCTATGTAGTAGTACTAATGCCTAGATATCTGTGTCTTCAAAGTATTAGTATAGCCCCCCGCCCCCCAACAAAAGCAGATAGCGCCAACTTGAAAATTCAAGTAAGCATTCCTCGGGCGAGAATATACGCACGGCCAGATTATGATCCAGGCTGTAATCAAGGCTACATTAATATCCTATTTAAAGCAAACTTCCCCTGGGGATTGGGACCAAGGACAAAGACAATATCATCACGGTCAAACCAGAAATCCTGTGAATCAAAGATTCAACTTGGTTGTGAAAGGCGATTACTAGTAAAGTGTCGCAAAAGCGCGGCATAAAGCAAGCAGATCTCACTGAACTTGAACATTTGAAGTAGGCTGCTTTGAAATTGGGGGTCCCCAATCCGTCCAGCATGTATTGACTTGACCGGCACTTATGCAACCTCGCTGTCACAAAATGGTATAGCTGATTTATTACTGATACGGAACCCTCGGTGCTTGGGCGGCATATCTCCCTTTATCAAGCGCAGGGTAGGTAGGCTAGCTGAGGGGTTCCAAGCCTGAGGCTAAAATAATATGTGACCACCTAGTACATATGCGTAGACCCCGCCGCCCATTACACCTACCACTAGGTACTAGTTCCTGAGGTCCATCACAATCAAAAGCAACATTGAGATTGGAAGGCTATTCTCATAATCTCACATTCTTCATACATATAGCTATTTGGCGATACTATATCTACTTTCGGTAGGCTCGTATAAGCTTAACTTGATTGCCACTATGGCTGATAAAAATATCCAGAGTCACTCTAGGTCTGCTATGTGTTACCTACTCGTTATCACAAGGCACTGGGTCTGCGGACACACACACGAAGAAGCGCTACAAACAATCGAAAGAAATGGGTGCAACAACTGTGGGGTTATCGCAGAAGTAGTGCGTAAGGAGAAAGAATGGCCTATGGGATCACCGAGTCCTTGTTCCCCCTGCTTTTTGAGCGGGTGCTGGGTAATCGACAGGATGATGAGGTGGAATCTAAGAAGAGAAGAAAGTTAGGGATATTTGAACTCACTGGCATTCCTGCAATCATGTCAACCCTGTCTCTAGGTATTACTTGAAGTGCTATGTTTCATGTAATCATTCAGACAGTTAATATATTGCAAGTTTATTTAGCTTCTGAGTATATCCAATTTAGTTGAGGTTATATTCCTTCTGTAGCTTCTCTGCACATGTGGCCCCGGTGACATATGCCACAGCTTGCACATGGGCATTTACCAAGACGGGCACAACTCCCATGTCAGCAATGCGCAGATTCTCAATGCCAACCACCTTAAAATCAGGATCGACAACAGCTTCGGAATCTCCCGTCTTCCCCATCTTAACGGTTCCTGTCATATGCCAGCTTGACGAGATGTTCTGGCGCCAGTACTCAAGCAAGTCCTCGTCTGATTCTCCCGTGGGCATTGCCAGTGCCGCCACGTTGTCCTTGGTGTATGACTCGTGTTTGGCCACCCGGAAAGAGTCACGGAGAGCTTCAATCGCAAGGCGACGATCAAATGGATGGGCAAGGAATTTCGGGTTAAACAGAAGTGGCGCATCTGGGTCTGACGATTGTAAAGTAACCTCGCCACGGGTCTGGGCGTTGAACAGAAAGATGAGTAGACAGGAATAGTTCAGAGCTTCAGAGGGAAAATCTGGAATAAACCAGTGAATAGGGAAATGAGTGATAACTTCATAGTGAGGAATAGTCTCTTGGAGAAGATAACGCTGTTCATCTTCTGGGAGAGCAAGAAACTCGGGCCAGGTGCGCAGTTTCTCCGTCAGCTTGAACCAGCCAATACCTAGCTCACAGGCAAATTTTGCCCATGGACCAGTCCCATCTTCTTGCCATTGTTTCTGCGCGGCATCCATGGCTTCCTGTGAGCCATAAAATGCCTTACGATCAGTGCTAGTGTTTGTGCGAGTGTGTACCATCGGAACAAAGCAGTGATCACGAAGCCCTTGACCAATCGCTGGAACATCATGAACAACCTCGATGTTGTGCTTCTGTAACTGAGAAGCAGGTCCAATACCCGAGTGCATCAAAATGCGAGGGTCATTCAGCGACCCAGCGGAGAGGATGACTTCTTTTGTAGCGAAGACTTTACGCCAACATAGTAAGCATATATGCAAAGCTTGAAGAAACCATTACTTGAGCTTTGGAGGTGCTTACATTTTTTGCCATTTGATTCAACGCCTACCGCTCTTTTCCCTTCAAGAACCACGCGCTGCACTGGCGAGCTGGTAACAACCGTCAAATTGCTTTTCTCTTTCCCAACCACCAAGTCCTCTGCCGTTGAGCGCAACCCATTAAATGCCGAATTGATCAACACCGACATTCCAATTGGATTTCCGGAATTGTGGTCCGGATTCAAAGGAAAGCCAGCTTGTTCAAAAACATCCAACAGATCTGGAACATCTCTCTCCCATTCTCGCGCAAATCCCACATTCAAAGGGCCCCTACTGCCATGATCCTCGAGATTAGGATTGGCATACTTCTTATCCACCCCTTCAGGGATTTCTCCATGAAAGGTCTCCAGATCTTTCAGTCGCCTTTGAATGTGTTTCCATGAGAAATCGGCATCGCCAGCAATACGTGCCCACTCCTCATAGTCATCCCGCGCACCAACACTGTACACACCGAAATTAATAGCACTCGACCCACCCATACAACGGCCGCGACTGTAATCAATCTCGCGATCATTACAGTCTTTCTGGGGAGCAGTCTTGTAACCCCAGTTCATGGACTGGTTCTGGAAGGTCGTCCATCGCTGCCCATCTACGCGGAGATTACGATCCTCCTTGCTCTCGCCCGCCTCTAATAAGAGGATTTTGGGTTTGGTGGCAGAATTGGCCAGTTGTGCGGCCAACGCACTGCCAGCAGGGCCACCTGTCGAGACATCAGTAATTTCAAACGGACAGGGTTGTTTTCCCGTCCCCCTCCCCTGTCGTCCTTACAGGATTGGTCCCAATTTTGGGGAAGGAATGGGAAAAGTTTAACTGGAGGGATATTACTCACTCCCAACGATAATAAAATCAAAGGTAGACATCAGCGCCGGAAGGTTTCGGGGGCTGGGCGAGTGAAGAGATGAAGATGTAAATAGTGTCCCGCAAATACGAGGTGTGGACAGTTCCAAGGTTTGGTGTGTGCCAGAATTTGAGGATGTGGGGGATTATATGAAGCTTCTTTCATTACCCGAAGCGTTGCCGGAGAATGGCCGACGTCGCTCAACGTGCACGGTGCCAATGCCCATAGCCCCTAAGCTGAGATTGCTGGAGGACTCATTATTGGATAGAAAATAGAACGGAGTCACGGACTTGTTGGGTCGTTGGCGTTAGTAGGGCACTCCCCCACAACGCCATCGTCCAAGATTGGCACGATGATCCAGAGCGGCCCGGAAGACTTTCCACTGCTCCTAACATTAGCGGAGCCTTTGTATGTTGGGAGATATCACTGGCCTGCCAAGAGAGTGGAGAATAAATTGCGTACTCAGTTTTGGTAGGGAAGCTTACAGCCTAGCGGTTAGCACCAAAACGGCGCGACAAGCCGCCGATCTTTTGCCGTCAAGCGGAACATTGTGGATAATACTTTGATGATCCCACTCGACTATGAAATCTAGACAAAGGTTTCTCCGGCCCGACAATGGGTTTGTCTCCTTTAATTCGAGCTGTGACCTCGAATAATGGCATTGTCGTCTGCCTTCTCGATATCATCGAGCACTCTTCGAAATGTCGAGTAACGTGGAGGCGTGGGTCTTGCTATCGTTGGCCCTGGTTATAATCATTGTTCGCATCGCTGTACGATGGAAACTTGTTGGGCCAGGGAGCTTTCAGCTCGACGATTATCTTATGCCATTAGCAGGGGTATGTTATTTCCGCGTTTAACTCTGAATACAAACTGACATAACAAACGCGAATATAGGTGGTCTTTGTTCTCGAAACAGTAGCAGCGTATCTAGTCGGTGCGAAATACGAAGGATTAACAAACAGCTACATGACAGATGAGCAGCGAAGGACTCTTGACTCCAGCTCCCATGAGTGGTCGAATCGGGTTGCTGGATCAAAAATACAGGTAATTGGATGGTCATTATACGTGGCTATCCTCTGGCTTGTTAAATTCAGCCTGGCAATCTTTTATTCTCGTCTGACGTGCGTCTGGCACAGAAATTGATGAAATCAGAAAAGTGATTCGCATGCTAATATCGGAATACAGAACGGGTCTGCAAAATCTTCCCACTCGAGTACGGCTAGGCTATATCATCCTTGGAGTGACATGGCTCGCAACACAGCTTTCTCTCTTGCTTTCCTGTCGGCCCTTCCATGCATTCTGGCAAATTAATCCCAATCCTGGAAGTAAGTGTTTCCATTCCTTTTCCATGGCTCATCGGGCTCCTTTCTCATAACTCCGATGTAGAGTTTTGTCAGCCTACCAATTCTCCAGCATATGTCCTCGTTGTCGTCGTTCTAAATATCGCTACGGATCTATACTTGTTGTTGATTCCTCTGCCGCTTCTCTGGACTGTGAATATCAGCTTGAAACGAAAGATCCCGCTTATGGCTCTTTTCTCTGGTGCTGCATTCGTTATAACAGCAGGAATTATTCGAGCTGTCACTATCATTTCTGTAAGTCTCCCCTGAGAATCATTTTAGTCGACGCACATGCATATATTTGCACATGTGTGATCTATCTAATGCTTTGATCATAGTCTGGCCCCGACGGCGCGTTATCTGGCTCTCGATGGGCTTGCCGCGAAACATTCGTTTCGATCATTGTGTCTAATCTACCCATCATCCAACCGCTCATCCGCAGAGGCTTTAAGAAGATCGGTCTCTCCCAGATGTTCAGCTCTTCTGGAAAGCAATCAGGACACACATACCCGCTTTCCGGTCGAGGATTGCAAACACTTGCCAGTCGAGGTGATCAGGATACAAAGAAGAGCAAAGGGAATAAAGCGGCACCAACACATATGCAGACTTCTGCCTGGGGTAGTGACGAGCATCTCACTGCGCCTCACGCCGATTCAAAGGATATCACCGTTGTTTCAGAAACTGTGGTGCAAAGTGAACCTTGGGCATGGGGAGAGCATGAACAGCCTTCTTCCACGACGTCCCAGCGAGATTGGAAAAAAATAGATCGGATTGATAAAAGATAAACATAGCCTCAATGGCTTAATGAGACCAGTGAGAATGGACCCCACAAACCTTGGAACATTGAAGTTGAAATACTGATATGGATACTAATATATCGCTACCTAGGTATGGGTTTTCATACTTGCATAACACTTGAAACAAACTGTTAAAAGTCTGTGATTAATTTTGATGATGAGACCACACATTCTTATTCGAAGTTTTTGTTCTTGGCGGCCCTAGCATATAATAATAACTTCTAACTTTTACCTAATTCCGTCATTAACTCTACATTTGGAAGATATCAAAAGAAGACTGTATCTTCTTTAACCTGTCTACCTACATGAGGGCATACGTATCGGTAGGGTACCAGCCTAAGCCCTAGTAGTTCTACTAGAAAATGCAGGGATTGTGTTTTCTTCGGCCCTATTTCTTCCACGCTTCCGTCTTGGGCTCAATCCTCAATCGCAAAGCAAAGAGTAAGAAACCGATTGTCTAATTATACTTTTAAGCCAGGACCAAGGTAATGAGTACTTTCAAGGATATTTTTGTTGATGGTTCAAGATCTTCGAAGTGTTCACTTATCTTTCCAGTCTCCAGATAGGTAGCAACAGAATCCGAGCTTCAGGATATAATGGATCAAATCTTGAACATTGAATCTACTTGATTTCTTTTTTTTTTTTTTTTTTGGTTTGACAGCGGGGAAATCCACACTCACATCACTGTCTATTTGTACAATCTGAAAATGCCAAAGAAGCCCATATAATATTCAAGTTCTAAGGTTATCTCTACAGTGGTGTTCGCCCGCGTGTTGAATACGCGATCTCCGCTCGCAGCCTTGTCAAGCTACAAAGCTTACCCAATCTGAGGACCGATGGTGGGGCACCATGACACACCATAAGACGCGGGGGCAAATGCAGGCACCAGTGTTACCATGCGCCTGTCTTAAATTCGACTCCAGCGGCAAGCTCTACAAAGACCGTGAGCTTGAGTCTCAAGGTTGCGCAGCCCATACAAGACAAACCCATGAGAGATGGCTAGCCTAGACTCACGGGTATTTCCCCAGTTTCAGTCTCTGCCAGTCGAGATTCAGGATCAAATCTGGGATCGAGCCATTCGCCCCCTACCTACTGAGCATCATGTACAAGAATTTATTGTGGTCGACCACTATTTCGACAAAGTTCAAGAGTCAGAAAAATCACAAGCAGATTTTATCCGCTTCAAACGCCCCAGCTATCCGGGCGAAGTGGATTTTGGCTTAGCAGTGCCTCGAAACACTTCACAACGAGGCCCTAACAATTCTGGCTATCTACTGGATAGTGGACTTTGGAGAGCTTGTTGGGCATCTCGCCAAGCCATGAAACGATACTTCCACAAGAATGAATGGTGGTCGGATTTTGTGACTGAATGCTCTGACTTACTACCTGGGCGGAATGCTTTCGAAGGCCAGCTAGACGTGTCCCATACCGCATCTTATTTTGATGCTAAGGGTGTACTCAATCATATTACCATCCGACCTGATACGGATCTTACTTATTTTGTGGGAGTTGACCCTGTCTTGGAGATGGATTGGTTTTATCATTATGCTGGTGATAAGACACTTCTTGATCGAAGGTTGGTGGATCCGGATACTCGACCGAGCTTCCTGGGTCTAGATGTTGCATTCAAATTCGAAACACGATGGGCTCAATTTCCGGCCGGGGGTATTATTGATATGATAGAGGTGATTCATGATTTCACGGGGCGAAACTTGTGGTTTGTGGATTATCGACTCCAGCGACGTGTTGTCTCGAATAAGAGTGGAGATCAACAAGAAGGCACTTGTAAAAAGTCATCGGGCTCTGCTGGTATGTTGAGTCGCTTTCTTCCTGAGTTTCAGTTTTTTGGGCTTTACTCACTTTCTTCAAATCGTTTAACAGTAGAAACAGACGCCAGAAGAAAAGTATTCTATGGCCGAGGCTACAGGCTCATAGAGGTTCGTGAAACGGATATGAGCCAGTGGGAAATTCATGACGATGAGGACAAGATGCAGTCCGTGCACGAGTGGTTCCGCCGTCTAATTCCTGCAGATAACGGTCGCTTGGAGATTGAAGGGTCAGATAGAATGGGAGTTTTGGCCCATGAAGCTACTCCATAAATAGCTAGATGATCGACATCAAGATTTCAAGTGTCCGCTGACAGACCCCTTAAGTTCAACTTGCATACCCAGTATTTACCCTAGGGCAATGGTTCACAATCAGTGAAAACGATATAATGCAGTCTTCCAATAATCGACGCCGCCCATTTTAATGAGATTACAAGGTTCTCTTTGAGATCAGTTTACAAAAAGAAGGAAAGAAAGAAAACCAGCAGTCATTCTGCGGGCCAGGGATAACCCCAAGCTTGAGATAATAAAAGCCAACATTTTGCTACGGGGATGAACGGACAACTCAACCGTGTGAGTTTCCCATTGGGAGCATTGCCAGTTTACAAATTTAGTGGCAGACACTAAGCAAGCTAGCGATCCTCGCGCACAAGCTTCCGGGTTGAAAGTGGGCCGGGTTCTTTGATCTGAAGGATGTTAAACCACGGGTCTGGAATTTATCCCACCATCAAAGAACATGATTTGTCACAACAGCCTCGTCGTCATTTCCTGAGCGAGATATATCATAATCCAGGTACAACGAAGAATAATCCGATTGGTCAATCAACTAGAATTTGAAATCTAGTTCCTGACTAGATTCAGAAAACTCTAGCGGGCATTCATATCTCCAGAAAGGGTTATCTTGCTAGCGTTGGGTCGCACTGCTACCATAAAATATGCAGAGCTACTTATACTTGATGAGCGCACATGCCTCTTCTCTTACGTCTTGTACATCACTGAAACTCGAAAAACCATGGACCACCTACCTTCTTCAATTGAGGCTATACTAGGCCGCTGCTTGGCCCACAGACGAGGTCGCGATTCACTCCTACTTACTCGCGCATCGCCATCTATTTCGCGTCAACCATCAATCATCCTCGTCACATCTTCTCTCGGCCCCTCCGGTTCATCTATACTACCAGAACACACCCCCTTGGGCGATAATACTTTCCCGACAATATCATGGAAACTCCCTCATGGCTTAGAGGCGCACGTTGCCAGCTACGTTTTGATTATTGAAGATCCCGACGCACCAGGACCACAACCTGTTATTCTCGGTTTATACTATGGTATCTCACCACACAAAACAAGTCTTGTCGCGAAAGACTTCCGTCCCTTGGTACGCATCCCACAGGGCCATCGCGGCTGCGGCGAGACCCCCCATCTGGCGGGCGGATTCCGGTATGGGATAAACTGGGGCCAGAATGTTTGGAGTGGTCCCCGACCAATATTGGCTCATGGCCAACATCGATATTTTTTTCAAGTTATTGCATTGAAAGCGGACGTGGTCACGAGGCTACGCAATAAGCCCCTGACCAAGGAGTGGTTGCTTCGGGAGTTAAAACCTCACGATGTGTTGGCTTGGGGTGAATGGATTGGGACATGCGAACGTCGGCACGGGAGCTAAATGGAGCTATTGGGCACTTGCTGGCTTGTGCTCGGCGGGATTTTTCTTGTTTGCTTTTTAAGGCACTTTTTGTTTGGTCCCCACTATTTCAAATTAATGTATTAGTTACGGCCAATCGGATTGCGTTGGGTTGCCAATCGCTCAACTAGTGAATCACATCCCTGCAGGTTGCAGGGGTGATCATATTTTCAAATGCCTCGTGCCAAGAATTAAACTCGAAGATCTACAGATGAATCTAGTCAGTCTAATTCCAAGGTCGTGGGAGTTCATTCCGAGTCCACATTAGTGTCGATCATGTTGCTCTCTCATGGATAGCCCCTGATGAAGTCCAATACTAGTTTCTTGCTCTTCCCGTGCCCGTCTCGCAAAATAAAAGCAATCAAAGATGTTCCCAGAATCTGACTTCAATAATCATTTGCACAAGTCGGCTATCCGCGAAGTTCGAGTTAATTAATGTGCGTAAACAGGTGGAGAACGGCTTTTCCCGCCCGAATAACCGACAGCCACCTCCCTGCACGGTCCAGTTGGCCGATTATTCTGCAAACGAAGATCAAACTCTTCGTTGAGTTCGCTCTAGCTTAGGTAATTGAATAATAGATGGTTCACGAATCATATGACCCTTTTGTAATTATTCGACTGATGTACATCTGGCTATGCAGTAGAAATTGGGATTCCAATTCGAACTTTTGATTGATTTGAAACAGAAAATGAAGCTCTAGAGATGAAATGAAGCTAATGTCACTGAAGTCACACCCTGGGTTATCTATTACAGGGCTTTGAGCATTGAATAGTAGTACATCACTTACTAGTAGCAGCACCTTGATTTGCCATTTGCGAAATAAAATAAAACCATCGAACTCAAATGCAAGAACCTCATAAATCTATCACCGAGGCTACCAACATTTGAAGCATACCATATACGGCTTCAAATGTTTGCTTCGTGTGCGTGGCTCCCAGCGCAGAATTTCTTGGGCCAACTTGGTCACTTGAAGAGCGCTTCAGGTTCAAGCAGCTTCAAGCAAACCTGCTTTATCGAGCACAAGAGTACCCTAGCACAGTTGTGATAGTAGCTGTTGGTTGAAAGACGACCTCAAAATAGAAACTTGAATGCTTCGTGATTAAACTTAAAATTGCTGGAATGATAAAGCCTTTCCTCGACAAAGCCGTAGATCATTCTTTACTATGAATTGATTACGAAGATGACCTTCAAGTTGGAGTCAAAGTCAATATATGATGGCGGGGTATGCTTGGTCTGCCATTTATAGTGCCAGTTCAAATGTTCTTAGGTTGATCAAGGCTACTGGTACATAGCGATATGACTTAGTACGTGCGTGATTTTGCGCGCCTAACCTTCAAGTACTATGTGGTTCAACTCCAGGGTACGCAAACCCCCATCTTCTGGAAATAAGCTTTTTGGAGATAGTGGATCCTCGGCCAGAAGAACTGACATGTCTGTCTTAACAAACCATATATTATCTCAGGATTGATAGTTGTTCACTGTGCAGAATTGTCTTTCATGATAATTTGGTCGTTCGCACCATTGCAAACATCATCCTTACAAGCACAAATGACATATAAAAACGTTGAAATAGATTACATCACTTCGGGGCGTTTTATTCTATTTGTACAGTTCGTAGGCGGGAGTTCATGTATTTTGACCAAAATGTAGGTAGGGTTAGCAAAACGTTGAGTAGGGAATTAAAGAGCAAAGCTCAACTAATTTGTATTTTCTAAGTAACGAAATTTTCAAGGCTGACTTTAATGTCATGGACGGGTATTCGAAAAAGAAAGCAATAATAAGGGTCATTAAAACGAAGTAGGGAACAAAAGTGTCAAGTGGTCTTCAAACACAAATTCTTCAAGATTCAATGATTGCTTCAATGAGACAGATCAACACATTCTTGCACAAGATCGGTGATTTTCAGTGGCTTCGAGCCAATAAGACGTGCGCAGAACGATATCTTCAAGTTGTGGGTTCCCATGCAAGCATCATGACAATCCAATATACTCAAACATGCACTTAGGCGGCAGCACCACACTGCGAACAGAAGCGGCCATTTGCAGCAGTCCCGCATTGACCACAGTATTTGTATGCTGTGGCCGATGCGACGCCCTCTTTAGGGGGAGGAGTACCGACAACGGAGGGAGAACCAGCCTCGGCGTAAGCTGGACCTGGCGAGGCAGCGGAAGAGCGAGGCGCAAAACCAGGTTGCATGGCAGGGTACATGGGCTGAGGAGTAGCATATGTCTGCTGCTGTTGTGGGTACGGCTCCATAGGTGCGTTGTTGACATAAGTGATGTTTGTCTGGCTACGCGAGCGCTTCACGCACCAGATGATGAAAAGGATCCAAGCAACGAGCTTCAGGATACCACCGATAACAATACAGGCGATGCCGCCGTAGAACTCGCCATCATTGCCATCAAAGCAGGTACCACTATCGTAGTAGTCGCCGTAGTAGTAGTATCCGCCACAGGAGGAGTAGCCCGAATTAAAGTAGGTACCCAGGAGCGCACCACCGATGATGAAAAAGATGACGGCGGCAATGGCAAAGCTGATCGGGTACCACTTGGAGAGGCGGGATCTGACTTGGCCCTCTTTCATTTTTGCGAAATGAGTGTTGTGGTGAAGGGGTACGTTTGTTGCGGCCAGGGAGAATATTTGAAAAGAGAGAACTTGGCTGGTCACCGTATCATTTTACTGGCAACAATGAATTTTAAAGTGCAGGGCCAGGGCAAGCACTGCCATGATCAGACCCTGAAAAATATCGTCAATACGAACTAATTTATCCTTTGGCTTTTTAGATGCTCTTCCAGCCTATCATTTGTGGGTGCCAAGGCGAAAAACGGGTCCAGCGCATCTGCTGTGCTAAAGTGATCCATCTCGTATCTAAGATGCTTAGTGGCTTGGCTCTCGCTTTTAGCACCGAATGCTGTTTGAACAGAGATTTTCATGCAGCAAGAATAGGCAGTTAAGCTGTTTCAAGAGCAGCGCAGGGAAGAAAATTATGAAAGAAAAATAACGATGACCGCAAAAGTTGTAGTATGCTTGATCTATTTTCGTTGTTCATGCGATTCAGCCTAACAAACTCACTTCGGGATCAACATTGATCGACAACAGCAATCCACTCTCAATACGATCTCAGCCCCATGAAACCACCCCAAGTTAGCCCAGATTCAGGCTTTAAACTCGTGCTTAGGGCACTCCTGCCTAGAATGACCTTTTTCTTGTTTGGGCTTATCGTACAGAGTTCAACGAGTCAACATTAGACTCGCTCCAAAGAGCCTCAACTCGTATCCTGCCGCCCATTTGGTCTTGGCTAGGCATGAGCCCCTTTTTTGTCCGCATGCCACGGGCTCATGGCAAAACCTCCGGTATGCTCGAGGATCTCTCCTTGCGTCTCCCTCCTACTCCATGTCATGTGTGCAAAATCTGATCTTCAAACGGTTCGTTTTTCGGGGACTGGGCATGCTTGGCTACATAAATCGAGATATTTTTAGTTCCTGAGTTTATTTCGCTTAAAGACACACATCATTGGTTCTTGATCCAAGTCCACAATTGCCCTGCACGCTCTCTGGTTCATCACGCGAGTGACTGAGGGGCGTTTTCAGGGTTTAGTACCTAATATGGTGGCTTTCCCGTTTGCTTCCCAGTTGATTATATAGGTACAAATCAAGCCAAGTATTTATTGTTATGAAGGTTTTCTGAAACAAGTCGTCAATCAGCATACATAGATACATACTGATAATCTCTTCTGTTACGATACTGTCGCCGATTTTCTCCCTATGGGACCCACCAAATGCAAATATAACAGATCAACTATCTCCTAGATAATTAAGATATCCGGGGTAGGTATAGAACGAATTCATTGATGAAAGGCTACTTGAATCCTGCTAGAGTGACTGGCTTTTTTCATCTGACCAATTTCCTTGGCCTTTGTCATGCTCAAAATTTCTTGCGGTCTTCCAGCCTTGGAATCATCACATTCCTTTCCCTGCTTGGCTTACACCATCAACGCTTCGACTTCCACGAGCCAAATAATGCAGAGTTAGGCTAATAAAAAGAAACAACGCTTGAAGCGTCTTATCTTGTGGTATTTCCCCGCACAACCTGCAAAGATGTTTCTACTTGTAGCTAGTACCATTCACAAAAGTAGTCGAATTCCACTCAGAAGTCATCTGCACATATCAGTAATCAGAAAGAAACACAGCCACCACTCAAGAACTCACATGCCAAGCATCAATTCGCAAAGTCGACACCCCCTCATCACTCTCTCCAACATTTTGCAAGATCCCAAAAGCTGATCCAAGTCAGCCAAAGCCAAGAACTTCCAAGACGCTATCACCATGAACGTCTGAGATAAGCAGAGCAACTCACCAACAATGTTATTAACCCAGTAATATCTCTTATCACCAGTCATAATATCAATCTTCAAGTGCAAATGGCCATCCTCCTGCTTCGGTCCTGAAGTCTGTAAGAAGAGATTGGCTCCGTCGTGGGTTTGTAAGTTGTATCTCGTGTTCGCGGAGAAAATGCCTGTCTGGGGATCCGTGCTTCCCCAGTCAGCGCCAAGGTCTAGGATTTTCCCATTGAGACGTGGTCCCGTGAAGTTTCCGCCTATGATGGGGATTGCTTTTTGAATTCCGGATGGTCCTTGGCTTTCGTAGATTGTTGGGGAACAGAGCACGTATGCGGTGTAGAGGTAGCTGAGGTCTGGTGTCGGGGGCTTGGATGCTGCGAGGATGACCTGTGGCAGGGACAGTGGGAGGGCTGCAAGAAAGCCCTTGAACAGCTTGTTCAGATGCATTATGCTACTGCTTTGGGCGAATGTTGGGTCTGTGCTTGTCCTTGGCGAAAGATGGTGTGTGGAGGTCTTAATTGATTTGTTTAGAATCTAGGTACATTCTGCCTGTCTTTTATTTTCATCCTGAATCTTAACCTGATCTTTGTTTCCCGATTTCCTATCCGATTTTTTATTTGCAAGCGGCATTTCGTCATGATATACCGGCAGCTTGTTGATTTTGCGGTCGTTTATGTGCCGATGATCCACAGTGACCCCGCATTTTTGGCTGCGGGATAATTATCCGGGGTCGTCAGCTATACTACTCTGGGTAATGACCGAGGTTCTACCGTGCGCTACAGCTCGGCTTCTCCGTAGTTTAAAGTAGTCTGGTATCCTGTATTCATTTTTCAACTTTTCAGGTAACCATCTTCCAAGGTTCTCATGTGATCATCCTTCAAATGTCTTTGGAATAGTCCAGATCCTAAGCTAATAACTAGACATGCCAAGGAAATCTGGAGTGACTTCTCTAGAAAGCATGTGGGGGTATGACCGGCGTAAGGGCCCGTGATATCCTAGATATAGCATTGTTAAAGTTGGGGAAAGCCGTCAGATGGGTATAGTCTATCGAATGTGGAATGGATCCCATAATTAAAGTTGTTTTATTCTTACATTAGAAGACGATAGTAACTTTACGTTTGCACATGGAAATTTAATGATTATTGGGGACCCTGGATATATTGGAGAACAACTGTAAATACAAAACTTTCCCTTGTCCAGAACGCCATGCCGTCCATACTAAACACAATTAAACGCCTTCAAACACAACTAACTCCCGAGGTCCTTAAGACCATTAACACCAAGTAACACCCAACAAACAAAACAGAACATTGGTCCCCATTTTAAAAGACAAAAGAATCAAAATCAAAATCAGCACGATCACATCCCAAATCCAACATTGATCAACAAAAATAAAGTATTGATACAAAGCATGGTCATCCAGTTCTCATTTATAAAAAAAAGAAAAAAGAAAACCTCCTAAAGTCATAAGTCCCGTAAGAATGTCGTGGTATCAGTCATAAGAAAAGGCGTGACAGGGCATCTAAGTATTTGTTCAAGCAGTGCTTCGACGCTTCTTGTTGCGACGCAGGCTCAGCTTCTTGCGCAGGGATGCGAAAGGGTTGGAAAGAGGCCGATTGTAGAAAGGATCGTTCTTGAAGTCTTCATCGGTGAATTTCTGAAACAAAAGTTAATATGGAGTGTAATGATGAAACTGTCAGAGAGATATCTTACCTTTCCAGGGAGGCGCAAGAAGTTTCCAAAGTCGTTCATCATATTGTAGCCTTCCTCATACTCATATGATTGGCCATTTCGATCGATTGTTCCCGGGGGGTAGAATGCAGTGCCATCCAGAGGTCTATGGCTATTCAACGAGTCAATGATTTTGTGCTGCGGAGTTGCGCGCAAGGCTTCTTCATTGGACTCTCGGACTGCCTCTAGAGGACTGTATTTGCTCAGATGATTTCGCTCAGGGCAAGCAGCATCATAAGGACCTTCATGGTGGTAAGAGTAGAGGGATACATCGTCAAGTTCATCGATGATATCTGGGTTCACGAGAAGGGAGTTGCGAGAATATTGTGAGCGAGTGCGTCGGGGAACGGAGCGAGGTACCGAAGAGCAGGAGCTATCACGACGTCGTTTTGGCTCAGGTGGGTTATGCTCTGGTCTACCGGTCCACCAAGCTGGCGCAGGAGAGTAGGAGTATTCGGAAATGGAAGAACGGCGAGAAAGAGAGGATGCAGCCGGGGACATGTATCGGGCGTACGGGTTTCTGCTACTGCCCACACTGGCAGAGCGGTCGAGGCCGATATGGTTGTAGGGGTGGTGGGGATGGTGGCGCGAAGCCATGGAGATGCAGTCCACAGCGGCCATTGGAAGAGTGTCACCCTTTGGGAATTGTGACTCTGCTGGAATGGGGTTTGAGGAAGGGTTGAAGGGGAGGGTATTTGAGGGATGTAGATGGAGCGGAGAGGGGGATCTGCGCCGAGGATCACGCGGTTATATAAGATATGGGAAGAAAGTGAGTAGATCAAGTGGGGCTCAAGACAAAGATGCACAGCAGATCGTGAGATGTGATCAGCTGCAGGGTGGTCAGAGAGCAGGTGGGGGATGCGAGGTGGAAGAGAGAAGCGAGGGAGGAGCGACGTCTTGTCGGGCCTTTAAAGGGCAAGTATCGAAGAGCTCTGACGTGAGTACTTGCGTATGCTTCCGAGCGGATCGGCGCTAGGATGAGCAGTGTAGAATTTGGATCGAAGTTTACGCTGGTACCTAAAGGCCCATCGGTCCCATAGTCCATTGGACGAGCCAAAAGTCTGCACACCCTCTGGGGGAGTTTAGACTTGACCGCCTGCCTGACTCAGCGACTGCCTTCCGATATCACCCTCCACAACCCAGAGGACTATATGGGCATTTCCATGGCTGATTTCTTACCTGCCAGCATTAACGGTTGCTGCAATGTTTTACGTTCAAATTCTATACAAATCAATAATAATACAATCCATCCGTACAGACATACTTCCGGCCGAGAGATCCGGCGTCTTTTCGCCGGTGCCCAAAGTATACCGAAACAAGCGGCAGAATGATCACAAGCCCAAGTCTCAAACTTTCGGCCTTCGCGAGTGCCATCCGTCGAGGGGCGCCCCACTAGGCGTGACTGGACCCTGCCGTAAGTGGTTTAGACCCGGCGGATCGTCGTGGACCCAGCAGGAGAAAAGCACCCACATCTAGCACCCTGTGATATCATGGGGAGGCAAATTCAGTGCGAGTTCCCTCTTGAATAGGTTGATGATATCGAATATCGGGTATTTAAAAAAAAATCACCTTTATCTTTGACTCCATACAGTAGAATTAAATCAAGTCAGTAATACACTGATAGCCCCCATCTCCCATATGCATAGTCAGGCCTGAGTCGCCCGGAGATTAGTTCCCCCTTCACAGTTGCATTGAACCCAACTCTCGCTCAACAGCGATGACGCAGAGCGGTTTCCGCGGAGATCCCGTTCAACCCTTGACTCCCCACGGGTCTTTTTCATTACTCGTTAGGGTTTTCATTTCGCATGAATTGAACAAGAAATCAAAGTCTGGCTCTCGTTCCTGGTCGAGGCTTGATGACCCGTGCACTATCGATTAACCTTATCCACTAGCCAGTAGCGCCGTTATGCCCTGTCCATCAGTAATCGATTTGGATCATGACATTCACCATTGGGGTTGGGGACGGTCTAGATTCCAGACTTTGACATCGTATGTACATATATCATCTGGTCTAGCCCTTGCAGCAGGGAGCAGCGGTGGTAGGTCAATGCTTATTTCGGTGACACGCTCTGATCTACGAAGGGATACGCGGGAATGACTTGGTGCCAACCACCTTTCAACACCAGGCCCTGAACACCCAGAATCCCGTCTGTCGAGGTACCGTAACGGACTACACCAATGAGTCTAAATGGGTTCCGCTTCCTAGTCTCCGGTCCAGGGCAGAAAAGCTTGATCCCGGGTCTCCGGGCGGGTTGGTAAGAAACAGGCGATCGTGCCAATCATGAACATTCCGAGAACTCCTAGCTCAACGCGAATTGTAACTCGGACGGCCTGCTTATTCTGGCTAGTCACTAGTGTATTTCTCGAAGTGCTCGAAGTATGGCACTATCCTGTTGAAATCTCTGCGACTCGGCTATGATGCACTCCATCCTTCCCTCTCCGCGATATCCGGGGTGGAGATGCAAAGTGGATACTATGACGGAGTTCCCGGCATGATGGCACCCCACCGAACATCATTGCCTTCTTGTTCCAATTCCTCTTTCACCGAAGATGACTGACAAGGAATGCGTCAGTCTATACATTATTCATCATGTAGAGAAAAAAAAAAGTCCCATCGTTGACATATGCTATTTTCATCTGGTCGGGAGCTACAGGGCTACGTCTCCCAGACCCCAAATAGTGTAACACTGCATGTCTAATTATTCAAACTCAAAATTCATCATTCGCTACACTGTAATAAAGAAAAAGAAAAAATAGTATTCAGAAAAAGAAAGAAAGTTCCCATTTTCCAAGGGGTGGAAGTGTGTTCATTGACTTGAGATCCCACCAATAGTCTATCCGGTTTCCTGCAAGGGCTGCACGGTGACAATCACCTACAGACAGACCCTCGAGGCCCAAGTCGATCCCACGTCCACCCCGTGGAACTCCACGCCCTCACATCCACCAATCCCCCCACGACCCCCGTGCGTCGCCGATCTGCACCGCGACCTGGCCGCGCTATTTTTAACAACGACAATGCCCAAATATGCATAGAATGACCCCAGATCTTCCTTGTGTCAGACGCAAGGCTAGCAAACTATACACTATTTCCCAGATAGACTTCACGACCCGACAAGACACAGATTGCCCTGCCAACAGACCACCAAAACAAAGAGCAACCACCAGCCGAACTCAATTCGACTTCTGCCCTTGCTTCTTATCCAGGTTCTCCAATCTATCAGGCCCGAATGCACCACTCAAATATCCTAGCTTGAAAAACATAGTGAACACCGGGAAGATAAACTGTGCCCATAGCGATGTATCCCAGGTTTCCCATTGTGCTAGTCCCTCCCAACCTAGCACGTAGAATAGGGAGCCCCAATGCGGGATATCAGTTAAAGCAGATGCAAGCACAAATCCATGCACTACTTTGGGGTTCGTTGCGTAGACCATTATCGTTATATTGAGGAGGACTATCATGAACATCATCGTTGCTGTTTGGAGGGCTAGAAGATGTTCTAGTGGCGTTGGGTACGGATCTGAAGTAGCTCGACCAGCTAGATGGGCGGGGAGTGTCCCAGTGATAGCGGATGGGTTGAGGAGTGGAGGTAGAACACCGCCGAAGAAGCTGACTGAGGTTAGAATTGTCTACTTAGTCCTGCTGCAGTAGTAGGGCGCGCTTACATTAGGCAAGGTTCTCCGTAGAGGAAGAACGCCCGTGGAACCGATGGCATTATTGAGGCCATTTTTATTTTATTTGCTAGTTGATGAGATTGAAGAAATTGGATAAACCTATTCAAGTTCTGAATGTGAATTGGATCTCAAGGAGAATTAATAACTAGTGAGGTCGGATTTGGGGGCCGTTTATCTCAGCCTTGTAACTAAGTCGTTTGATGAAAAAAAGTACCTTGTTTAGGTAAAAGGTGCGAAACATGTCAGTGGTGGATGCTCGCCAACGGCGCACGGTCGCTAACTACTAGTGTGCTCGGAATGGTACTAGTAGGAATCAGGAGCATTTATGTTTGTATGCAAAACTTCGTTTTGAGAAACGTATTATATACAATTAAGCCTGTCCAGGTGGATAGGCAAGATGGTGAGAATGCTGCTGGAAGATGGTCTATAAACAACAGATGCAAATGCAAGTCCCAATTGTACAAGCCAGAACGCCGGTGTTTTTTCTCCAAAAGTAAAATGCATGTTTCAGCTTTTAAGCATTATTCGCACACGAAAAGCTCGCGCTGCTGGGGTCATCATGGATAGCTTTGCCAGAAACCCAGAGACCCATTCCACAGAGAGCGCATGCAATTCCGATGATGATAAGGTTGACCACTGTCAGGAGAATTTTGCGAGGGGATGAGAAGTAGACGCCCTTGTTCATGAACATCCAGAGGATAGAGGGAAATCCGAATGAGAACCAACTGGCAAAGAGAGCAGTCTATCACTGAGTTAGTATTATGGTACAAGACAAAGCGACACTTGGAGGTTCAAACATACGATCAAACTCAGCAGATTGCTGAAAACTGGGATCGCAGATGCGATAATCCAGGCAAGAACCCACATGGTCAGAGCAATTCCGACCCAGGAACCGACGGCAATCCAGTCACGCTTGTGCATGCGGTCAGTGCCACGGAAGATGCGAACGTAGATGTACTTGACGGCGACATGGCCATTGATGACACCGGCAATGATAATCTATATCAATGTTAGATATGATGCGCTTTTAAAAGAAATGTCCGCTATCCGAAAAACATACCGTTGGCAGCGCAATGCCGTAAGCAATTTTGGAAATAATGGGGGAAGCAGATCCCAGTGCGGGCGAAGTGACTCCATCTCCAGCGTAGCGATAGATCACGACAGCAGTAATCAGGTAAAGCGAAATGTCGATACCCTGAAGGAGGCAAAGAGACTTGGTAAAATCACGGGGATTGCGCAGCTCGGCCATCAGACCGAAGAATGCGCCGTGGCTGCAGAATGCGAAGACAATGTTGGTGACAGCTGTGAAGCCATGGTAGAGGTTTGTGTTTGCGACAGCAATGAGACCAGCTCCTGGCTTGTCAATGCCCAGAGCAATCATAGTGATCAGAACAGCTGACAAGATGGAAACAAAAGACACAATGGACAGCCAAGACATCTTCTCCAAAGTGCGAGGGAGAGTGCAAATAAATGAAATGATCATCCCTACAATTCCGAACACAACAGTGCACGTTCCATGGTTCGTGATGGTGTTCATGGCGACGGTGAAGGTCAACAAGTGACTAGCCATGATGAAGACGAAGAAGATACTCCAAGCAGCACCAATGAATTCGCGACCAAACTTTCCGCCGACCACTTCGCCCGCATCGGCCATTGTTGTGATTTGAGGAAATCGCAGCTTCGTCTGACCCATGATGAATCCGGTGTAGGTTGTGATCATACCAAGACCAATCAAGACAATTACAGAGGGAACAAAACCCATGGCAGCGATAGCTGCAGGAAGAGAGAGGACGCCCAGCGATACAGTCTCAGCAACCATGAGCAGACCACATTGCCACCACCTCAAGACCTTGTATTTGACCTCTGCGAATTCCTCATTGCCAAAGGCATCTTGCTGGTATGGGGGAGTTGTGTCTTGCTTCTCATCGACATCCAAATCCAAATTCACCTGATCAAGCTCTGCATCCTTCTGTTGAGCCCGAAGCTCCATATCTCCTGCGGGTGAATTTGACGCTTTCATCGATGCACCAATTCCCAAACTTTGTTCTCCCTTGTATATCCACTGGCGATAGCTCCGACAGATCGGGCACAGAGCAAAAGGCGATAAGAATTCCAAAAGCCCAAAGCTTTATGGTATCGAAGAAGATCAAATATTATGCGAAACAAAAGCTTCAAACGAAATAATGAATAGAAAAGAGAAAAAGATCTTCTGAGTCAAAGTTCCTCTTCAAAGTTCTCGGCCATCCAAGAACGGAGCGGCATGAATAGTGGGTCCGAACCGACCATCGGCCCGTTGAGACGAATCACGGCGCCGAGACGTAATAAAAACCATTGAAAATGGCTCTGCGACGGAGCCTGAAGGTCCTGGAAAAACTGGGGAAAACAACAGAAAAAAAAAGTTCTGCGCCGATGCCGGCGTGGCCAAAACAACTTTTTTTTCATGAGCTCTGTACGTGGATGCTGGAATGCATTATTGAAATCTTCCACATGGCGGGTCTACGTATGCCGATCTTCTGCAGGGTAAAGCCACTTGAAATTTTTAGCTTAGCTACGCTGATTAATTAATCATTATTTGCGTAGATATGAATTGTTTCTGAAGCGTCTTGTCTTCGATGGACATACTGCATCGTGATATAGGAGAAGGGCTGAGCTTTTACTATGGGAGATCGAATGCCTCGGTGGCCAAAATCGGTATGTCACCGAGCTGGATCCACGTGCTAGGGGCCTGCATCCTTTAATTCTCAGCAAAGGGCTTTTTATGGGTCCTTTTCAAACAGCTTATTCATTTGGTTAGTGTTGGCTCTTGAGCTCATCGCCGGTACGAACTAGTAGATCTACTGAGCTCATTTACGCACAACCTACAAATGAATCCCATTCGTGTAAAAATTACATTTTCGATGCATTTTTTTTTAAAAAAAAAAAAACTTGAACATTTGATTTTCCATCTTTAGAACGAGATTCAGCTAACTCAGAGCTAAGTTTATCCTAGCACCTCCTGTCCCGGCAATTTAGGTAGTAGAATCGGGGATATCCCCGGTATTTAGACTATCCTTTTGCGATGCCACCTCGCTATTACATTGAACAAGTATTTGGCTTACATTTGAATGACGTTCGTCTCAATACATCCGATCTATCCCGCTCGTGATTCTGATCTCGTGTGGTATGACCAAATCGCCTTCGAATTGGTATAATGACTAACATTAAGCGACCCAGGTATGAAATTTCGAGAAACTTTGAGATGCAAATGTACTGCTCTAGTAAACGCAGTAGCCCACCCTTTTGTGATCAGTTCTAGTCTATTTAAATGTTATCCATGGAATCCTCTCTGCAACATATCATCGAAAATGGTATATCAGAGATATCTCCAGGAATAAGGTGACAGATTTTCATTCAATCCATTCGCATCATCAACAACGACCTTTTTCTGAGCGCGATGTTGGGCGCCTGCATCCTAAGGCATGAATCTTGACGTTCTCACCAATGACCGCAATATCTCCACTTCGATTCCCCTTTCTTCCCCGCAATAGTTACAAAGATAGCGAAGTCACCCCATTTAATGCCCACAGAAAGTTTAGGCAACAAGCGCTCAGCATGCGACCGCTGTCGTCGCCATAAGCTGCGATGCGAATGTGAAACGGGATTATCAGCTTGTTAGCGGTGTGAGAAGTATTATACACCCTACAGGACTCGGGGTGGTCTATACCGGCAGAACCCCGAGTCCTGCCTATCAGCTAAGATATATATATAGAATAGCTTCTTCCTCTCTATACTTAATATTCTTTATCCTAAGTACCCTTCTTCCTAGGTAGACTACTAATAGATATCTATAGTAGGACTACTAGTTATAAATCTCTTAGAGGGAACGAGTAGTTAGTAAACTATATTATAGGCCTAGAAAGTGTTGGAGACTTTATCTCAACCCTTATCTAGGCTATAAAGGAGTTTTATTAAGGACGAAAAGGCAAACCGATATATTTACTATCGCCTAATAATTCTTAGTTATCATGTCCCCCTCCCTGAGAGGAGGTCGCAGGACTCGATATAGGTCTAGATAGATCTATGCGAACCTGCGGAGGTTGTACTGAGAGTCATGCCCATGACCCGAGGTTATATGACTTCGCTTAACCCTCACACAACTATACTAGTGAACTCAGAGCAAAGTAAGAAGGCTTAGAGTTCAGTTTGAATATATGTAGTACTAGTTATAAGACCTTTGTAGTAGTAATTGTAGTGTATAAGACTATTCCTGTCACTCTGATCGATACATTAAGACCCTATTTAATGGGGTCTTCACACTAGTCCCGGAAACTAACTTAGACTCCTTGACGTCGACCAAGGCCTACAATATACAATCGAACTCTTTCCAAACATACAAACTTTAGAAATTCAACCTAAATTTAGTCTATCCTTTAAAAGTAAGACAGCTACATTTTATTTATGAATCGTTCTAGACGCTAGAAGTCAAACTATAAAATCGACAAGTTAATATTGTAATACCGTCGACGGGGCCTATCGACCTACTTAGGGTTAACCAATTTAGGAGCTCCCGGAATCAATATACCCCAACCAAGACAGGGACAATAAAGACCCATCGCAAAAGCCTCGGTGATACGGAGGATAGGACGTGGATTGGGGCAAGGTACTCGTCTCTCGCGGGAATTCGCTTTTTTACAGCGTTCGATCCACACTGCTTCTATATGCCCACAGCCACTGATGCCGCAGTGGCCGCGGTACTGTTATGCACCCTACGGGACTCGGGGCGGTCTACACCGGCAGAACCCCGAGTCCCGCCTATCAGCCGAGACACACATGTAGATAGCTTCCTCCTCTCCATACTCAATATTCTTCGTCCTAGCACCCTTCTTCTTAGGCAGGCTACTAACAGGTACCATTTATAACGAATTTTGCATATGATGGGTGATTTTGTTGAAAATGGTAGAGCTCCGGGGTAAATACTTGCGATACTAGCCTTGGGTGGAGAAGGCTGTTATAAAACACGGGTTTGGAAGAAAACCTATATACTTGTAGAATTTTCAAAAAGCTGTGGAGCTCAATGAAATGAATAATATCCAAATTGGATTTGGATTTCTTTCATCCTGGATTTTGCCTTGTCTGAGACAAAGAGGTCTATGCATGGTGCAATTGAGATTGAGAGCAATGCATTTGTTGATATCTTTGTTCCAAATATAAACTATCCTAGATCCTCAGTTTCCACTTGGTTTCCATTCATTCTGTGCCACACATGTGGATTGACTATGTATACAATATTGTCGGCATCTCATCCTCATTAGGTGCTACGAAGAAGGTCAGAGCTAGCACGAAGTAATAATGGTTTGTTGAATTCTTTCGGAACCTGCTCTCCGTAATTATAAAGTGAGAGCCCGCATATTATGTATAAAAAAAAACTTGATCCAATCTATAGCATGATTTGTTAGCACTTCCAGACAATCCAATGCGTCAATAAAAGAGAAAAGGAATCCACCAACATAAGGAATCTCGTCGTAATAATATATAAGTATATATATTTTCAATCAATAGTATGATATCTATATTTTAGTACACGCAGAATGGACAATGGACTTACCTCCTAATCTCCGCCTTGAGCGGCAGCTGGGGCCGGGTTTGGGAGGGGGTAGTGGCTGTAATTTCTATTAGTATCCAACATCATAGGGTTTGATGTAAGTAGTGCATACTAGTCAAACCACCTCTCCAGGAGGGCGTCAAGGCGCCATACGGCCAGCAAACAAACATACATGCCCAAAAGGGCCCACAAGAAAGCCTTCGTCTCGCTGGGGGTTAAGGCGGCCAGCAGACGGTCCAAAAACGCCGCAAAGCGGGCAAAGTAATCGTTGGGCGACGGGTTTTCACCGACAGGAAAGGCTTTCGCGGCCGACATCTGCTGACAGGGCTGTGTTAGCAAAAAAGACCTCAAAAAGGACTGCTGGGATAACTCACTGTGAGAAAAGGTGGTGATTTGCGATGTTTACAGAACCAAAATTCTCTCTACCTAAGGTAACAAGGTAGTAAAGTAGCAATTGGAAGGTGCATGTGAAACGAGGACTACAATGGCAGGCACGAATGTTCCTAAATAAGAAGGAAGCGTGTGGAGGTTGGACTTCGGGAACGACTGCAAGTTTAGATCAGGGGATTCGAAGCCAAAAGAAAGAGTTGAATTGCACAATAAAACCTCAAACTAGCAAGCAGGCACCTAGTGGCCTGACACTGACACTTAAGGTACCACAACTTCTTCCTCGTCCTCTTCGTCAATAAGCATGAATGGCTCATCGAATTGGTCCGCCTTGCCTCTTCTCGTCTGCTCTTTTGAAACATCGCTCTCATATCCTGGGGGCATTACAATCAGATCAAAAGGGCTGTCATGACTGTCAAGAGATAACCCCCATATCGAAGCTCGATTGACCCTTTGGCGGTAAAAGCTATTGTCATCCGCGATATGGAAATCCCTAAGGAATTCCTCCTTTTCTTTTTTGGTAAGCTCAAACCCCCGAGCCTGGTGACAACATCCACATTCCACCATACAATGTCCAGCTCCAAGCTGTCGTGTTTTATCAATCTTGCGATCAGCGCAACATCCACAGCCACGGCTACAGCATCCCCCCTTCCTCACGCAATCCTCGAACAAAACTCGGTGCATATACCAGAGAGGATGTGATCGCCACAGATCAAATGCTCTTATCAGTGGCCCCTCCACGAATGAGTTTCGGACTTTCCACCACTGGAGTTCCAGCAACCAATATCTCTTCTTCAAAGCCTGAAGCACGGCCTGTACATCATTCCTATAGAGTAGCCAGCTGCCTGTGGCCTCAGGCTTCTTGGCGAGGCATTGCTCTTCCTGGACAGTATTTCGGAGGTCTTGTTCTATCCGGAGAAGCTCAATCGCTCTACCAACATAGGATGGCGCTTTTCTAACCATGTTCCACCGATACCGTTGAAGAGCATCAATATCTCCACTCTTTTCGATCTTGATTTCATCTTGAGTTTTCTCTCCAGGCAAGGCCAAGTCAATTTCTGATCGAGTCGGCTTGTCCGCAGATTGCATGTTGAGCTTTTGTTGACCGCAGAAGCCGTATGCTAGTTGAGACTAGGTTATCGTCTCGGGTATAGAGAATAGAGAGATGGGGGAAGATTATCCTTAAAGTTGAGGTCTACCTGATGAACGACTCATCCTGATGTCAGATACTCTTCCGTAATCTCTATTGGACCCGCATATCTCTAACAGTAAAAGAAACAAAATGTGAAAAGCCAGAAAACTTTATTGGTTCAAGAATAGCTCAGTTTCCCTTCTTTGATCGTCCGCTCCGAGCTTGGTAGGCGGACCGATGGAAGAACTATTAGAATTACAAGCCTAGAGTGAAGGTAGCTGAGTCAGGCGACGGCACAGCTGGGATCGAAAACGGTTTCCCATTTCACACACTCAACTATTGTCTCCCTAACCATATTATAACAGCACTAGCCTAGGTATAGTTAGACTTTGTATGCGCCACGTCAAACCCGATGTACCCATTAAATGGGTCGTCGTCTCCACAAGTTCACAGCATCTCAATTTGAAACAATGTTCGATATATCGGAAGCGAGTGCCAAGGATTTTGCGAGATCGTTTATACTATGCTCTTTCTAGCGAAGGTTCTATCTAAACGCTTTTTGATCTAGTATTATTCCGCTCTATCATAATGCCTGCGTCACAATTCGAGACAATTCTAGTGACTACAAATACAGACGGATGGATTGATGGATGATTTCACTTACCCTGACTCCTCGCAAAAAGAACTTGAAGCCTTATGCAGGCTGCAGCAACTATAAGAAGGCTTCACTAGATATATTCACAAGCAAGCAAGCCACGACCAGAATGACGCCAAATCCAGCGCCTTCAAAGCATGAAATTATTATGATACTGCACTGTATGATCCGTAGGGAGAACTGTCTATATCGCCTATTCCAGAGACCACAGCCTGTAACAGGGGCACTATCTTGAGAATATTTTACAATATACGGATGTTTGGCAGCGTCAAAGCACCGCCTAATAAAGGTGGCCGATCACGAAGCATCACCCAGTCATGCTAGAAACTCTTTGCGACCACCTGCTCGAAAAGCTTTTTGCAGTCTCGCTCACGTACATCTGTGTTGATTTGAATCTCTCTCTCACTTTGTTCGTTTTGGGGCATCGCCTAACAGTAGCAAATGAGTCATTGTTATCTCTGTCGGTGGGAAGTAGACCGTACGAAGTAATACTTGGCGGCCCAATGGAACCGTACAGGCAGCCGAATTGAGCTGGATGATTGGATTACAGCTTGGGAAGTGAACGGATCCTCAGGGGCTGGCTGTATCTGTGTATTGTGCCTCGAAAAAGTCCGCTCAATCAGAGTCTCTAACAAGCTTGTAGCCGCACTATGGGCGTTGAGAGAGCGTTTTCCAGTCCTAAAACGAGTAAGGGTAATCCCGCGCGGCAGCCCAAAATCATGCTCTAAGTTAACTGGGTCACATGAGGCTTTTGTCTCACTTTCCCTAGCCCCCTGGCCTTCTGGCAGGCCTTCTGCACAAACTTCTGCAAACAATTGGCGTATCTTGACATAGTAATACGATACGGATGAAGTATGTATGCAGGTAAAACAAGTTGTATTGGACGGGGAGAGAGAGAGAGAAGGTGAGAGAGGGAGGAGTCTCGACTATCAGAAGAATATATTAGATATTAGTAAATATTAAGAGAAATAGATATCTTAGGAATATATATATAATAGAATAGATATTCTATTAAAGTATCTAAGAATCTATAATAATATTATTTATTAATAAATACTTCCTATATATAATATTATTCTATAGATAATAATTTATATATAACCTCCTTTATATATTCCCCTTATATTTTATCTAAAAAATATATAAGATAAATTATATAAGTATTAATCTAAATATATTTTGGTTATAGAATTCTTATACTTGAATATTAAGTAAATTATCTACTAAATTAAAGGGTAAGTTAGTTAATTCAATATTATTTATTTCTAACCAAATTCTCCTTTCCTCTATATACTATTATTTAGTAGGTATTATAAGAATAGATCTAAAGTTTAATTATATTCTAGAATAAGATCTAGTTAGATATATAGATATAAGCTTTATACTATTATTAGAAAGGAAATCTATTATAGGATAGATATTTTTCTTTAATAATATACTAATTTCCTAGAAATCAAAAAAGTAGTTAATTATAGTAAGATCTTTAATATCTATAGAACTAATTATATTAGAGAGTATATATTAGAAGATAATATTCTTAAGATTACTATTATATAGAATAGGTATTTCTACTAGAGATATAATACTAATCTTCTATAATATAGATAATATCTTTAGTATACTATAGAAGAAAAAGTATTATAAAATAATAAAGACTTTAGATATTAAGTACTAGATACTATTCAATCTAGTTAAATAGAATAAGATTAGATTAATAAAATATAATACTATATAAAATATTATAGATAGACTTATTAAGCTATTACTAAAGGAGAAGTTTATAATATTTATAAAGATATTAGATATATAGTCAGTAGAAGTTAAGAACTAATATTTCTCCGCTCTAGCGCTAGACCTAAAGAGGAAATAGATATTAATTATATTTTATTATATTTTTATATATATTCTAGGAGATTAAGGAGTTTTCGCTATTCTTAGTAGTAGTAGAGCTAGGAGGGTATATTAGATTAGATACTATATACCTAATCACATAGTAGCTCTGTATGTTCTTCTCTCGAGGCCACTACGGTATTTCTTTCCTTCTCCTTACATGTAGATATTACCGAATACAGCAGTCTTCGTATACTCTCTCTTTTCGTCTGTTGTCTTCTCGTAGTCTCATCCATCGTGGATATCTATAGTCCCCGAGATCTCCGTCAGAAGCTTTCGGGGCTGAATCCTGAATTCAAACTAATCCTCTAATCCCGCTACACTAACTACTAGTAGTACAAGTAGCTGTCCTAAACATTAGGCATCCATAAGACTATAAAATGCACATCCATCATCCTTTCGTTGGAAATAACTATGCCGCCTAAAGTCCATATTTAACCCAACTTATCGCCCTCATACTCTCCAAGTTCCAATATCCTATCCCTGATCACTATGGCTACAAATAAAGAAGAGCTAATTCAAACTCTATGTGATCTCGAAATTCCAAAAACCAGACAACTTTCACCCGACAGGAAGAAAGTCCTCTACTCAACAGAACTGACATGGGGTCAAAAAAAAGGGGACACCGCGGTATCAACTCTGTGGTTAGCCTCAACAGGTGTCGCAAACTCTTCCATTCAGCTTACGTCGGGTAATTTCCGCGATTATGCCCCTGCTTGGAGGCCCGACGGAACAGCGATCGCATTCATCTCGGACCGAGCTGGGGCAGGCAAGAAATGGGGTCTATACTCTCTATCACTGGACAATGGCGAGGTTTCACGAATAACGTCAGCTCAAGATACCAGTTCAATTCACTCATTTGTCTTTTCGCCCAGTGGGACGCAAATTGCCTTTCTTTCCGCTGATGAGGAGGAAGATGTGGGGTTGCGCGCTTGGGGCGAAGACTGGCGATTTACGCGATTGAGGGTTGTTGATTTATCTACGAAGCGAATGCAAAGCCTCAAGCTTGATAGGGATATTAGAGATCTGTGTTGGAGCTTGGATGGAACTCAGGTTGGTTTTTCAACTTGCTTGACGCCTGATAATGAGGAATGTCACCTTTCAGGGACGACAGTATCAGTTGTCGATGCTGATCTTGTCTCTGTGGCAGATCTGTGCCATTTCCCTGGAATGGTTGTCGATCTTAAACGGGCTGCTGATGGTAATTTGTACTTTTGTGGAGGTGTCCCTGCGAACAAGATGTTCGGTGGCTTTGGGGTTTATCGTGTCGAATTTGGCGGAGGCTCCAGCCAATATGAGTGGGTATCGCATGGGATTGAAGATGACTCCGTCGGCCTTTCTTGTGATAGAGATGGGACTCTATATGTTAAAGTTCACCATCGGCTTGAGTCTCGTGTGTGTTTAATCGATGGCACAATAATATACAAAAAGAAAGAGGAGCTTGAAGCTTTCGATGCAGGGATCGATGTGGATGGCAATTACATTATGGCCCTGGCAACATCAAACATCAGCCAGCCTGTCGATGTTTTTACGACCAGTGCGCCAGATGGAGTCCTAACACAAGTTTCAAATCATGGACGGCACTTTGCTGATCATCATCTTGGAATATGCACATTCTTAAACCAAATGTCATCAGATGGCGACGTCGAGCTGGACGCCCTATACCTGAGCCCGACTTCTACATCTACTCATAAGGACAAGCCATTACCAACTGCAGTACTCATCCACGGTGGGCCCAACACACGTCTGACCAATTCCTTCAACGCATACTATTACATGTTGGCACCATATCTCCTATCGCTCGGCTTTGGTATACTCCTACCAAACTACCGTGGAAGTAGCGGACGTGGAGAACACTTCGCATCGTATTCAATTGGCGGACTCGGTATTCACGACTACGCAGATATCATCACACTTACGCAGTATGCAATAGATCATGGATACGCAGATAAAGACCGACTGCTAGTAGGTGGCTGGAGTCAGGGCGGCTTCCTCGCTAACCTCTGCGGTGTGCGTAATGGTTCACACGGCGGCGGATGGAGATTCAAAGCAGCGATACCAGGCGCCAGTATCTGCGACATTGATTCTATGGCTTTGACATCTGACTTTGGAAGCTCTTTTGAGCCTGAGTTATCTCGCGGTGGTGTATTGTGGAATATGGATGCGAACGATACGCGGAATCGATCTGCTAGTGCTTTGTGGGCGTTCAGAGATGCTGCTATCCGTTCCAAGGCCGAGGGTATCCCTGTGGTCCCTCCGATGCTTATCTTACATGGAGAGGCAGATGCTCGATGTCATGTTTCGCAGGCTTGGGGGTTGCGGCGTGCGTTGCGGTGTTATGGCTTGCCCTTTGAGTTGGTCATTTATCCAGGTCAGGGACATTTCTTTGAAGACCAAAGATATTGGATCGATATGGCGTTGAGAATTGGTCGATGGTGTGAGAGGTACATTGGTGATGGTTCACAGACTGATAAAAGCTGATTTAGCAATGCGATGGCGACTCTAATATGAGTTGTTCGGAAATAAACACTCCCTGTAGACAACCCTGTAGCCCTAAGGCGTTCACGGCTGCTGGCGACGATTACTCTCGGTCATAAAGTTGTGTGTATGCACAAAAAATGCTCAGTCGAGAAACAAATCACATTTGAAGCATAGATGATCTGAAAGACCATTCCAGTTCCATTCACTAGCCGTACAAAGTACATGGAATGCTTCTCATAAAACAAACGCCAGTATAATCCCACCTTGAATCAAACATCCATGGATGCCATGCCAGAACGCCTCAATGCTATCGTACAGAAAATCATACATAAAGCAAAAGCTTGATAAAAACAACATACAAAGACAGGATCGTGGTCCACGCAGAAGCCAGGTCGCTTTCACTCAGATTTCCCATAGCTGCGTCTCTTCAAAAGGCGTCGCTGGCGCTGGGAAGCCTGAAGGGCCTCCTCAGTGATCAGCTCTTCTGGTGGTTGAAAGTCCTGCTCTTCTACTTCCGGAATCGGTTGGCCAAAGGCAAGTACACGATGCGTACGTTCTTCTCGGTTCCCTGGTATTGCGGAAAAAGCAATTTCGCGCTCGTTGTCATCGGAAAAGAACGATGTGAATGGCTTATCGTCAGGTGGCGGCATATAGAATAGAACAGGTTCGGGAGGGGGAGGAGAAGGGGCGGGATTTTGAGGTTTGGGGGGGTTTTGAGAGCTTTTTTTGTCGGTAATGTTTGCTTTCTCGCCGTCAGCCTCTGCAGGCTTGGGCTTGGGCTTGTGGGATTTTGTGCTAGATTTGCGGTTTTTCGCTGCGGAATCTGAGGCTGAGCGCGCCTCTTGATGAAGCTGTCGTGCAGCCCATGCATCCACGTCGTTGGAATCAGGAGTACTGGGTGTGTCGGGCCCAGGTGTAAGTGAACTTTCCGGCTCTTCCGTCTCTTCAGCAGGTCGCGAACGTTTTCGTGAACGTCTTGCCTCGATTTCGGCGTCTGCTGGTGGAACTGATTTTTCTTTGGTCAGCTTACGCCGCCTCTCCTCATCTTTCCAAATTTGGAACTTGTTGAGCAGAGCGACTATTTCTTGAATCAGAATCTGCCGTTTCGGTTCGTAAAGCTTCTTTTCGCTCTCATGAACACCCGGTAATCCCATCACCCGCAACCAATCTTGGCTGCGCAACTCTTCGAGAAGCCGATCTAACTGCTGCTTTTCATGTTGTGCACGGTCGCGCTCAATATTTCGGAGCTGCTTCTCCTGGCGTTCAAATCGACGATGGGCCCGGAAGAAAAATTCTTCGTTGAGAGGGTCCTCGGGCGGTTGTTTTGCAGGCTTCTGAAGTGATATTACCTCACAATCGTACAATTTTTGCAGTGGGTTGCCAAATGGCGTTGGATCTGGTGAAGAAGCAGAAGGTAATGACTCGGAGAGATCATCTACTAGTGATATAATGGTATTGGCCACGAGTGTTTCCACTACTGCATATTGTTGTCAGTCAAAATATTGTCACGAAAGACAAAGACGGGTGGATTGGAACCCTACCAGGCTTAGGATTCTCGAGACTGATAATCTGCTCGTAGTTGTAGAAATACTGAGCCAGCTCGCTCTTGCAACGAGTGCTAGTATCTGCGGAGCGCAACGACCGTCTTTCTGTCGTCGGTGGCGCGGGTGCGGGCGCAGGCGCAGGCACAGGCTGCTCGACAATATCACTCTTGCGCTTCTGCTGAGACCTTGTCGTAGCAGCTGGACTGACCATTGATTTGTCCGTTGGCCGTTCCGACTTGGGTTCTTTTTCTTCTTTCTCGACCTCGGCCACCTTTGACTTCGGTTCGGTGTCATTCTGTCTGGTGGTCCTGGTTGTTGTAGGAGACGCTTTTGGCGCTTTATTTTCTCCCTCGGTCGCAGGCGCAGGGGCTGCAAGGCGCGGTCTGGTAGGAGTGGTCGCTACGACTGGAGAGATGGTGTCCAATGGGTCAGGAGACTCATCGCGAAGGTGTTGTACAGCGGAGGGGGTCGTTCGGTCGGGCACGCGAATATTCCTCGCCGAGCTATGGCCATTGATGTGAAGTTGATTTGGAGTTTTCAATTGGGCATCCGATGCGAGCGAGTCGATCGAGGAAGAGGAGCCGCGGCGGGCGCGTCTGGTTGAGGTCCGCGGGCGCGCAGCCTTCAAGGGAGCCTTGACCGGTCGAGGATTGCCGACCGAATTCATCTCCTGGGTTGTGGTGGTTCCCAGGCAATCCGGAGAGCTCCTGCGTTGGGACATATAATCATGCAGAGTGCGCTGTTTCTTCATCGGCGGAGGCCGACCATCATTCCGGGCGTGGTCGTGAGTCTGTCGCGCCGCACCTCTGCGCGACGACAGGAGGGCCATTGCTCGATGGGGAGGGGAAGTGCGGAGAGGGTTTCAGTCGCCGGTCATAGTGTTTTTTGTAGGACGGATCGATGGTCGCGGCCGGATGATCTGGTGAAAGGGATTTTTCGGTCCTTGCGATTAAGAGGGGGGCGTGAAAATGATCACCGGAATGAAGTCTACGGGTCGGGATCGCGGTGGTTGACAGCGTTTGATGGGAAGTCGAGGTTCTTGGCGGCAACCATGATGGTAGTGGCGACAGGAAGCAAACGAGGACGATATGGATTTATTTGATTAAGATGAACATTTGAGCAGTTTAAGATAGATCTGTACAGGCAGAGTGGATTTTGTATTTTGCGATCAGTTGATTCCGATTTTAAAAAACCAATTAGGCCTTTGTATATATCTTCATCCATTGTACTTTCTACTACTAGTATATATAGCAGTCAGGCTGACCTTCAAGTTCAAAGGATGGATTACTTGGTAGAATGTATAGGTACCTATCAATTGACATTGCTGGACAGCACCATCTATTCTAAATATAAACTTGAGAATCTCCCAGCGTGCATATATGTCACACAGTCCGAGTCTGTAACCCCCTTTGGATCCCTGAAGAGTCCAAAGCTTATCCCGGTCAATGAGTTCTATTCTTTGTTGATTCCAGGAATTCCCCATCCGAGAAGCCTCAGGACCCCCACGTTGCAATGTGGGGGATGTCCTGCGTGACCACCACTTGAACAGTAACTGCACTATGACAAAGTCCTTTCTTACGTGGAGATGTGCAGGGGTTAATATTTCTGCCATTTCGATCCACTTGCAACCTCATCGTCTGACTCGGAAATCCCGCCGACTACCACCTGGATTGAGTTGGCTAAGCCCAATCATCCATATTGAACGACCTGCTGACCCCGCATACGGCGTGGGGGGAGTGAAGAAGACTCCGTACAGCACGAAAGAATGGGATCAATTCCCCTCTCCACCTCCCACGCGGGGCAATGGTGGTACGTATTGGGCGGATGCAAATCGGAGAAACCTGAACGGCTAATGCGATCAGTGGGGGACGTGGGGGTGGACGATCAAGAGTTCCGTAAGGTTATTTAGCTGGTCCATTGCCCCGGACGGCTATTGCGCGGTTTCTTTTCTTCTTTTCTTTGGAATAATTTAATTCTCTGGGATCTTGATATGTTCGTTGTACCCGATTATTCTTCTAGATGTTGAATGCTGACGGCGCTATAGTTCCTTCGCAGTAGATCCCATATCCACAATGACAGCCAACGGTTCAACGAAGCGCAACCCTCTCCCCAGAGGTGTCTATGTGCCGACTGTCGCATTCTTCAAGCCAGACGAAGAGGTTGATCTCGCCACCACAGAGAAACATGCCGCATACTTGGCTCGCAGCGGAGTGACCGGTCTAGTCACTCAGGGTAGCAATGGTGAAGCCGTGCATCTGGATCGCGAGGAGCGCAAGGCCATCACTGCCGCCACACGTCGCGCCGTCGATGCCGCGGGATACCCCAAGATGCCAGTCATCGCGGGCTGTGGTGCCGCATCTACTCGCGAGACAATTCAGCTTTGCAAGGACTCCGGCGAGGCCGGCGCAGATGCCGTGCTGGTTCTACCTCCGAGTTACTATAAGGCTCTCGTGAGCAACGAGGCCCTCCACGCACACTTCCAGGCCGTGGCTGATGCCTCGCCTGTCCCATTGCTCATTTATAACTTCCCTGGCGCCTCGTCAGGATTGGACTTGTCATCTGATGACATTCTCTCGCTGTCCAAGCACCCCAACATTATCGGTTGCAAACTTACCTGCGGCAACACGGGCAAGTTGGCTCGTGTCGCGGCGTCCACTAAGGCCGAGTTCTTAACCTTTGGCGGATCTGCCGATTTCACCCTCCAGACATTGGTTGCTGGTGGTGACGGTATCATTGGAGGCGTAGCTAATCTCATTCCTCGATCTTGCGTGCGGGTGATGGAGCTATACGAGAGCGGGAAGGTTGCGGAGGCGCAGAAGTTGCAGGCGATTGTTGCGCGGGCGGATTGGGGTGCCATCCACGGGGGTTTTGTCGCAGTCAAGAGCGCTCTGCAATCCTATCATGGCTATGGCGGATTGCCTCGCCGACCTTGCGTTGTACCGTCGGAGAAGGGCATCGCGGCCATCCATGAGGAGTTCCGGGAGGGAATGGAGACAGAGAAAGCACTGGAGAAGTCATAAGCATGACTATTTTAGAAATTATTTATGATATTATCCAATTGAGACTCTTCCAATGTTACTTGAACCAAAATTTCCCATTTCTTCTATTTGTTTACTTCTATCTACCCCGCTGTTTATCATTGCTGTTATCACCGGATGCTACCCCAGTCAGTTGACGTCTACAGATACCCCACAATCTAGTCTGGATAAGAGTTTAAGTCCTGGGAAAGCTTGAAAAAGTCATATCTAAGCCACCAGATACAGTCGAGCGTGGTCGGGTGTTTGAAGATGCGACTGTGGCATTCATCGTGGATTCGCTTGGCCATTCTTCGTGCCAGTCATGTCCCCAGCCTTCTCCAGCCCCCAAATTCAGGGTCAAACATTTGCGCATCGGCAATAAACAGTTTCCGTGGTGGAGAAGAAAGGATCCGTCAAAAATTCAAATATGTCTCCCTTTTTCTATCTGGTAGACACTGCTAGACAGTCAATAGATCCAAAATGAATACTGATACTCACGTCTTCGACAAAACTCCTCGTCTATGCAGTGTCGTAGCAGGCAAGATGTAGCATGTGGAGGTCGCACTTGACTAGCTCAACGAGGGTCTAATCGCGTGGAGCTGCAAACAAAATGTAACCTTGCTTAATTCAATGCTGAAACATCAAGGGATTTGTTTATTGGATCGATGCTCGTTGCAACTAGTTTGATAGCTCCACGACTGGATTATCCTCATTTTGCTTATGCACATACCAGGGAGGTGATCAGCGCGGTGATCGGCATGCAACTTTTCCTCGACATAAATAACCCCCAGCACTTCCTACTCCTGCAGCTGTTCCTCCTCATTTCCACCCACCTAATCACCATGAAGTTCTCCATGGTCCTCGGTGCCATGGGCGCCTTGGCCGCGACCGTCTCGGCCGTCAAGGTGAACCCACTTCCCGCACCCCGCAACATCACTTGGGGCACTTCCGGTCCAATCCCGGTGAGTGAGCTCTCCTTCCGCACCACCGAGAGCAGCGACCACACTCGCTCGGTTCTCATCGACGCCTGGGAACGCGCCTGGAATGCCATTACCACCCTCCAATGGGTCCCTGCCGCCACCGAAGCGCCAATCGCCTCCTACCAACCTTTCCCGACCGGCGCAGGCGTGACGAAGCGCAGCGCCAAATCCATTCGCTCCGTGCAGCTCGACGTGTTCGATACCGATGCCGATCTCCAGCATGGAGTCGATGAGTCGTATACATTGGAGGTGACGTCCACTTCGGGCAGTGTCAAGATCCATGCACAGACAGTCTGGGGTGCGCTGCACGCGTTCACCACTCTCCAGCAGATCATCATCTCGGACGGCAAGGGTGGTCTGATGATCGAACAGCCGGTTCATATTAAGGACGCACCTCTCTACCCTTACCGAGGTATTATGCTGGACAGTGGCCGCAACTTCATTTCCATCCCCAAGATCATGGAGCAGATCGATGGCTTGGCCCTCTCCAAGATGAACGTTCTGCACTGGCACTTGGATGATGCTCAGTCTTGGCCGATGCACATGAAGAGCTACCCTGAGATGACCAAGGACGCCTTCTCTCCCCGCGAGACCTACTCTGCCGCTGATATGCGTCGAGTGATCGCCTACGGTCGCGCGCGCGGAGTTCGCATTATTCCTGAAGTGGACATGCCCGGCCATTCGGCCTCTGGCTGGCAGCAGGTTGACCCCGAGATTGTGGCTTGCACCAACTCGTGGTGGTCAAATGATGTATATGAGTACCACACCGCTGTCGAGCCTAACCCAGGCCAGCTGGACATTATCTACAACAAAACCTATGAGGTCGTCCGCAACGTATACAACGATCTCTCCGACATCTTCACTGATAACTGGTTCCACACTGGTGCCGATGAGCTGCAACCTAACTGCTACAACTTCAGCAAGCATGTCACTGAGTGGTTCCTGGAGGATTCTTCGCGTACCTATAATGATCTGGCTCAGTACTGGGTTGACCATGCTGTGCCCATCTTCCGTGATGCCGGCAAGAACCGTCGTATCATGATGTGGGAGGACATTGCTCTATCCACTGAGGCTGCCCACGATGTCCCCAAGGATATTGTCATGCAATCCTGGAACAACGGATTGACCAACATCCAGAACCTCACCGCCAGAGGCTACGACGTCATTGTCTCGTCCTCTGACTTCCTGTACCTGGACTGTGGTCGTGGAGGCTTCCTCGGCAATGACCCCCGTTACGATGTCATGTCCAACCCCGACGGCAGCGTCAACTTCAACTACGGTGGTAATGGTGGTTCATGGTGTGCCCCGTACAAGACCTGGCAACGTATCTATGACTTTGACTTCACCACCAATCTCACCGATACCCAGGCTAAGCATATCCTGGGTGCCGAGGCTCCTCTCTGGTCTGAGCAGATCGACGATGTCACCATTTCCAGCGAGTTCTGGCCCCGTGCTGCGGCTCTCGGTGAGCTTGTCTGGTCTGGCAACCGTGATGCCTCTGGCAAGAAGCGTACCACCCAGCTCACCCAGCGTATCCTGAACTTCCGTGAGTATCTCGTTGCGAACGGTGTTCAGGCCAGCGCTTTGCAGTCTAAGTACTGTCTGCAGCATCCTCATGCTTGCGATCTCTACTATAACCAGACTGCTGTCGTTTGATTTGGCAATTCAAAACATGGCCTTAATCGCCTAGCCACAAGAGCTTTTTTTTTTATCTTTCTATTGTGTATATACTTAAATACCTCTTTATGGACTAATACCCAATATCAATGGTACTTTTTGTGCGAAAACATAGTGTTCCAATTTCCTATTCTACTTCTATTTTCTCTGATTTCCTACAAGCCTTCTCATTACCAATGCTCTAGATCTACCAGAGAACATACGCAATCTAATCAACCCCCCATATCTGGCTGTGATTTACAACTGGACATCCCCAACTATCGGCGCGAGGTACCAACATTGCAGATGATCACGCGGCGCAGACATACACAGACGCATCGTTTCGGCATTAGCCCAGCCCATTCCAGCCCAGTCCAGAACTATACCAGCCACAATGTCGTGCAACACCATGAGGTACAGGCGTATAGCTCCTTCGGAGTCCCCGGTTGGCTGTGCCATTCTGACATTTGTACCACGGGTACTGGAGCTTCTCTTGTTAAGGACCCTCATGTATCCGTCAACAGAGCAGGGAAGATGTATGTCATATTATTCGTTTTAAGAATATTCCAATTACAATGCAATATTTCAAGAGCAGAGGCCACACCACCCGACTTGCTCTTTACAATCCATCTATTCTGTAGCACAACATAATTTCAAACCTAGCGCAGCTTACCATCCCCATCATGATGATACAATCTCCATATAACCGAGATGATGGTTCTGGACGTTGTTTTAATCTCAATGGGGCTACCTGCATTCATTCGTTTCTTTTTACCTATTTCATCGTTTCACTCCTGTCAGATATTGTCCGATATGCTTCTAGAACGAAGCTACCCCAGGCACAACTAGAAGGTCATAATACGATAGGACGGAAAGCCTCTTCATTGGCTCTGTACCTGTCATGTCTCGTCTCATCTCTCGTTTCATCTGTCCTGTTCGGATTCACTTCATCCCCGTCGTACGCACGCAGGGAAAATCCTTTCGGTGATGATCGGGTATCACTCGATTATGTTCGCCGGTGGATCGGGATCTCATCTGTTTCTGGGTGTGCGACGTTGGACACGAGGTGGTGAGTTTGCGTAACTCCAAGTTGGAAGTTGCCCGAGTATGTGGTGTGAGGTATGGAAGCTGGATAATACAGTTCAGCATTAGCTTTGTGGAGTTGAAGACGGCTTATGGAAGTGGTAAAAATAGAGTTAGCCTTCATCCAGAGTTTCTATTGGATTTGCTGTAGTTAGAGAGAACATGTAGTTTTCCTTCGTACAACCATTCATGGCAGTTCATGCTTGTACTTCGGTAATTGATGATCGGAGTTTCTGATATAGTCCATATCCGTCTGTTTCAGTTTGTCTCAGAGATTTTATGCTTTAGTTCGTCGTGGCTGATTGTGAAGGTTTCAATCTGTATGACCGATGAACTAACCTTAGAACCTTGTATGGTATGCGGGGAGATTACTTTTATGTCCCCTTTCAGATTCAGATTTAGAATCATGAGCTCCTATCAGCCATTCCACATGTGCTTCAGGCTCGTGAGCACTTGAGTGATTTGTGATGATTATTGATCAGGACAAAGCCTCTCTTGTTACACTACACCTACCCCTGGAAGTAGGGCCAAAGCGTGTCTAACCCCCGGGCCATGGTTGAATCGAGGATACGTTGGCTTTGCTGGAGGCTATGTCCTCGAGCCATTTATGGTGTAG
Source organism: Talaromyces sp. PF30-5 (assembly GCA_023626375.1). Classification (NCBI taxonomy): domain Eukaryota; kingdom Fungi; phylum Ascomycota; class Eurotiomycetes; order Eurotiales; family Trichocomaceae; genus Talaromyces; species Talaromyces sp. PF30-5. The sequence goes on along the minus strand of JAMAGU010000006.1, from coordinate 243,652 downwards.
GATATGGGGAGTCTTTGTGTTCCTTCGGGGAGCAGTAAAAGGTAGAATGCATGCGTATGTGAGTATGCGAGAGACAAGTTTGGAAGTCCCTGTAGAGATGTAATACCTATACATGTATAGACTTTTTGCACCTAGAGAGTGACGAATGTCCAGGTTTGGGTCCTAATTTCCCGAATATTTTGATAATTTGGCGTAACACGCATAGAAGTACACAAGTATCTTATTGATGTCTTGACTATTGCTTGAGAAGATAAGATGGATTGCTCGAATTCTAGTAGAGAATGACCTGGGCAGACAGACGCCAGTTGACAAAATCTATTAATACAAATATGCCCCAGGCTCAAGTCGTAGAGCAAGTCTATAGTTAGGCCACCTATTCATCAGTCTTTCTGCGTTGGAAATAACATTGGCATTTCACTATTGATTGGATGAGGTCCAGCCAATTAACCCCTCAAGTTCAACCAACACTTCAACCAGTTGCATTTGGGCAAATCCAGATATCTGACGTGCCAGTTAAATTAGACCAAACATGTCACCCCTTGCTATCATCTCAGGTAAGCCTTCTTACTGCAGCATGCCGTTAATGCAGACATATGCCCACTTCCGACATCACGAGGTGGCCACGAAGAGATCCAACCCCGAATATCCACGATAAGCACTTAATGCGGACTGATCGACCGGGCTCTAGACAGAAAAGAATATGAAAAAGTTTTTTTTTTTTTTTTTTTTTTTTTAAAAAAAGACAAAGAAAAATCAAACAGCCCTAAATAAGATCTAGGGCAGATTTGACGTGCTCATCACCCGGGAAGTCCGGATTTCTTGCAAGCCCGACAAGGTAATGATCGGACTGGCGAGAAATTGACACACTGACCTGCAGACAACACATGCGATCACCAGAACTATAGAAGTTAAAACCAGATACATCAATAGTATACGTAACATACGCTGAATTACTGTGCAAAGCCCAGCAATAAGATTCTAGCCACTCATACCGCTATTTTCCTTTTCCTTTTTGTTCTTTTCGACTTTCCACGCTTCCTGTATTCTTATTCGTTCGCGACATGCACAATCCGAAGTAGAGTTTATGTTCTGTATACCGTGGGAAAATCTGTCCTACCCATCGCCCAATCCCTCGCTTTTTTCTTTCTTCCCCTCCATCCTGGTCCTCGGAACCCGCTCCACGGTGACGGTAAGCGAGGAACGCAGTTGTATTCCATATCCATTCCAAACCCATTGTACCGGGATGTTCGAACGACCCACTGAGAAAACCAATGTGGTAAATGGATTCCGTGACACCCACCCGCACGCATAAAAAGATGACGTCTTTTTCCAAGGTGCCTGAAAGGGAAAGCGGATGGGGTCAAATCAGAAAAAAAAAAAAAAAAAGACGAAGCAGGAAAGACAGATTACCGTGGTGTGGATCGTGACACCGCCTCATGGGTGGGGCAAAGTCATCCGATCGTACAAAAGGATTTAGTGGCATCTCGGGGACGGCGAGAGGGATTCCCCATAGGTTGATTGGGACGATTTGTTGGTGGGGAATGGAGACGGGGACGGGGACGGGGTCGGCGTCTTTTGTCTTGATTTGATACTGTGCCACAGTGCTGGGATCTATATGTATTGTGTGTTTGTTTACGCTTCCGATAACCGAGTCTAGATGGGAACTAAGTTTGACTGAGGGGTGAAGCTATGGAGAAACCAAATAATATCTCATGGCTCTGATGGAGTTACTTGACTCCGCATACCCGCAATGAATCACAGTTTTCTCAATCTGGAGATCTGATTCGTAACAAGCAACAGAGAGAGAGGAAGAAACGGGAATCATTTCCGGTCCTCGCAAGTGGGTCAGAGATTGAAAGGCTCCATCTCCGGATCTCAACTGTGGTCTCGTCTATTTTCTTTGTTCTCATTAACTTTTCTCGCGTATCCACGCGGGAACGAGGGTGGAGGATTATTTCCTTCATCGGTGGCATGCATTCTGCACGGGAATCCATTCGGATCTGAGTTGCGGTGAAGAGTAAGGGAAAAACAAAAAGTGATGGATCCAAAATTGGGACAAGGAGAAACCAGAAAACAAAGAAAAACTCGGTCCTTGTCGATCGCTTCCGCGCTTATGCAATCTATCTCCCGAGATCCCGCGATGTTTAATCAGGGGGGATCCAATGTGATCGTGATGGATTCATTTGCCGTGGAAAATCAATACTCAGGTGTGACAACACTACAGATGCCACTAGTTTATCTGAGTATGCAAGACAACGTACATCAAGCACGTCTATCTATCGTCCAAGGTTTGTGGTTTCTTTTTCGCACCCTGTGATGTATACAGTCTCGCGGGGTAGCTACGCCACACTGGAAATGTGCAATTCATACTACCCTTGATGGAGTTGTACATTCTATATGGAATTACCGTTTGCAGTACTTCAAACCGACATACATGTGTCAATCGTACATAATATTTACATATCTCTGCAGATATGGGGTGGCAATCGCCCGGGGACCATGTGTTTATCATCCAAGTTTGGTTCCTCGAACCGCTTCTCTTCGCGAACTCTGCCACGGGCGTGTGACAAATACGACATTCCTTTTTCGGTCGCATGTTACACCCCTTGGTAATCAAAGGTTTGAATGACTATAATTATCAACGAAGACGATCGTTTTAAGGACAAAAATACAGGTTGGTGGTAATCTCGAGGAAACCCATCCAATCGAATGACAAAACATGCAGGAAATCCAAGCATTTGAAGGCAACCAACACAAAACCGCCAACATTGCACATAACAGAACTCGTAACCAACCACCTGGGCAGCCACGTATGTATGGAGTACTGAACAGCCCCTCGCCTAAAAACCCGGGGGCCGATCACGTTCGCAGAACTCGTCGATCAAGCCCCATGATGTCATTAAAATGACCACCCGGGGCAAGTAGATTAACAACTTCTCAAGAGCAACTCATCTGGGACTAGTTTATGCACCAGCATTCACTATCATCCTTTTCCTCACGCCTCGCCAATGCGCCAAGTCACGGAACTCATTCAGGAAAGAGACTCATTGTCGAGCCGAAGATTTACGTGTAGATCCTTAATCCTCGTCGCTTGAAAGAGTCAAGACGCCCCCCTTTTCCCCTCCTTCAAACCTTATCTTGCATCGATAGTCTATTCCTTGGTCGCTCTTATTGGCTCGGAGTCGCCTTTGGGGTGGTTAGGGTTTGTTCTGGCACCCGGGTGACGCCCAGGCACCTGGCCAGGGAGCTTGGATCCCGCAGTCAAGCGCTGGGCGCAAAGCAAATATTCTTTGTGCTTTGCAAAACGTCAAATCGTAGGTGAAGAGTACGGGAATGTAGAAGGATCCGGAACACTAGTGAAATGCCCGGGTGGGTTGGCAAGGGTAAATTACGACTTTATACCTACCTAGGGCTCCCAGGTAAGATCTCAGTCGAACCTTGGGAAGAGACCGACAGTTCCAAGGTTAGGATGACCTTGATAATACTCAGCACTATTATCATGATCTTAAAAAAAATAAAAATAAAAATAAAAAAGAAAAAACCCTAACCTCTTAAAATCGGTTCCGTCGATATCACATTAATTGATTAACATCTAATTCCCGACCGATCATTTCCATACTTTGAAACCGAATACATAGCACAAGATTCAATATCCTGGGCAAATCTCCTCACGGGAACAACCCCGGACGAGGATCACAACTATTGAATTGTGCAACACTAGATTCCAAGTTTTATTCCTTCAGAAATACCATTCTCCACATGGAGCCCAGAACAGTCTCCCGGCCACATGGTTGCCGTGGACTCGAGGATCGGACCGCAATCCACGGCATCCCGCCCAGGATTCTCACCAACCACTCCCTCTTTGTTCGCCTTATTCACGACAGGGATGAACCCTGTATGCCTTGCTAATATCTGACCACTAACCATTCATCACTAACCACCTTGACGTGGTCAACGCCCGGTCATGTATGCAGGGGGTGCATTTTCTTTTCTTTTTCTTTGGCTTTTTTATCTTGGTGTGCCATGTGACTGGTTGGAGATTAATGCAACAAAACAAAAGACCGGGGGGTCTTGATTTGGGGGGGTTGGGAGGCTCTTGGGGATCGACAGAGAAATTGAAATTGAATTTCGGGGTCCAGAATGGGAGTGCCAGCTCACCTTGCCCGGGCAAATACTGCTGGGATGGCACGGATACCCGTACGGAGTACGAAGTACATCGTATGGGTGTATACATGTACTTTGGAAATATTGGCGTCTCCCATAAGAAGTATTGAGGAGCGACGATCGCAAGTTGTGATTTTCCAATGTCCGCCTTCTTGATAAAATAATTTTATCGATGCATGCAGCTCAGCGCTCTTACTCCGTACATGGACTGCGCGTGCTCGCAACTCCCGTGTTGTTTCGCGGAAGATATTGGTCTTGGTGGGGACTGCAGATGTCACGGCTCCAGTTTACAATTCGCATCTTGCATGGGGCGCTGTCACATTTCCCCCCTGAGACTGGTACATTTAGCGTGCATACTTGACCAATCACGAGGACGAAAAGAAGAACATACAAATACATAAGTGACAAAAAAAAAAAACGTGATGCTAAAAAGATAAAGACATGGAATTTGATTTTCGGCTTGGAAATAATTCTTCGCAACGCTAAATGACTGTTACGAGGTACTACCTAATCCATACATAATTATGGAGTCCGAGTACCTCCACTAGAACTGGTTGTTAGTGCCCAAGTTCCCTAAGACCAAAGTAAGGCGGAAGTGAGACATAAGGAGTGTGCTTCGTCTATCACTCCCTGAAATAGGCTAGACTTCAGCATGAAAAGAGCCGAGAACAAGAGATCGCCAGGGAGCATCAGGGGGAGAACCGCTTATCGCATGGGGTACATAGTAGATCCGGCAATTCGAATCCATTCGCTACCGGAGTTCATTATTGAAGCATCAGATTTTTTCCCAAGCTCAGGGGGATAAATTACTATCATGGTTCCAATCCGTTAGTCATGATAAATGACAGTGGAGCATTTCGTCGTCGAGATTCACAATCTTCGTAGGCGAGTGACTTTGACCTGTCCAATAATGGGGACGAAGCTTGGACACAAGCCAAGGGCGCCATTGGCTAGAGCGGCTTTTTTTTTTCCTGTGTGTTGATACCATAGTCCCGGGGTATGTCCGATGGGGCCAAATGGCGGGGAGGCTTAAGTGGAGTGTGTAGAATGGATTTAGGGGGTGTCACCTGGATCTATTGGTTGGTATTCTGTAGGAGTTGGGTTGTACCTGTCCCACCAAAATGTCTGGATTCCTAACCAGACGTCCGTCTACCGTGGTATTCAGGTTTTCTTACGGGATTTACTTGTGGTTTTTCTGATTGAGAGATGTAATGGATACCCCTTGCTCGTCCCGTGCCGAAAGTAATTGTGGCGTGCAAGAAGCGAAAAGGATCGCCCTCGATACGTTAGCATTTACTTTAAGCGTGCTAAGGTTCCTTGAATTTGTCTCCCGATAAGAATGAGGCTGCTTACGAGCGAAAAGGGTTAATGTGCATATGTATGCTTCGCAGCGTTAGCGGATGGTGTTATCCCTCTAAAATCTCACCACACACACACACTATTCATGCCAAGTCTGTAGGGTCTACGGAATACGCCCACCTACGCTAGATTATGAGGAAGAGTTACGAGTCATGCGCTTACCATCCCACTAGTCTGGAGACTTCCACGTTTTCTGTCAGATGGAGAAATTTGCCACGAGACACGGCTGGGATGGGGGCTGTGAGTAAGTATCTTTTTCTTTTTCTTGGTCTTATTTTTCATTTCCTTGGCTGATGTTTGACGAGGAGGAAGTGGGTTTTCAAGTCTATAGATTTTTGCGAACAAGCCACTCATATGCGAGTTGCGCTTCTATAATATCCCCTTACATTATACATTTGGCCACATGGCTTTTTGGGGTCTGAAACTGATGCAGGAGAGTGTTTCAGCATTGCATGTGCAGTAGTACGCCTTGAAGAAGTAAATAGTTTGGGGATGCATGGGTAGATACGGATAGATCAGAACCCTGGAAGATATTGCGTGTTAAATTACAGAGTCTCAAAGAAGTATAGAATGCGAAGGATCTGACTGGCTCGATATTAATCTTGTAAGGTGAATACGGTAAATTCAACCATGAAAATGTCAGTATAGAAATTTTAGGACTCCCGAAAGGAAATTAAAAAAAGAAATCTAGTGTTGTGCGACCCTGCTATCCCGAAAATACAGTCCCGATCGGTCGAACTCATGCCACGGAAATCCTGCCAGTTGAAGAACTTGAACAATAAGGTGCGACGTAAAGAACCAGGATCTTCCTGCAAGCCGGGAACCCCAGGATTAGTTAGGGAGACAGGGGACGATCACTTCCCGTCAGGGAAAATACGTACCCTGATCTGTTCTGTTTTTAGCAATCGTGTATTCTCTGTACTCTGCCGCAGCCACATGGAAGACAAGGGGCGCACCAATAATATCGCTGAAACGGCGATGATGTTGAACTATGCTGGCATCCAGAAAAGCCAAGGCTGTTCTTAAACAGGTTGATGGTGGTATTGCCAGAAACTTTGACTATACATAGATAGATGGTGATGATTTGGTTTATTTTTGTCTCATGCACCAATGTTTATTTTTATTTTGGCCCGTTAGCACGCCCAGTGCCGGATTTCAATGTCGTTCACTTGGAATGTTTTGCTCTTACTGAGAATAGTTGATTGGTTATATTGTATGCACGTTGGCGCCGTTGTCCTTAGACAGATAGATAGTATATGCATGATGTCGTATGTACACATTGACTTGGCCCCTGGGATATTCTTAGAACCCCATGCAGGAACCTGCGGCTCTGAAAACAAATGAACAGGCAAGTGGGCGTTGGTTGTTGCTTGTATTTTTTTGTTACGCGTGTTTCAACGCTGATTTTGGTTAGATGTGCGAAGTCTATGCGGTCGGGCGCTGCCATGTGGGGGGAACTTGATCCGTGGGAGATCTAGTGCTGGATCCTAATTAACAAACGACGCTTTGGGTAATGTGTTTGGCCCGTGCAGTGGAAACTCCGCTAGAGACAGAACTGAATTGGAATTACAAGTTGATTAAACGATATCGGCTAGAGGGAGAATGGGGGTAGCGAAATGACAAATTTCTTCATTCAATTTCCGGTCGGAAATATGCGATGATTGCCGACGGATGTTTATGATGGTATGATTAAATTTACTCTATTAAGCTCAAGCTCCTGGAAGGTTCCATGGTTGGCGAGATTGATATCTCCGGAGCACAGGGCCAACTCCAGGATCCTCCCACTTTGGCCTCTGCTCGGTCTAAGCTTCTGGGGCTTCTACCTGAGCACGTGGATAGATCCGTATTTGATTATGGTGTTATAATGCACGAGCGCCACAATTATGGGCCTGGGAAAAATGGTGTCGGCGTCGCCGGCTCGAAGTAAGACAAATGGACAGGGCTATGAAGTTATCGTAGGAACAGCCACAAAGTATTCCCACAGTTCAGCCAGCGATGGTCTCTGACATTCCCGGGGCCACGGCGACGGCAGAGGGAGTGGAGTCGGGTAGCTGGGGACTATGTAAGTGTAATCATCCTTTTTCGTGTGTGTTTGGATCCGTTAGGCCTATCACAGTTGACTGTATTGTTTCCCCCTTGGGAATGGGAGTGGGGAAGGATTTCTTGGGGGCCAGGAAGAGACGACAAGGCTGGCCATCCAGATTGGATCTGTGGATGATTCTCCATCACACATGTGTGCAGGGGCTGCCGGACCCGACAACCCTGTTCTCGGTGCTGACTGGCTCCTGGATCATTCAGCCCTGTGTTTCAAGGTGATACATGCGGAAGTGAACGGCTCAACCGTTAGGGTGGAAGAGCAAGAAACGCCAAACATATTGTGTTCTTCGAGGAACTTTAGAAGGAATGCTCATTGCTATCGTAATCGGTTAATCCTGGGGTGGTATTTGTACTAGCACTGCCACTTGGCGATCATGGAACTTTTTTTGACATGCAGGTTCGTGTTCTTCCCAGGGAGCCAAATCACATAGGTTCATAGCATCGCTCAACTGGGTTAGAGTAATCTGCACGATACCGTAGGGCAGGCGATGCCCGACCGTATTGTACTTGTACAGCACATGTGTCCTCGCCTGGACTTTTCCTAGACTTTTTTCCCCCAGCCGAAGCGGGAAAGGCCACAGAAACCAAGAAAAACAAAAAGTCTTGGTTTGTCGCGATAGTATACTTCTCCCCAGAGTCAGAGCGGGAAGCGTGGGTCAGAACATGGATCAATACGAGGTATGTGTCCCCGACCAGCGTGCTAGGCGCATGGAATCTTTCCCCATCTTCATGCTGTCATAGTCTCTAAAAGGCGTTGGCGCCGGGATCGCCGACAGATCCCACAGCGGTGAAAAAGAGGTCATGCTGCGCCTCAATCGAGCAACCGGCCGTGCATGGCTCCGCCAAGCATGGGGATTCTGCATCGTGATTGGCATTTAGGAGAAGACCGACTGTGGCTAAGGCTAGTGGGCTGTGGCGCTAGTTCCTCTCTGGTGTAGTCTCTCACCGACCCTTGTCTACTATGTATGCGGGCGTGACAAAGTAGGGGAAATGGTGGACTTTCTTGACGGCCACTCCGGATGGGTCTAGTCCCCCTGCTAGTTCCCCCTGCTAGTCTGCTTTTGGTGCGTAAGGAAAACTGGATACATCTGCCACCAAGGCTTGGCTTGGGGCAGGCTTGATTTTTCAGTCTGACGCAATCCACAGGGAAATAGTTTCGCTGTCAGTCCCGGAATTAAGGGAAGTTAGTTGAAAGTTAAGCGGGAACCCCGAGGAGTTATTGGCACTATTTTCTGACATTTCCGTCCTTGTCGCATGATTTGATTGACCCACGATGCTTGGCGTTTCCAGACCCAGATCGAACTTGGTCGTCATGCCTTCCGTGTAAACCTCGGCGTATCTGCTTATAGAATCTATTCTGTCCTGGAGGAAATCAGCTCCATAATAATAATATCAGTAACACGAAAAAAAGGATACGAAAAACATAACGATAAGAAAAGCATGAATACAACATCTCATTGAATACGACAAGAACAGAAATGAATCACTATTACGCTACACAAAGGAGAGAACAAGGATGCCCCAGGCCAGATTGCAATCGATGGGATCATATGCGGCTCTATGCGATCAAAAAACAGGGACCCAAAAGTCCGGAGTCCAGATGAACATGACTCGCCCATTGATGATCGCCCAGAACCAAGGCCAAACGAGGTTAGTGTCGACCCAATGCCAGACCAGTTGCTGGTTATGAACCCAGCATCCGACGCCCTAAGGCCCGTCCGTCTTCCTTCGGAAGCCATCTGGTGCCCTCGATTGGGATGAAGTAGCCGGGCCTTCATTTCACGATTGATTTGCTGTGATCCAATCATGACCCACAACGCGCTATCCACGCTTGCCAAAAGGGTTGATCCTTGTGGGGAAAGAAAAAGAAAGGCCCCATAAAAAATGAAAACAAAAAAGCAAAACGTGAAAAAACAAAAAAAAAAAAAAGCTCGATTGTAGGATCACCCGAATTGACGGTACCAGAATACGAAGTTCCATTTGCTACTTCGTGCAAACATACTGTAGACGGACCTGCCCGTCCAGATCGCCTGCTTTGTCCTCTCAATGGATGATGGCCCTGGGATCCACCCGGACTTAGACTTCTGGGCCATTTCGCCCTGTACAAGTATCCCCTTCCTCTGCTATCTGATTTGTTCCTGAGACGGTTCCCTCCTTTCTTCTCGACCAGAGTGCCGGGATGGAATCGGTCTCGTCCCTCCCCTCAAGCTGCAAATCACCATGTCAGCATATGTAACCTTGGCAGAAAGAGTGTGAAAGATCTACAACGGGCAGGGAATGTCAGTGTCCATCTCGAATCATGATGCCCCATTGAGGAGGTGACAAATATGGATCCAAGAGCTTGGTACAGGTACTCACGGACCTGCCGATGCCTAAATTTTAGGGAGGTAAGCGAAAGATGGTGAATAGGGGGAGGACTTACGGAGCACATACGGGTATTATGGGTCTGTAACTTTTCTGGATTGTATGCACCGATCGACTGACAGGTCGGAGTAAACCGTCCCCATAGGGCTACTATTCCCACTGGGTTTATGAGACGAAAAACCTGGATAAGAGGGCGATCACTGTCTAATGATGCTGCTCTCTGAATCTAGTGGCCACAAATCACTAGTCGATGGCTCTATCCGTGACAATGGGCTCTCTGCAGTCCTTCGGGGGCTGGTGGATTCCTTCCCGCACTATTGGGGGAAGTGCAGATATGCAGGAATGCTTTCACGCCGGAGAAAATCCAGACAGCCCGCGACAGAGCAAGGACCGTGGGGCCGGGAACCTTGTAGGGCAGAACGGACACGAAACCAAGTTGCTATCGATGATTATTTCTTTTAATTTACGGTGTACTGTATTCTGGACAAAAAATGAAAAAAATAAAATAAAATCCATAAGGGGTGTGGAGTATGGAATGGAATGGCTGTCAAAAGAGAGTACGGGAAACGGGACGCCTGACAGGAAGGCTGAGTCTTTAATTATGACATTAACTGGAGAGGAGCAGGATAAGGATATCAAATCAGAGGGGAGATCAGGGATATCTCACAGAAGTCGTCACTAGTGAGAAACCGGTATAGGAATGAAGTGAACTTGGAAGTATACAGCCATTCCGCAGAGTCTCATCCGCGAGTCCATGCAGCAATACTGTAAAATACGGTCAGCAGAATACGTGCGAACCAGCGATCCACTTCACAGCCACGGTGCTAGTGCCGGTTCGAGCAGACATGTGGCTCTGTGTCAGTGTATTTTGGGTATTTTATGGGAATTAAATGATTTTTATTTTTATTATTATTTAAGGAATTTAAAATATGCATTTACGAAATATTAAATATATTTATTTTATTTTATTTACTTTTTTTTTTCTTTTCCCCAAAATTAAAATCGTCATTTCTAACTAAATTCTTTTTTTTTTCCCTAATAATTATATTATATGTATTTATCATAATTAGATTTATTCTTTTTTTATTTGATTTCTCTTTCCCCGAACTACCTCTATAAACTAATTGTATCCAACAATGCTTCCGCTATAATATTCCTCTCCCCCCCCCCCCCCTCAACCTCTGACCGCATCATACCTTCTCCTCATTCGCTTTCCCTTCTTTTGACTTCTTCACGGGCGGTCTCTGCCTGTCATCTTCATCCGGGTATATATAAGCCCTTGTCGCTTTGGGTGCTTCTCGTCCCACAGCTTCTGCTCTCTCACTCACCCTGGGACGCAAGGATCAAGGTGAAAGATCCCTTGATAAGACTGGACCAAGCGGGGCAACGATCTGAATGCAACCACCTGAGTCGACTTTTCTTCAATCCCTTGCAGTATCCAGCGTGGTGCCCCATCTTTACCCGGGTGTCAATTCCGCGCACGTTGCCTTCTTCATCATTCCGAGGTTCGCACTTGGGTTAACCGGGCCGCAATCCGAACCTTATTGGTATGTTCATTCTTCCGACTGCCTGAAAACCCCCGAACAATAAAATAAAAAGGAAGACCCAGCTAACAAACGAAATCTTATAGAGTGTTTACACTGTCGTCCCCGCTTGATTTCCCCGGACTTGCTTTCAGGGCAAGGGCATGTCGAATTGGGACCCGGATTTTGTTCTATACCAGTCCAAGACCCTCCCTCGATCCAAAATGCTTGCCGTCGAGTCCTCCAGATCTAAACAACACTCATATTTCCAGCCCATGATGGACCCCAATATGGTCGATATGTTCTCTTTCCCCGAGGGCATGCCGCAGTATGCGCAGTCCACCGACTTCTCACGCATGGCTCAATCATACTTCGACGCGCAGCCACAGTTCACCGAATCTTCAGACATGCACAAATCCTCCAATTTCTCTTCCATGCCTACCACACCCCCCTCAGTCTCCGCTTCACACCCAACAGAACCACACATTCCAACAGGCTCCGCGGCCTCAGGCCCTTCTATTGCCAGTGCTCCTTCCTCTTCCATTGGATCTCCATACTCGGGACCCACACAGATGTTCCAAGATAACTGGGTGAACACCAACCATGGATTGGGTCTGCCCGGCGCTGTCATGCACGATCTCTTTGCCAATGACTATATGGGAAGCACGGTGGATATGGATGGCTTCTATCGCGAGAAGCTTCCGGATTCCTTTGTCGGTAGGTTCTCAGAATTCCAGTTTTGAACCATAAATTCTCCTTTGCTTGAGACTGACTCGTCATGTACAGATCCCTCCCTGATCCAGCCAGTATCAGGAGCTCCTAGCTTCGCTCCCACCATTTCTTTCCCGGATCAACAACAATCCAATGCAATCTACTCATCTATCCCCTCCAACTACATTCCTCACTCTCCCATCCCATCTCCCGTTCCATACAGCACCAGCTTGGAGCAAAATTCACCGGGACTCCAAGCAGTTCCTCAACAATCACCCCAAATGATGAACTCCGGCTTCAGCTCTCGACCGGCTTCAGTCTATGACCGAAGATCCTCTATTTCCTCTATCAACTCCCGCCGCTCCCAACATGGCAGTCCTGCCTTGAGCAGCATCGAGGGGGACGAGGACGTGAAAGAGAAGGGGCGATGCCCTTACCCTGAGTGTGGCCGACCTGTCAAGGATTTGAAAGCCCACCTACTCACTCACCAGTCCGAGAGGCCAGAAAAGTGCCCCATCGTGAACTGCGAGTACCACATCAAGGGATTTGCGCGCAAATACGACAAGAACCGACACACCCTGACCCACTACAAGGGTACAATGGTGTGCGGCTTCTGCCCAGGCTCTGGATCTCCCGCCGAAAAGAGCTTCAACCGTGCTGATGTGTTCAAGCGCCATCTCACTTCTGTTCATGGCGTGGAGCAGACACCGCCAAACTGCCGCAAGCGCAGCCCTACAGCGTCTACCAAGAGAGGTACCAACTACAGCAGCGATGCCACCGGCAAGTGTTCGACTTGCTCGGCGACATTCAACAATGCCCAGGACTTCTACGAGCATTTGGATGACTGTGTTCTCCGTGTGGTGCAGCAAGAAGAACCTTCTGAGGCCATCAACCAGCATCATCTGGCTGAGGTTGCCTCTGATGAGGAGGTGAAGAAGACGATGGAGAAGCATCAATTACTGGACGTGGCTGGTCCCGTCGAACAGTTCGATGATAATGACTCTCACGATGATGATGATTCTCACGACCTTGCTAACTGGCGTGCCGGTCGTCGCGCTGCGAAGCCCGCCAAGGGATCTTCCCGGCCCATCATTGGGAACGGCAACGCTGTCACTAAGAATGGTGCAGCGGGCAAAGGCCCCCGTGCCGTGGCTACTCGCCGCCGCAACAACCGTGGCAACTATCCTCAATCTTGGGGATGCCCGAACAGCAACATGAAGACCAAGAAACGTGTACTCTGTGTCTTTGATGGTCAGCGACGCCTCTGGAAGGACGAGATGATGCTGAACAATGAGTTCGAAGTCCGTCTACGTCTTCCAGGAGGTGCAGGTGATGGTACCAACCGTGATGCCTATGTCACTGATCTGGACGTTGAAACTATGAAGCGCGCTGAGGGTGTCCTCAGTGCTAACGATGAAGAGCGTGGTGCCTGGCTTGAGGGCCCTACTCCGCATCTAATGGGCCAACCCGCTATGCTCCTCCCTGAGCTATGCCAACCCCAAGACGACGAGATGTCGATCCACGAACTCATGGCTTGAACGATACCATTTTCTTCTGAGACTATTTTTTTGATCTTCATCTTCTCTTCTTGCGAGGAACTTTGTTACAAGACCTCTTTGTATTTCTTCCTATTGACTTATTATTTTCCTTTTGTTTTTTCCTTTTTGGTCATTTCATGTTTCCGTATGGCAGCGAACGGCGTCTTGACGAGCAATTTGTCTGAATACGGACAACGGATATGATACCTTGGGCTCGAATATGTTGGTTACGATTTTTCTATGTTTGATTTCCATGAGGAAACATCTCTTTATAGTGATGCGATACACCTTTATACCCGACCCTGCTGGCTCGGGTGATCTGGGCGGTTGGTGCTGATGGCAAGGAAAAAAATATTCGAATTTAATGAGATCATATCTCCAATCTCCTCAACAAGAATCTTTCTATTTATATCCATTTGGAGCCTGAATCATCCTTGACGAAACCGTATTCTATTTTCTACCTTCTAGTTGCATAGTATCTCCCGTGCACATTATTGGCGAATCTCCGACTCTACCGCCTTATCGCGATCTCCCCGCGCCCACTGATCAACTCGTTCCCCACGTCTCAATCCCCAAGCCTTAACACACAGAACAGCTGCAATGCAACTCGGTATCTCGGAAAATCTGTCCGCACTAGTTGCGCGACGCTTTGCTGCTGCAAAAGCAGGTAGTCATCTGGTTTTCTCGTCAACACACCTGTCCCTAGTGACGGCGGCAGGGATACCGGTGAGTGACCCTCGGAGTTGTTTGCATTACCAGACGCAGTTACTGAATGCAAGAGATCTAACAATTCGTTTTTTTTCTATCACAGTACCAACTCCGCTATTGCCCAGCTCTTGCTAAGAAGCCATCGAACCTCAAGCCTGAACCGGGCCCCAAAACACCCAAACCCGATCCATTTCAAGATCCTTCCCCAGATCTCCTCATCGCCCATTTCCCACCCGAGAACCCATCTCATGCGCTTGTCCTCAACAAGTTCCCCGTTATCCCAAACCACTTTATTCTCTCGACAAAAGAATGGAAGGCTCAAACAGACATTCTCGAGGTAGCAGACTTAGAGGCTACATACGAATGTCTCCGAACATGGGGCATTGATAACTCCGACACCAAGCCCGATCAGCCCGTCACCGGCCTAGCACCGAAGCGCCTCTTTGCTTTCTTCAACTCCGGTGAAGATAGCGGCGCAAGTCAACCTCATCGCCATCTCCAATTCCTTCCTGTCGAGGCAATGCGACAACCCGAAGCAGAGGGCTGGGACCCTCTCATCGAGCTCTTAACCGCCCACTCCCAAGCGCAGTCTCCCAAATCCTCCTCCACATTCCAATACCTTCCTCATCTCCCCTTTGCTCATTTCGCTCTCCCAATTCCTCCGAATCCGTCCCCTGCAACCCTTCATTCAATCTACATCTCCCTCTACCGCGCTGCCGTTGCCGCGACAGAAGGCCGTGACGCTCAACAAGGACCTACTTCTTCATTACCTACACAGGGCCCCGCAGCTATCAGCTATAATCTTGCAATGACACTGTCTACTATGATGATCTGTCCGCGCAGACAGGAAACTTCGAGGGTTCCGGTTGATCTTGCTGCGGCGGGAGATATTGCTGACCCGGGTGTTATATCGCTAAATGGAACGATTCTTGGGGGTACGTTGATGGTTAAAGCTGAAGGGGAGTGGGATGCGCTCAGGCATAATCCGGAGTACTTGAATCGTGCATTGAGAGATGTAGGATTTCCACGGGTTGATTCTTATAGAAAGACTTCGTTGTGAGCGTGTCATGGTAGGAGACTTGTTTATAGGTATGGCTTTACTGTATATATACGTCAGTAACTAGCTTCTCGCCTTTCGGTTCTATAAATATACCCTCATACATTCTGGGCTCAATTGAACCGCTTTGCACGGCTACTATGAAAGAGAATTGTAGAATGGAGTATTCAGACCAGTTGTAAGAAGAAAACGAAAGCAAAAAAATTGAATTAAATACACCCATAGATCAAATTCACCAGCCATGAAGAAGAAAAGCACTCATTGAAAAGTGCTTATAGCAAGTCGATCCAATCCGCGCCATAATAAACCCGAAAGAAAGATAGAACTCTTCAAACCCAGCCTCAAATCCTAATATTATGGATCTCGCACCACTTCTTCTTGCACGTCGCATTCCCAAACTGATACGAGCCTCCATTCTTCCAAATATACTCTGCAACTTTTTTCCAAGATACCTTCGGTGGCTGCTTGCTCGGATTCTGGCGCTTCTTCCCCTCAAAGGCCTCTGACCAAGCTATCTCTTCCTCATCCAATGACTCCGATCCACTCTTTTCACAAATGCTAACCGCTTTGCAGAGCAGTTCAACCTGTACCAAATGCTGATTAGCTTGTTTCGTTCCGAAATACCTCTGAGTATAAGGAATAGGCAGGGGACTTACATCTTTCTGCAGCCATTTTGGCTTCCGGACTCGCTGGTCCTTGGATTTTGTAAGAGTGCGGAAGCGGCCTCGGAGCGTGGATTCTGCTTCCTTGAATTTGCCAATGCGTTTTATGTCTTTGTATGAGAGTCCGCGACGTTTACATTCGATTAGGAATGAGTTGCGCTTGTCTGCATAGTGGAGGGTTGCTTCTAGAGGCTTTTGGGTGAAGCGCTGCTGTGGTTGGGGATGGGTGTGCTGGGGCTGAAGCTTTTCTGTAATTGGGCGTTGCTGGGTGTCGATGATGGAAGCTTGAAATGTATTTGAGTATGCATAGGCAGGCGCGCTTGCTTCGATTGGGTTTGAATAGTTCGGGAAGGGTATCTCAGAGCTTTGGTAGACTGACACTGGCATGGCGGTTGGTGTTAATGTCGTGGAGGGTGTATTGCTCATAGGTGTGAGATGGGTGGTCTCTGGCAGATGTTGCAGATGATTGATAGTTGGGAAGTTTGGTTGAATTCTTTTAAATAATTGCTCATTTGGTTGTTCTTGCCAGTCATTCATTAGATACGCGGAGGGTTGGTCCCCAGGCATTTCGGCGATGCCAGGCTGCGGGTGTTGCTCCGGAGTATAGGGTATCCATGAGGGCCATGGGGCACAAGCGACATTCTCGGCGAAGAAGCAGGGCTCGACAGATTGCAAAAAATCACCTTTGATATCTGAAGATAGGTTGGATGCTTGGTAGAAGTTGTCCCAATTGGGTTGATCTTCCTTTGAAGCATCCATGAAGTCAAATGATAAGGATAGGGAAGGAGTGTCTTCTGCTTCCGTGAGGAAAGGAACATGCTTCAAGTTGAAGCCAAAGTCAGAATTAGTCAATAGAGCCGAGTTAGAGACGCCCATATATGAATCTGGGGTCTTCGCTGTGCATGAATAGCCGCTTTGGTCGGCTTCGGCTTCATCGTAGAAGCTCCCACTACTGGAGTGAGTACCTTTCATGGATGGAGCGGCAAGCTCCGTGCATGAACTCATGTTGTATTTATGCTGCGGTCGAGAGACAAAAGTTTGACCCGCGTCACTTCTAGTTGAGTGATGATTGCTCATTGGCGTTTCGCCTTCGGGATACTCTGGAGACGATGAGAGACTCCGTCTTTTCAAGAAAGATCGAGAGTGAGAATAGAAAGATGAAGAGAGGCCGGTATAGAAATGAGAGCCGCTAAAGCCACGGGAAGGATCCAGAGGAGAATGCTTGAAAGAAGGAAGGTTTGAAGGAATATAACGGGAATCCGTCACGGCAAGTTCCCTCTGGTAGAAAGAAGCCCATAACTTCGGGCTTCCAGGAGAAACCAGCACATCTACCATGGTAACGGACAGAAATAGAAAGGGAATACACTGGAGAGCAGGATAGTAATTCCCGTAGATCTGGATTCACCGCAATTGCAATTATAATTGCTATGGGTGCCTGGTTGTACACGGGTTGTCGCGCGTGTGGACTACCGTCGATATTAAGGTCCCTTTGGTATCAGAGAAGACTTGTCAATGCGCAACCGTTGGGCGGCTAGATGGCAGCTGACAGCTGCAGCAATAAGTATCGTATTAGGCTCTGGTGACTCGTGGATGGAGAGGTTTCACATGCAGGCATCGGGGGCGATTTCTTTTTCCTTGATTGACATACTTTTTATGATATCGACGAGAGATGCTTTGGAAGAGATGATAATGCCTTGGTAGAGATAATATAGAGAATAATGGATGTTCTTAAGTCAATTTACCGGGAAATAATGCAGAAACTTGCTGGATTCGAGCCGAAGTGACAGAATCGGTATGCGATGTGCGGTTGCAGTTAGACCGTTGGATGCAATGCGGTTTCGGATCTGGCGTAAATCTCGCAGTTCAGCAATAAATAGAAACAACTCGAAGAGAGATCAAGCCTCTTCGTCTTAAATTAGGTCTTGTGGACTTGAAATTGTACCATCAACCAAGAATTAAGGGCGATATTCGAGTGATTCCGTAGAGAAGACGAGGGGCAATTCATCCCGTGGAACTATGAGGTTTTGTACGAATGCTTTATAAGAGCCCCTAGATCTATTTGCATCATTATTTAACCTGGTCAAACCGGATTTCCCTTGTCTCGAGCCGATAGATTCCCCATTAATCGGCTTCTGCTCATCAGGGGGCAAGAGATCAAGATAGAGGGAGACATGGATGAGTTGCCGAAATGACCGTTCAACCCTAGCCAGACCAAAAATGCCCGGGACGTTGACAACTGCCACAATGATCCACTTGCCGCCCGTTTCAAATGTTCTCTCTAGTACCTTCTTGTCCAGTGCAATGTCTTGGCCGATCTTCGATCTAGGAAAGAGGCTGTGAGACAACGTATACGGATAGAGCTAAGTCGAGTTGAATGTCTAGTAGGCTCGCCTGGAAAGACCAATTCGACTTTTGACCGGCTTTTCTTCTCAGTCTTGATCCTGCGGTGGGCTACTATGTATAGGCACTCTGAGCTCTTATAGGATCATCTGTCATATACTAGGCCATTCAATAAGGTCTGCTATATCATAAGTAGAACCAAAGCAACCCCAGCCCACATTTCTTCACGTACAGCCCTGAACCAGATCATCCCCAAGCCATAGCTAAACATACGGTAAAATAAACCGATCTCAATCCATTGGGTATTTATGCTTTGCCCCATTATTTTCCTTGGCGTGGGTGTTTTGGTGATATCCATCCTGGACGGATAACCGCATGTGGTTAATTGGAGAACGCTCAATCATCCGCGCCAATTAAAGGGGGCGTCCTGACCCAACCGGTTCATAAAAAAGCAATATACTTACAGTAGAGAACGGTTTAACTTTGGCTCTTCATAAGAAGTCCTGGGGGTTGGACCTATCTAATCTGGGGGATGCGATTTGCCGAGGAGGACACAAGACTGGTTATTTGCATTGCCAATATTGCGAGCTACGAATAAGCGGCATGAAATTTGAAGACCTGAAAGCAGGTATCTTACTCGTTGTCTTTGTCTTCAAAAAAAGAAAAAACCGTCAGCCTGGGCCTGGGCTTGGTTAATCATGATGTAGACATACATACTATGCCATGTCCACGATTTATGCTGTCAGACTCACCCCACCACCCCGGGGCCAGCATAAGCGCACCACAACTTGAAGCGGGCCATACATATACTCATGTTAAAGTTATGTAGAGTAGACAATCCCCCTAATTTCAAATAGACTTGGGCAGTCTAGTGCTACATTCAGAGCCCCACTTGACCCTTAACAAAGCCGCCTCTTTCAAACAAGCTTCTTGCCCTCCCATCGGATGAGCTCCATGGGATGGGCTGGGTGGCGTAGAAACCGGTAAAATAGAAAATTAGCCTGCAGGAAATGCGAACGAGCAACGGTTGCTCTCTACATTCAGTCAAAGACCTACAACCTCCGTCATCCATTCGGAAGAACTCCCGGGCCCACTTGCCTAGATAAATGTACATGTCATTATATCCGGTAATTCACTATCAAACCTCCGATAGGAAGAGAATGTTTATGTCTGGGTATCTTTAAATGACGCGGGGATTGGGATCAGCGGGATAGGAATGTTGACTGCATATGCATGTCACAATTTGGTATTTTGGTTACTAGTAGTCAACTAGTTCCATTCAATTATTCTCTTATGTATTGGGTGTCACGTATTATTTTGAGGTTGAAATATATCCCGACAAGCCTTGATATTGCATGCAACAATTGGAATCTGCTTTAGACGTTGAGATATTAAGGGAAGACCAGAAGGGCCAAAGACCAGGAGTCAAGTAGACTGAATTACATATGCCGAGCAAGGGAAACGAGAACTCTTTGGCTATGCTAACTTCGTAATAAAATGAGTGTTTTTCCTTTTCGCCATCCAAAAGCAATTGCTATGCTCCAGATCTTACATCCATAAAAGAGCCATCTTAGTCATGGTCAATGCTAAGGGAGCGGTTTGAAGCAGAGAGAGAGAGAGAGGGAGAGCGGGCATTTTGCATTCAAAACATTCAGCCATGGCTTGCTGCAGGTAGGTTATTCCGTTATGATGTTGCCAAGAACATGTAGGTATGCGCTGTCGCGGATAATGCGCTAATAATCTGTGATGCAGCGAATGTTTTCCCCGCTGTTTCTGATTATTTTAGCTGGCGCTGAAGGTTTCGGCAGTGGTTTCATTTCAAGTGGCAAATCAAGTGTTTCTATGGTATTGCGTGCGTCAACTTGATTGTCTGAGACAGTACGCTGGGGCCTCGAGAAGACCGTCAGTTAAACGATGCCTGCTGGTTATTGTGCCAAATAATAATACGAATGATACTAAACATTGAGAGTGTTTGTTAGGTACCGAAGGGACAACAAGGTAGTCAGTCGTCTTGTTCAAGTGCAACTTGAATTTGATACCCTTGATCGCTTAGAGTTCATAAGTTATGACAATCTAGGGTGATTAATATCTGAGGAGATCCTAGTATAGAGAAGTCCATTCATCACAAGCGGCGGTCAAGAAAAGAAGAATGAATATTCTATGATCGAGGTACTGATTCGAGGGAAACATACTGCGATGGAGGACAGAATCTGGGCATCAACGCAGAGCCCGGCATTGCTGCCTAGCTAGAAACAAAATGAACCCATGGGTTAATCAGCCCAGCCGCGTGAACTCAATAACCGCAGTCATGGTGGTGTGCATCATTGCTTAAGATTCAGATATCCGAGCATGGACCTCCATCTTCCCGCAGGCTGGTGTTGACAAAGAGACACTTTGATCACAGTTAAGCTCCATGGTGGGAGCCGGACAGTTCCCCATAGTCCTAACTACAGGGGGTGGAAACCTTGAGCCCTCTGCTGCTTTCCCGTTTCCGTCGGCCAGCTGCGTCTCTCCCGGATGCCAGACCATCCAAAAGTCGGTCAATCAAAAGGACTGTAGCCAATTAGAATCCACAGACAAGTACGATAAAAGAGAATATACTGACCAGTCAGGAGAGTCAAAGTGAAGGCATACAAGATTATAGGCGAGGTCATAAATGAATAGGCTAGGGTGAAGTTGCCAGCAAACGACGCAAGACTCGCTAAGGAAATGGCAAGCAAAAGACGAACGGCCGTTGAGATGCCTGAGTAGAGACCCCGCCTATGTCGACGAGATAAAATTGTGAAGGCACTGAAAAGGGCCATCAACAGGCCTGCAACGGCGAAGAAGTATATATAAACAAAAGCTAAAACCTTCATATACATGTGTAGCAGTTGTTGGCTATCGAGCAGGCTAATATCCACCTTGACTGGTGGAGTAATATCCATGCTTGAAAAGAGTGCCGCGGTCACGTTGCCCATAAGATCACTGAAAATATCCTCAGTGTAGAGAAGGCGGGGCGGTTCGATAGGTTGAAATTCCATTTGGCTAACGATCTCATCAGGACAGAGAGGCTGCCTCGCAAGGTCCTCCAATAGCTTCGATATTGCATTCCATTCCTGCGTTGCACCTCGACTAAATGGAATCTCCATGTCTGCTATTGTGCTTCTAATGAGCGCTATGGCTCTATTCTGACTAGGTCGATTTTCCTCACAGACAAAGGAAAATGTTTGCGCCAGATACTTCAATTTCAATGTGACGTCGAGCGTCAATGCTAATATCTGCGACCCTTCGAGCAGAAGAATGAGAGCGATATGAAATGGAAAATGAAGTTGGGCCCATATTTGTTGAGCCAACTTTCCGAGACGGTGAGGCGGCGAAAGATCGAAATAAACCTGCCATAGCAGATACTTGCAACAACTCAATCAGTACTATTGTCCATAATGTGGTGGGATAAAAAGAGGAGAGAAAAAGGTTCAGCGCTTAAAAACATACCACATTGGTAGTCACCCCCAAGATATGCACAAACGACCACTTAGTCCAACCTCCTGGCCGTACCGTTTTATTGACAATTCTAGTCACAGCAATAACACCCTCACCGATAATTATCAGCGTCAGAAGGCTCATACGAACATTCAGATGAGTTTCTTGGAAACTAATATCGGCGAAAGCGCAAGAGACACCCATTACAGTGCACATTTCTAGTCCAAACAGGACAAACCAAATCGTCCAAATTCGAGTGGGAGGCCCATGGGGTTGACTAAATGCAAAGAACATCTGGAAGAAGGTTACTTGTTGATCACGGCGAGAAATAGGCTTTGAAAAAACCTACTGCAAAATAGAGAGCAGTAGTGGCCCAAAATACGATTGTTGTGCACCAAATACCCTTTGCAGCTTCTTTCATGTGAGGTGAAACGAAGGCTATACTAATGGTATACTGAGTCGCAAGCAGCATGCGACTGCCTGCCAGCATTAAACTCAGAGATTGAAATGCCCAAACATTGTCATCGCGCACCCGGGTGGTAAACCGAGTTCCAGCCGACGCGAAGCCAATCATGGCTGCAAGTTGAAGTGCTTTGCAGAATCTTTCAAATACAGAGTCCCGCGCAAATCGTATGTCGAATAAAGTAACTTGTAACCATGTAAACCATATCACCCCGAGAAATCCAACGTAGGCGCCGAGTGCTAAGAGTGAGTTAGAATGAGAACATCCACATATCCAAGCGGCAAACCAGTAATGTTACCGGTCACATTGTTAATTTCGTGGGTGGCCGTGAACGTCGACAGATTAGCGACAAAAAAAAGGTCGAAGAAAAGTTCGATTGGTGTTGCGTCCGAATGTCGATAAAGACGAGGGTTGGTATCGGAATTATCAATTGGACTGGCGATCCATGGCAGTGGACGATAGTTTGTGCTGTAATTGCATTAGGAATGAGAGGCCCAAGTTTACGGAACAACTCACGGAGAATGATCGGCTACATTGGAGGCTTGGTGTGACGGCTGGCGTAAGATGGATAAGAATCTTGGTGATGACATGGTATATATTTCATTCAAAAGTAGAGACATGGGGTATCAAAAAGGTGAACCAGCTGAGATCTAAGGTTTTTTGGGTTGGACATCGTACATGAACAGATCTGGGGGGAGGCTGTGAGGCAGGCGTGGGAGTGGAAGCGGAAGGCAAGACTCAGGATTCTTCTGAGCTGGAATCAGATAAAGGTTGTGGCGCGCCGATGCTCTCCAGACCTCGTGTCTTCTCCAGTGCACCTTCCGAGGCTTCATGGGCGGATGGATCAACGCCAGCCTCCTTTTTCAAGCGCTCATAATTGTCTCCCGCCTCTTTTATAAGACCTTGAATTTCGATCTCACGATTGGCAATATCTTCTTTTTCCTTTCGAAGTTCTTCCATCCTGCTGATCATTTGCGTCTTGGATGTTTGCATGGAAGCCAAGGTGGTTCGTAGCCTTTCAAGGCTATGTGACAGTCGAGGCAAAGAGGTGACCTTGGGGGGTGTTCGAGGACGATCAATGCCATTCGACTTCTGGCCCATAGCGGCCTTGGTTTGTTTAGCTTCGTATGCAGCTTTCTCCTCAACATCAGAATCTTCTTCGTCGGAAAGCCCCTCCGCATCATTGATAAGGTCACGCATAGTTTCACGTTGTTTACGTTTCTGCTCACGCTCCGCTTGCTTTCCGAGCGAAATCTTTCCATCCTCCACATATTCATCGAAGCCTTCCGCGAAATCTTCGTCATCACGTTCAAGACGTGTGTCCTTGGTTGATTCGGCCGTCTTTTCGCCACGGGCTACCGCATCCCAGTCATCATCACTAACGGCGCCATCGTCGAGCGCCATAAAGTCTTCCTCTGTCGAGTTCGCGTTATGCTCCAATGCTAAGCGTGCCCGCCTAGCCTTCTTCTCTCGGATTTCTGCTTCAGTTGGAATAGCGGAGGGAGCAGACACAGTCATGACTTCGCCAAATTTGGCTGTAACATCGACCGCTTTCGTGTCGTCGTCTGTGCTTTTTGGTGTAGATGGTGTCGAGTCTTTCAGTTCCTTCAAGTATTCACTACTATAGCTGGGTCGATCTTGATCGTGACCAAAGCGCGCGGAAAGTTGTTCGGTCGCGCCTGAAGGGAGTATGTTGCGATGAGAAGCATTGCGTTCCATCGCCTTTCTCCCAAGTCCATGCCGTTTGGGAATGACTACTTCACTTTCTTCCTCCTCTTCCCCGGCCATTGATGTACCTCCAGGATTGAACGACATGCGTAATTTTGACTTCGGTCTCGACTTGGTTGGCCTTTTAACAACAGGTTCTATACGCTTGATAATTAGCTCTTGTTTTGAATAGGCTGAGTTGGGTGACTCACCATTGGCCGTTAAGCCATTGTCTTCCTCCTCATCATCTCCCCCAATCTTCCGCGGTTTCCGACGATTTGAAAAGGTAGAACTCATACTGGGCGTGCTTTGAATAGTGTAAGTGAAGAAAGAATGCGACGAGCTCATCAAGAGAGCTATTCATCTTATCGCCTATCCGGCTCCGGGGAAATAGTTGTTCCGTCACCGCCGATACCAAAGCACGCAGCGCGATAAGTTACCTCGATTCTTGCCAATCCCCAACCCGCATTTCCAGCTTGCCCAAAATGCCTCAAGCTCAGCCGGAATTAAAGAAGGTATGTTCGAGGCCTGATACTCTTCTGCTTTAATATACGAGATCCCACTGACCTTTTCTGCACAGTACATGGAGAAGCGGGTCTTCTGCCAATTGAACGGCAACCGCAAAGTGATTGGTGTTCTCCGCGGCTATGATGTACGTTCCATTCTTTGTTTCATTCTGGGATCCTCGGGATAGTTTGCGCAAGTTGAGCTCGTCTCGCGATGTTATACTCGGACTAGCCCCACCTTGACATTGCAGCTTGGGGATTGGCCCTCAACTGGAAGAACGGGCACTCATTTTCTTTTTCTTAGGTTTTCATGAACATTGTCCTCGACGAAGCTTTCGAAGAGAAGGCCGGTGGTGAGAAGGTCGCCATTGGCATGATTGTACGTTTCTTATCAACAATATCATCGCTCAACTCTCAAGCTCAACACTGATGGCGTGTCTAGGTCATCCGCGGTAACTCAGTTGTCATGCTCGAGGCCCTGGAACGGATTAGCGACAAATAAGCGCACGCGCACCACATGATCGATGACATTTTCTATGAAGGAGCAAGTAAAAGTACGCGGCTAAAAACCGGCGGCTGGGGATGATCATAATGGCACAGGGAGTTTATGGGTCGGTTGCTCGTCTGGGGACCATCAAAACCTTTTTTTCTGTTTCTACGCTTGCACGTTTTTCTATACCTGGTCAATCTACTACTACCTGAATACATCTAGCCCCTCGCTTCTGCGAGAGGTATCTTCGAATGATCAAAGTATTCCATATTTACGATATCTTGTATTCCACTCAGCACATGTGCGAATCTTGGGAGCCCTCGCATTGGTGGGCTGTCATGATGTTGTTTTCAGACACAAAATGATGGATGTTATCTTAGATGACTTTAAACAAGTTGAAAAATAGCCCGAAGACTGGATATGTCTATGAATAGGAAGTATAGATCAATTGCAGGTATTGATTGAGATTCATGTGCCAGTGGAAGTATGTGTATCATTTATCGCGTTCAAATTTTGGATTCTGCTATGTACTACATTACTAGTATAAGTCTATTAAACAGTTTACAGGGAAGGATATTGTGGTTGCTGAGCTTGCATGTCAAATGTATGAGTTTCTAATATTAGCGTTAAATCAATGCGCGTGTACCGCTATCCGACGCGCCAAAAGCCATGCTTGACCCATATCAGTCTTGACTCTTGACAAAATGTCAAGACTAGCAAGACCAATGTTAAAGTATGAGAAGTAGTGGAAGAATACATGAAGATATGAAGGATGCAGGTATCAATGGGTTATTTTGGTCTTTGGCCAAATCTGATTTTAAGCTTTAGAGGGGTAGAAGGTGTAGAAGCCGTAGGCGTGCTGGTAGCTCCTTGTGTAGCTGGAGGGGCAGGAGAAGGTTTGGGAATGTGAAGTTTTGGGAGACTTGGAGCGGATGGAGCGGAGCTCGTCTTGGATTGTTTGAAGGTAATACGAGGAGCAGGCGGCGGCATTCCTTGTTCTTCGCGCTTGCGTTTCGCAGAATCTTTCGAGTCTCTCAATGGAGCCAGGCTGGTGCGCACATTGTTTGACCTGTAGAATCGCACCTTCCCTTGTCCCATGTTTTGAGCCTTCCAGTACCTTGGCAAACTAAGTTTGACCACCTTTGATGTGACAGGCTCGAACATGACGCTGCAAAGGTCCCCAATCTCAGATATCTCAAGGATACCAATGGGAAACGAGTTAGCCGCAGCCCAGATGTATTCCTTCATGGACATATCACTGGCGAGTTCCTTTTTGAGAGCTTCGATTGCACCAGGTACAGTCTGGCGTCGTGCAAGGTCTGCCTGTCGAATATCGGTGGAGGATTCTTGTTCGATAATCAAGCCGTCGGCCTGGTTATTCTCTGGCTGTGGGGGGCGGCCAAAGGCAATCATCGCCAACGCTCGACCGAACAATCGCTGAGCATGGTGACGTACGTAGGCAGATGAGTCGCTGGTCATAGTGTAAATAAGCCACCGCATAAGATCGGGGAATTGAGAGATGTCCAGTTCGACGAGACATTCGAATGCCTGTAACCGCAAAAGATCAAAGGTACCAGCTCTAGTGTAAGGAATAAACCGCATGAGATCAGTTTCTTGGATGTTGGCCTGCATCATCTGCATCTGACATTGCAATGCTGCTCGCGCATACAGATTTTGATAAGATCCAGACCATTCATCCATCCTCCGATAGCGATCAAACTCTGCGAGTGCGTCTTTCTCTAGTTGTTCCTCGGCCTGGGACTCTAAGACGCGTTCCATATCAAAATGAGCCAGTTCGTCGTCTTGTCGCGACTCGTTGCGGCCAAGCAAAGCATGACAAAGCGACCGCATCAAAGACGCCACATAATAGTTGTCCGAGTACTCATTGTTTGAGTTGTCGTTGAATTTCAGCTTGTCAAAGAGGAAACGCTTCACCCTTAGAGGTGTCTTGCCACTGTTATCACGAACCTTTGAGATCGCTTCTGGGATCTCTTGCTGGAGGATATACGCAGCTCTGTCGGAGAAATCATTCGACCGGGTCATAGGAGAGCCTGGAAGACAGAACAACTCCTGAAAAGCCTTTTCCAGGTGGAATAATCCAATCCAATCAACTTCGTCCTTAGCATGCCGGACTAGGGCTCGGGCAGCCGTCACGCGAATGCCGTGGAAGTACCGACTATCCATAAGCGTTCGAGCAAAAATGGTGGAGATGAGGGGATGCTCTCGTTGTGCCGCCATATATTGAAGGGACTAAATAACGTTAGCTCGGAACGGTGAAAATTCAGGCTTAGGACCCAAAGGCTTACCTCCAACTGGGCAACAACATCTCGATCTTGCTGGAGTTGGGACAAATACATGTAACCGGGCATGCCTAGGGATAATCTGCAAACCCACTCAAAATCCGCATCCATACGAATCCATTCGTAAGACTCTTGGCCCATGCGTTCCTCATCCTCCTTAGTCCAATCAGCCAATCGCCACTGTTGGGTTTCTTCCTCTGTTTGAAGGACATCTCCAAGACAATAAAGGAGCACGTCTTCTTGGGCCTCTGGGTCGCCATTTGCGACGGTTCTTTCCCTCTGCTTCTTGTTTCGTTTAAGACGTTTGTATTTTGTATTGTATGGAATGTCAAACTTGGTGACGCCCTCCTTGATTTCGACAATATGTTCATAGGGAGTGCCATCAGCCTCGTGAATACGAAGGGTCATTGACCCAGTAAACACAGGCTGAATAGCACCGGCATAGACATGGCGAACCTCTTCCTTCACGTCTCGCAGAAAAGCATTTTTGTCAAGGTCGCGCGCCGGTTGCTGCTCTGATTGAACCTGTCTGATCATCATTTCGACCACAAGCTTTTTCTTGTTGAAACGTTGTGTAGCCTGAAAACGCGGACACCCAGCGCCGTATACCCACTGTTGAAAGAAAACATCAAGTTTCGCATGGCCGAGACGCTCACAGGTCCTTTGGAACAACGAGGAAGTCACAGCTCCGTTGGGAATATCACCCATACGGGAATTCAAAAAGAGGCGAGAAATGATACGTGACATGGTTGCTTTCCCACTAGCCTTCGTTAAGCGCCGGTCTAGGATGAACAAGACCAGAGGTGCCTTCAGCGCGATAAATTGATATTCAGACGGATCAATTTTCAGAAAGTTGCCCATGTCATATATGGAAGGACGTTCATAGTCCAACTCACAGACACGGTCTGACATTTGCTTAAGGCGAAATCGATACTCATTGTTGCCGCAAAGCTTTTTCATGAATGTATCAGTGATATACCACGCAACACCAACAGTGACCCATGTATCCGCAGGCTCATTCGGAATGATATTGATGCCAGTCCACTGACATGCCAAAGCATGGACCAAAGCTCGTGTTGAATCATACATGGGATCTATCATCTCCGCAGGAAAGAGGAGATGACCGCTGCAGATCGACAAACATGCCGTCGGTAACGTATCAGATGGCACATCATCCACGAAGCAAATTTTGTAACTGGAGAATGGGTAGGATCCATAAGATAACGAAAAGAAATCAATCGCCTGTGCCATAGGAAAGCTGGTATTTTGAACCTCGTCGCCCCTGCCTGGCAAGCAAAATGCGTGTAGAGGAATGGCGTTTTGACCTAGTTGTTCGTCCTGGTCACTCTCACGAAAATCTGCCAGGTTGACGTATTCGAAAGGACCAACGGCAAATCCAATTTGTCGAGCAGATAGAGCAGAGTAACAACCAAAGGATACTGTTTTCCTACTAGGGTCTTTCGGGTCGACAATATCATCAGTCAACTCACCGGAGCACACCACTGAAAGGTCTAAGCCTTCGTCATCTGAAGAAAAATATTGAGTTTGCCCTCGTGCGCGGGACCCGGAAGCATCACGAGCCTTCCTATCAAACATGTCTCCCAATGAGGAAGGACACGTTATTGAGATATCCCAGGTACATCGGGATGCCACATCATCCACACAAGGAAAGAGTGGGCATCCAATACCGGAATCAAGCGAGTTGGT
Organism: Talaromyces sp. PF30-5; assembly: GCA_023626375.1. Classification (NCBI taxonomy): domain Eukaryota; kingdom Fungi; phylum Ascomycota; class Eurotiomycetes; order Eurotiales; family Trichocomaceae; genus Talaromyces; species Talaromyces sp. PF30-5. The sequence goes on along the minus strand of JAMAGU010000006.1, from coordinate 214,494 downwards.
GGTGTAGGCATGAGGGTAACGACGGTCGCCGCTCTCTACCCCGACGAATTGTAGACCATCACGAACACGGTCCGTCACGAATTCGATGTTCAAAGTCACGGCCTTGAAGCGGGGAAGATTCGCTTCTGGCCCTCGGCCGGCCGCTGGTCCATCGACACCATCTCCGGCGCCTTGAAGTGCAATCTGATCTTGTGCCTCAGCAGAAAATGGGTCCAATTCCTCAATTTTCACACTCTTCGGAATGGTGACCTTTAACTCGGACTCGCGCGGGGTTTTGAGGAGGGAATCGATCTTCGGGGTCAATTTCTGGTAATATTGCGCGCCGTAAAGCTGAATGTTCTCGTAAGGGTCGGCATATTCCCAGTTGGTGACAGCTCTGCCATTCACGCTCAATCGTTTGACCTCGCCTTGACGGAAATTCAGCCGAATATTCCTCAAATCCTGGCGCAGTGGGTGAATCGTGATTTCTGTGTTTCCCTTTAAGCTCTTGTTGATAAAATCAATCTCCAACTCGACTTTTTGATGCGCGACACTAAAATCCAGGTTCGGCATCGAAACGGCGCCTAAGGGCGTCTCGATGACGCCCGGCATCGTGTGATATCGTTAATGGCAAGCTGCGCGGTGGGCGCTGTTAAGACCATTAACCGTCATGTCCATCCAGTCCTAACACATAGCAAGCTTCGAAAAACGGCAGAACGGCGAGGGGGAAAGCGCAAGCTCAGATGCGCGCGACTGAGGTTCGTAGTGAGAAGGATACGGCTTGGGTGTTCACTGATTAGAGCGGATGTTCACTGATTAGAAAGGCTGTGGGAGGGCAAGTTGGACCAGTGTAGTGAAAGAGTCCAACGGGGCGAAAACAAGATCGACAAAAGTCTCCACGAACTTGAAGGATGGTGAGACCCAAGACAGCAGGAAGAGAGACCAAGACAGCCTAACCTTGGCGAAGTGGATCGATCGCGCATTCCGCTGCGGAGTCCTGCGGCACGTGACTGTTGCCTGGAAAATCCCTGAGTGAGACACTCTTAAGATTAAAAAGACCCTGAATTGCTCTTGGCTATTTTTATAATCAGCCAGCTCCGTTTTCCCTGGTGCTTTGACCACGAGCGTTCATCTTTTACCTTTTACGCGTTTCCGTTTCTTTTCTCCCCTGAAGCCTTGGCCCCCCGAAAGTTTCTTATATAGTCTGGCTTATCCGCTGCCTGAACGTGCACGCGACGCGGCTCTCATTCTCCCCCTCTCGCCAAGATGAACGTGATAAAGCGAATGGTCCAAGGTAAACCTGCTCAAGCACAACTTGACTCTCTTTAGGGGGCTCGAGGGCTAATCAATTCGAATCTTTATTTTATTACAGAGACCCAAGACTCTCTCTCCGATGAAGCGCTCCTTCCACTGAAGTCCTACAAATACTCCAGCGTGGATAAATCCCCGATCTCGAACTACATTCTCAAACACTACGTACGGTGACCCAAGCCAGAACCCGATAATCCAATGGGCTTGTCGCTAATAAAACAATGTGTTCAATGTAGTGGAATGCCTTCGTGGAACTGGTGCCCATGTGGATGGCCCCCAACATGGTCACTCTACTCGGGTTCATGTGGATTGTCGCCAACGTCTTTTTAATTGTTCTTTTCGTGCCTGATCTTGTGGGACCGGTAAGACTATCGGGAACTATCCTGTACCTACAATTACTAAACTAGTAATAGGCTCCCGGATGGCTTTACTTCAGCTTTGCCCTTGGCATGTGGATGTCAGTATAGACATACTCCTGACGTGATGCTCACATTGCGCTGACTTTTGGAATAGGTACTCTACGTTGGACAATGTGGATGGAAAACAGGCTCGCCGGACAGGAACATCCAGCGGACTGGGTGAACTTTTTGAGTTCGTACCGTCCCTGAACTAGCCATGGATAAGTGCTGACCAAATACTAGCCACGGAATTGACTCTTTGAACTGCACCCTGGCCAGTCTTTTGGAGACTGCCGCAATGGGATTCGGTGCTTCCCAGCTCGGTGCCTACACTGCACTTGTGCCTTGCCTGGCGATGTACTTTTCGACTTGGGAGACTTTCCACACCCACACCTTGTACCTGGGCTACTTCAATGGACCCACCGAGGGTCTTCTTATCGCTATCTCCATTATGATTGCCTCCGGTATTTGGGGACCCGGAATCTGGTCTCAGCCTATCACCGACCTGATCAACATCCCTCAAATCTTTGGTGACAACTCCGTTAAGGACATTTGGGTTCCCATCCTTGCTGTCGGATTTTTCCTCGGCCATCTGCCAGGATGTGTTATCAACGTCTATAGCGCTCGCAAGGCACAAGGCCTGCCATTCACGCCTGTCTTGAAAGAGTGGTTGCCTATGGTTTTCTTCACTTTAGCCAACATCGCCTGGCTCTTCTCCCCTTACTCGCACCTTCTTAAGGACAACCACCTGGTCCTCTATTGCTGGGTCATCTCATTCGTATTTGGTCGCATGACTACTATGGTCATTCTGGCGCATCTGCTGCGTCAGGAATTTCCCCTCTGGACTATCCTGCAAGCTCCCCTCCTCGGTGGTGTTATCCTTGCCAACCTACCTCGCATTGGTCTTCCAGTCGTTGCCGCCTGGATTGAAGTGTGGTATCTGCGCTTGTACTTGGTTTTCGCCTTTGTGATTTACATGCATTGGGCTGTTCTGGTTATCAACCGCATCACTACTTTCCTCGGAATCAACTGTCTCACCATCCGCAAGGACCGTTCCGCTGCTCGTGACAGAGTCTACCGCGACTTTGGCGAAGCTGGTCTCCCCTTAAACTCCATGAGCAACGCCGAGGGTGGCGACGATGACGACGAAAACGCTTTCAAGAACCACTAATCTTTTTTTTTTTCCTTCCCGTGGGCATCCTCTCATCATGAAGCATTAAAACTCTTTACTTTTTCTCCAGAAGTGACCACCCATCTCTTCATGGCGCGACTACTTGCGGCTGATGCATCATTGTCTATACGCCTTTCATACTTGTTGTAATTAGAACACCCCCTGCATACTCCCATCGACGATGTCTTATCGTGGCAAATCTTGAGCGCAATGGTCTATTCGCCTCGTCTTCTTGCCCTGCACATATGTACCTCAAAACCAATTGCCCTAGTCCTTGTATTATCATGTCTATGCAATCGAATTATTATTATTTTTTCCCTTAGAAACAATTGATAAGTTCTCAAATCAAGCCTCTGCTGTCAACTTTTCCCAGCGGGATGTCACCACTCTTCCATCCTTGAGGACACTAGCGATGCTTTCCTCCGCCCTATCCAGAACGGTGATGTCTTCCAACGGGTTAGCGTTGAGAATCAGCATATCAGCAGCAAAGCCTTCTCGAATCTGACCCAATCGGTCCTCTTGCATCACGAGACGAGCCGCGTTAATTGTAGCGCTGCGCAGGATCTGAAGAGGGGAAAGAACCTTGCTGCGAACAGAAAATTCCTTGCTCTGAGCAAAGTGCATAGGTCCAAGGAGATCAGTACCAAAACACACAGTTACGCCCGCATCCACGGCCATTTTCATCGCCCGCAATCCCTTCTCAAGGACTTCGTCATTCTTTGCGGCACTTTCAGCCGGCAGGAAATTCATCTGCTTGGACATAACATGTGCGATCAGAGTCGGTGTTAAGAAAGTGCCCTTCTCAGCCATCAGTTTAGCTGTTTCCAGGTCAATCAGATTCCCATGCTCAATTCCTCGAACACCTAGATTGATCGCTTGTTGAATTGCTTGAGGTGTGTAGCTGTGGCTCGTCACATATGTCCCGGCATTCTTTGCGACTGTCACGATGGCCTTGATCTCCTCGTCGGAGAATTGGATGTGGTCGATGCGATCAGTGGGACTTGCCTGCGATATCATTTAGTACTTGTGGTCAGAAACCCCTGGTAACTAACTCATAGTCTAGCCTCTTCGAGTCAAACTCACCACACCACCGCCGCCCATGATCTTAATGAAATCTGCACCCTGGCGAAGCTCCTCGCGTGCATATTTATAGCATTCCGCCGGTCCATCAACAATGCGACTGATCCCGGAGACGGTGCCACCGCAGCAAAGCTGTTCACTATGAGGACCACGCATATCTCCATGTCCACCAGTTTGCGAGAGCGCATATCCAGCAATGAATAGACGAGGGCCAGGAAGAACACCTTCCTCCACAGCCTCCTTCATGGCTAAGCTGGCACCGCCACAATCTCGGATGGATGTAAAGCCACGCTCGATCATGGTTTTGAGAACATGAGGTTGTCGAAGAAGACTGATCCGCTCGGACATGTCCAAGTAAGCTCGCAGGTCGACTTCGCCAGGAACAACTGCGATATGAACATGGCAGTCGATCAAGCCTGGACATAAATACTTTCCACTCAGGTCGATGACATTTTCTTGCGGAACATCCTCGCTCGCAATTGCTGAGTCTGCCACATCTACGTGAACAATATTGCCCCCGGAAATTCGAACAGTCGCATTGGGGATCAAGTTACCCTCGACTGGGTCGATGATAGTGGCATTCGTGAAGATGAACGTCTTGTGGGCCTGGCGCTTCCAGGGCTTGATGATTCGAGAGATATCCATGCCGATTTTTCTGTACTGGGCGAAAATAAACAGGTTTCGAAGATCATACATTAACTTTCTCCTGCCCAAAGAGACGAAGACATTTGCACACTTCACCTCCTATTTAACTGCGAGTTGTCGGATTGCCTTCCAAACCGGTCCAATTTTAGATCTCGGCAAACTCGCTTCGTCAATCCTGCAAGCCCAACATTTTCCTCGCCAATTTATGCAAACTTTGGCCACCGAAATAAAAAATCAATTGCTGTACGTTGCCTGGTGGAGACGCCGGTAGCTTCATGTTGACATCTGCTGGAACGGAGCCTCTTGATGGTGTGCTGTGATTCGTGGGATCGGCAAGTAGCAGCCTCTCATTGGCTGTGTCGGCTTTCTCATAGATCGGAAAGACAACCCCCGCGTTCGTAGCGAGTGGACTTATCATGAGGGAATGACATGGCTGGAATATGATCAATTGAGACAAATAGTGGGGAGGTTTATCTTTCTTAATGCTAGAGATCTGATTGGAAATCCATCATGCGTGTGATCCCCCGCACGGCGTTTCATTGTTTAATCTCGCCTCCAGATCACCAACTTGAACATTGAAATGTACAGATGCTGCTAACATTTGAAGGACCCACAGGATACTGCATATATAAGTGGACACGGCAGTGTAATTTTTGAAGAGTCTCCTGGACATCTGCACAGGGATTTGAATGCTGTGTTTCCGCTCTTAGTCATTTATCAGTATATCACAATGTCCTCTAACATGCCAGTGGCAGCAGAGGCAACGGACTGCCCAACCGCAGAAGAAAAGACTCAAACTGGGATTTCTTCCACTTTATACTCTTCAGCCCCAGAAAGCACGACTCTAGGTCAAGAAATTCGCAAATACCCCAAAATATCCGCATATGCTCTCGGCTTGGCTCTTGCCTTCCTCCTAACTGGCTACGATACTGTCATCCTCGGAACCATTACTGCCGTCCCCTACTTCAAACGTGAGTTTGGCGAGCTATACGACGACTCTTACATCATTCCGTCAGCATGGTTATCTGTATGGAGTGCAATCAGTCCAGTCGGATCAATCGTGGGTGCCCCTGTCGCTGGATGGGTACAAGACCGTGTGGGCCGCCGATGGTCACTTGCTCTCAGCTGTGTGATCTGCGCAGTTGGTATCGCCATCGCTTTTTGCTCTAATCTCCCTGATGAAATCGGCTCTCGGCGAGGAACCTTTCTCGTGGGGAGAGCAGTTCAGGGGCTGGGAGTTGGTGGTGCAATGGCTGGTGCCCAAACATACCTGTCTGAGAATGTGCCTACCACCCTAAGAGGGTCTGCAATGGCTCTATCCCCTACCTTCATGCTTCTGGGAGAGCTCATTGGTGCTGCAGTAATCTTTGCATGCGAGCATAAGAATTCATCAGCCGCATACCTGATCCCTTTTGGTACTCAATGGATCACCACCCTCTTGCCTTTTGTTCTGGCTATCATTCTTCCAGAGAGCCCTTCGTACTTGCTACGAAGAGAAAAATATGAAGAAGCCCACAAGGCGATGAAGGCTTTGCATGTATCGAACATGGATGTCGCGCCTATATTGGAACAGATGCGACTATCTATCATTCACGAGGAGCAACTGTCAGCAGAGATATCATACATTGATTGCTTCAAAAACAGTAATCTTCGTCGAACGCTGATTGTTGGGTTCTCCTTCATGGTTCCTAGTCTATTTGGCGTTCCCCTCTTGGCGAGTGCCAGTTACTTCATGCAGGTTGTTGGAATGTCATCAAGTCTCAGCATTATCATCCTGCTCGTCGGAATAGTCCTGGGTCTTATAGCAAATGGAATTGGTATTTGGTTAATGAGTCTATTTGGACGGCGTCGCTTAATGGTGGGAACATTGGCGGTTGCAACGATCATTTGGCTGAGCATGGGAATCGCAGGCTGCTGGTCGGGAAATGTTGTGATCTGGTAAGACCATGATCAATCACCGCATGGGGACAAAGTATACGAGATCTCGCTCTAACAGGTTTTATTTAGGTACACTGCTGCTTGCATGATGGCTGTTGTCATTGTCTGTGGCATGGGCGCTTGGCCTGCATCGTACGCAGTATCTGGAGAGGCTTCATCCCTCCGCCTTCGTTCAAAGACACAGGGATTTGGCGTTCTCTGCTACATGTTGTCGAATGTTGTTTTGAATCTTGTTCTACCATACATCTACAACACGGATGAAGGTAATCTGAAGGGAAAGACAGGCTTCGTGTATGCTGGTTTGTGCTTTGTTTCTTGTGCAGTCACCTGGCTCATTATACCAGAAATGAAAGGTCGTACAGCTTTGGCAATTGATACTATGTTTGAAGCTAATCTACCAACAAGGGCCTTTGTACATTGGTCTGAAGAGATTGAGTCTATCATCAAAGGATAAGATATTCAGAGATGAACGGATACTAGTCATGGCGTCACTTGTCAGTTGTCAGATTTCAAGAATACTGTCAACGATATAGATAGATTTCCATCAGTTCATTAATAGTACAGAATAATACTTAGATATGGCATCATCAAAATTATGATTCAATGTTTATTAGAAGGGTTAAACACGAAGCTCGGTTGATAATCCCGCTCCGATAGGCTGCCGTTAGGTAATTCGGTGGCTCACTAACCCCCGCGATGAAAAGAACACTTCTCCTTCAGTATCCTCGGCAGTGCGCAGTTTTCACGACCATGTCCACCAAATCGACTGTGCTCTTGTTCCCGTGGGACTCCGAGTCCGTTGCGCATCGGAGGATTCTTTTTAAGCAGCGAGAGGAATGTACTTGGCACCAAGAAAAAGTCGAAAAAGAATGGAGAGAGGCCCAAGCGAAGGGCACAAAATGTATTTATTGGATTGTGAGTTGCAGAATTTTGTGACATTATTTGACGATAGTTCGCTCTATCGCTTCATGCATGGTGTTGTTTCTAACTCTCCGCTGCACAGGTTGTGTCACCCGATGACTCACAAGTTACCGCACAGGTGAAAGCATATCTTGATTCGAAGGTATTAATTGATTCTACGTTATATTGAGATCTATATGGAATTCTGGAATTAATTGTGCCTCGGTAGTCCGATGATGAGCTCCAAGATACAGCTACGTCCATTAATGCTGTTAATCGAGAGCCATCACAGAGGAGCTTCATTCCGGTCGGCCATATTTCGCTAGACTCAGAGAACCCAGATGCCATGAAAGTCGAGCTCGATATTCCAGAGGCCAACGCCTTTTGGATCAAGACTTTCTATGTCACTTATTCACTCCAAAGTCAGGGCGTGGGCCGAGCAGCCATGGACGAGGTCGAAAACATGGCGGTTCGAGAGCCTCTGAATGCCAAAACTTTGCTACTTGATACGGTCCAGAAAGACGATCAATTGCGAGAGGAATTTGCCATTGTCAGTTATGGAGGTGTGCCTAAAGTAAGTCTCATTAGTCTGACATGGGATAAAATGCAGGAATCATAAGAATTTTGCTGTTGATGCTTGTGAAAATACTGACCTTGTGCAGGTTGCCAACGAAGTCTGGTATGAGCGGCGAGGATATCGTCTCATCAAAACTGTGCAGAACTATTACAATATTGAGGATAAAAATGGCAAATATTGGGACACGAAGACTGTTTTCATGAGAAAGGATATTTCATGGTAAATCACGAACACCTCTTTTCTATGGCTGCTTGTTGCAGCTCGTTCAAGTCGGACTCGGACTCGGACTCGGATGTCGGAGAAGGAAGACATACATGTACATAGTTCCATATGTATAGTACAAGGCTAAACCTGTCTTAGATTTTTACCTGTGGAGATCGTGGATGACTTTATCCATTCAATTTTGCTTCATCCCTCGAGATTCAAGTAACCTATAGTTCAATTTCTCTTTTTAACTAGCAATATTTAGAGAGACTAGACCCAGATGTTAATGTTTACTCGACTTTGTTTGAGTCTTACGTATGCGCCTTGTACAATTATCATGGGTATCCTAGAGTAATACAAGCGTGTTCAAATGTTGTAGACCCCTTTGACAAGCACTTGGGGAAAATGATTGCGACTATATATTGAGTGTGTGCGGGTTTTCTACAGTCCATGGAGACGCAGTTTTTACAAGATACTCTTTGACCCATCCGCTGCATTGAACCGGATGAAGAACCATAGTTACTATTTCTCTTGAGCATGAATGGCTTGTACAGCGTCCTGTGGGAGATAAGGGATCTTATTCGGATAGACGAACTTTGAGTCTAAAGACCCCTTCTTGCCTGATAGCCAGGGCAAAAACGCGGGGAAATGGACATTCCTCGTTCGTGATGTCCATTTTATCTCGCCATAGAACCCCCAGCCTCTTCACAACGAAATTTCTATGATATTTAAGACATTCAATTTGAGCTGACCCTCAGTCCGGAATTTAGAGAAACAAAAGAAACGAGCGCCAGCACTCGCTTGCCTTACCCCGCATGCAACATCCCAGTTCTGTTCATCTGACGTCAATCCACCCATACAATACTTACCCCGGATTTTCTCCATCTTCATATACTACACCACCATGGCCACCAGGACCATTTCTCTCATCGCATCACGAAATAGCGAGGCACAAAGAGCGCATTTTGCGATCTTTGTTCCGACTCAACAGGACCACGATAATGGAACCCTGATCCAAGCCGTCGGTGCCCCGATGGTGGGATATTTCTTAGAATTCAAGCGAAACTATTCCCCGACCGACTCTCTTGAGAAATACACCGTCTTTCCTATCGGAGAAGTTGACTCAACACATATCATCGATCCAGTCCCCGGTACGAAAACTAGCGACTCGATTCCTAGCGGCATGATCGAGGTTGCTGCGACCGAGATCCCTACCCCAGGAATTAGCGAGAACTTTCTTGCCCCAGTCAATGATGTGAGTGGAGACGTGGATCAGCACCCCCGCCATCCTGTACGGAGTATTCATCGCTAATATGTTTGTTGTCAGATTACCAACAAACGATGTCAAGAATGGACGATGGAATATATTCGACATCTCGTTAGCAAGAAACTAATCGGATCAGATGCGATCCGGACCGTGCAATCTAAACGAGATCCACCGGGTCACGGCGTCGGTCTACAATCTACTACACTACGATGACATCTGGAGCGACTGAGTGGGGCTGGTAATCCCCGGAATTTTTTCTTTTGGCATGCGATTCTTCAATATGTGCTTGGCTTTGAACTGTCAGTATCTAAAAGCCATAGGTAGTAATTCACCCGGAGCTTGAAGAGGTTGAGTAACTGCTAGGACTGCTAGGATCTAGGACATTCTTTGACCACGACGCGCTCTCTCACACGACGACTTCAAGCTTCTAGGACCATTTGCCGATATCTTTACAGGAACCGATGACCTTGTATGGTCGACTTTGCCCACTGCTGCCATCTATTTCCGATTGCGATCGAACACCACCGGCTTAGCTTGCTTCTTTGCCTGCAAGCCGATATCCAATGCGATGCCAAATGGTAGATTCGGCCAGATAAATGAGAATTTACAGAATACGTACTAATGTCCGAAAGGTCAAGTGGTCCCATGGCCTTGTAAAAGAAGGTAAAAGAAGATAGAATTTAGAGTCAGTGTTACATTCAAACAAAACTCGAAATAAGATAAACATGACTGGAACATAACAGATATTCATTTCTTCTTAAAAATGCATTCCTCATCAAAATATCATCAAATCAACCTTCTATAGCAGATCAAAAAAACAGTACAAGTCTTTTCTATAGCACTGTGTCGCGCCACATATCCCTTTAATAAAAAAGGACGCAGACTGGCCTCAAACACTGTCATCCGCTTCAGACTCTACCTCTCCTCGTCGCGGGCCACTAAACAGCGCAAATGGGACAGCAACTACACCACAGATCACTCCAAGAACCAAAGTCATGCTTCCCCAACCTGCATTGACTCGAATAGCAGCCGCAACAAGAGGCCCAACAAGTTGACCCCCAGCAAATGCCATATTGAACATAGCATATCCCTGTGCAACGGGACTCTTACCTCCAAAGGCACCGGGGTGTGTAGCCTCATAGTCACCAATAATTCCCGATACCTCCGTCATCGAGGCAATCTCAATTGTGGCAATGGCCGATCCCAGAAGAAGCAATAGGGACACGAGTAGAACCACTTGTCCTGGCGTGTTGCTGGTGACGAATCTCATTAAAACCCAGGAAACGCATCCGATCGCGAAGGCTGCTGATCCCAGGACACGTACACCGACGCGATCGATTGCTTTACCGATGTATATGCCGCCGAACGTTGGGATTGATACTGCAAGGAAGATTAGGCCCGCACCGGTGGAACTCCAGTTGAACGTTTGCATAGTGAATAATGGGAGGGTCTGTAACGGGATTAGCTTGTAGATAATGAGTTGTGCTGTCATTTTACTTACTGTTTCCAAGGCTGAGAAGACTGTTGCCATGGTTAATGTTGCTAGCAAAGCGAATGGCATACGTGCGGAGAGCAGAAGATGGAAAATTGTAGCTCGTTGCACTTTGTCGTCTGAGTCATGTTCAACGCACGCCGAAGAGCGTATAAGAGGAGCACCTTCATCCTCCTGTTCTTGGGAGGAAGAAGAGTGAGCTGCGCTGTGAATACCCTCATTGAAAGTGTCATACGAATGAAATCCATTAGATGATTGCCCAGACTGCATGTATTGCTCCGATTTATCTTGCTGGAGATTTTCTACAGGAATTATAAGCATCAATCGATGACGCGACAGGTCAATGATACTTACTTGGTGCTTCAATCATCGCAAATCGCAACGCAACATCCACCACGATCAAAGCCGCCGGCACGGTGAATGTCCCATACCATCCCAAATGCTCAAAGATATACCCTCCCATCATGGGACCGAGTACAAATCCCCATGTCAAACCAATAGTCGTATGGCCCATCGCCGCACCAACACGTTCGCTGGGTACACTATCCGCCACGATGGCGAGGCCGACGACCCACACCGCCGCGGCGGATAATCCTTGGAGACCTCGAGCAACGACTAGAGCGGGGAAGGTTCGCGCAAAAGTGAAGAGAGCTGTTGATGTCCCTAAAGCTATCAGGCCGAGGATAAAGGGGAGTCTGCGGAGTTTGGATTGGTCCGCGAAGTATCCGAAGAGGGCTTCAAGGATTAGTATGGAGTTTCAAGTCGAGATGGTTCTACTCACGGGATCCAATAAGTAGTGTTGCTCCGTAAACTGCTAATAATACCGAGACTAAGGATTGTGCTTTAAAGTCGATTAGTATGTGTGTTTTGAAATGAGGTGGAGAGAATAGTACCATCTTCAGGACGAGCGCCCACTCGTTCAACCAATGCGATCGGAATAATTGGTACAATCTTAAAAGAAGGTCAGATTTAGTTATAGCGACAGAAATGCTCTGTCTCTCCAACTCACCATGCCATAGATAAATGCATCCTATAGAAGAAATATTAGCTCACCGACAGTTCACTCCGCGGAAAAGAGATCCTCACAGTAAAAATCGCAATCGTGACTGTAACGACCAGAAAGGTCTCCGAAGAACGAAGATCGACAAGCCATGGTTTCGTCTCTATATCCTGTGTCATGACGAGGAATGAGTCCTGAGCAGATCTGGGGAGTGATGTAAAATGATTGAGCTGGGGGGTTCGTCCGAACCGTGGGATGGCGACGATCCGATCTGCGATCGGCGCCACCTTGCCTTCGTATCGCTTGGATTTGATAGGCCTGGGAACTAGCGTGCATAATATTGACACATTTCTGCAGGTTGATCATTCCCATAATGTGATATATCAATTCCCGTGTGAAGGTCCAGGCCGCCTGTTCGCTGAATAATAGGCAAATCACTGCTCAAGTGCCCACGGACTGATCTTCTCTCCGCACTCAGCAGTACCCCGCCTGAATAGCTCACGATGCTTTATCTTAGCGGGTAGATGAACACTCTAAGAGCGTAGAAAAAGCCCTTACCATGTTGATCTTATCTCTTTCGCCCTGATTGACTTTCAGGGGATCATAGTGAAAGTAATAAATTGAATTATCATGTATCTTCTTCGCTTTCATGGAGGAATAGGACGAATAAGCTTGAAGCATATGCCATCATTTTCTATCCACCCAGGTCTGCAGGTAGTGTAGCTTTTTATAACTCCTCCATCTGAGCAACTAAAATGGGTCTCGCCATCCCTTATTGGAATGGACCACTGCTCGCCCAAGGCGTGATCTCCCTCACAGATAATCTCTTTGCACCCCCCATCAACCCTTTTCCACCCAGTCTTACAACGCTCAACGCACCTCCCATCAATCTGTTCAAAACCCGCAGCGCAAACAGGGCACTTATGTCGTTGCACACAGGCATTTGGACTAGCAGCCCCCATATCACAGGGACTATAACCAGAGAGGTTGTCGACGACCAACGTAGAACACAGTTCCCGACAACTAGACGAAGATGGAACGCTACCAATAGCCCGCGAGCCATCAGGACCTCCAGGTCCTGTGCAGAAACACTCGCAGCTACCTCTAGGACTTTGCCGTCCGCATTTGCTGTAGCTCCAAGACTTCCCAGGCCAATCTGCACAATCATCTCGACACTCCGTATTGATGCAGGGCTTTCCACCGGAAACGCGAGAACTGCACGCATCTTTACATTCTTGCATTGCCTTTTTGTCCCATTGTGGGTCATCGAATGCATTTGGGACTGGAATCCGCGCTGGTACGTATATAGAGCGATACTTCGCCGTCCTCGTTGGGTGGACCTTCACATTGGCAGAGGCAATATCCGTGGCCTGCTTCGGCACAGTAGTGGGAGTTTCTGAGGCTGAAGTTGATGTCTTGTTTGAGTTTCGAAAGAAATATTTGGGGAGTGTCAAGGACTTCGTGGATTGACTTGGGATTCGATAGGCATACTATGAGGACGGCAGCGATGGCAATTGCGAAAGAGGCGGAGATGCAACAAAGTCTTTGGTTCGACATGGTATCCAGAGTACTTGAGACTTCAATTTGAGAAGCGCGCAATTATACTTAAATAGTCTCACGTAGGTAATTCTTGCGTCATAAAACGGCGGCCAGAATACAAAGATTGTCAACATTCCATATCAAAGCTCTTCACGATAATGATATATGCCTACTCGGTGCCCGTACAAGACAACAATTCATACCTAGTCTTGAAGATATGTATACTACGTGACAATTGGTGGAAAAATTGATTTATCACCATTGATATTGTTGATATTGAAATTAGAGTAAGTGACATTCAACTGTACATCAATATATAAAACCGCCCAATGCAATGATACAAAGTACCAAAAGTATGTACAAGTCAAGAAAAACCTGGGAATATGCCATGCGCCATGCTGATCGGAGTCATCGGAAAGTCTTGACTGACCGTAATAATACACACGTAAGAAAATATGTCGGGGAATATATGTGATCGTTTTTGTCTTTATGCTTTGTTTTTTCTCATGCTTTTTTTTTTCTTTTTCGCTGTTCATTGATAGGAGAATTATTTGCGTGCGTCTGCTTATGATGCAGGGGTATACTCGTAGCGACGCCAGTTATCGGCGACCCACCATTGACCGGCACGGGAGGCCTCTTCAGTCCACTTCACGGCGTCGGCGCCGTGTTTCATGGCGATGGCTGAGAGGAGAGGTTCCAAGCCAAAGGATTTGATGGGGTTCTTCTCATGAGGATCCTTCTCGAGGTTTGTGAATCGCCACTCGACTTCTGGGACGAGAGGGATGACGAGTCGGTAAGGTGCTGCGGCGGAACGCATGGCGACCATTGAACCTCCGGTGTTCATGACTGTGAATTGCCAGTTGCGGGTGGTTTCGGTCTCGTTGATGATGGGACGAATGATTGATTGTCCTTCGTACATTGGGAGGATGTCCTTAATAGCCCGCGAGCTGTATTTGTCGAGAGAGCCGGATTCTTGAAGGATGTCGAGGATGGTGGGGACGATTTGGATGGAAGTCACGGAGGAGTTGACATTGATGGCAGGGAGACGGGGATTAGAGATCACCAGGGGAACGTGGAAGTTTGCGACGTGGGGGTTATCGTAAGGAGTGATACTGTTGTCCTCAAGAACGGACAAACCGCTAGAATAAAAGTTAGAATGGGTGCGATCCAGAATGTCTTGTGCTTGAAAAAACTTACTGGTCACCAGTCATAATAACGAGGGTCTCATCGGCAACACCGGTCTCCTCAAGGATGTCCAGAACGGTACCGAACCACTTGTCGTTGATGCCGATGGTGTTCAGGTAACGGTTGACATCGTCGTTGTTACCGCCCCAGGATGAGCCGACGAGCTCCTTGTACTTCTTGCCGGGGGTGTCCCAAGGGTGGTGAGTCAAACCAGTCAAGTGCTCGAGGAACAGGCGCTCATGGTTCTTTTCGGCACTCTTGATGGCCTCACGGAAGTAGCTGGCAAGGTCGTGATCAGGGTAGCCCCAGAAGTTGAACTTCTCGCCATGGAACGAGGTGTCGTTGGCGTGCTCCTTATCAATAGACTCAACGGTGAGAATGTTCTCGGGCTTGAATCCAAGAGCAGGAGTGAGTCGGTTTTGGTGGTCGTAGGTATCGGTGATCGACTGCATGAAGCGTGGGCGCCATGGCCAGTTGGTAAAATCATCGCTCTTCTGGTCCTTGGACTTGGCACTGAGGACATCGAGGACGTGGGGCATGCAGGGCTGGTAGAGGTGGTGCTCATACTCATGGTTGAAATCCATGACCAACGGCGACAGACCGCAGGTTGTTCCTGTGATACTCTTCAAGGTGAAGGTACCAGAGGTATAGGAGTTCGAGGCGTAGATACCACCGTAGGGCTTGACCATTCCCTCCTTGTGGAGTCCAGATTCAGTACCTGTAAGACGCTCAGCAGTATGGGTAAGGTTGGCCAAGCGAGCCTGAACCTCCTTGGGGACCTTCCGGTTCTTGTAGGAATCCAGAATACGGTCATGCATGTAACCGCCCTTCTTAAGAGGGAAAACGTCGAATCGAGTACTCTCCATCTTAAAAACAAGGACGTGCTTGATTTTGAAGTCATCGCTCTTGACGGCCTCACGCAGCGGCTCAAGAATATCCAAGTGCAAGTTCGAGATGTGCAGGGGGTCCTCGGTCGAGTTGTAGTGCAGATACTGGTTTGCGCCAGTAATCGACTTCTGCCAGTCACGGAAACCAGGCCAGTCACCCTTTGGAAGCCAACCAAACTTGGGTGGATCAGTCAATGCAGTATATTTTCCATCCAGTGCATGATCCCCAGTGATACCAGCAAGCTTGGTTTGAGAATCGACACCAGCGAAGGGTGTCATAATGATAGTCTGAGAGAAGAACTTGTAGGACTCGTCATGTGGGCGGAAGCAACGCAAGATGAGTAGATAAAGGGTGGCGGCAATTATAAGACCTGCTTTAATGATGTACTTCCAATCCCAGGTTCTTATATCAAAACGGCTGGAGCTTGGTCGGCCAGTGTTCCAACGGGCAGCCTCTGCATCGATGTCGTCAGCGGGCTCAGCGGGCTGTCCTTGGGATGCTTCGAGTAGCGGAGCAGAGCCAGACATCATCTTGTCCTCCTCATCGTAGTCGTTCAGAGGCACGGGCTCGTAAATTTTGAGGTTCTGGTAGATGGCTCTTCCGCGCGCAGTTCGGCTCAGAAGACGCTCGACGTAAGGCTTGGTACGTTGCAGCCCCGCGTTCAATGCGGGCTTGGAGGCCTCATAGACGGGCTTGAAAATCGTACTGAGGACCTTGCTCCAAATTCCGACGACGGCCTCCGTCCCAACGTATGGGTATGGCGAAGCGAAAATGGAGACCACAAGCAGAAGAGCTTCGACGATAACTAGACCGGTCAGACCGGTGAGAAGGGTGTTAACTGAAGCGGGATCCTTTTCGAATGAGCCTGCTTGACGCCAGTGAATTTCGGCACCTGTGAGGACAAAGAATGAGGTGTTTGCGGAGGCCATGACCGAGAGGACCAGACTATTGGAGATGACATATTAGCGCGATGCGATGCGATAGGCATGTATCGACCTTTTTGTTTCCTGTGAACTTACCTGATGGTCACGACTACGAGACCAGCCACTACGCGTACTGATCTCCATTTGAAATTCTGGGTACAAGCATAGCCGATGAGGAGAAAGAAGAAGTCTTGGAGAAAGAATGTAGATCCCCACAACAACAACTTTTTGAACGGCACGGAGTCCCAATGGGCGTAAATGTGCAGGAATTTGGCGACGAGCACCGTGGTGAATAAGAACGAATACCAAAACTTCCGCGCGATCTCCCAGTCCAAAGTACTTTTGACCGCACGTACGGGGAGTGTACAACAGACGTAGCTGAGGCAATCACCAGCTCGTCCCGCGAACATGGTGGGTGTCCAACACAGCAAGATGCTGGGATTATGTGAAATCAAGTCGTGGGAGTCCAAGTGAAGTCGACCAAGCGTGGGATCGAGGTAGCAACAGTTCAAGCTCGCATTGGAAAGGGCATATGGTGTATATATTGTCGATGTGATGCAACGCGTAGAAGATAACGAGAAGCGAAGCTTAAGAGAAAAAAAAAAAAAATCAACAAAAAAGAAATCAACAACAAAATGGACAATCCAGACACACCAGGACTCAAACCGAAGATCGCAAAAGATTTTCAAAGCGAATCTCACCTTGGATCAGGCAGATCAAATAATAAATAGAATATGGGGAAACTGGGAGCACCAATGGAGTCCTTCAGCCCCCTCTAACTCCCATCCGTCTCTCACGACCCAAGGTTTCATTCATTCCTGGATTAGCCTTTGCTTAGGGTCATGCGGTGTTTTGCCCAATCCAGTGGCGGATCCCCTCAGGGTCCATCCGTAACTGTTTTTGCGGCGCAGTTATTGGTGCGGGCCTGCAGTACCTGACTCCATCCCAGTCGGAAAATGTCATCTCTCCGGTGCTTCCGTGCGAGCGCGTTCCCCACATGGTCTCACCTCGCGCTTTTTTCACATCGTGGCTATGGCTGATAGGTTTGGGTCGCCTCGTGTGGGATTGATGGCACAAAGGGACTATCATTGCTGCAAAGGAACAGGGACCACCGGGATGTTGCACCTATATCTTATGAAGGGTGTACAAAGTGACTATTGAGTTTCTGTGCTTTGTCTACATGGTTGCTTCTCAGCCCCCCCCCTTCGGGTTTCAGTGCTCAGTCCCGGCACGCAGGCACTGATGGGTAAGCCAGAGCTTAGTCCAGTCTAGCGCGCCTGATGTTCTCCTCTATTTTTTGGCCTATTCAGCTACGGAGTCATTCTCAGGGGCCAGGGTGGGCTTGGATGCCTGAAGTCGATAGTTTAGATCGAATTTGAGTCCGCACGAGAGCACTGCTGAAAGGAATCATAATGCAGAAAAAAAAAAAAAAAAAAAATTGCGGCTCAGAGTGAAGTCTTGGCTCATTCTAATTCCTTTGCCCCTTTTTATTGCCTTTCATCGGTTGTCATGCTGGTCTCTCTATGGCTGCGAGCCCCGATTTTAGTGGAGCCCGTAGTCTCCCCGTACAGCCAGCCAATCACATGACTCACCGCCGGCTCCGAGACTTTGTACTGACTAAGAGGATTTAAACGAGTCTTTCAGGGTCTCATCGTCTTCTTGGCAGCTGCTGGAAGAGAGTCACCTGGAGATGGAGTATATCCGAGCCGAACAGGATGGATAATGGGGACCACAACACCATTACAATCTCTTTGGAGGAAATACGGAGGACGGGCACAATGATCACAGCTTTGGAGACCATGAAACCACCATTAAGCACTGAGCGCCTCTCGCTAAATTTCGCCGATTGGGGGCCATCTCTAACAGGTGGACCGAGTGGACACGTCGGAAAAGTGACCCAAGATTAATTCGATTGCCTGGTCTTTCGTCGGTCTCAATGTACAAGTACGAGAGCACCTAATTTGACCATCATTCGGTCGTTTACGTTCCGTATTTTCGTGTCTGTGGTAAATCAAATCCTCAGGCTCCTCAGTTTCACCAGTGAGTGGAGGTTCACCGAGGGAAGATCGGCCAAGCCGATATCCCAACCCTAACTGGCATTAAGTGGACTTCCAGAAGGGACTGGGTGGACTAGTGGGCGCCGCTAGTTGTTCCATGGGTTTCCGTCCATGCCGCTCTTCTAATTTGACCTTTTCCATCATCTTGTCTCGGGAAAGGTGCGAGCTTCGTTTGTGCATCCTGCATTAGCGTCTGTCCCCCTTTTTGCCCCTGGTGGATTCGGACTCTGCCATCATGATGCTGAGTGAAAGCTGCTCGCACTACGCTATGACTCGAGTACTACATCACCTATAGACTACATAGTAACCGCGCGGAATCTTCCATCTTGATCTTCGCAGGATAAATGCGGAGACAACGTAAAATATCTAAAGATAGAATTAGAGATGATTCTCGATCAATCACAGGTGATTGGATTGATGACTACTTGCATGCTGTACAACCACAGCCCTGATGTGGTGCTCGGAATTATACCAATTTCAAAAGGAGGCTTATACAAAACTTGAATACAAACACCGCCATGACTAATGCAGGGCCCCTTCTATGACTCGCCCAAACCAAAACGTCAAACAACCCCAAATCAGGCTGGTGAACTGATTCAGATTCTCTGGTGCCTCGACCCAGTTGATTTGAATTCAGGGTCCTCATAAGGCTGATACATAACGATCGGTAGCAGCCGCAATCACGCGATACGGCTCACAATCGCGTCTTAAGGCTTGTCTTTGCTTGAAATACATCATGAACGGTCGGTGGGGATACCTCGGTCTCGCGCCGTGCATTGGCAAACCTGCACTGATATCCTCGGGGGAATAACTTTTTTCTCATGGCCCCAAATAGCCCCAGCGACCCCCAGTACAGGTCGGAGCTTCACCGCATCAAGCAGCTGCGTTGAGAACCGCGACTGACAAACCTTGCGAGTCATCGCCCGTCATTGACATCTTAAGGTTAAGATCTTCATTCCTTGCCAAGAATCTTACTGGACCCTGATTCACGTCGGCCCTGTGCCCCTCCAACCCGCGGGGCCTCATTTTATGGTTGCCTGGCAATTATGCATCTCCGAACGGACATTCGATGAATTAAGCCTTGTCCATGAGTCAGTGAAAACTTGATTCTTCCTCGCAGCACGGAGGAGAAGGCGCAGGATTTGCTATTATGGTGTCATCGATACAAACTATGACTACCTTTGACGAGCTTACCACCTAATGAAAAATCACAAATTGAATGTCTCATAGCCCCTATCCAAGTCAGGGTCCAGTGGATCTGTGCATCCTGTGCAGTACAGGCAGCAAATTTATACGTCAAAACACGGGATCCTATTGGTTAAATTTCTGATGAGGGAATAGGGCCCCAAAGTTCGAATATTTGGGCTTGGCTAAGCTCTATAGAGTATGTCGCTGGACCCTGTTGAGCGCTGCTGGGGCCTGGGGCGGGGCGGGGGTAGTTGAAGAGAATTTCTTTGATCCTTGATGGTGTGAAGCGAAGAATTTAACCATGAAAAACCGGCTCTACTTGGATCAATTCGCATGAGTTAGTAGTGTGGTTTCTAATTTGAGAACGACGACGGGTTGAGTATGATGCAACTGGGTTTCTGGTAGATAGTCTCTACATTTTTCACCATGCTAGACTAGACACTGTAGGGTTAGTTTTGACTTCAGCTCTAGTCTGCAGTATCCAAGAGGGTTGAGCACTTGAGTCGTTTCCAAATTTATGCACCTATATTTACCTAGGTAGGTGAGGATATCACTGGCATACCTCTACAATGGTTAACGATCCTATTAAGCTCATCTCCTTCCGATGTTTCTGACCATATTTGAAGTAGTTGTAGTACTAACCATGATACACCGCATGGCACTAGCAAAATCTACTAGGTATTACTACTAATATGATTTGAATTAGTACATGTAAATATAGTACACACATAGTGTGCAACTTGAAGTACTTTGACCTGTGCATGTGACTCTATAGACTAAGGTTGCAATGATACTTATAGCCCTTATCTTACCGGACAAATTTTTTTATTATTTTCTAGATGTCCTTTCGCGATCTTCCCAATGCGAGCTCGCATATTCAATTCAAATTTCCAATCATTATTCTCAACATCCCGTGTTTGCCAATCTTCCTACTTAAGTAGTAGCCAAGAACAACTGCCAAGCCACCCCCGCGTGAAGCATCCGTTTCTCCATATTCACCACAATTAGCATTTTGCACATGTGAACCTTAGTATATCGAACATTAATCCTTACCTGGAGAGCAAGCTTTACATCACGTCCAGACTCCACAGAGTACAATCTCCCAAGTGCTATCGCCACTTTCAATCCCCGGACAAAAGAATCTATCACCGGCAAATATAAACATGGCTGATAACTCCTGGCCCCCTGTGATTCGCCCCCGCTTTCCCCTCCCGGCGATCAATCCGGTGAACTCGGCGAAATGTCCCAAGATAGCCGGAATGCGATAAGAGCTGCAGGCGATAAACAAATGTGGCATGCGACTTGAAATTACTCCGCTGCATCGTTCTTTTGTTCTTTCCTGCATATTTCCTTCGATCGCGCTGTCATCAAAATGGGCGCTGCTGAGATTGAATCTGCCCCGAAGCCAGGGATAACGGCGACGCGCCAAAGTGTGGAGGTTATTAAGGTTCGGGATGAAGATGAGCTGCGACTGGCTCAGATGGGTGAGTCTTGAGAGAGCTGAAGCGGGATGATCATATTCTAACGGTGACAAGGCCACAAGCAGGAATTAAAGCGACATTTCTCGGTTTGGAGTTTGATTGGTCTTGCGGCTAATTGTACCATCTCATGGACGGGTTGGTGAATATCTAGCCTATGTTGCAAAGAATTGGTCTAACTTCCGTAAAGGCCTAGGTACAGGGTTAATCACAGCGCTGAATTCCGGTGGCCCTGGGGCTTGTATGTGCCAATCTATCTCATATCTAGTGACCCTCAACTAACCGTACCCATTAGTGATCTATGGCTTTATCTTGGTCTTCATTCTACAATCCTTCGTCGGTGTCTCTCTGGCGGAATTCGTGTCTGCATATCCTACCGAAGGTGGCATGTACCATTGGATTGCGGCAATCGCTCCCAAACGATACAATAGTCTCTTGAGTTTCGCAACTGGGTGGTGCACGGTATTTGGATGTAGGAAAAACGACACAGTGTTATACGCGCGAGAAGCTGACAAACCCAGGGATATTTACAACCGCATCGACCAATCTCATTTACGCAACGGTTCTAATGGCTTTGATTGCCTTGTATCATGATGGCTTGGTTGTTCAGCCGTGGATGACATTCGTCGTATACCAAGTGCTGAACATTATCACCTCGGGGATTGTCATGTTTGGGAATAGGTTTATTCCAATGATTAATAAATTTTCTCGTGAGTCTTTCTTTGCTCTGAACGATGTCTCTTCATACTGATAGGCTCTAGTGATTTATTTGCAACTAGCTTGGTTCGTCACTATGGTCACAGTAGCCGCATCTGCACCGGTTCATAATGATAGCAAATTCGTCTTTACAACTTGGATGAACAAGACTGGCTGGGACGATAATGTGATGTGCTTCATCACTGGCCTGGTTAACCCCTTATACTCGCTGGGCGGATTAGATGGAATTTCCGTAAGTTTTGAGTATGGAAGTGGAATATCGCAAACGCTCACATAATTCTAGCACATCACCGAGGAGATGCCAAATGTGAGTCCTTCAAAGCATCTTAACTTCGTTGTAAACTAATTGTTCCTCAGCCTGGTAGGAATGCTCCTCTCGGTCTCGGTAAGTAGATCCGGAATGATAATTTGAATAGAATGGAAGCTCATTCATCTAGCAATCACACTCTCCATCGCATTCGTCACTGGGATCTCATACCTGCTCAGTTTGATGTTTTCAACGCAAAACTATGACTCCTTGGCAGATACGCACACGGGTCTGCCTCTAGCTGAGATCTTTCAGCAAGCTACCTCAACACGAGGGGGGGCTTTCGGCCTAGTATTCATGGTTTGGATTGCACTGGGACCCTGTGTTATCGGCTCTCAGTTGAGTAAGAGCTGCTCATGCTGTTTAAGACATGTCTAGTTGCTAATTAGTCTGAAGGTACTGGACGTGTGCTTTGGGCCTTTGCTAGGGATGACGGTCTCCCATTTTCCAGAGTGTAAGTGCTTGATTGACCAGAGATGTTCAATGCTAATTTTCCAGATTGGCGCGTGTTAATCCCAAACTGGGCTCTCCGTTTAACGCCCAGCTATGTGTTGGAGTTATCATAGCCTTACTCGGTTGTATTTACTTGGGTTCTAGCACAGCTTTCAACTCAATGATGAGCTCGGCAGTGTAAGTTCCGGAAACCCTTGGACTCTTCGAACAAAGCTAATCCCAACTAGAACAATAAATAACCTCGCTTATATCGTTCCCATCCTCACGAATGTACTCCTCTTCCGCCGGACGATGCATCGTGGGCCATTCGCATTGAACCAGTTCTGGGGGATGACAGTCAATATCATTTCCGTCTGTTGGCTTACTTTTGCTATTGTGTTCTTTTCTTTCCCATTTGAAATGCCTGCAACTGGTAAGCACTGGTCACTTCGGAGGGATATTTTCACGAGTAGATCGCGCAACATCATTTCAATTTGCTAACGAGTCTACATAGTCTCTAACATGAACTATACATGTGTTGTAGTGGGAGGATTCTTGATTATTGAGCTTGCTTGGTGGCTCATCGCTGGTAAAAAATATTCGCAAACGGTTCAGCGAGCCCGTGAAGAACATGACACCACCTTGATTGTGGATGATAGCCAGCCGAAGGCTTAATGTCTTTATATGATCATATCATAGGCAGTTAGGTCATCAATGTTAAATGTTGATTGGTTTAAAGTCCTAATCACTTCTTTGGATCCAGTTTAGGATGTAGAAAACTGCATGTAGACCGTATCGATCCTAGAGAGAGAGAGAGAGAGAGAGAGAGAGAGAATTATAGGGTAAGCTAACAAGTTGAATTAAATGATTTCCATGTAAGTAACATACCAGTGGCCTCTTTTGAATCCAACTCTGGTCAAGCGCCCTTTCTCCACAAACCCTCGTTGAATATACCACTTTCTCAATGCTTCCCCTCCATCTTTACCCTCAGGATCAACAGCCATAACAGCAATGACATTTCGAACTTCCTTTTCATCTCCAGCTGACTGTTCGGAGTCGGCCTGATCATGAGGATGACCTTCCTCAACAATATGCTGAGCCTTCCTCTCTCGTACGAGGTCAAGCAACCTATTCAATAGTCCAGACCCAATAGAGCGCGATTGATGGTCGGGATGCACAAACAAGCTCAACTCCTCGGTCGGTGCATAGGAAACCAGATGCCCCCGGAATGGTGAGAAGGACGCATATCCAAGGACTAAATTTGATCCTTCGGTTATTTTCGTATCGTCTATTGCGACAAGGTAAGGCAGTCCTCGAGCTTTAAGATCATGCCATTTGTCGCTGTACGTTTCCAGCGGAGGCGGTGTTCTCATGAAGGTAAGCGATGTGTGGAGAATGTAGTATGCGTTTATAGCACGGATTTGAGCCAGATCAGACAGGTGCGCTTCGCGATATTCAACCATTGTGGTACTTTCTTGCGAGTTTAAATCTGGTAGGGATGTTTGACGTTACATGATCGGTGACGGTGATATGCGCACGCACATGTGTGTGCGGGCCTTGGCAAACTTTGACAGTGATGGTGGATGCAGGCTCCAAATCGTGGTGACGTGGTGAGCTCCATCGATTTTATAACCCTCAAGTGCTTCATGGCGGTGCTACTGTATACTTAAAATTATGAAAATGATTCAATAAAGATGCTCTACCCAATTTCAAAGTTTGCTGCTGAGGTGACCAGGTTCAAATGTTTTTAGTTCGTCAAGAACTGGTCATGCAATATCACCAATTTTTTGTTAGGTAAGTCTACGGATCTAGTCGCAGCCTCTTTTTGAAGTAACAAGGTCTCATGTTCACATTGATAATAAGTTCTTGAAGTATTCGAAACTCAAAAGGATGAGTGGGCGTTTCGATGTGGCGATCAACATGAGACATATAGTTGTGCAGGAGCAGCCACACAGATTGAATCTTCAACCAAACGGACCAGGAACTCTGGATGAGTTAAAAAGGTGCAGACTGGCGGAAACTTTCAAGGAGTCAGCGATATTCTGAGTGGAAGAAAGCCCCCAAAGCCATCCTTTAACAAGACTCCACTCAGGCACGAATTCAACAACCAATGGGATTGCTCTAGCCTCTATTGGTTTTTTGATACATGTGTAGCCTATCTTATGAATGGAATGGTTTACTTTTATGAACAAATGACGTGAGCACTGGCGTGAGCCCGGTGATCTCGGAAGCTTGTCTTCGGTCTTGCGAATCTCGGCAATGATAGCCTAAACGGGGAAGAAAGGCCAAATCCCTAGAACGGAGTTGATCTTATCGCCGAGCTAAACCGTTCGATCTCCGAGGGCAGACGAATGTATTTAAGATCGACATAGTCTATTAGAGAGGGCCTGAGTCTATGCTTAATCAAGATTGGATTTTGAAACTAACTTCTGCAACATTCAAGTACTCAACTCGCAAATATGACTGTCACAGAACCCCGTCCTCGCGTAGAGGTAACTCATCTCCACCCAATCATTCCAGTACTGGAGACTAATAAATAACAGGCTGGCCGTGAACCAGACCTCCTTACATACATCTGGTCTCTCTCCAACTTCAATGAGCTCCGCAACAACCCTCAAAAGGTTCTGGACGCAATAGACAAGTTCAACACTGAAGAAAAACGTCTTATAAACATCGGCCCAAAGAAGGGAGTCCTAATCGACAAACTGATCGAAGAAAAGAAACCATCCGTGATGATCGAACTAGGCGGATACGTAGGTTACTCCGCAATTCGATTTGGTGATGCCCTGCGCCGCGCAGGAGGAAAGAAATATTACAGTCTTGAAATTAATCCAATTAATGCCGCTGTGGCGAAGCTTTTAATTGAGCTTGCAGGACTCCAGGACGTGATCTCTGTCATTATTGCACCTAGCCACAAGTCCTTAGCGCAGCTTGTGGGAGAGTCATTGATTGAATCCATTGAAGTCCTTTTTGTGGATCATTGGAAAGATCGATATATTTATGATCTGTGGCTTGTTGAGAGACTTGGATTGCTCAAGAGTGGCCAGTCGGTTATTGTTGCGGATAATATCTCGCCAGAGGCTGAGAGGGGAACTGAGTATGTGGATTGGTTGAATGCCAGCGAAGATGAGAAGAAGGCTATTCTGGAGAAACATGAATTTGGGCCTGGTTTGAAGGGTATTGATTTGGCTGCGGTAATTAGAGAGAAAGGCGTGAAGGATGTTGGTGTGGATTTGGAGAACGTCCCTGGGGTCCCAAGTTATATTTATGAGACCAAGCTTCATGAGTTTAAGGGACACACTGGAAGAACGGTAAAGCTTTCACGTTCCTATCATGTTCGATTTATTGCTAATCATATTCGCCTATACAGGATGGGGTGGCAATCACGAACGTGCTTTGAGAATTTTTCAAGGTGCTTGGACATCATGAAATTCAATGATTAATACCTGATAATCCACAGATTCAAGTCATGTTTTTGATGAGCGTCGGTTTTGGGGAACCTCCACCTGGGCAGGGCTTCAAGGTCTCCAGACGTCGGCTTTACTTTTAGGAAGAGCATGTCTCCGGTATTTCAGTCAAAGCAAATGATTCTTCCCAGAAGAAATATATCCAATTCATAAAACTAATCTATACTCGTAATATTTTGACAGACAGCCTTCCCAGTATTACATATTCATAATATAGAACATTGTTTAAATAGCATCGGCAAAAGTGTGGGGGGTTTTCAAAGTCTCAATGGTAGACTCGCGAACCTTGGGCCCAATTAAGTGGTCAAAGGCAGGGGAGTGGGCTACACGAGGAGTGAAGTCCTCCAGGTCCCACAGGTATCCCAAGGTCTTCAGAACAGATGTAGCGCTGTAAGACTCACTCTTACCCGTGGTAGGGTTGATACCGTAGTTCTCAACGTAGCCACGAGGGGCATAAGGAGAGATCAACCAGGTGGGCATGCGACCACCAAGGCGGTCATAGCTCAAGGTATACTTCTTGCCATCAGGAGCAGTCTCCGTGTACGTCTTGTGGTCAGGGCGGATAGCAAGAGGGGGAGCAACGTGGTCAAAAAAACCACCCGTCTCGTCAAAAGTCAAAAGAATGAGAGTCTTATCCCATTGGGGGCCGGCGCGGACAGCATCATACACTTGCTTAACGAGAACTTGACCAAACGAGACGTTACCAGAGGGGTGCATAGAGTTGGTGTTCAGGTCACAGCAGGAGGGGTTGACGTAGGAAAGTTGGGGAAGGAGACCGAGATAGGCATCCTGGTAGAAGTTCTCCAAGGGGACGACGTTGCTCTTAGCATTAGCGGCAGTCCAGTTGAAGAAGAGGGAGTCCGGCAGGAAATCTCCGTTGGTTCCATCGTAGTTGTGCCATGAGATACCCTTCTTGGAGGCTACCTCAAAAATGCTGGAGATAGGGACGCCAGATTCGAGGAAGCTATTGTCGTTCTCGCCATGGCCATCGGCTGTGCCTGAGACTGCACAGAGACGGTTGGGGTTTGTAGGCTGCGTAGAATGGTTAGCATTTGAACAGTTAGATTAAATGATTACTAAATAGAATACTCACCCCAGGGACACATGAGTGCCAGTAATTGAAAGTGGTGAATTCATCCACCAGATCAACTAGAGTAGGGATCTCACTCTCGGAGTAGTAGCCGAGGACCTCATCGGTAGCCCGTTTAGCAGAGATGTCAGGGTATAAAGCCATTTGGCGCTCAACAAAGCCATTCAGGTTAGGTTTCAGGGTCCCATTAGCAATGGCCTTATTATCTGGGGTGAAAGTGCCATAGAACTCGAAGTTGTTGCCAGTCACGGAGTGATCAGGGTCATGGAGCACGGAGTCATAGTCCTTGAACTGACTGGCCCATTTTCGGCTCTTGGTATCATTGACCAGCTGAGGATTCCAGAAAGGGCCGTTGTTGACCACATTATCCAGACCTTCCTTGTGCACTCCACCCAATATGTTATCAAAGGCCCGGTTCTCCAGCATGACCCAGACCACGTTCTCAATTTTGTCCTTCAGGTTGGCAATGGATTCCTTCGAGCCGGACTTGTACTCCCATGGCTCCTGAGTGCCGCGGGCGACAGCAGCGCCTATGACACTACCCGATAGACCAAGGAGAGGGATTAAGGTGTTTGTCTTCATCGTGGTGAACTGGACCTGTGAGGGGAACGGAGACAATGATCTGTGTCAACAAAAATCAATCTTTTTCCTTGGACCGCATCGCTCGGACTTTATACGTCAAATCCGGGAGGGACAGAAAGCCGCTCCTCGCGTGGATGCCGGTCCCTATCCGAGCCTTTTAATTGATGTTCATTTCCAGCGAAGACAAATGACCGATATGGATTTACTTCACATGTGTGCATGACGACTTGTTATAGGCGGAATTAGCCCCTGGTGGGTTCGGCAAAACCGGGCCATCGGGGATAAAGTGGGTGAGCTTTGAGCTCGGCAAGAGCTTGATCAATGATGGAGGCCTCTGGAGATGTTCCTGTAGAATCGCTCGACGCGGATTCGTGCAGCTGGCAATGCGAGCCCCTTCAACCAGTGCTTGTGCCTGCTTGTACCTGCCTCGATGTGGGTCTTGTGGAGCTCGCGTGAGCCAATCACAGGGCCAGTCACCATAACGCGTTCAACAGTACATTGAAAAATGGGGTTAGCCCGGACATCTGCGCCAATCAGAATGCGTGTTTTGCCCATGCTTGTTTAATGTTTACCACGTGCTGATCACATTCGATTGCAACATTTGAAGGAGTTCAAGTGGATCACGTCGCAGAGACTTGTTGAAACGGTTATATACAATCATGCAGAACTCTCAATTCTCTGATTGGGTTGGCATGCATCGGGGTATCTTTACATATACTATGTATCAATCCTACATATCCTGGTCCACGTTGAGGATTCGTTATCTTCTGTGCTTTCTTGCGGATCGGTAGTTTCCTAGCAAGTCATCTAGGCCATTTTTATTCCAGTGATTCGATGAAAATCAATTGAGTATCTCCCCAGAGTACCTAGCTCATCCAGATGCTTCTTCTAGTTGCCCCTGGGTTTCATCTACTAGGTAGTATGCTTGTAGTACTCATGTTGTACCATGATTTTAATTCTCACATTACCTACTACCTATAGTAGAAGATGGCAATCCTTTCCGCATATACATGCATGTATTGAGCCTCAAGTGCTCCTGTTTCACTTTAGAGTCTAGTTCCTCATTCTTACATGGGTCCACGATCAATGCGTATGCATGAGAGCCATCCACGTAGCTGATTAGGCTTTCTGCTGATCGCGGTCATGATCTGATTAGTAGAAATTACCCTAGGCGCCCAACTACGTATGAGATCTCAAGGCCCACCGATGGATCAAATTTCTCCTTTTCTATAATTAAGTTTTAGGTTCACATTCAGTGGACAAAGAGAAATAGGCAGGCACATTTCAGTAGCATTGATAGAATAAGCGGTTGGCGTTGAATAAACTCGGAGGATATTCAAATGTTTGATTTCATCAAATCAGTGTATACAAATGTTCAAAATCCAGATACAATACCCGACCATCTTTCATTTTGGAAGTATGACACGAAGTGACTGGGTTGGGGGCAATCACTACTATGTAGTAAATTCTGAATGGCAGGCTAGATCGAGGGACCGCAGAGTCTTGGGTATAAAGCTCAGCCACTTATGCTAGCTGATGTTGCGCCTAACTTGATCATGGGAAAAGACAAAGGCGATACTATGTAGAAGGCAACATGCACATTAATTGAATTGAGTGAAACTTGTTATTTTGAAGTCATTTGGTATGTATACTACATACTATATCAGAGCATGCACATGTGATCGTGCACATGTGTCACCAGGCAAAATGTATTCAAATGACAGTCGCACTATGCATCTTGAATTCCGAAGATTCCGATTTTCCGATCTTGCATTTTCAATCTCTAGGCGTCCAATCACCTGAATTTTGGTTTCGAGAACAAATCACGAATTTGAATTGTATCCCCCGTACATGTCTCCATTTGAGTGATAGGAGCTCAATACCTGCAGTGGCTCTTCCGGTATCCTTTTCCAGTAAACATTTGAACTCATCCCTTCTATCTGGATTGAGACTATTCCGTGTCTCACACTAGATGTATACCACCTTCGGGTCGAACACAATTTTCAATATTTTCGGAACAATTGATCCCTGTTTCCGAATTATGAGGCATTAATTTCATGTCGACCGGGTGGCTCAGAAGCCGTAAAGCCATATGTTATAACTAATTATCGAGGGTTTGGTTCACGCGAAGAGGTAAATCGGGCTCCGCGGGGAGCGAAGGCGAGCATAGATGGGTCCCGCCCGATAATCTTCACAGCCCTATACTTATGCAGCCACCTTCCAGGCAGCAGTGAAACCCCGATGGACCCTATTTGATCCCAAATTGGCGCTTTATTTCCAGGAATAGTACGTGATATACACCGGGATCAGTGCTCCAGGTGCAGCCAGCTGGAGACAGTGAAGCGGAGATTGTGTGGCGATGGGCACTAGTGACATCTCAGAACTGGCCAGATCGTCTGGGAAGGGGATCTACAAGGGCTGTATGGCCTGAAGCCAGGATGATTCTCAAGAAGGCCCCACGCGAGGCTTGGTTCTAACGTTAATTGCAAGGCGGGTGGCCGTGGTTCAAGGTCTCTCAGGCACCAGCGTTTTGGGGGACTTGGTTGCTGTGCTTTGTTTATACGAGCAATTCAATGTTATATGAGTGAGAGTCGGGGAGATTTATTTTTGTATCTGGGGTGAAGAGGATTGAACAAAGATACTTTGTTAGTATACGTAGACTAAACAGCTCTTCAATTTGATCATACTACATACTACCTAGCTTCACCCTGCCCGTCAATTTCTGCTTTACCAACAATAGCATCGAGTCTAATTCCAGCATTTCTTTGGGTCGTGGATCCACGCCCCACTTCAGCCCTGTGTTTTACACCATTGATCCCGTCTGGGCACCAGGGAGGGCTATTTAACCTAGTCGGTACTAGTGTAAGGGCACTTTCCCCTTCTTGCTTCTTATACTTCCAGGGTTACAGCCTCGGGGCACCCGGCGGTTAAGGAAGGATTTATCTTTTATGTATGAATGCTGTCAATCCAGGCTGTGTAAATGATCACCCAAGGAACAACGAGCGAGTAATACGAGGTTAATAGCCGTTTACTTAATTCCTCTGCCTAGTCGTACTTTGCTGCCAGTGACTGGCTCAATCAACGGAGAATGACTCTACTTACCTAGGTAGTAGCCATCATCTGTAGGACTTACTTAGTAAAGCCGGAAGGTGCGCTGGTGGTGTCCTCTCGTGGAGAACGTGAAGTTGGCGCCTGCCTATTCCATTGATCTTCCCCTTGACCTCGGGACCCTCCTTCAAGTTCTTTCTATATTTTGCTTTGCGGGTCGCTTTCATTCTTCTCTCTCATTCGACTTGATTTCTATCCCCGGGAACGGGTTCTTTCTCATTGTCTTCTTTTCTATTTCTTAAATCTACTGGTTCCTTGTACTGTGTATCCCAAATGTCATGATGTTCGCGCAGCATCCGCCTCAGATATCATTGCCTGAAAAGGTTGTACCGCCCATCATGATTATCCCGCCGTCTGGTCGCAACCAGTCGACCCTGTCCATTTCCCCGTCACCCGAGAAGAAGAAACGCACACGACGAGGTCGCAAGTCAAAGAAAATTGACATGGGGGCAAAGCCCAAGAAGACGCTCCTGCTCGATGAATTGGGTGACGCGTTGATTGACCCATTCTACATATCTAAGCTGGGCACGCCATTGGGTTCAGGCAGCCCATCTGTTGTTGATCATTTACGTGCCAACTTGAACGCACCCCCGGTGTCTTCCAATGCTAGTACCATAAGTAGCAGCAGTCGCACATTGACTCCATTCGACAGCACTCATGAATACACACCTGCTACCAGCGTCGATGACCATCATGACCCCTATCACGTCCATACCCTTCGTTCTTCATCGTCATCAACTGGGATAGATCAGTCTAATCCAGACGTCGACCTTCTTCATGTACAAAACAATTGTCAAGGTGACGTGTTTTCATTGGACGATTTCACTACCCTGACTGCCATTCAACATCTTACGGTCCAATACGGTCGAGTTGCACATATGGGCATCCTAGATCATAGCTATCGATTTTTTGTGAACAAAGCACGAACGGGAGCCTTGTCATTCAAGGTCCAAAACAAGGTGGCAATCGTGGGAGGAGATCCATTATGCGAACCCGAGCCAGCAACCATCACAGCATTATTAGAAGAATTTGCCAAGTACCGACGACGACGTCGTTGGGGGATCGCTTTCATGGGTGCAAGTGAATCATTCGTGCAGCATTATGCTCAGCCATCCAAGTGGACTGCCATTCGCTTTGGCACTGAACGAGTCTTGAACCCTCGGACAAATGATGTTCTACTCGAGAAGAGTGGGAAGCGTATCGCAGTTCAAAACCGACAGTTGTTGAATCCCAGCAAAGGGGGCATTACACTCGGTCTTTATGTACCAGTCATGCATGGGTTCAATACGAAGCTCGAAGCAGACCTAGTTGCGATCTATGATGCCTGGCGTGCAGAGCGAAACAATGCCACCGGACCCCAAGCTTTTATCACGGTATATGATCCCTTTGCTCTTCCGGCCCTTATGACCTTTGTGTACAGTCGTGGCCCCGACGGTCAGATAAATGGGTTCGCTGCTTTGCGTCGCCTCGGTTGTGGTGGCTATCACATTGACCCTTGTATTGCGGCGCCTAACAGCCCAAAGGGAATCAGTGACTTACTCATAGTTGCCGCCATGGCTTTGCTGAATCGTGCCGATGTCTCATACCTTGGGTTTGGCTTTGAGCCAACTCACTCGCTTTATCCGGAAGACATCAGTGGCATGTCAGCTACGCTGGCAAGTATCACGCGTGACTTGTATGACCACGCCTTCCTCCGTCTTCCGATCCATGGTAAAAAGGCTTATCATGACAAGTTTCGGCCCGATGCACTTCAAGACTCAGGGCTGTATCTTGTTTTCCCAGAGGGTGTTCCAGGCCCTCGGCACCTATTGGCTATGATACACATGGCAAATATTAGTCTTCGAAAAATGCTCTGGGCTGATTTGCGAACTCGATTGTACTATCGCAAGTCCAAATTAAATTCTTCTTCCAGCGAAGCTTCTGGCAATCACTCAGAACAAACTTCTCCCATAACCATGCCAGCAAAGGGATAGGTAGCCTTTTCTTATTGATGGCTTTTACGTTACCTTTTGATCTACCGGTGGAAGTTCCATCCCTTACTCAAAATTTTAGAGGATCGTTTCCTCACTTCTGCTGTTGTACCATGTGCAAACTTGCAGTCTTGTATCATACCAAGGAGTTTGGCCGCGATTATGTTTTGTTTCCTTAATTTTCGCTGTTAGAAGGCTAAATTCTATCTCCCACGCGTCGAAAAGACTGTCTATGCCACTCTCTAATTTCTTTTCTTTTCTTTTCTTTCCTTTTCTTCTCTTTGTCACGTCTTATCTACCCACCAGACCTGATGACGTTCTCATCCCCTTGACTAGACTAATCGATCACAGTATCCTGTCTTCTTTTCCTTTCACTTCAAATATGCTTATTATATGTTTATAGTTCAACTAGACTTGGAACACGAGAGAACTTTGAGTGTTTGTTTCAGATTCGAGCATAAACTTCCCCTGTACAAGCAAAGATTGTTCCTTAACTCCAGTGCGATAGCTGTACACTCTAATTATTATGGTATACACATGGTTATTATGAAAGTCGACCGAAAAGAAAATCTTTGACAACAGGTGAGCTCGAGAATTCCGGATTCAGAAGGACGCAGCTGAAAAGAACGGTCAGTCAGACACATGCAAAACGGACCATGGCACCTTCAGACGAAAACCCACTTGAGAAAGTACTCCAACCCAACCCGCCGGTGTTCAAGAAAACTCGGACGGAATTTGTCTACCCAAAAATTAGCATTTTCCCTCGATATGCGCTTTAAAGGTGTAGATACTCACAGAACACACTCTTAGGTGGCAAGGAAGGGAGCGCGCTCTTCGCGTGTGGAAAAGAAGAAACGAGTCGTTGTCGCAGTTCATCAAACTCGGAATACCTCATTCGGACAACCATAGGACCCCCCTAATCAATCAGCAACAAAATTCAGGTGTAAAAAGAAAAACGCAACTTACATCTAGCGTTTGAATGCGACAATTCCATACCACATAGGCTCCTACCCCTGTCTTTCCCTGCACAACGACATGATCCTCGATTGAGACGCTCTGCGCCCAAAGTCCCCGTGTCGTTTCTGAATCCGGATCCGCAGTATGATCTTCTAACGTTATCATTGTCGAGCGAAGCGAATTTTGTGACGCGCGGGATACATTGCGCTCGTGTCGTTGCCAGTATGGAGGGACAACGCCTGAGATGGGTCGTGACTTGGGAGACTTGATGCTCTGTGGTGGTGATGGAAGGTTCGCATCGTCTGTGTTGTCTGGGAGGGTTTCAGAGTGGAGCGGCTTTGTCTGGGGCGTTGCCGCCAATCCGGCCTCCTCAGCTGATGACTCCATCCATTAGATTTTGGATGGATGGTGTGGGATCAATATCGTAGAACTGTGGGGGTTCATGTCAGTGGGTCCAGCCAGTTGAGTTTGTGATATGTATGAGTGGCATGTGAATTTGGCTTTAATGCCAAAGTAAAAGGAGCTAGTGTCCCCCCGTGCGGGGAGAGCAAGATAGGAAAGGGGCGATGGTTCTGCGGGTTTGGAGAGGGGGACAAACTTGGGCTGAGGTTCAATGATTTCTTTCGAGCAGAATACCAGGACCAAGTAGTACGGAGGGCACTGACCTTGGAACGGACCGAGTCCAAGCAGGCAGAGTAAAAATGAGCTGGGGAGAGTCAATTGAGGAGGTTCTAAGTTTGGGATGGCGTCTGCGGGGGGATTATGTCAGCGCATTCCAACAAGTGGACTACGGTAGATACAATGAAAGAATGCATAACCAAACTATAATGATTTATAGGGGATGTATTACATGAAAAGAGATATAGTGTGTTAGTTTCAGGAAAGGAATCACCTGAAATTCCAAGTTTGCCCGCCTGTAATATGTTCATTTGTCACTCTAGATCTTTAAAGCTGCCAGGGATGCACACTTTCACGCTAACCCCGACCGGGCAAACATGCGTCGATCATTTCTCCATTGACTGAGACATCGATCTTTATCGTGCCATTCTCGTTGCAGCAAGGACTGGTCCTGGTGGAAATCCTCGGTGGGCATCCCGGGCTTGTGTTAGGGAAAAATCTTCAATTTGGCAACAGTGGAATTGCGTTGTAAGAACATTTGAATGAACAGGAATGGACAGGATATAGCCTTCAAGTTATAGAAACCTACGAGCTAGTTGAAAGGTCCTCAGTCAGCGGTTCCTAGTCGCCTTGGAAACAGTTTTTAATCAAATAAAACAGAAATTTCAGGTCAACTTAATCGGTTCTTTCAATTTGGTCTGCGACTCTGAGAATGGTATACTGTCAGTGGGTATAGTACTACCTACCCTACCTAGTATACAAGGTTCACACCTGGTGTGCAAGAGTATGGTAGATAGGATCAAACCGCCTAGGATCCTCTCTCTAGCTTGAACACTGCCAGTACTATTTCAAGGTCACGGGATGTAACTAATCTGTTTGATCAGCCTTAGACTTGGACTGTGTCTTCTGAGAAAATCGGCAGTTTACCCAACGATGGATTGTGTAGATAAATACAGGTCAACTTGAGATGGCTATGTATGACTGGAAGATTGGGAAACTAGTATTAGTAGGGACCTGAGAAGAGCTATGAATGCTCATCCCCGGATCGAAAGATGTTCAAATATCACTACATATTACCCGAAATAAAATAATAGGGCCAAATAATTTATGGTTGCTCTAGATGATTCGGCCTGGTCACTGTGCGTATCAGTAAAAGAATCTTGTCTCACCATCTAGGTATCGGTAAAGATTCTCGCGGGTAAGGATGCAGTATCACATTCAGGCCTGAAGGGCATTCTGGTCATCGGGCTCACTTTGCATATACTCGTACTTATCTAGATAGCTGAGCTCAAGGATATGAGCAGGTGGTGGCGTGTGATCATTTGCTCATTATTTCTGTTCCACACCGTGACCTATTCCCCTTTATCTGCCACTTTTTAGTTCTTTGCAGCCCTTCATCTCTCCTTTATCTTCCACATAACAAGACCATTACTTCACCAGAAGCTCCCAAACAAGGCCCTTGAATCTCTAACTGGGCCAGGAATTTACGATACGAAAGTAAGTCTCGAAAGGTCGTTTTGTGGCGAATGATTCTCTCCTTTCATTCTATTTACTCATGCGTTTTACTTCAACCTACATGCTATAAGACATATTCCACTAATTTGTTCAAATATCTCACTTTTCAGCAGACAGATATTTGGCAGAAACATAGATTTATCCTTGCTTGTTATTTCCATCGTGATGCTGTCCAGCCTCGTCCTCATCATCAGCTCCGCTGCCACTATGGCGAACAGCCAATACACGCCTTCCATTGACCCAAATTCTGTTCCTCTAGCCACACGAGGTGAGCAGAAGCTTGAATCAATAGAAATCATGTATCCATACTATATTTTTTGACGTCTACCGCTCGCAGAAAATTGGTGCCTCTCTCAAAGATATGCCTGCCCCATCCTTTGTTTGCAAATGCCCAACACCACCGGGGCAACTATCAACAGCTGCTCTCCCGTGAGTACCTGATATACCATCGTTAAAACAATGGCCTAATTATCTGCTGCTAATTACTTATCATTTTGATGTTAGCTCAATCTACTTTACCAGTGTCAATGTGATAACGGTCTCTCCCCAAATGCCTCGGAGTACTCTCAAACCATCCCCTACTATGTCTGCACCGAAGCCAATAATCAATGCGTTGCTCAATGCACAAACTCGATTTGCCAGTCCTCTTGTCGCTCTGGTAATCCATGTGGTGCCCAGGATCCTAAGCTTGTCAACCTGACTACTGCTACCGCTACCACCACTGCTTCTTCCATGGCAACTGCTACGACGACGATGGCCAATGTTCTCGGAAGTCATGCCACTGGTCAAGCAACGAGATTGGGAGTTATGGATTTTGGTCACTTCCATGGCCTCTGTTTTCTCATTGGGGGTTTCTTAGCGGGTTTTGCGGCTTTGCTGTAGAACTGCGTATCCCTGGGAAGACTATTGATATTGTGTTACAGTTTTAGGAATCAAGGGATGATGTTAGGCTCTACTGTTATGCATTAATGCGGTCTTCTTTATTGCTCCATCTAACTCTTGTATTAGGGATGGGTGTTTCTCCTATTCTTTTCACTTGCTTGATTGGGCTCGACATCTTTGCTTTGAACAAGAAAATGGTTTCGATATGTAGTATTCACGAGCAGCTTGTATGAATGGTCTTTCTCTCATCTTATATTTTCGCTCTGATTTTAGTACTATCCATTCTCTGTCCTTCGTCATCCTGTTCCGCAACCTCTAGAACCGGAAATTTGGCAGGCATTATCCGGCGAGGCGTAGACCCTGGAATTACCGAATACTTGGAAAAGTCGGTGACACCGCACTTTTCACGAAGAAAATCTTCGTCCGTATCCAAAAGGCCGTTTACGGTTTCTGTTGGAGCACGCAGCATCTCCAGAATAGCATCCGAGAATATACTCTGCATGACGTTAGTCAAGTAGTTGTACCAAGGTCATAGTTTACATACCGGCTTTCGTAAATCTTTCTGGTAAGATTTGTCAGAAGCTTTGTTGTGCTCCGTTGCGGCCGATTCAATAGACTAATTTTCCATTTAGCACGCATACATTCCCCATGGCTGGAGACCACATACAGATGCCGGCCAAATGCTGGTAATGGCCATATCTTTTCGATCCTGCCGCACAAAGTCCATAGCCAGGCCTTTGACCAAAACGCTCATTCCAACTTTGCCTATTTCGTAGACCACAAGGTTAGATAAAGTGTGTTTCTCATCATGCTATTAATCAGGCTTACCCATGGCATAAGCTGTCTTTCCTCGGAAGAACCTAGAATAAATAGGAGGAGAAACGACCACAATGCGGCCTTTCCAGTTTTTCTTCGCGAAATGCGGTAGCGTAGCTTGTACTGTAGCATACAGCCCTTCTGGGTTGATCTGCTGCATCAGTTTAAAACGTTTCAGTGGTGTGTTCTCAACCGATGACCACCAGATCGCCCCGGAATTATAAACTAGTAAATCTAGTGTACCGAATTTCCGAACGGTTTCGTCAACTGCGTTCTGGATCTGCTCTGGATCGCGTACATCCACCGCTACAGATGCAGCGCGGCCTCCCGCTTCTTGGATCTCGCGTTCTACTGTGTTAATCGTAGATTGTGATGAGTTTGGGTCCGGCGGGAATGGAACAGTTGTTTTCGCGTCTGATGTTGTCTTTGCCGCCAGCATTACTGTTCTCAATGTCAGTTCCAAGTCTAGAGCTGCGATTCTTGTCTTTGTTCGGTCGGGTCATAGTAGTACCTGCATAGCCATTCTTAGACAGATCGATGGCTACTTGGCGGCCTATACCGCGGGATGCGCCCATGACAAGGGCGACGGATTGTTGTTTGTCCATTCTTTGATGTATACGTAGCGTGTCCCTAATGTCTGTGTTCAAAGTGGAAACAATGAACTTGAATTGGATGCTGGTAGCAGCCTCAATTCAATATAAGTAGTAATCGGGAGCTCAAGTGGTCCTTTGAATGATTATTCTATGCCAGAAACTGGCTGCTGCTAATGGATCTCGGCTTTCGGTAGTAGAATTTCCACGGGGGCCATTTAAATGATTATTCTGCAATGTCATATTTCCCGGGAAACAGACTTAAGGAGGACGCGGTGATTTCTTGATTACTCACTTCCCGAGGCTCTATACTCAAGGAAAGTCCCGAGGTCGGTGAGCCGTTGTGGGGATAATTAGGTGGCCATGAGCAATGAATGTCTTCCAAATTAGGGTAAAATAAATTCACGCTTCCGAGTTATCAACTAATAATTAAATCTGGATTGCAATTCTATTCCAATTTAAAGCAGATACATTCTATAGCCATTCCCCCGTCGCAGTCTGTATGACGAGGCTATGAGAGCTGTCGTGGCGGTCTGGCGGGCGGTGACATAATGCCTATTCGTAGAAGAAACAACTGAACCGCCATCACCTTGTGATGATCTCAAACTGAGCTCTATCACAGTTCTCACGAGAAATTGTCTTTCCATTTACTAGGTCCTGAAATTGAATATTAAAAATTGTGTTTTTCATTCACAGCCTTTACTTGGCTACCCTTCCTTCGGATCCTGCTGTTATCGAGTTCCAGGCCAGTGGGCGTCACCTAGACGCCGCAGCCAATATGGACACCACACTGCCAGATGCTTCTGCTCCGGCACCTGCAAACTCATCGACTATTTTCAGCTCAAATGCTGCGTTGGCTGGTGCTACGGGCATAGATGATAGCACTTCTAGGATTAAAGTGACCGGTACGTGGAACTTTGTGCGGGGCAACAGATGACCCTGCCTGCTGATAAGAGCTATGGATCTTTGCACGGCGAGACTGACAGATCGTCCATGACAGAGCCCCCCAAATTCGAGCTCGAATCCTACATCTCCAATTACAAGGGTCAGTAAATAATGATCGTATTTTTGTCATTTGATCCCCAGAGTCTAATCAATGGGGTCACAGGACGCACACGGTTCAACCGCCTCTATCTGATCGGCAGCACTTCGACCGTACTTGCTATCGATGCGCTGAAGCTTGCGATAGCTGAGGCTCGATCTGGGAAGGATGTTGGGAGATATGACAAAGCGGTTCGAGCTCTTGCAGAGGTCGCATCCAATGAGCCGGAAGCTTCTCTTGATTCTGTCTGGGTCCAGGATATCCAGCGTAGCGTTAGGGCACAGAC
Source organism: Talaromyces sp. PF30-5 (assembly GCA_023626375.1). Taxonomy (NCBI): domain Eukaryota; kingdom Fungi; phylum Ascomycota; class Eurotiomycetes; order Eurotiales; family Trichocomaceae; genus Talaromyces; species Talaromyces sp. PF30-5. The sequence continues at coordinate 174,895 of JAMAGU010000006.1, read as the reverse complement.
GGATCGCCTGGAGAGTGAGCTTCGTGGCTACAAGAACAACTTGATCAAAGAGAGCATTCGTGTGCGTCTTTCGTGTATATCATGGGTGGGCGGAATTGCTGACTTGTTGATAGATGGGCAATGAAGACCTGGGCAACCACTACTACGAGACAGGTGATCTGATATCTGCTTCTAAAGCCTATTCTCGCATGCGGGACTACTGCACTACTCCAAATCACGTCGCGTCTATGCTCTTCAAACTTATTAGCGTCTCTATGGAGCGCAACGACTGGCTTGGTGTGCAGTCATATGTACACCGCCTGCGAAATGCTTCAGCCAAACCGGAAGACTTGGTGAAATACATGCCCAAGACAGGGGTTGCTTTAGGATTGACCCAGATGCACCAGCGCTCGTTTTCAGATGCTGCCAATACATTCCTCGCTATTGATGTGAGCTTGGGCGAGACCTATCAGGACGTGATCAACCCCAACGACGTAGCCGTGTACGGTGGTCTCTGTGCTCTGGCCTCGATGAATCGCATTGAATTGCAGCATCGAGTATTGGATAACAACTCCTTCAGAAACTTCCTAGAGCTTGAGCCACACATACGTCGCGCCATTGCTTTCTTCTGCAACTCTAAATTCCGCCTCTGTCTTGACATCCTGGAGGCTTATCGAGCCGATTATCTACTCGACATCCATCTCCAGTCTCATGTTGATGACCTTTACAGCCGCATTCGAACTAAATCCATTCAACAGTATCTCGTACCCTTCAGCAAGGTCACCCTCGAATCTATGGCGACCATCTTTTCACCCAGTGTGGTGGGAGGTCAAGCCCAGCCGATCGGTCTCAACTCCCCCTTTGTTCAAGAATTAATTCAGCTCATCAAACACGGCGTTCTTCCGGCTCGCATTGATTTAGAGAAGGGGCTACTTGTCTCCAATCAAACTAACCTGCGAGCTGATGTTCAAGCTGAGGCCCTCCAAAGTTTGAAGGGTTTCAACCAAGAGGTCCACTGGCGTATTTTGCGAAACGCCGTTATCAATTCGGGACTGCAGGGGTCATCTAATGCTGGTGATCGACGCCAGCGACGGGCTGCTCAGGATCCTGGCCCGGGAATGGGTGGAGACGAAGCATCTCTTTCCTCCGCGGGAGCTTCATAAGTGCCTGGGCTGATGCGATCAATAACTCCCCCGGATCGACCCATGTAAATGATAAATGAGATATACCCAATCTACCAGGAAGACTGACAACCTGGTCAAGCAAAACCCCCTCGGCTCGAAGCAATACTATGCAATGGCTTACACTGAACCCCTGTGCTTTCTCCTCTTTCAGATAGAGCAATCTGTAATTTCCTGAGTTAATAACAAGGATCCTGTTGTAAACCCCCACAACGTCAACGCATTAGATGTATCACCTGGGCATAGGACCCAGAGCACGAGTCAAGGCAAGTAAAATGCACAAAGAAACTGGCAGCATGGGCTTGGCCACGTTTTCGTTTGACCTTTGAACCCATGCATGATTTTCTCTCTAGCGCCACTCTATTACGCAAGAAACGCCGCACACCTCGGGGAGTCGTTTATTTGTTCATTACTGCAAGGCTGGATTCCAACGAGGCTGGACTGGAGGGCCAACGGGTGGATCTTGCTGCATGTCTAAGGGAAGTCGCGTTCACTTCTCATTCAAGTTTTTGTTGCACTCTGGTCGGATCAACCAGTCTCTCGGTATTCAGTCAAATGGATAACTTTGCTACCGGCGCAATGGGTATACAAGTTCGGCCTTTTCCCTCCTTTTGCTCCTCTTTTGTCCTACATCCTTTTTTTATATAGGCGTCCGATTCGACGCCACGTTCCCCTCAGAAGGGTATTGCTGCTCGGGTCGGAGAGCCCAGTCCTACCCTCCCTTCACAGACAAGATCCTTCTCTAGCAAGATCGTCTTGTGTGCTACACTAGTCCCCTGTGCATGTTCAACTGATTGAAAGGAACGTTACTGTGCCACAGAGTCATGGCTCGTTCCGCCGCTGTCCAAAAGCTGGTGGACTTGTTAACCTTTTCTGTGTCCCTCAATTCTAAAATGCACTCTGAACAAAATTTTACTGATTCTGATCAGTATCGCTCGAATTTAGAGGATATGAGGCCTTCATCATCATCTCCAAGCTCTCTCTTGCCGGCCGCAACTGGGGAGGGACCCTCGTCAAAATCGCCTCTGCGGTCCAGGTTCATAGACGACGATGTTAGAAAGACAAGGGATTCTTCTGTTCCTGAAATCGAGCAAGTGCCCTCGTCCCCGTCGCCATTGCTTCTTCAGCCGCTACAAGTATTAGATGTCGAGTCGGAAGTCAATAATGTGGAGACTACAACATTACCGCCTTCTCTTCTCCATCCCGTCCCGAGCTCTCAGACTTCAAGAGATGTATCTCACGAGGATAGGCATGTTACAGCTCGCTCTCGCTCACCTTTCAGCCCGGGGCTCGAGTGGGAATCTCAAATGACCTATCAAGATACATCGGATGCTAGTACACTAGCGTTGCCGCCACCCCTTGCGCCTATACCTGAGGAGACCGTTGGATACAATAACCGGAGTGGGGCAACGCTAAATCCTGCCATCCTTCGCCCTACGTCAACCTCAACGACCACAACCCCTGTATTCCCGGCAATCGAGTATGCTGCGGACGAACAGACGATGTGGACAATGCCTGGCGAGCTGGAGGTTATGTCAGCTCTTCCCGCACCTTCTAGAGCAGAATCTTTCACTTTGACATCGCAACCAGCTTCACGAGGGACCGTGACACCCCGGTCGACAGGGGGTTTTCTCCCGCCCCCGCATGGCCAAAGTACCCTGTCGAGGAGCGCAGAAGAATTTGGGGATTCATCGGACGTTGCCTCTACGACGGGTGAGACTAGCTCTATATTTGACGACGATTATTACTCCGACACCACTAGCTACACCGCCTCCCTACTCTCTGACGTGAAAGACTTCACCTACGAAAATGGTCGACGGTACCATTCCTATCGAGAAGGGCACTATGTCCTCCCCAACGATGACCAAGAACAAGACCGACAAGATTTACTCCACCACGTTCGCAGTCTGGTTCTGAACGGGGCTCTCTGCCGCGCGCCCGTAGACAAGAATATCCAACGCGCCCTTGATATCGGCACGGGGACGGGCATATGGGCGATTGATTTTGCCGACACCTACCCCAGCGCTGAAGTTGTAGGCACCGACCTCAGTCCGATCCAGCCCTCTTGGGTCCCTCCGAACCTGCGATTCCTAGTCGATGACGCGGAGTCGCCATGGCTCTTCAAACGAGATCAGCCCTTTGACTTTATCCACATGCGAGATCTCGGGGGGTCAATCGCCGACTGGCCGCAACTTCTGCAACAGGCCTACTCACATCTCAAACCGGGTGGTTGGGTCGAGTTACAGGAGTTCGAAGTCACGCTGAAGTCAGACGATGATTCAATGCGTTTGGCACCGACGTTGTGCGAATTTATCGGCCGACTGCATGATGCCAGCGCAGCGTTTCACCGGCCGATGAACATCGCCGAAGGACACCGGCAGCGACTTGAAGAGGCTGGTTTCGAAGATGTCACAGATGAGGTGCACAAGGTACGACCCGGACATTTCATTTCATTTCATACAATTTTCCTCTCTTCTTCCCGGGTTCCCCTTTCCTTTTCCCCTCCAGTTTATCAATCGTATCCTGGGATTTGTACCGGGATATAGGCGCAACTCTACTTCCTTGTTTATCCCCATGAAAGTACGTGACATGATGCTGATAGAGATGCTGCTCCCACTATAGGTCCCATCCAGCTCTTGGCCCAAAGATCCCACCCAGAAACAGATTGGTCGATACAACCTAGCCTCTCTGCTGATGGCGGTTGAATCCTATTCTCTTGCGTTATTCACACGGGTTCTGGGATGGACAAATGCCGAAACCCAAGTCTTCCTGGCGGGCGTGCGTAGAGATCTCAAAAACCCCAATGTCCATACATATTGCAACCTGCATGTCGTCTATGGCCGGAAACCGGAGAATAAATGTCGGGGCTCAAGTGAGCTGGGTCCAAAATTGGACTGAAAAATGATATGGTCCTCGGAGGTGTAGATAAATTATCACGGTCAGTTTGGGAATATCCAGGCGTTTCGGCTTTTTGCTATCATCTTTTTTTTTTCTTCAAATTTCCAATCCATTATGATCTATCTTTTTGACCCACTTGTTCTCCTGTATCCTCGAGAGCAGCCGTTCTCCCAGGATTCAAGCCACCGACACTAGTAGACGCAAACATGGCGCGGTATCACATTTTAGCGCCATCACGTTTCTTTCTTTGTTCTTTTTCTTCGTTCGAGGGTTTGTCGGCTCCAGGTTTCCCCCTTCTATTCCTGAATGCGCTGATTTCTTGACTCTGATTATTTTCGTTTGGTGCAACTTCGGTCTCTTTGCTCTCTGTCTGGCTCTTTCCGCCTCACAGGGAAGTCCCGACCTTGTATTGTTGCTAACCGGCGAAGGTGTTGATATCTCCAGGGCTACAGTAAAAAAAAGAATATGAACTGGGGACTCTGCAACACTCTGACTATCCCCTCATTGCACTCTGTGCTCACAATGCTCTGGTTTGGAGCAACATCCAGTGTTCTGTTCTGGATATTATCTGCAGGGAGCCTGGTAAGTTGCATCTTCCCGTACGCCCTCACTATGCATCTCTGCAGGACCCTACAGCAAGATCTCGCCCAGTCCAATCGAATCCCATTCTCGCCCTTGACTTAATTTCATTCCCCTCCAGCCCTTTCAGCCCTTTCAGCCCTTTCTATCTATGCCCATTCTCAGCTGATACTGACATCCTCTTTACCCCGGGAATCCTAGCTTTTTTTCTGGTTCATTGGCTCTATCATCTACCACCTTTACTTCTCGCCCTTGGCTCGTTTCCCAGGTCCAAGACTCTGGGCCTGCTCTTACATCCCCCTGCAGCTTTCAGTACTCCGGGGCCATAACCATCTAGACGTCACCGCCCTGCATGAATATTACGGCCCTGTTGTACGGATCACTCCGACAGAACTGGCTTTTAATACCCCACAAGCGTTCCGCGATATTTATGGCGCTAGATCTGGTGGCTGTTTCCCCAAGGATCGTAGTCATTATATCCCACCCATCAATGGAGTTGATCACCTTGTCTGCGCTGTAGATAATACCGCGCATGCACGACAGCGTCGTCTGCTTTCCCATGCTTTCTCTGTACAAGCATTGAGGGATCAAGAGGGCTTGATTACAGGATATGTGGATACACTGATAAGCAAGTTGCGAACGGAAGTGGGAAAAAAAGGCAGCGATGCAGGCGTGGATATCAAGGATTGGATGAATTACACTACCTTTGATATCACGGGGGATCTGATGTTTGGTGAGTCATTTGACTGTCTCAAAGATAGTCAACTGCATCCGTGGATCCATTTGATCTTCAGCTCTATCAAAGCGCTCTCTTTAGCTGGTGCCGTACAACAGTTCCCGCTTTTGCGGATGATCCTTGATACCATGATTCCGAAGGAAGTGACGCAGAAGGCAAAGGAACATTTTGATCTTGCTGTGCAGAGGGCTAATCGTCGGTTGGATTCGAATATTTCCCGCCCGGATTTCATATCGGCTATCCTGCAGAATGGGCTTAGTGAGGCGAAAGGGCCATATATGGATAGCAAAAGGATCATGAGCAGGGCTGAGATCCATTCTAACTCCTTCATGTGAGGGTCTTCCTTTTTCTCATTTCTATCGGTGTATTGCGACTGACATGAATATGGGGTCTGGCCAGTCTCATCGTGGCTGGTAGCGAGACGTCTGCAACTCTATTGTCAGGATGTATCTTCTATTTGTGCACTAATACCCATGCCATGCGTCGACTCGTTGCAGAGATCCGATCGACATTTTTCAGTGATAGCGAGATCACTTTCCGCTCAACGGCAAGCTTGAAATATCTAGCTGCTGTCATTGAAGAGTCACTGCGCATATATCCGCCTTTCGTAACAAGTCTTTCAAGAATTATACCAAGGGGTGGGTCTACCGTTGATGGTGAAGTTATTGCAGAGGGGGTATGTATCTCCAACTTTTGTTTCTTTATATCCTCAATCTAACCTGTAGAGTAGACGACCGTTGCATGTCACCACTATGCATCATATCACTCCGCATCAAACTTTACCTTCCCACATGACTTCCTCCCAGAGCGATGGGTAGATCAAGATCCTCGCTTCGCCGAAGACAAAAGAGATGTTCTTCAACCGTTCAGTCTCGGTCCGCGAAACTGCCTCGGTAAAAAGTAAGCTGGGGCCCCTTGTCATCGTGATATCTGGAATTGACCCCGTTATTATTCTTTGTACTTTTGCTAATTTTTGAAGTTTGGCATACTGCGAGATACGCCTTATTCTTTGCAAGCTAATATACAACTTTGATATTGCGCTGTGTCCCGAAAGCGCGAAGTGGACCGATCAAAAGGTTTATTTCTTTTGGGATAAGCCTGCGCTCATGGTAAGGCTTCAACCATGTTCGGGTCAAAAAGTACGTTCCACCTAGTGGTGTATTTGGAGAGTATCGGTATTTTATGATGATAAAACATTCATTTGAGATGTGTATGACTCTCTTTTATAACGATGGCATTTTTGTTCATCACGGGTGGAACGCATTCGTTTACTTCTTACAGCTATAGCGGTTTCTTTGGAGACCTGACCTCTGGTCTCATCATGTCTTAAGAGATCGTTGGGACGGCGGTCATCATGAGATTGATTCATTCTTTTATATCTTCAAAATTAGATTCTCACGCGGAGTCAAGTTGTTCAATTATGATGATTGTTCCTACGACTTAAGCTTTTCTCTGCATCTCGTACATATGTACCCAGAGTGATAAATTGAAAATATGAGATAAGGCCGATGTACAGGAGCCGATACTGCGCTGGATCATGCTGTCGTAGAGAAAGGTATCAATCATTATATAAAAAAGAGGTAATTAGATGTACAAGATATGTCCACGGGGAAATATATGATTACATCCATTAAGTAACGCGGACGTTACCAAGCCTGAAAAAGATCCCGAGTTTCAGAAACTCATGTGAAGAGAGAAAGAAGATAGACATAAGAATGAAAAGGGGGTCTGCGTTTACGCAAGGGCGTAGGCCAGAGCGAAGGCACCACCAAGGACCCAACCGTTGTGAGCCAGGGATCCAGCGCCAGCGGTAGCCGGGGTAGTCGAGGCAGCAGGTGCGGACTGAGTAGTAGGAGCTGGGGCACCACCGGTGGAGCCGGGGGCCTTGGTCACCATTGGGGTGGAGGTTGCGGCACGCGAAGAAGACTTGGTGGGAGACTTCTTAGGGCTGGATGACGGGGTCGACGAGTGAGTTGGGGTGTGCGTCGAGGTGGGAGTGACGGTGTGCGTCGAGGTGGAGGTGGGAGTTGGGGTAGATGTTGAAGTTGAGGTGGGCGTAGGAGTGGTGCTGGTGGTCACCGTCACGGGCATCCAGTTGAGGTCGGTGCCGGTCAAGGTCTGGTGAGCGCTGGCGGTGCCATACTGCACAGAGCAGGAGGCGGAGGTGGTGCCGGCGACGTTGCAAGAGACGGAAGCAGTCCTTGAAGTGTATTGTTAGAACTTGTTTTTTTCTTGCATTGTTTGGCATTGCGTATTGGGTATCAAGTATGTATATGGCTACTTACTTGCCGTCGTTGACATGGACCAGCTGGGCCGAGGTGGAGGCCGAGATCGCGGTCAAGCCGTTACCGGGGATTCCACAGGCAGCGCTAGCAACGCTGGAAGGGCAGGTCACCAAGTATGTGGTGGCATCGGAATCCTGATGAGACGATTAGTTTCACTTGCTTGCTGATTGTTGATTGTTTTGACGGCCCCAAGGGTTGCGCCCCATTAGGGCAGGCGGAGCGTCTCTCGTATATTTTTTCGTATATCAATTCACACATACCTTGTCCAGAACGCCAGCCTGCAGGTCATGGCCCTCGAAACCAGGCAGCAGGAGAGTCGCAGTAGAAGCAGCAGAGGCCGCGGTCGTGCCGGTCAGCAGAACGACGGTGTGGAAACGCATTGTGATATACTGGGACGAATGGAAATGCGTAGAAGAAAAAGTGGTACACAGTACTTGACACAAGTAGGCTCAACTACCAAATAAAAATAAAGAGTGACTGGAGTTTAACGAAAGACTGGCAGAAAAGAATGGAAGGGTCGAGCCCAGACTGTGTGTGGAAAGGAAGAAGATGTCGGGGGAGGAGACGAGCGGAGCGCCTGGACGATAAAGAGAGCACTACGCCAAGGACAGACTAACGTGCATCGCGACCGTAAAAGGGGCCATCCGAATAGACCAGGCTGCTGACCTGTGATAGGGCCCGTGCAGGATGGATCTTTGGGGGCATTTCATTTCATGCTCCATAATAGCCCATCTTTTTAGTGTCGCATATGCAGCTGCGGATAGTCAGGGCCTGGTTCAGGAACCCGCGCCAGGAACCAAGGGCCCCCGGCGGTTCGAAAGGGTCAGAAAAGTGGGCATCAGGAGGGGCTCGTGCTCCATTCTAGCAGTGGCACTAAACTGGAGTTGGGATAGTTGGTAGTTGAGGCCCAGGATCTTTGACCGAGCCCTGGGTTTGCCCGAGGACTCCCGCTCTATCTGGCAGGTGGATGGTCGCTCCTCATAAGAACCTCCCAGTAGTTCCTTGTTGGCTGCAGATTGGGCATTGAGGAGGTCTCTGTGTTTTGTCCACTTCCAAACTGTGTTGATATCCAGGTCGAAAGGGAGATTCAGAGAAAAGGGACTCATCGATCGTGTCTTTTCACCCTGTCCGGACCCTTGGACCCTTTTGGACCCCTTTTTTGTTGTTGTTGTCCCCGTGAAGTGTGGAGGGGAGGGAAGCAGAAAAACGCCGCAGCGGGTCTCTCGGATATTCGATCAGCGCAATTTGCGAAATCTTGTCCAGAAGAACCCCAAAATTCGAATTTAATTTCCCATTTATTTTCATCTTTTAATTTTATTCTATTCTATTTTATTTTATATTATATTATATTATTTTATTTTATTTTATTTTTTTGTTTTTCCCCCCTACCTTTTTCTACTTAGTGACTCCATTTTCTACCCTTTATGGCTCTTTCAAACGCTCATCCAGTCTAGATTCAAGGCGGATCCAAATGGACTCAGGCTGAAACGGCAGACGGTCGAAAACCGAGAAATTTGGTCTTTCATTGCAATCTCTACTATGTACGAGTACGGAGTAGGGTCGACGGATCAAGCAAGACGCTCACCACCTATACTGATACCTCCACGACCGGGGCCACCTGGTTCAAGATCCCACACAAGATCCCCGCCACCAGCAAAATCCCATTAAAGGCCGCCATGATATAGAACGGTGTGCCCGAGGACACTTGGTCAAACAAGAGCCCCCCAACCTTGGTGAGTAGCAAAATGCCGGCCCCGCCATACAGCGAATACACCCCGGCAATGGATCCTTTCAGATGCGACAGATGCTCCAGTCGCCGATTCACGGACCCCACCAGGAGAGGTCGATCTTCGTCATTGAACTCGTCTCCATTATCACGATCATCCGGTCTCTGTTCCGGATCATCATAGATCTTGCGCAGGGTATCCTCGTCCAGACTCACCCGCAGAATTCCATTGCTGAGCACGGCCAAACTGCAAACAATTGCACCAATCTGGCTGATCCCAATAAAACCCATCACGATAAAAACCCCGGGATTTCCTTCGGGGGCTTTAAATTGTGGGGTGGGCAACTGCGCGAATGCAATGTACCCTATAACACCCACAAATGCGGCCACCAGTAAGGGGGCGTTATAGCGTCGTGATTTATCTGTCAAATATCCAAATGCGGGGGCAGAAATGAGAGCAATGAGTTGAGAAACGCCTGTCAGAATGGAAGCAAGGATATACGCATTTGGACATGCTTTCTTGATTTCCCCCAGGCCAGAGCCGGGATCTGGGTCACGGTCCTCGTCGCAGAGGCCCGATACACGGAAATAGTGGTTGACAGCCAGAGGGATGAACAGGGAAATTCCCACTGAAGATGCCCGCGCCACGAATCCTCCAATATAGCCCAATCCAATACTGCGATTCTGGAACCCAAGAAGCATGGCGGTGGTCAATTGTTTCCAGTAAGGCAGTTTTGCCGGCGCAACGAGTCCAGCTGGAGAGTCATCCATGTCTTGTGGATTGGCCGTCCACAACGATTGCCAGCTCTTCTCTTCTTCCCCTGGCAGATTACGAAGACCCACAAAACTAACAACACTAATGACGATCGCCACGATAGCCACTATATAGTAGCTACGTTGGAGAGCCTCGGTTGGTGACAGGCCTAACTTTTCAAAGCGTGCAGGAAGAGGAAGGAATACCCCGAGAGAGACGAGGGCACCACACCCCGCAAACAGGCCAACAAACCCCGAGAGTCGCGCAGATGGCGATGCACTCGGGCTCGTGGTTTCTGAGTTGTGATGTATACGCTCGGGCGTAATAGTCAAGTCTGAAGATACAGAGGCACGGTACACCTGGTTGCGGAGTGCCTTTCCTGTCACAGTCGGCAAGACAGCTGTGACCATGGTTGATACAGCAGAGCCACCAAGACTAAAGAGTAGCCGTCCTAAAAAAAGCTGGGGGTAGACATTCGTGGCCTGCACGAACAGAACTAATGAAATAGCAATGATGGCGTAGCCAATGGTACAAACCTATGCGATACTCCATTAGCATTCTGAAGCTTATTCCAGCGATACTCAGTGGACAGATGGAAGGCAGAAGATCCCTTACATGTCGAACACCGATACGATCTGAGAGTACCCCCCACAATGGACAAGCAGCTAGAGCAAGCAATTCATCTGCAAATCCTAAAGTCCCCACGGCGTCCCCTTCTCCATCATGTAAACCGATCAGATCCGTTACCACGAAGGAGACGGAGGAGTTGATGAATACTAGAAACGCGATTGAGAAAGGACAGACGCCGAGCAGATAAGTGAGGGTCTGGCCCCTCGAGGCTGTAAACAAAGCCGGAGATGAAGCCATCACCGATAACAGGACATTGTCTGCGGGGTTTCCAGGAGGAAGAAGAAGAAGATCAAGAATGATCGGCGACTTCTCTCAGCTTGTGTCGCCCGAGGCCGATGCGGTGGGGTGTCACGTGCGATCAGATAAACAGGGATGAACGATCAACGATGACGCTCTACTTTGACGAGTTTGTCCAAACACTCTGCGATTATTTGGGTTTTAGTTTATTAGAAGAACTCAATTTCGTCTTTAACATATGTTTCACCGTACAATCTAGCTCTCAGTAACATGTTATATGACATAGAAAGGACATTGTACCTGCTTCTTATATGGTTCTAAGTTTGGACGCCTGAGTGCCACCCGGGAGGCTTTTGCTCCGGGCGGGGCCCACCTCTATACTATAGGCTATAGCATGCCATTTTATGGAGCTTACAATGCTGGAATCAATTGTCATCCACCCGAGAGATCCGAGAAAAGATAGTATGAGTACTCTGCAATTGACTGTTTATCGTGCTCATTAGATTATAGTTCTTTAAAGCCAAATTTGGCCAGCTCCATCAACTTTTCAGCGTCTCTCACGCTATAAAAAGTTCACTTGAATGTTAGAAATACAAGGGCTGCTGCCCACGGGTGCTTTCAATGTCACAAACATTCTACAGTTCAACTTGAAAATGTTTGATTATATTAGATATAGTACATGGTAGTACATACATACTGACATTGAACATTCCAAGGTCGGACTAGGACAAACATTTGAATACTACATGCCATACAGAAGAACTCGAACGATCCCATAATCCAATCAGTAAGCCCCAAGGATGATCACTGATTCAAAAATCGGATTGATTTAATTTATATGCCATACCCAGGTGAAGCATTACATATATGTACTATGTTGTCCTGTACATTTCAAACTTGGCTCAAGTGCTGTTGTATACTGGTAGATACTGGGAGGGTTGACCAATCAGACAAATCAATTTCAACGGACATATCCAGCACTTGAGTACATGTAGATACCCAGACAGACGTCCTTTGAACAACTGCCACACTGCCACAGTCGTCCTAGCCCATAAATCTCATTTACAGACCACTTCTTGAAATCTCTCACACTCACATCAAAATATTCACTCTGTGCTGTCACCTTTTCTCCTCTCCATCTACTTCCGTAGTGGAGGCACGTGCGGGACTAGACGCGCTGACGTAATATGCGGAGGCGAGCCGTTGTTCTGGAAAGCTGTCCAGATCAAGTATACTCCTTCGTCGATTCACCCCCGAGCTTCTGTCCCCTCCTTATATTCCCATCTGATGACCCTCGACCCGGGCGTCTCAGTTCTTCGCCATGAGACTGGCAGCTTATGCTGGGGTGAGTAGCTTACCCCTCAATTCATCACCCCTCGAAGCCACGTCTGCTGACATCTCCTCTAGGCCTCGGTGGTCCTAGCCACTGGTGTGTTTATAAAAGCTCTACATCAGAGATCGAACTTTTACGCGGCTTGCGTCTATCTCTCGCAGAGCAGTGCTAACGTCATGGTGAGTATCATAACCTTTTGCCCTAGAGGGCTCGCTCTGTCTTTGTCATATCCGCCCCCGCGTCATATCACTAACGGACGATGCGCTCTGTGCGTCTCTACAGATCCTCACGAACCTTTGTCTTCTACTCACTGGCTTTGTACTATTTTGGTTTCAGCGCCTCCTTTACGGCCCTCTACGTCCTATCGAGACCGAACAACTCTACGAACGAGCATGGTTTGCGGTTACCGAAACGTGTCTGGCCATGACCATCTTCCGAGGAGAATTGGGGGGTTGGTTCTTGGTCATGTTCATCTCCCTCCTTGTTGGGAAGGTTTGGGGTTGGATTGGGGAGGGCCGAGTGGAATATTTGGAACAACAACCCCCTGCAAACCCACGCCTGTTCCATACACGACTGGCAGTGTCATTGGTATTGACGGTCCTTTTCAATTCCTTGATGCTCCGATACTGTATCCACACAGTGTACCACCAAGCAAAACCCGATATGATGGTTATGTTTGGCTTCGAATTCGCAATTTTGACGATTCTCTCCAGCTCCACAGCCGCTCGATACATCATTGCTCTGACGGAGATCTATATTAATCGCCAACAGGTTAAGGCGAAGATGGAGGAACGTCGAGCTGAGATCCGAGAAGCTCGCTTGCAAGCTATTCAAGCCCATGCACGAACGGGGGCTGCCTCACCTCCAACCGATCTACCCGATGAAAATGATATCAATGAACTTGAGATCGATGTTCCTGGTTGGGAGGAGAAGGGCCGATGGGTTTTCTACTTAGACCTGTTGACCGATTTTGTGAAGCTCGTCGTCTACCTTGTCTTCTTTGCAATCCTTCTCACCTTCTATGGCCTACCTATTCACATTCTTCGCGATGTTGTGGTCACTATCCGTTCATTCGGCCGCCGAATCCTAGACTTCCTGCGATACCGAAATGCGACCCGTGACATGAATGAAAGATACCCAGATGCGACAGCCGAAGAAGTCGCTAGAGAGGAGGTCTGCATCATTTGCCGAGAGGACATGATCTCAGCACAGCCAGCTGCTGGTGCTGGAGATGGAAACAATCAACCAGCTGCTAACGCTCAGCGTGTGCCTGACAGACTGCGCCCAAAGAAGCTCCCATGTGGTCATATTCTTCATTTTGCATGCCTCCGGAGCTGGTTGGAACGACAACAGAATTGCCCAACATGTCGACGCCCCGTGGTTGGCCCAGGAAGCACACAAGGAGCTGCCAACGGTCACGCCAACGGAAATGCAAATGGCAATGGCGGGGGCCAACAAAATGGTGGTGGAAACCAGGCTCCCGGTCAGCCTGGTGGCCAGGGAGAAGGCCTGCCGAGAGCTCGGGTATACCAGTTCGGTCCTTTCCGTATTGGCTTTGGCGCTGTGCGAGGCGATCTCTTCCACAATCTCCACAACCAGATTCATCAAGGCAACGTACCCCTTCAGCCTGCTGTTAATGCCAACCCAGAAGGAGCACGGCAGATTGGATTTGGCTTTGGATTCGGTCGTCGCCCACAGCCACCACAAGCTGCACCTGGTGCGCCCACTGCAGATGCCACACAAAACCAACCCACACCAACCATTTCCGTTCTTACCGACATTCAAGTACAATTGCAGCAGATCGAACAACAATTGGCACAGGAGATTAATGCCTACCGCGCGGCTACGGAGCAACTCCAGCGTGTTCGTGCTCTTCAAGTGCCGCTTCACCGAATCCGCCTGGAGCATGCGAATAGCCTCGTGAACAACATCACTCAACCCAGCGGTGCTACTGGCGCTCCTTCAACATCATCTGGTACATCCCATATAACTCGTCACCAGTTTGTCCCAAGCCCCGGAGAAACACCACTTACTCCAGGAGACTCTCGTTTACCTGATGGAATGACTCTTCCCCAAGGATGGAGTCTCATTCCCCTTCAATCCACCGACCTCAACAACGCCCCAGCCTCTTTACAAGGGCCCGTGCCAACCCCGCCGGTTCCGGATCACTCATCTGTTCTCACTTCAAACGAGCCAGTCCAGTCTCCAGATAAAACCGCGGCGACGTCAGAAACCAATGCTAGCAGTGATAATACTGCCAATGAAGAGACTCTAGCTCCGACCCCGACTTTGAATGAGACTCCAAGCAGCAGTTTACCAACCGGAATTGCCAACACACTGCCCAATTGGGGCGCATCGAATGCATCGACAGAGGATCTTCGGGCTGACTCATTGTCCCAAGAATGGACAGATGTCAAAAATGATCAAGCAGCGGATGTTACCTCTTCCACAGGAGCCGCTTGGGGCGGGAACCAATCCACGGAGACTTCAACAGTGGAATCTACGCAATCTCGATCCACATCTAAGGGCAAAGGTCGTGCTGCTACTGTCGAAGAGGCAGTCGATGAAGGGGCATCTTGACAATCGGTGGAAGTTGAAAACAAAAGACCCTTCTCCTTTTCCCTTGTACTTTTTGTTTATTTAAACACCTGTTTGGATGGGCTCGGCTTTTTTTTTGTTCTGCTTTATTCCCCTCTCAGTCCGCAATTTCCCATCCAGGTCAGCTTTGCATGGCGTTTTCTTTTTGAGCAAAATATCATACCCGGACTACTTAGTCTTTTCCATTATACCATCATGAGCTTCAAATTTTCAGGGATTTCTCTAGTGAATATTCAAACCCATGCATTCAATGATGTATTAGGTATACCCTACGAATTGAACCCAAATTCAACAGAATTAGTCTCCGTCATTTTCCCTATGGATACTGAATTATTCAACTTTTGTTCCAAGGTTGGATGTAGGTAATATTTTGGTACACAAAGTGATCACAAGCGAAGAGTAGTTAATATAGTACAAGTCCCAAGACAGGAGATTCCATGAACAGCCAATGTGTGAATTCCCATCCACCAACGCCCAATAGAGTACATGCATATTAGAGAAAAGCCAAGACAGCTGCCCTGTCTACCGGTGATAGCAAATGCAGGGATGATAGTATACAGAGTGGCGCGTAGGAGCTATTGAATTATGTTCATGAGGCGCCCATGAGTCGCAGAACAAACTCATAAACTCCGAGTGTGATGATGGCAGAGGGGATCGAGCGGACCATATGTGGCATCAAGCCGCCATATAAACCAGCCATTCCTTCTTCCTTAGCAATGAGTTTAAAGCACTGCAATAGTCCGGTATATTTGGGAACACCGTTCTCGAGCGGTGCTTGACGAAGGCGTGTTCGAATAACCTGCAAGGAAAATGTTCAATTAATAAATGCAAAAATTTCCCAACCCTATGACAATAAACAAAATCATTCTACTCACCTCGTGTGGATACGCAATCAAAGCAGCAGCAAACTTAGCCGAACCCGCAGCACCAGTCGTACTGATCCAGCTAGTTATTTCCTTCTGCGTCGCCGTCTCCTTACCATCAGGAGAGCCCAGCGACTTGGCCATCATAGCTTTCAAGCGCTCATAAAGAACTAAGTGTAATGCCGTTTCAACAGAGCCTAAATAACTAGCACTCAGACCCTTGTACATGCCTCGGATGCCCTCCTGGCGAAGAACCTGCTGCACACAGTCGAGACTGTTTCTGTATCTCCGAGTACCGGTCGTTGTCTGCGCCCGATCAAGTTGCAGGCGGGTTTTCACGAGCCAAATAGGGTTGGTAGCAGTTGCCGTTGCAATACCCGCGGAGATAGCAGCTTGAGCATGAACAATAGTAGAGTCCTCGCCATGGCCGAGAAGCTGGGCACCGATGCGCTTGCAGTTTCCGTAAACGTAGAACTTAATCGCTGTTGCTGGGACTACTCCAGCAAGACTTGGGCCTAGACCGCGGAAGAACGCACGCCAGCCTTCAGCCTTGTAAATATTGGAGATGATATGGAGGGTCTTATGATTTGTTTTGGGAGGGAGAGGAGTTGCGGAGGAGCCGGATCGGGAGAGAGGTTGGTAGAAGTCGGACTGGAGACGGGTTCGGAGGACATCGAGTGGTGAGGTTACGATGGCTGTTGCAAATCCACCGCTCCTGTTGAAGATAAGTTTATTAACATTCGTTGATGATTGCGTATGGGATTCGGAGGTCAGGATACACTTACGCGCCGGCTAGGAGGTGAACTAATGAGTCGTGGGTTTTTTTAGGGGCTGGTGGAGAGGCCCGCAATGGTATGCTCTCCTCAGCATGTTGACCGTGTATTTTGGGGCTTTGCATCCTGCCAGCACATGCTTTTGAGCGCGATTGGAAAAGTTGAAGACTGGCAAATTTCCCGACTGGGATGCGTCGGCCGCAAGTTTTCACGTGGTCACGTGAGATAACAAATCCCCGGTTCCTGATAGGCGCCACCGCCACGGTTAGCGGAGATAGCCGGGGTCTAGTTCTACATGGTAACCTTTTCAGTATATGGAGTTACAACTTGCAGTGGATCAATGTAAATCGGATTGAGAGGGGAGATCTTATATTGATGGGGAGATGAAGTAAATTGGGATTCTGCTACTACTATTACCACTACCACATGTGCTGGTCCCAAATTATCAAGCAAACCACGTGCATAATTGGTATGATCTAATATTTTAAGGCAATTCTAAAGTTATGATGATGATTCGTTTCAACTTTATACATAGATACGGACTATTAGCGATTAAAGGTTCTAGTATAATTTGCGGTGATATCATATTCAACCCTTGGAACATTTGAAGCCATCGGATGAATAGAAACTTCCAAGATGTTCCTTGAAGCTATAGTACTAGTATGCGCACGTAAATCTGAAAGGCATTTTTTTTTTTTGAAAAGAAATTCAATCTACGTGCACATTTCAATTCTAATATTAGCTCTGAAGATATTAAATATTGTATTAAGAAGAGATAATAGAGAAATGAACCTAAGCTAGTAGCCATCTCAATCCACCTCATCCCTGACATGTCCTCGTAAACTTTTCCTTACAGGTTCGCAGACACGAAGCTTTTCCAAACATGCGAGGATTGCCAAGCTTATTTTTCACCTTTGGCATATTTACTGTATCTGTGTACCTCAATCCCTTGGGTCCCTTGCTCACTTATATGATCAAATAAGTGAGGTTTTTCAACAGTAAGAGTTTCCGATGTACTGTTTGTGTTTGTAGTGTTAGAATTCATAAGAGCTTTGTTTGAGCCACGGCTAGACCGAAGTTGAGACCAGAAATTTCCAGAGCCAAATTTGAACAGTGGCTTCAGATTTGGAAGACAGGCCCCAACAATGCCGACAGCAGACTCGGTGCATGTCCACATGGCGGTGGGAGCTTGGTAGTCTATAACTGGTCAGAAGCTGTTCATAATGGGACACGGAGCGAAAGAGAGTTAACTAACAAGTAATGTCAGGTCCCGATTGGGTAAAACGGATTGCGACCCATAATCGGACACAGTCGAAAATCAGAGTCCTGAAAGTCCAAGTTAGTGTGTTTACGTCTAACAACAATCACAATATTCAACATACAAGCCACCCACGAGAAAGATGCCAGATAAGAGCAGTTTCTGGGATTTGGCAATTGGTAGTCCTATCACAACCTTGATTGGCATGACCAAGATTATGAGGTCTGAAACTATGTTCGGGATCTGCATGCCATAGTAGAAACGGGCCATATCGATGCAAGACCCCTTGACCGTTTGATCCCAGGACTTCTTGATTGGGATACAACTTAATGTATTTGCCACCATGATACTGACAGCCCATAGAACAACAATCGCTGCCATTATGTTGGCACCCAGAATCATATGTTTTACTGCAAACAGGCGCTTGTAGAGTGCTAAGACGGATAATTTGATAAACGCCACACAACTGGTGTAGACGAAAGGGTTTGACCATCCAATCTACATGAAGTCGGTTAGCAATTTAAGACGAAGCGCCGGTCGGTAAAGAGAATTTTTACCTTGAAGTAGACCTCAACTTGCTCTTTGGGCACGACGTCTATGTGGTAGCCCAAGCCGTTGAATAGAACTAGTCCTTCCGTCAGTATGCCCAGGTGGCTTGCATAGGGCTGCGGGTAATTTCAAATCACTTACGGAGGGTGACGCCGATGGAGCATCCATATTTGAATAGCTAACAAAAACGTCAACTCAATTAGTTATGCACTAACAGTAGCCCCACTGATACATGATCTTACCAAAGCTATCAGGATAAGGTAGTCATCCAAAAATAATTTGCAGCCGGTCAACTTTCTCGCCCAAATACGCAAAGCTACAGCAACCGTGGAGATGGTGAACGCGAAAACAAGAGAAATCTTGACAGATGTCCGCAATGACTCATTGGGCTGGCTGAGATCAGGTCGCTGCCCCGTGGAAGTTGAACTGGAACTTGAAGACATGACGACTAAACCATGGAGTCTCTGAGGCTTGAAGGAAGCGGCAAGAACAAGAAACTTTGATGATTTGGAATCACGGCGGGGCAAACGTCGTTGTTATACCAGTAGGCAGGACTTTTGTATAGGGATAGGACGGGGCGAACTCCACCTAGACATGTCATATCTATCGAATCTTATTGACAGATCACAGAGTGTCACGGTGGGGGGTACACCAATCATCCAGACTTCGGCTGCATGAAGCAGAGGATATACCTCGCCAAGATGACGGTTGGATAGCAATAAATGACAAGAAAATAGATAATGCCGGGATTGATCTCAAGGGATGTATGAAATCTGCCGATCAGATGCCTGTCATGCCCCAGAAATCATGGTTACTAGGAGTGCATTGACAGCAATTCGATGTCTCACAATATTGAAGAAGAAAAGAAGCTTCCAGGATAAATCATCCCTTGCCGTCGTACATATCGAATTGTTGTGGATATGTCAAAAAACAAAAATTGAGATAGCTGAAAATGTTGATTGACGTGCATTTCTTGGAGTCGATGTATTCTCTGCAGAATCAGGTTGCTTTTGATGATCCACCAAGAGGGGTTTTGTGTCCACCAGCCACCATAACCAGGACCGCTTTCATTGTACTCGCAGGAACAAATTCCTTGGGCCCAAATCAAATTAAGAGAAATTGACAATAAAGAATACAAAAAATGAATAAATGAATAAAGTCAAGCGCTCTTAACGTTCTATAGGAAAATGCAAGGGATTGATGCCATTATTTGAGAGTTTTTCTTGGGGTGACGATATGGGGGAGTTGCGGGCAAGGTTCCGGAACACGACGTGTGAACTTCCAAGTTGATATGTCACATTGTGGAGTCATCAACTCTTGAATCTCAACTATGGCCTTTCCGGCCTGTCGGTAGCGAGTATTTTTCATGTTTGTGGGTCTAAGTCTTTGACAATGAGGTCTTTGTGTCACCTAGACCGCGCATTTCCAGCAATATACAATGCATCTCGCAAGCATTTGAATGCTGGTCGTTAGGGCTTTGCCGTTGATCACCTATTTATTTCAGCTTGATGGCAAAGAGCCAATGTACGAACAGCTTCATATCTGATATTTGCTTGAACCCGATACTTGCAGATCTTGAGCCATTGATTCGCGCAAAGACCTTGCAGTGATGTCAATAATCTGTAGATATGAGGAGTCCTGCCATCAATACACATACTTGTGGCTCATACACATGTACTCAAGTGCTAGCCATAGTATGAGTTCATGTTCACAAGTTCTTTGCACATTTACTACATAGGTACTACGCATAACTCTCTCGATGTGCAATAATATTCATTCATCAGCTAGGTAGTCATAAGTATGAAATGATTAACTTTTTATTGTTTCACAGAAAGGCTAATAGCAAGATATCCGAATCAAACTTTCTAGCTGGATCAAGTCTTCATGACTCGAGCTGGTGGGTAGGGTTGTACACGTACCGAGGGGAAAGATGATCCGAATAGCCCCTGATCAATAAGTTTCATTTGATCATGTTGTCATTGATGATTTATCTACAGATAGCGGAGGCTCAAATGATAACAGCATGGTAAATATTGTATCCTGGTGCATTGGATTCGCCCTGCTTTTCTCTTCTTCATATTGTACATTTCAGATGCTTCGGTGTTCATGACTTTTACATTCATCGATGTGCCCACAGTACTCCATCTGGGGGTTTTTGGCATAAAGATAACTTCGAATTAGAGTAGTTTCTTTGCAGCCAATTGAATTTTCCAATATGGACCGAAATCATCCATTTCAGAGCATGCATAGATGCGCATTCAAATGTTATCGAATGCATCTCAGAACGTAGATGATTGGGTGCACCACATCGCACGTGACCCGCGAACCCACCACCAGGTTTGCACTGTCTGTCCTTCCTTCAAACCACGCAAACATCCATCATCGCCTGTCGCGTAGCGCTCTTATCAGCTCTACGCTCAACGAATGCCCAGAGCTCTTTGACAGAGCCACTGACTTTTAAAATCAATCTTTTACGCGCTTTTCACCCCTTTCTGGGGTGTGGCCGCGTGAGAAAACTCACTCACGCCCTTAGGCCCTCATCCCACAATACCGGGCGCGAATGTCAATTATCGCCTCGCGATAAAGCTATCGCCCGCGGCTCCACTGCAAATCGAGATCGCATTGGGACCAAGTACGGATAGGACTACCTGAGAAACAAAAGCTTGCTGTGCACATACCAGCTGGATTTCTTGAGGGTACCTCCGGGTAATCCAATTTTATTCTAGTGACGGCCCCAGCTCAACGAAAATATTGGACGTTGTACCAAGGCGAATATGTCCTCCAACTCGACCAACCAACATCCGCCCAACTCCCTCACCGATCATTCGTCTCAACCAAACTCGAACACCCATCTCGATACAAACAATAGCTATGCAGCAAATGACAATCAGCTAGCTGGTTTAGTGGAAGCTGCGACCGCTGCTGCAGACCAAGACCAAGATTTGTCGCAATGGGCGGCAGCCGCAGCCGCAGCTTCTGCTGCGAACAACCAGCAATTGGATGGGTATGGCACAGATATGCATATTGGAGAAGATGGCTTCGGCGATGGGAACTTTGGGACTGGAATAGGAAGTAACAGGCATCTCAGAGTCGCGAATGACCATGGCCAGAGCCCTGGGTTGTCTCGCGCTGTCTCAAAAAAGCGAAAGCGAAATGATGATAATCTCGATCCTGCATTGACCGGGGCTGGGATCTCCGGGCACCAGCAGCAACACCATCAATCAACCCAACAAGCCCCGCATGGCTACTCCAGTGACAATATGGACATTCGTGCTGTACCTCCTCAGTCTTTATCTGAAGCTCGTGCTGTTGGTGTACATTCAGCTGCAGCGCTGTTTAGGCAGCCGTCCAGCAACAAGAAGTATACTCGACCACCTATGTCGAAGTTGTTTGCATCACTTGAACTGTCACCCGAAAATTTCCTCCATTTACAAGCTGCGGCTAAGGCATTTATGCTAGATGACGATCATCCCGAGCGACGGGATTGTGTGGGTCAAAGAGGTAAGGGTGATACCGAGATGGTCAAATTGCGGCTGTGGAACTGCGTTCGACATTTTCTCGAAGCAGAGGGAAATGGCGAGCGATTCTTCGGAGAGGATGTCTTAAATGAAGGCATGGGGGAACGAACGTACATTTGGCCTCGTGATCAGCAGAAAATTATCTCTCTAGTCATTCCTCTATTACGTCGAATGGTTACCAATGAGCGTCAACGTCAGTATGCGATTGAAACTCGCAAAGGTGGCGGTGGAGATGACCGCCGTCGCCGTCAGACAAATGAAGGTTTCCAAGAAGACTTGAATGGACCTCGATTTTCACCGATTCAACAGCTGCAGATGCATGGTCAGGGAAATCGACCGGATGAAGTTCAGCAAGCTATCCAGCCACCTTCAGTCCAAACTCACCAAGACTCCATTGACCCCAACCAAGTTATGGACCTTGGGTTGACTGATCTTCTCTTGGATGGATATTCGATGGACTGGAATGACTTTGCCAAATCTTATGATTTGTATAACCAAGGGTACGAACTGGATAATTTATGGTCTTTATCCGGTCTCCAGCAACCTGAATGGCGGGGCCTGGTTGCGGCTGTTGATAGTCACTATCGTGTTGTTCACAACGGCGAATTTGACTGCCCAAGCGTCTGTGAAGATGCCAACGTTGATCGTATCATCCGTGCGGATTCTACAATGGCTCTTCCTTGGCGTATTGGAGGTGTACGTAATACTCCAGCCCGCGATGATTTGTAAGTACTTTGTTCTTCGTGTCCAGAAATAGCATGAAGGCCATATGACTAACTTTTTCAACAGTGCCAGCAGTATCACTCGTGATGTCTCGCGAATTATTCGCGAAAATATCGCTACACGACAAGGCAATTACAAACTAAACGACGCCCCCTCCCCGAGTATTGGCCACCAATCCCACAGCCAGATGTTTGTGCCTATACAGTCCTCCACTCCATCAAATACCACGTCGAATCAAACATACGTTCGAATTAATGTTCTCCAGCAAGGAAAACGCATTCTTCCTCGGTTCGACCTCCCGGCCGTTCAATGCCCCAACGCTGAATCGCTGAAGCAGTCTGTTATGCGTCGATACCCTGGGCAAATTCCGGTTCTTACGTTCCTTCAAGATACCGAAAATCTGGACTCGGCTACTCAACAAACACGAGATACCTTGGCTGCTACCTGGAAAGTCAAAGTCTGGCTCCCCGATGGCCTTATCACCATCCACAGTGAGAAGGAATGGACCTTTGCCCTCCTTTCCGCGGACACGGTAGACTGGATGGAGGGAGAGCTGAAAGTTCTGGTGGAAATTGACGCACAGAATATCCAGTAGAAGTTGTGTTCCATCGTTTCAACGTATTTTCACCCTGCTTCGTTTCTTTTCATGATCCCCATCAGGGGGTCTGGTGTATAATTGATGCGTCGTTCGGCTTTCTTATATTATCGCATTGGTGGCGCGTTCTGGACAAGGTGATTTAGTTCAGTTTTGCTCTTTTTCATACCCTCTTGTGTTATCAGGTTCCAATATTTTCTAAAGGGAAATGCGAAACTTCAACAATAAACAATAATCTTACTCTTTTCATACCAAACCAAGTTTTTATGAGTCAATCATCTCCTCTGTCGCGTTCTTATTTGCCCCCATCAGCAAAGTAATTCAACTTGAGGCGCGCATAGATCATGTCATATAGATCATGTCATATTGAACTGTCATATTGATTGTTACATCGCTATCTTATCATATAAAAAATGCATAGCGCCTCGGGCCTCGTGTTCAAGACCGTATCCCCATAAAAACACAGAAATTAACTCCGCTCTATACGCCGTTCTTCATTCACATCCAAAACCAGTTGGAGAATAATAATGATAAAAATGAAAATAAGGATGATAAATATGGAAACCACAGTCTACACGAGGAGTCGCCGTTATAGGACCGTTAACAGCGAGGTACTGCGAAGGACTCATTTGTTGTGTATGAACAAAGTCCGAAATGAATCCCAATGGTCCGAGTCCGCGTAGCTGTGAAAAGAAGTGTTTATTAGCATCAATCTGACGGGAAATGGGAGGAGATAAACAAGCCCGAACCCAGGATTGCATTGTAAAACGAGAGAGTTGAACGGGACAAGAACTAGCGACGTACATATAGACCATGCTGCTCCGCAAACTGGACACCAGGGTATCCGGGTACCATCGGAAAATGTACATGACGAAGGCCCAGGTAAAACTGGCGAAGGCAGGCCAGGCATGTTCATAAGCCTTAGCGCGGGCTTCAGGAGTAACAAAAGAGGATAGAGGGTGCATGTTGGGCTCGACGGCGAGCTTTGCAAGGGAGAGCATCACACGGGCGAAGACATAGATGACAATCTAATAACAGGTCAGCATATTTGAAGTTCATAATATCGCTCAAAAGCGAGCGGAACTGCTGTTCTGGACTCATACCTGTTGGCTGACACTTCCCGGTTGTCGTCCAAAAACAGCATATCCACCGAGTAGACCCGCAAAAAAGCTATCGTAACGACCCTCTTTACCGGAGCCCGAAGGGTTGATATTTCTGAGAATGATCATGGAGGCTTTATAGATGATCGCAAATGTGGAAAGGTTTCGTGCATGTAGGCGAGTTGCGTTAAGGACGAGCTTGAGCTTTTCCCGGAATCTAGATATGGAACTGTTAGTCCGTCGGGAAACTCAAGGCCTGGCCGAGGGGACCAGAATACATACGTTCCTGATCGAAAGAGAAATATCATGCTGTGGAATCCACAAGTTAGCTCTCATCATTGTCTTCCCAAGCTTTCTGCTCGGCTTCAAAGCCTCGGTAATTTGACATACACCAGCGCATGCGGAAACCGCACCTTCGATCCGTAGACGATGCCATTACGGGCGCCCTTGATTAATGATAAGAATGGCGCAAGCTCGGGCTTGAGTACGAGAGCATCCAGTTGTGTCTTAAGAAATCCTTTGATTAGTCTGACATATTTGACATGTGCTAATGGCGGGGGAGAAGTACTCACTAAAAGCGTATCCATGGCGTCGCAAGACCTTGGCGGGAGGTCGGACTTGAATGAAGAAGACTACTTTGGATTTTCACCACGGCGATGAATCTTCGAACCGATATATGTCATTAGGGGAAGAATAAACAAGAATATGGAGAAGGAGAACAGGAAACGGCGGCACTTGAGTTCGGACCAGCGCAAGTGAAAAGGGCCTCGGCATGTGAGAGGATGCCGAGCAGACCAACGTCATGGTCACGTGGGCTATTGCGATATACAACTCCCGGTATGTCTACGTACGCTTTCTTGACTATTGATAGTGCTAGCCTGATCTTGGGTCTTTTTATTTTAAATCGCGATCAAAGCTGAATCGCAAACTCGTAAAATCTAGGTCGATAGATACTTATGGCCCTTCTTGAAAGCCCATGGCCTTTTTTTGCACCGACCACGGGCTTGGGCCGAGCGTTTTACGGGGTACTACAATGGATGTATGATGAAGCGGTTCAAACGAGTCAAACAAGGTCAACTTTAGACGGGACACAAGAGAGAAAAGCGATGAACTACTAGGCCTGAAAACAAAATAGAGAAAATGGGTAGATATAGAAATCATAAGGAAACATTGTGATCACATCGATGTTTCATTCTTCGAATAGACATAAAATCAATCACCAAGATCGTTTTTATCTACATCGAGATTCTACTATGTATGTAGGTATGCATATGAACCGAGGCATTGGAATAGATGGCTGTATTTTATAGTCACAGTCCAATATAGAATATACTTTTGCATGCCGGTACATGATATGATTCCACCTGCACAGAATGGTGGACATTAAAAAAAATCACAAACCCCAAACCGGCCCATATAGAAACGCCTGGACAAGAAGTTATAACAATGCAAGAAGATCAAGTCTAGTTTGTACGAGCCCGCTTGTGGCCCTCATCTTCCGAGATCTCATCCTCATCCAAATCCATCATATCCTCCTCATCATCCGACGCCCCATCAGCACGGCGCTTAAGACCCTTCATCTTACGGGTCTGGAGGCCACCCAGATCCTGTTTGGTCAAGTGCACACGTCCCACCTTATCACCAATAGAATCCATACTGATGTTCTTCTTTGTCCTAGCCTCCTCGTTTGGACGCTTGCCCTGCTTCATGGCCTGCTTCATCGCATCCGCGGCCGCAGGACGCATGCGTCCAATCTTGAAATCGAACTTGGGCCCAATACCCTCTAGTTCAACACGCGGAAGCTTGTGACCGCTGCGCTTGGTGATGACCTTGTACCAGCGTAGGTGCACAATGGGCGACAGACCGTCGCGTGCCTCCTCCGCTCCAACCATCATCACATACTGGAGACCTTCAACATCAATACGGTCGGTCTCCTCGCCCTTGAACATGTCAAGGAAAAAGCTCTTCAGCATAACGTGCGCAGAGGACGTAGGGTCGTCCCATGGGCTTCCAGCAAACAGCATCATTGGGCGCAGTCCGAGGCCAACGTGCATGACCAATTCGTTGATGGGTGGAATGACGCTACCATCTCTAGCGGGCAGGAGAAGCAGCTCGCACATATCCAGCAGCTGTGAGTCGAAAATTCGGGCCAGTGTAACGCAGTTAGGTCGCTTCTTGTTGCTGCTTCCGTAGACTGCCAATCCACACTCGTTCTTGTTGGCCATGAATTCAAGGCTCTCGGAGTTCTCAAAGGGGTGGACATTCGCATTCTTCTTGTGGAACAAAACGGAGTTCGGCTTTGTGAGGGAGTTAAATGTCTTGAGTACGGTGTCGAGTGTTTGAGGGCATTTTGTGCCGTGCAGAATTAGAGTCTTCTTCGGGGGCTCGATGAGTTGAGGCTCCCGCGCCTTCAGAATACGCGCAGTGCGCGGGTTCTTTGCTTTACTAAATGTGTGTCAGTTAATCGAATTAGACAGCTTGATGACTTGCAGATACGTACACTTCGCGCAACATAATGGTGGGTTGTGAGTTTTTTTTTTGGCTTATTGGAAGAGGATTCGGAGTAAAAAACGCAGAAAAGTTTTGGGGGGAAGGCTTGGCACGCTTATCGATAAGCGCCTGCTGTTCTCAAATCTTTGGAATGATAAGAAGCAGACTAAATCGTAACCTCAACTGCCCAGGTGGTCGAACTAGTAAATTCTGCGATACGTTCGACCATATACATGATGAGGTGAGCAGCGATTCGCATATCCCGAGACGCTGAGAAAATTTGAATTTACTAAACTCATGCTTTGAACCTTGATTGCTTTTGCTCGATTGAAGGAACACCCACACGACTTGAGACTTCTTTCTGATATTATTAATAAAATAAATAAAAATTGAATGATATTCATATATTCTACGCCTTTGTTTCTTTTATGTAAATAGGCAATTTTTATCTT
Source organism: Talaromyces sp. PF30-5 (assembly GCA_023626375.1). NCBI lineage: Eukaryota > Fungi > Ascomycota > Eurotiomycetes > Eurotiales > Trichocomaceae > Talaromyces > Talaromyces sp. PF30-5. The sequence continues at coordinate 147,638 of JAMAGU010000006.1, read as the reverse complement.
CTTACTCTAAGCGAAGTTTCTCAAATTCCTTGATCTGTTCTTCCAATCGAGCTGCCTCGCTCTCGGCATCGCGTAACCGCTTCTCCTCTGCCTCACGAACTTCGACCTTGACCTTGTCCTTATACGAAGGTGCGCTCATGACATTTTGGGATCTGCGCACAGTTTCACGAGCCCGTTCGAGGGCGGCCTTAGCCTTCTCTTCCTGTTCCAGGGCAACCTCCTTGGAAACACGCAGGTAGACAGCCGCATCGGAGCCGACGGGAGCCACGACACAGCCAGAAGGAGTCTGAGCCTCGGGCCCAACGTGAGAGAGTTCACCCAGAGTCTTGCCGCCCAGGGATGTGATACTGGTGAGTTGCTCGGAAATTGTTTGCTGGCTGGCAGAGTTGTAGGTTTGGATGATAATATCACCCTTGGTCTTTACGTCGTATTGAGCTAGGATTGATCGAATACCCTTGGAGGTGTTTAAAATAAGCTCGTAAGCTGCCGCCGCGTTGGGGTCGTCAAACTCGGCCTGGTATTCAGGGTATTTGGCCTTCATAATGGAAATGGTCTTGTCTTCAGGACGACGGGGCAGACGTTGCCACAAGTGCTCCGTTACGAATGGCATCATAGGATGAATCAAAGCCAGTGCACCCTCAAGTGCGGTGTACAGAGTCTGCTTGGCAGATTCCTGGGTCTCAGCCGAAGCATCCTCGGTCAAGAGATACTTGGAGTTCTCGATGAAAACGTCACAAAGCTGGCCGTACCAGTACTGGTAGATAACGTTAGCAGCATTGGAGAATTCACGCTTCTCCAAAGCCTCATTAACTTCCTTGGCGGCCGAGTTGAATTGATGTAAAATCCAACGCTCGGAGAGAGATTCATTGCCAGTCTTGGTGACCTTAGCCTGGGGCTTGAAGTCTTCGCCCAGCTTGCCAAGGATGAACTTGGTAGCTTGGTAAATCTTGTTACAGAAGCGACGGTATCCGAAGATGACCTGGACATCAAAAGCAATATCGCCACCTACGAATAGCAAGTTAGATTGAAGGAGTCAGAAAGGATGAAGGGTGCAATAATACATACCACCAGTAGTGTAAGAAACAAGGGCAAAACGCAAGGCATCGGCACCACACTCAGGAATTCCCTTTGGGAATGCCTTCTTCTGGTACTTGGTAGCAGCAGCGACCTCCTTGTCAGCAAGGTTGCCAACCAACAGCTTGTCATGAAGAGTCTGCAGCTGAATGCCCTCCATGACGTCCAGGGGATCAACTACGTTACCCAAGGACTTGGACATCTTGCGACCCTCAGAGTCTCGAATCAAAGAGTGACAGTATACCTCTTTGAAAGGGACCTTCCCGGTCAACTTGATACCAAGCATAATCATACGTGCGACCCAAAAGAAGAGGATATCCCAACCGGTCTCCAAAACGGACGTAGGGTAGAGGTTCTCGAAGTCGTGGGTCTGGCGAGGCCATCCCAGAGTTGAGAAAGGCCAGAGACCGGACGAGAACCAAGTGTCCAAAACATCAGGATCGCGCACCAGCTCAAACTTCTTGCCAGGGAACTTGGCCTCCGCCTTCTTACGAGCATCCTCTTCAGTCCGTCCAGTTACCCAGAAGTTACCGTCGCTGTCATCAATCTCCTCACCTTCAAGCTTCACCAAGTAGGCGGGAGCTTGATGACCCCACCAGAGCTGACGGGATAGACACCAGTCGTTCAGGTTTTCCATCCAGCGGAAGTAGCTCTTCTCTGCACTCTCAGGGCGGATAACAATCTCTCCATCCTGCACAGCCTTGACGGCAGGTCCAACGAGACTCTCCATCTTCATCCACCATTGCGGCTTTAGAATAGGCTCGATCACATCGTTTGACTTGGCGCAACGAGGAACCTTCATAGGATTATGCTCCCATTTAACATACAAGCCCTTCTCCTTAAGGTCATTGATAACCTGGTAACGAGCGTCGAATCGCTTCATACCGGCGTAAGGACCAGCGTGTTTGTTGAAAGTACCATCATCGTTCATGACGGAAATGAACTCCAGGTTATGCTGCTTTCCACGGTTGAAATCGTTGAAGTCATGAGCTGGTGTAATCTTCACCGCACCGGTACCGAATTCGGGGTCGACGCCGTCATCGGCAACAATAGGAAGCAAACGGTCAATGAACGGGTGACGAGCGTTCTTACCAACAAGGTGGGCGTAGCGCTTATCATTAGGGTGGACGGCAATACCAGTATCTCCCACCATGGTCTCCGGGCGAGTGGTAGCAATTTCGATGCGTTCCTTGGTGCCATCCATCTCATAGCAGAAATGAGTCAAAACACCAAATTCAACCTTCTTTTCGTAGCCAGGTACATCGAGAAGAGTACGGCCTTCAATTTCCTTGTTCTCAACCTCGAGGTTCGAGAGAGATGTATTCAAAGCAACGCACCAGTTAACCAGGCGATTGGCACGGTAGATAATACCTTCCTCGTGCAGACGGACAAAGGTTTCGGTCACAGCGGCGGATAGGTTAGGGTCCATAGTGAAGGCCTCGCGAGACCAGTCGAAAGAACCACCCACTCTACGAAGTGCGTTCTTAATGTTGCTGTGGTATTCGTCCTTCCAGTCCCAAATCAATTTGGTCATAGCCTCACGTCCAAGGTCATGGCGGGTTTTCTTCTCCTTCTTCCACAGCATCTTCTCCACAACACTCTGCGTCGAAATACCAGCGTGATCCATACCAGGAAGCCATAATGTGGTCTTGCCCTTCATACGCTGCCAACGAATCATAGTGTCTTGAAGAGCATTGGTCAAGGCGTGACCCATGTGTAGGGAGCCGGTAACATTGGGCGGGGGAATGGGGATGACGAAGGAGCCCTCGGGTTTGACTTTGCCATCAGGGCCCCATTCGGGCTTGAAAAGATCGCGCTGTTCCCACCAGTCAAGGCGTCCCTCCTCAATAGTCTTAGGGTCGTACGCATCGGCGGTTTTCTCTTTCTCGACCTTGGGTTTCTTGTCGGCCTTGGGGGCAGCGGGCTGGGCGGTTGCAGCCTTAGCCTTCTTCTCAGCAAACTTCTTAGCCTTTTCGGCCTTCTTTCGCTCGCGCTCGACTAGATATTCAGTGTCAGGAAATTGTCTTCTCGTTGGTGTTTGTATCGGCGAAGGGTAGCAATGAATCGCATATTGCGCGGGGTTGAATTGACGTACGCTCCTTTTCAGTCTTCACTTTCGGGGCAGCCGAAGCATCCTGTCCAGCCTGCTGAGGCTGCTGAGTTGAGGCATTGAGGTCCCCAGCTAGTTTATAAAGTCAATGAAGGGCCGTGGCGCAAGTCAGTTGAGGGGGGTTAGGACGCACTGGGGAGTTGGGAGGCAGAGGTTTGAGCCATCCTGGGAAATGATCGAGGTTGCGGAGCAAGTCTCCAAGGCGTCGATCGCGCCACAAATCGCCGAATAAGTATCTTGAGGGAGTTGCGGACAAAAAGAACGTTCGAAGGAGGGGTTGGTTGTGCGAGACGCGGGCAAATTAAATTTCCACCCAGAGGCAACGAATGAGAAGGCGGGGCTCAACTGAGGATCGGTGGAGACGCTTGCAGTACTTGCAGGACGATGACTCAAAGAGTAAGAAAAACCAAGGGACTCGGCATTTAACGGGTTTCAATTGAAAGTATCTTGTTGTCGCATAATCCTCTGCATCAACAATAATGAAGATCGTCTCTTGCTGTCACTGATTCCTAATTAAACTCACGTGACGGCGCTGGTGCCAACGGGCGACCTGATCTAGACTGGGACTGGGGCATACATAAAGTACATACGGAGTACAGGATTCAAAGTTAGTATAAACATACTACAGAGTACCTAGTACCTAGACACTAATACTGTCCTATATGATGTATAGGGGCTGGTTACAGGTTTGATCCTTGTGTTTTCCGAAATTTGAAATTGCATTTCTCTCTTCAAATCCTTTCTCGTGGACATGGTCACAGCATAAGATACGTACCCTCCTCAACCCCGTCACTCCGGAGAAACTGTGCATGGAAATAGGAAAGAAATCACAAGAAGCCATGGATGTAAAATACGAAGGAATAGGACAAACAAGTAATGGACAGAAACAGATAGCCAGAACACCGGACCAACGACGAGGGATAGAAGAGAAATGGCGAAGACAGGGAAAGTAGCGCTGTACAATTAGGCAGATATGGGAGAGATTTTTTCCCGTTCTAGAACATCAAACTGATTTATTGCGCTCACTAACACGCCCATAGAACCGGGGCGATATAGACCTAAAGGGGCCCAAGAAAATTAGAGGTCATGTCTTGTCATCAACGTCGTCTCCGTTCGGGAGCCAGTCATTCACTGGGAGACACTCTTCATTTAGTGAGGGATGGATATAGACCCGGTGAAGAGGTAGTCAGGTGATTGCATCAAACTTTCTCCTTCAGCCTTCTCGATAATGCATCATTTGCAGCGGTATGGTATAAGCTCAGGCAAAAGGACGGGTTTCCAGAAAGCCAGATGCTAATACTGATGGTGGTTGTGGTTAGAGAGTGAGAGAAATCGGGGTTTAGAGGAAAAGAGAAATCGCATGGAGAATATAATGGAGCCATCATCAGCACAGAAAAGGCATTCAAGATTGAGAGGCGTTGTTGCGGGCATCAGCGCGAACGGGCTCAAAGTAAGGGTGAGCCATAGCTTCTTGAGCAGTCAGACGTTCCTATTGAAGATGGTCAGCGGAAAGCACGGACGGTAGATACCAGTGCAACATACGGCATGGTCATAACGTAGAAGCTTGTCCAGGAAATCAATGGCCTCATCGCTGACAAAGCGCTGGTTCTCAGCAGTAACAAACGAGTGCCAGGGCTTTCGAGGGAAGCGCGAGAGAATCTCGTCGTACTGCGGGTCGAGCTCAATATCATACTTGTCCAGGTATTCGAACAACTCCTCGGTTCCTAGAACTTTGGCAATTTTCACCAGTTGATCGGAATTGCTATTGCCATGGAAGAAAGGCTCCTTGCGGAAAATCATCGAGGCAAACATTGCCCCCAGGGACCACATGTCCAGGGAATAGTCGTATTCTTGAAAATCAACCAGTAGCTCAGGACCCTTGAAGTATCGAGAGGCTACACGGACGTTGTATTCTGTGCCCTTGTGATAAAACTCTGCTAGACCCCAATCGATCAATCGCAACTGTACAAGATGTTAGATTATCAGGCTGACAAGACAACAGGTAGATACACGTATATATATATACATATATTGGTTTACGAACCTTGCGCTTCTCATGATCAATCATAACGTTGTGAGGCTTCACATCTCGATGCATAATACCCTTGCTGTGGCAGAAATCAAGCGCCTTCAGGAGCTCAAAGACATAAAAACGCACGTCATAGTCGGTGAAGCGGGGGTACAGGGTCCGGAAATCGGTGTTGTTGACAGCTTCGAAGACCAGACTAGGAGTTTTGCTCTGATTGTCCCGTACGACATCCAGCAGGGCGACGACGTTCGGACCGCCAGCAAGGTTCTGAAGAATCTTGATCTCACGCTTAATCTTCTTCTTTTTGACTGGTTTGAGAACCTTGATGACACATTTTTGGTAGTTGACAACATTGATGCCCTCGAATACCTCGGAGTATTTTCCTCGGCCTAGGATGTATATAGTCAGTAAAAGGTCGATCAGGCATAGACCCCACACGCCAGGCATGAGCGCAGGTGATACCGCCATTCTCCGGGGTGGATGGTTCCAATCACAGGGACCGTACCTATCTTGCGGACAATCTCATAGTTTTCCAATACGCCCCAGGAAATGTTGACACTGTCATAGTCCCAGTAGGAACGAGGCATATGCTCGTTGACATCGGCATAGACGCGTGCCATGGTGATCGCAGACGTCTTCCGAGTCCGCCCACAATCGAAATCAGATGCGGCGGGGTTCCAAGCGGGGTCACGACCAAGGACGGATGCGAAAAGGATCGGGTGAAGATGAGATAGGTTAATCAAGAGATTTTGAAGGCCCAGCAACTGACCAGCCCGAACGCAGCGGTTCGATCGATCGGTCCTGAAAGCAATGGGTAATGGAGGGGGAGATATTGTTATGAGAGCGAGATCTGCTGGTCCGCTTTGTCACGGGATCGCTGTGTGGAGAGCAGTCCTAATACAGTTAGGCTGTGGGCTGTCGGATGATTGATAGTCCGACGATTTTGAATTGCCTCTTTCGGACAGTATCGTGACTTTTTGGCCTTCGTGTCTGCGATAAATCCTCAGGTCTTGAGCTGGATTAAGCTGCCTCTTTATTTCTGGCAGAAGCCAAAGAAGTCATGTTCTATGACCTCAACGTCCCATATAGCCCTGATGATCCAGAGGTGCCCCACACCCTGAATTTTCTGGCTGAACGTAAGTCATCTTCCTGGCCGCAGTAGCACATGGGTGTTGCTAGACCACCTGACGTACTAAGCTGACCCCTTTCAGTGGGCTATACTACTATTGCGCTCTCTCAAACAATCACCGGAAAGCTGCCTGCAGTTCTGTCACCACCACCAAACCCGCCAAACCCGCCTCAAACACTACAATTATTGACCCGGTTGAACTTGATTCTCGTCGATCCGGCTCAGAACCAACGGCTTAATAACCTGACTCAGTCCTACGACCTTGTTGCGCTTCGACCTACAAATGAGAAGGCCCTTCTTAACGCTTGCACCAACCTAGAATGTGATATCATCTCACTTGACCTCTCCATTCGACTTCCATATCACTTCAAATTCAAGATGTTATCCGCTGCGGTATCACGTGGAGTTCGTCTGGAGATCTGCTATGGACCAGGCGTTACTGGAAGTGGTGCTGATGCTCGTCGAAATCTAATTGGGAATGCAATGTCTCTCATTCGAGCGACACGCGGCCGCGGTATCATAGTGTCAAGCGAAGCCCGAAAGGCATTAAGCATACGAGCTCCGTGGGACGTGATCAATCTCACTTGTGTCTGGGGCTTGTCACAAGAACGCGGCAAGGAGTCAATCTGTGAGGAGGCGCGGAAGGTAACGGCACTGGCCAAGTTCAAGCGGACAAGTTGGCGTGGAATCGTTGATATTGTACATGGCGGGGAGAAGGTAGACCTCGAGAAGCCAGCTCCAACAAAAAATGCTGGTCCAAAGGCGAAACTTTCGGCTGGAGAAGATAAGGCGGCTGATAACTTGAAAAGAAAAGCCTCTATCAGTTCCGAAGCAGTCATCGAGGAAGCCGAGAAACCATTGTCGAAGCGGGAGATAAAGCGGCGTGCAAAAAAGGCTCGTCTAGAAGCGGTGGAAGCTGACACAAGCTGAGAGCATTTGACTGCTTTGTCCATCCACGTTCAATTCTCTCAAATGAGAGCATACTCATGGGCGCACGCTTTTACATGAACCATCTATTTGGATTCAAAATAATGGCGCTACCTTATAGTCGCCGGCTATACTCGCGCAAAGCCTGAACTGCACAGATCATGAGCATTACAAGTCAAATCACTGACTAGTAGTGTCTTCGCTCTAAACACCAGCCCGAATATTGGTCGACCAAAATGAGACGAAGGGATAGCGTGGTTCATCAGTTATTAAGCGGATCATGTCTCATGCATGGCAAAAAGATATGATTGAGTCCAGATGGGTTACTGATGATACATAATTGCATGTCAAAACTGGCATTTGATCAACATATCTCTCATGTCTTGATCGGAACCTCTTGCGATCCATGGATAATGACATGATGTATTTATTAGCTGCCTTGCTTCATACCGGTGGAAACGAAGCAGCCATGAATAAACCCTTTTTTATTTCTTTCTCTCCATCTTTCGCTTCTGGGATATGTTTGATTTGAGAGCTTCAAATCCAGATATACTTTGATTTCACGTTTGAAGCTAGCCTTTTAAGCCACTCGACAGTGACCACAACGATAACAGAAAAATTACTACGAGTACAAATTCGTGTCAAAGATTGTACTGCTGTATCATGATATATCTTCTATGCGAGTAGACAAACTGCTACTAGGTAGTAGTAGTGGTGGTGATATGAACTCATTTGGCTGGATCCCAACTTCCAAGGTTGAAGGTTCATATGATGCCAGTGCACATGTGTCACTCAGGCTGGAAGGGTACTTACTACTACCTACTACCTACCTAGGTAGTAGTAGTTATAATTCCACTGCTAGCTTGAACGAAGTTCAATGTTGAATATTGGTGCTGGCGCAGCAGCTTATGAAATTAAATCTATAAATCTCAACTTCAAGCCCTGGAGTTGAATGGCTAGTCAACATCGACAATTGAACTTATTGCACAGTAGTAATAGTAGGGGGTGGATTAATATACACAAGAACTAGTATAGCCGGTGACACTGGCGACGATATTGAGAATGCTACAATATTGGAAGACGCTGATAGCACAGGAAAATATCAGCTCTGGATTGAATTAGTTCGAAACACCCTTCATACCAGATCTACTATATTTGACTATCTGGCAAATGTATACTTGTCATGTCTGAGTTCATCTCGGACAGCAGTAGCCAATTGGATTGTTTTGTGGGGAAGACCAGCCAGTTGTGCGACTTTCAATGCGTGTGATTCGCGGTTGACACCCTTTCGAAGGCGATGGACAAAGGAGAAAGAACCGGTAGTTGTTTCTTTAATGTCCGTGCAATACCTTTCGAGATGCTCAAACTTCTGGGTCATATCCGCAAGGCCATGGAAATGAGTAGCGAAAAGCGTACGAGACTGATTGTGATAATGCAAATGATGAAGGCAAGCAAAGCTGACAGCTGTGCCATCCTCCGGAGTTGTTCCTCGACCTACTTCGTCCATAATCACAAAGGAGCGTGGGGTAGCTTGCTTGAGAATGGCAGCGGTCTCGAGCATCTCTACCATGAACGTAGACTGGTCACGAAACAGATCATCAGCTGCACCGATGCGACTGAATATTTGATCCACAATGCCAATTGCAGCATATGATGCGGGCACATATGAGCCTACTTGGGCAAGGATGGTGATCAGAGCATTCTGGCGCAGGAATGTACTTTTGCCTGCCATGTTTGGCCCCGTGATCAGCCAGATTCGCTCCTGGCCACCAAGAAAACAATCGTTGCTCACAAATGATCTACCTTGCTCTTCAAGTCCAAGTTTAACGGTGGGATGTCTTCCACCTGCGATTTTATGGACAGTCCCATCGTTAAGAATAGGCCGTATCATTTGCTGTTCCTGAGCAAGCGTTGCGAACGAACAAGCAACGTCTAGCTCATCCATAACCGCCGCATTGCGGCGAATCTTGACCAAGTTCAAAATTACCTCACGGCGCAGACGCTCAAAGATAGCTTGTTCCTCTTGCCGTATTTGTATCTTCACATGATCCATTTTATTTCCCAACTTTGTCCACGCTGGCAGATAGAAAGAACGCGTTGACTTCGTTGAGGAGACGTTTCGTGTGACCCCCAATTCTTCAAGAGAACTTTGCGAAATTTTAGCACCTTTGACATGGCAGATATGGCCTAGACCAGGGGTCCATTTGAGATTGAGGGCCGAGGATCCAACATAGTCACGTAATTGTTTGATCAATGCGACTTTCTCATCCATTAGACTCTCCAACTCTACATGAAGGTCATTTAGGATATTGCTGGCGTTGCGTCTCATGACCCAGGTCTCCATCTCTCCAGCCTCAGGTTCCACTGCCGTCTTCTCATTACTTTTCGTTCTGACTTTTTTAGGCAATGATTGCAATTCACTCGATGTGCCTTCATTTACAGCAACCTCTTGGGCTAGACTGACTGCCTCAGCGGCGGTACTATCTTCATTGCGCTGTTGCTGAATAACCCCTTCTTCGTCGATAGCAGAAATGATTCTTTCAGCAAGGACTGCTGGCCCTTGAAGATAGAGACGTGAAATCATGGAAGTGAGGCTGTTTTTGACACCGGCAGCAGTGTCGAAAGAAAGGGATCGTTCGTGGTCCGAAAGAACCTGCTTAACACCCTTGGATGCCTCAATCGCTCGTGAGAGGCATATCAGATCATCTGGGTCCCCTTTCCCCATAGCAAACTTCTGTACCAATCGTTGAGAGTCGTAACTTCGTTTCAACAATTGAACCACACTGTCACGGAGATTCTGATTCCCAATGAATATGGAAACTAGATCGAGCCTTTCATTGATGATTGAAAGTGACGTTGAAGGAGATGCTTTCTAAGGTATTAGCAACGAGAAGGGTAAAGGGATCTGATTCAACATACTAAGTCGATCGCGTAGAAGACGGGCGCCGCTCTTGGTAGATGTCCTACGGACAGCGTGGAGTAGGCTTCCCTTACCGAACCCATCCCGTGAAGTTTCAAGAATTTCAAGGCCTCTAAGACTATTTCGATCAATACTCATTGTCTCGTCCAAATGCCTCCGGCGTGGAGGCTGAAGTTTGAGATTCGATCCCTGCAATTGCACCCGAATATATTCCAGCAGGCTGTACCCAGCAGCTACTTCTTCCGAAGTAAACGACGAATGTTTGCCCACTGGGATCGGTGATTCCAGCATAGTCTCCCACTTCGACATTGGCTCAGCCTTTTCCGGGAATTGAAAGAACGAGACAAGGCGATGCTCATTTCCAAAGAGCTGCTGTAGCTCCTGCCCAATACTAGCCTGCACATTTTGATCGACAATAATCTCACGTGCTCCAATCCTAGCAATAGCCGATGGTAACATTTGGGCTGTTGTCAATTGCGTGAAGAAATCACCTGTTGACAGGTCCAGCCATGCCAGCCCTACACGCTGAGACACAGAGGACAATACATGCTGTGAGACTTGAGGATCAATCTTCTGTGTTGATTCAGCTTCTAGTGTAGAGACATCTAGATATATAGCCAACAGGAAATTGTTCTCAGATGGGTCGATAAACTTTTCATCAATCAAAGTGCCTGGCGTGACGATTCTGGCTACTTTGCGATCAAACATCAAGCCCCCAGAGCGAGCTTTGTCCTCTACCTCATTGGTGAACTCTTCACTGATGGCCACATATTTGTTGAAATCCTGGACAAGAATTTTAAGAAAGCGATCTAATTGAAAAAAAGGGAAACCTGCCATAGGAACTGGCCCGGCACTGGTTTTCTTAAAGGCTAGTTTCAAGCTGAGCAATGGTGCAAATTCCTCGGCTTGCTCAAAGTACAGCTACGTGCTCAGTCAGTTCTAGGACCTTGGAATGGGCGTTGGTTAGTTGATCCGTACCTCATAAAAACCCCCAACTCGAGTCAGTATAACACAGTTTTTGAATTTCTGCATGTTATTGCGATGCCCTTGAACCACGGTGGGATATCGAGGAGCATCGTCGACTTTATCATCATATGCCTCCAGCTTCACCACACCCTGTGGGAGTTCCTTTAACTGAACGGTGGCTTGGGATTTGGCGCCTCTTCGAAACTCAGCTGGCGGCGCGCTGGCGGCGACGCGTGAGGATACAGGTCGACGCGCATGGTGGCATATGGTTCGATGAATTTGGCATCTGTAAGCCGGAATGAGTGTTTGACTGATTGTACGATATTGAAAAATCGTCAATCTAGTCCACCGCAAAGTTGTAACACCATTCACGCGCATAATCGCGGCCCAAACAAGAAGGACTTAGTATGTGAGGCGGCAGAATGAAAAAGCTCCCCTTCCTTCCGCCTTCGCCACCGAAATCTTCCCGAGCTTCTTCTGCTCAGGGCTTTTTTAACCTATCAATCCAACCCTGGCCTTCATTTCTCCCCCTCAATCAAGTCTTCTTACTTGCGGCCGGAAGATGAGTCAGGTTTGTGAATTTTTTTGAACGTTTGAATATTCTTCATTCCTGATTTTTCTCGCGGCGGCGTGGTTTTAGATCGGCGCATTCACGCCGAGCCAAGTCGCGAGACTCGCTCTTTTCTCCCCCTCTTCTTGATCTTAATCCCTGTCGCGAGCCCCTCGCCCCCTCCTTCACGATGGCAGACCAAGATATTTCTCAGTATAAGTATTCGGCGATGTCCAACCTGGTTCTCCAGGCGGACCGTCGTTTCATCAGCCGTGTCAACGATGAGGCTACCGGAGACCCCGAGTCTTTGGCAGGTCGCATTGGGATTCGAGAGATGGGTTCACGCATAGCACGCGATGATGCGCCTAAGTCGAAAAAGAAAACCGGCCCCACTGACGTCGAACGGGGTGCCATCGACGAGGGTGAAGACGTCTTATTTCGTGAACAGAAAAAGCGCCGTGGCCAGCAAGCACAATTACGCGGACAAGGTATCCTCTCAGCCGCCGATGCTCTTGTTGAAGGCTTGAAATATCGCCCTCGAACACCCGCGACTCGAGCGACATATGATCTCATTTTGACAATTACTGGAAGCCATCTGGGTGATGTACCCCACGAAGTCGTTCGCAGTGCCGCAGATGCCGTTTTGGAATACCTCAAAGACGAAGATATGAAGGATTTCGATAAGAAGAAGGAGGTTGACGACCTTCTGGGGAGCTCAATGAATCCTAAAGAGTTCAATGAGCTGGTCAATCTCGGCAAGAAAATTACAGATTACGATGCACAAGACGAGGACGAGGATATGGATGGTGGTTTCGATGAGGCAGATGCTGAACTTGATGAACGGCAAGGTGTTGCTGTTGTTTTCGACGAGGAGGATGAAGATGATGAGCGAATGGGCACCGTGGACGAAATCCGAGACGAGGACAGCGACGAGGACGAAGCAGACGAGCAGGATCAACCCGATATCGATGAACCGGCCATTCAACAAGCAGACGAAGAAGATGAAATGGTCATTGACGGCGGACTCGGTCGCGATAATAAACCTAGTGGCAAAGCGGGGCTTAACGTTTCTGCTCGCGAGATTGACGCCTACTGGTTGCAACGGCAAATCGGTGCTTTATATCCAGATGCTCATATCCAACAAGAAAAGACTCAAGAAGCTCTTGAGATACTTGGTGGCCAAACGGAAGATGGTTCTGAACGGCCACTCCGTGACGTCGAAAATGACCTGATGGAGCTATTCGATTACGAGCATGCCGAAACCGTTGCTAAACTAGTAACAAACCGTGATAAGGTCAATTGGGTCACACGTTGGAAGCAGGTTGCTGAAGATGCCGATGCCCGTAACCTCGTGGAAAGTCAAATGGTCGAGGCTGGCCATCGTGCTATCTTGGACGAAATCCGTGGCAAGACCGCTCGTGATGATCGTGGCCTTGAGAAGAAAATGAAGCTGGATTTGATGGATGTCGATGTGCCCTCAGCCCCACAGCAGGAAGCAAAGCCTACGACAGAGGGTGGATTGGTCGGCGGTCTTCAGCCCAAGAAGGTCATCAACCTTGAGAATCTCGTTTTCCATCAAGGAAACCACCTTATGACAAATCCTAATGTTAAGCTTCCCCAAGGCTCTACTAAGCGCACTTTCAAGGGCTACGAGGAAATCCATGTGCCTCCACCTAAGGCCAAGAGAGATCCTGGAGAGAAGAACATCCCGACCACAGAGCTGCCTGACTGGGCCCGTGTTGGATTTGGAAGTTCCAAGGAGTTGAACCGGATCCAGACCAAGTGTTATCCTTCCGCTTTCCACGACGATGGTAATATGCTTATCTGTGCTCCTACCGGCTCTGGAAAGACCAACGTTGCTATGCTCACTATTTTACGAGAGATTGGCAAGCACCGCAACCCGGAAACTGGTGAAATCATGCTGGATGACTTTAAAATTGTCTATATCTCCCCTCTTAAAGCCTTGGTTCAAGAGCAAGTTGGAAACCTTGGCAAGCGTCTGGAGCCCTACGGTATCCGTGTAGCTGAGCTTACTGGTGACCGTCAACTCACTAAGCAGCAAATCGCCGACACTCAGATCATAGTCACTACTCCTGAGAAGTTCGACGTCATTACCAGAAAGGCGTCTGAGACTAGCTACACCAACCTTGTCCGCCTTGTGGTCATCGACGAAATCCACCTTCTTCACGATGATCGTGGGCCTGTGATCGAGAGTATCGTCAGCCGCACCATCCGTCGCGTTGAGCAGACTGGTGACCCCGTGCGAATCGTTGGTCTCAGCGCTACCCTTCCAAATTACCGTGATGTTGGAAATTTCCTTCGCGCTGACCCTGAGAAGGGTGTCTTCCATTTCGATGGTTCATACCGCCCCTGCCCTCTGAAGCAAGAATTCATCGGTGTCACCGACAAGAAGGCCATTAAACAACTGAAAACGATGAATGACATTTGCTACAACAAAGTTCTGGAGCAAGTTGGCCAACGTCGAAACCAGATGCTTATCTTTGTTCACTCAAGAAAGGAAACAGCGAAAACAGCCAAGTACATCAGAGACAAGGCAATCGAAATGGAAACTATTGGTCAAATTCTTCGAAGTGATGCTGCTAGTCGCGCCATTCTGTCCGAAGAGGCTGAGTCCGTTGATGATGCCTCTCTCAAGGATCTTTTACCATATGGTTTGGGTATCCACCATGCTGGCCTTAGTCTTGCGGATCGTGATTCTGTTCAAGCGCTTTTCGCCGATGGCAGTATTCAAGTTCTGGTGTGTACCGCAACCCTTGCTTGGGGTGTCAACCTGCCTGCCCACACTGTCATTATCAAGGGAACTTCAGTCTACTCACCTGAGAAGGGTAGCTGGGTCGAGTTGAGTCCTCAAGACGTTCTTCAGATGCTTGGACGTGCTGGTAGACCTCAATATGATACTTTTGGAGAAGGTATTATTATTACTTCGCAATCTGAAATTCAGTATTACCTTTCTCTGATGAACATGCAACTGCCGATCGAATCTCAGCTCATGGGCAAGCTTGCAGACAATCTGAATGCTGAAATTGTTCTGGGCAATGTTCGTACGCGTGATGAAGGCGTGGAATGGCTAGGGTACACTTATCTTTACGTAAGAATGTTGCGATCTCCAGGCCTGTACAGTGTCGGTGCAGACTATGAAAACGACGACGCTTTGGAACAGAAGCGCGTTGATCTCATCCATTCTGCTGCTGCTATACTGGAACGAGCTGGATTGGTCAAGTATGAGAAGAAAACTGGACGATTACAATCAACCGAGCTGGGCCGGATTTCCTCGCACTACTACATTGGCCATAATTCTATGCTTACATACGCTCAGCATCTTCAACCGTCTATCACCACAATTGAGCTCTTCCGCATTTTTGCATTGAGCGACGAATTCAAGTACATCCCAGTTCGTCAGGATGAGAAGTTAGAGCTCGGCAAGCTCCTGGGCCGAGTTCCTGTGCCTGTCAAAGAGACCATTGATGAACCACATGCAAAGATCAATGTTTTACTGCAGGCTTATATCTCCCGACTGAAGTTGGATGGGCTGGCCTTGATGGCTGACATGGTTTATGTCACACAGTCTGCTGGTCGTATCATTCGTGCCATATTCGAAATTTGCTTGAAGAAGGGCTGGTCCGGCGTGGCTAAGACTGCACTTGACCTCTGCAAAATGGCTGAGAAACGGATGTGGCCGACAATGTCACCTCTGCGTCAGTTCCCTGGCTGCCCAAGGGATATCCTGCAAAAGGCCGAGCGAATTGATGTGCCATGGGGTAGTTATTTTGACTTAGATCCCCCACGCATGGGTGAGCTTCTTGGTATGCCCAAGGCTGGCCGCGTCGTTTGCGATCTTGTCTCCAAGTTCCCTCGACTTGAAGTTCAGGCCCAAGTACAACCGATCACTCGCTCATTGCTTCGCGTCGAGCTGACCCTCAGCCCTAACTTCGTCTGGGATGATGCCGTGCATGGCAACGCGCAAGACTTCTGGATTCTTGTCGAAGACTGTGATGGCGAAGAAATCTTATATCATGATCGTTTCCTGCTTCGGCGTGAATTTGCCCAATCTGAGATGAACGAGCACTTGGTTGAATTCACTGTCCCGATCACTGAGCCGATGCCCCCCAACTACTTCATCTCTCTGGTCTCCGATCGTTGGATGCACTCGGAAACGAAGATCGCCGTATCTTTCCAAAAACTTGTGCTGCCAGAACGTTTCCCCCCTCACACTCCTTTGCTAGATATGCAGCGTGCACCTGTGAAGGCCCTGAAGCGCGACGATTACCAGAAGCTTTACCCCAACTGGGAACACTTCAACAAGATTCAAACGCAGGTTTTCAAATCTGTGTTTGATTCAGATGAAAATGTTTTTATCGGTGCGCCCACAGGCAGTGGCAAGACTGTCTGCGCCGAGTTAGCCTTACTTCGTCATTGGTCAACTGAAAACACGGGTCGGGCAGTCTACATTGCTCCTTTCCAAGAGCTCGTCGACCTTCGTCTTGCTGACTGGGAGAAGCGGTTGGGCGGTCTTGGTGGTGGTAAAACAATTGTCAAGCTTACTGGCGAGACTACTGCCGATCTCAAAATTCTTGAGCGGGCTGACCTGGTCCTTGCCACGCCTGTCCAATGGGATGTGCTCTCTCGTCAATGGCAGAGGCGTAAGAATGTCCAGACTGTGCAGTTGTTCATAGCTGATGAACTGCACCTCCTCGGTGGCTACGGTGGCTACGTCTACGAGGTTGTCGTGTCTCGTATGCACTACGTCGCTCTCCAGACTGAGAATGACATGCGTATTCTTGGATTGAGTGTACCGCTTGCCAATGCTCGTGACATCGGAGAGTGGATCGGCGCCAGCAAGCATACCATTTACAACTTCAGCCCGAATGCTCGGCCAGTTCCCCTAGAGCTTCACATTCAATCATTCACTATTCCCCATTTCCCCTCCCTAATGCTTGCGATGTCACGCCCCGCATATACATCTATTCTGCAATTGTCGCCCGACAAGCCCGCCTTAATATTCGTTCCTAGCCGCAAACAAGCTCGATCTACTGCTATTGATCTTTTAGCGGCTTGTGGTATAGATGACGACGAGGACCGATTTTTAAATGCCGATGTTGAGGAGCTGGCACCGCTTCTTAGCCGTGTTCAAGAGCAAACTCTTGCCACGTCTCTCTCACACGGTATTGGATACTACCACGAGGCATTGAGCCTCACTGATAAGCGCATTGTGTCGCACTTGTTCAGCATTGGTGCCATCCAGGTTCTGCTGGCCTCGCGTGATGTTTGCTGGGAATTGAACGTGACTGCCCATCTGGTGGTTGTCATGAACACACAATTCTTTGATGGACGCGAGCACCGCTACATTGATTACCCCATCAGTGAGATTCTCCAAATGTTTGGCAAAGCCTCTCGTCCAGGGCAGGATAAGATTGGACGCGGTGTTTTGATGGTACCTGCTGTTAAGCGTGACTACTATAAGAAGTTCCTTAGCGAGGCTCTGCCCGTGGAGAGTCATCTCCAGATTTACCTGCACGATGCTTTTGTCACCGAGGCCAGCACCAAGACTATTGGCTCGACTCAAGATGCGGTGGATTGGATGACCTACACGTATTTTTACCGTCGTCTGCTTGCAAACCCCAGCTTCTATGGCCTCAGCGATGTCAGCCACGAGGGGCTTAGTACTTTCTTGTCTGAATTGGTTGAGAACACCTTGAAGGAGTTGTCCGAGGCCAAGATCATTGACCTGGACGAGGATGATGACACAGTGTCTCCTCTGAATGCCGCGATGATCAGCGCATACTACAACATCTCCTTTGTCACCATGCAAACTTTCCTGTTGTCGCTTTCTGCTCGTACCAAGCTGAAGGGTATCCTGGAGATTGTTACATCCGCGACTGAGTTTGAGTCCATCCAGATGCGTCGCCATGAGGACCATATCCTCCGCCGTGTCTATGATCGTGTGCCAGTCAAGATGTCGCAGGCCGCTTTTGACTCTCCCCACTTCAAAGCATTCGTCCTGCTTCAGGCTCACTTCTCCCGCATGCAGTTGCCTATCGATCTTGCCAAAGACCAGGAAGATATTATTCGCAAGGTTCTTAACCTGCTCAGTGCCTGTGTCGACGTACTGTCCTCCGAAGGTCATCTGAACGCTATGAATGCCATGGAATTGTCGCAGATGGTGGTCCAAGCTATGTGGGACCGTGACAGTCCGCTCAAGCAGATTCCCCATTTCGCGCCCGAAGTCATTGATGTGGCCAAGGAATACAGGTATGATTACTCTTAACTCTACAGCGATTTTCAGATCGGTACTAATGATATTTTTCTACACAGGATCAATGACATCTTTGAATTCATGGACGCCATGGACCCCTCAGAGAACAAGGACTACGCGGCTTTGGTCAAGCGATTAGGCTTGAACAACAAGCAATTGGCCCAGGCGGCAGCTTTCACCAACGAAAAATACCCCAACATTGAGCTGGACTTTGAGGTTGAGGATCCCGAGAGCATTACCTCCGGTGACCCTGCCTACTTGAAGGTGAAGATCGAGCGCGAGGTTGAGGAGGATGAGGAGCCGGACACTGTTGTCCATGCACCCTTCTACCCTAACCAAAAGATGGAGAACTGGTGGCTTGTGGTTGGCGATGAGAAGACGAAGAACTTGTTGGCAATCAAGCGTGTTACTATTGGTCGCAAGCTCGAGCTCCGCCTGGAGTATGTGGTGCCATCCCCTGGCACGCATGATCTCACCCTTTACCTGATGAGCGACAGTTACGTTGGTGTGGATCAGGCCCCCACATTCTCCGTGACTGCTGCTGAAGGAATGGAGGAGGATGAGAGCGAGGAAGAAGAAGAGTAGATGGCGGGGACCTGAATTTGTCGTGCAGTTCCCTATTTCCTATTTTCTATTTATTTTTGTGTAATATTAGTTTTACTATCTTGTTGTTACGATCTTATCAGGATACAAAAGGAGTTGATCATTTTGTTCTCACGAATGGAGTCTGCACTATCAATTGGCCCCGAGGTGATCTGATGAAGATCAGTGGCGACCCCCCGCAAATAGACCGAGTCACGTTGACCCCCATCATGCTGGACCCTCAGTGGAGCCGGACTAGTGTGAGGGAGCTAATAGCGTCACTCCCTTCGGAGCTCCTTCTTCCCCTCTTTCCTTTTCATCTCACCGTGTACTTCTTCTGACTCAATTCAATCTCAATTTTGCATTCGATTCTTACTGTATTCCCAGGCATTCCCCGCTTAAATTCTGAGTTTTAATTATACCCCGCTTAGAAAGCGACCCCTTATATATCCTTGGACGTATCCAGATCTTATCTCTCTTCCCTTACCATCCGACAATCAGAGGATATGACCATCCGCCCCATGAAGCTAACACCCGAGTAAGTAATACTAGAAATTCATGGAATGACCATCTTGACCAGCGTCATCCTGGCCGTCCTACACCACGCCCCCCTATTTTTGTGCAACGGTCCTGAATTAACTATTCGCTACCCACAGGGTCCTCCTCGGTGCTCCTAGGCGATCGTCAGCCGTTCCAAACGCAGCAGGCACCCTTGCCGTGTATACCCAGACCTCCTACTCCTTCGAATCCCATTCCAAGACAAATGAAATTCGAGTCGTGGAAATTGAGACTGGTCGATCTGCCTTGATCACAAATGACCCCGGTGCCAGTAATCCGCAATGGCTCGGCACAGAGGATCAGTTGGTCTGGCTAAAGACCAAGACCAACGGGAACACAAGCTTCATCGTGGGAGATGCGCGTGAAGCCGACAAGACATACACCGCCGGCACTGTTCCCGGTCCTGTTTCGGACTTGAAAGTAACAATTATTGAGCCTAGCAAGATTGGATTTGCGGTAACCGGCAAGGCCAATCCAGATGGGTCTCTCTACAACCCTCATGATGCGAAGAAACCTCACACGACGGGCCGGCTGTACACATCGCTTTTTGTGCGCCATTGGGATGCCTATGTTGAGCCTCAGAAGAACTCAATTTTCTACGGGCTTCTGCAACAGGCTGCTCTGACGCCTGCTCGGAGACTAGCGGGTAAATATTCGGTGTCGGGCCTCACAAATTTAATCGCAGTATCGGGACTGGGGGGTGTAGAGTCGCCAATGCCTCCCTTTGGAGGTACTGGCGACTTTGATATCAGCCCATCTGCAATTGTTTTCGTTGGCAAGGACCCTAACCTGAATCCTGCTACCCACACCGCTTGCTCTTGCTACTATGCACCCATGTTTTCGTGGACTAGTATGAGCACCTCAGAGATTAAGCCTTACAAAGTCACTGCACTACAAGGCGCAATGTCGTCTCCTGTTTTATCGTCGGATGGGGGCTCTATTGCTCTTTTGGCGATGAGGGAGGATGGTTACGAATCTGACAAGAACCGTATCCTATATGTACCAAACCCATGGAACGGAGAGATGATCGAAGTTTTTGAGTCTGCAGATGGAAAGGGACTTTGGGAACTAAGTCCCTCCGCCCTCTTATTTTCACATGACGATAAGTCGCTCTTTGTTCAGACCGAAGAGATCGGGCGCGGTGTCCTGTACCAGCTTCCCCTGGATAACATCAGACAAGCCAAGCCTGATTCCTTGAAGAGACTCACTCGGTCAGGATACGTGAATGATATCGCTCCTGCAGCTCTAGGGTCTTCTAAACTGTTTCTTTCCAGCAGTAGTCTTATTGATAATAGCATTTGGTCTATCCTCGATCCAGCCAGCCCAGAGCAGCACCAAGTCATCTCATCCAGTGGACGCGGCGGGTCGGCATTCGGCCTTTCGGCGTCCCAGGTGGATGAGATCTGGTTCCCAGGAGCAGAAGGACACCAGGTTCATGCCTGGGTTATGAAGCCTTCTGACTTCAAGCCTGGCGAGAAATATCCCTTGGCTTACCTCGTTCATGGCGGTCCACAGGGTGCGTGGAATGATCAGTGGAGTACTCGCTGGAATCCTGCGGTGTTCGCTGAGCAAGGCTATATCGTGATTACACCCAATCCAACCGGAAGTACCGGTTATGGACAAACATTTACCGATGGCATCAAAAACCAATGGGGGGGCCGACCTTACGAGGATCTTGTACGAGGCTTTGAATACATCGAGCAGAATCTGACGTACGTGGACACCTCACGGGCTGTCGCCCTGGGGGCATCATATGGAGGATATATGATGAACTGGATTCAAGGTCAACCTCTTGGGCGGAAATTCAAAGCACTGGTCACTCATGACGGTGTATTCAATATCGGCAACCTGCTATCGAGTGATGAGCAATATTTCCCTCTCCATGACCTTCAAGGGCCAATGTGGAAAAAACCTGAGAACTGGGCCCAATGGAACCCAGCCCGTTTCCTTCAAAACTGGCAGACGCCACACCTCATCATCCACAATGAACTCGACTACCGGCTCCCCATCTCTGAGGGCTTGGCTGCATTCAATGTGTTACAAATGCGTGGCATTGACAGTGCTTTCTTGACCTTCCCAGATGAGAATCATTGGGTAGTAAACCCTGAAAACTCCCTTCTGTGGCATAAGACTGTATTAAATTGGATCAACAAGTACGTTGGCTTACCGCCAGCCGCCGACGAACCGGACGTCTCAGCGGGCATGAACACTCTTGCTCTTTGATTCAGCCTTGTGGCTTTGCCATGAGGCAACAACATTTGAGACATGCTGGCCGCAGCTTGAAGCGAAAAGTGTGGCTCATGAACACCTGCCTTGTGCCAACAAAGCACCGGGGAAGACGGATGTTTGAGAATATTTTAATTTGAGTGGTTATAACCAGCGCGCTTTGCTCTTGATGTCTTGAAACAACAAAGCGCTATTTCGGGATGTTTCAAATAATTGTTTAAGTCATTGCCATTATTATAACAAGTTGGCTTCCGGAGCGATGATATATAAGAGCGGGCGCTTTTGGTTCGATTGTTTAGCTTTCATCATCTTTCTTTCCCACGATTTCTCTAGCGATTTAACTCTTGCCTCTGTTTGTATATTTGAGCGTGTCTCTCTCTATTCTACTCTTGAAATTTCGGAATCAAATTCTTTACTCCCGTCACCATGGTTTCCACTCCGCTTTCTCCAAGTCGCCAAAACAGTGTATCCTTCGCTCAGGCTGGGCTCAAGACTGCTGCTGCCAGTGCTGCCCCGCCACCTCCTTCGCGGCCACATCATCCACACCACGCAGGTTTTGAGCCTCTTCTCCAGTTTCTCGGACAACGTCTGGAACCGCTTGTTGGTTGTACTTCCGGCCAGAAGCCTGCAGATTTTCCTGATACGATACTTGCATACCATCTCCTCACAAATGAGCAACTCGATAATCTTGCTCGTTTCTTCCAACGAACTTCTCCCCCGACACTAGAGACCTCGCTTTATCCAGTTCCTATTGACAAGCCATGGATTGGTTCCAGAGCAGATGCCAGGGTGACTCTCGCTACCAAACGCCGTCGCTTTGGTCGCTTTATTGGGCTACAAGGCTGTGAATCTCCTACAATAGAACATGGTCCCTTCTTTGAAGAGCCAGCTCAGCTTGTCTTTGAAGATCCATCGCCCATGGATCTAGATGAGAGCGCTTTGGCAAACGTCATCTCGGAAATCATGGCAGATGACGAAACTTCGGTGCAGATGATGGCGGACATGGAGTACGAGTGGCAGGCCGCTTTGGCACAGGCGCAGGCTGAGTCGTGCCACTCGTACGGAATGAAATAGGAAAGGCAGGCTGCTTGCGGGCGCTTCCAGGCTTCCAGGTTCAGGTCGGGGCATTGTTTAGAAGTGTGCTTTATAGACTGGGTTTTATTGAGTGACGTCTATTTGTGTCATCGTAATAATAATCATTGTTTTCATCTCAGCGGCTCTGGCTTTCATTTTTGATGAATCGCGCCATGAGTAATGTGATCTTTGTCTAGGCTCTGCTTCTGAAACAATAGGACCTCTTTTCATGAGACAAACTTGGTCTTCCTCCGATAGAAGTAGATATTATAGGGATAAATATAGACTGAATGAAATCAACCACTCAGAGCAAGATGCAACACCTTCAAAGCACGACATGAAAAAAAAAAAAAAAAAAATAGAAAAATAGAAAAATAGAATGGAATTGTCTGTATCTACTATGTAGATAAGTATATTATTCAAATGCACAATGAGGCTAGAAAACCCAAATGCCTTCCAATGTTCCTGAGAGCCGCATAGTTAGTCGGAGGTCGAGTTGGTAAGCGCCGACAGCCTACTTAAGTACCCCGCATCCAGCGCCAAGTAAGGCTTTGAACTCCATGTAGAGATTTCGGACATTCGAATAGAGCGAAGCTTTACCGGGCAAACATAAGACTTCTGACTCGGATTTTGTTCGATCTACTCTGCTTTTTTCGGACGGCGTGCATGCAAAAGCCGACCATCCTAGTGAGATCCACCCCGGACCGTGAAAGCTACATAAAACAACGCATATGTAGAACATCGCACTTATATAATTAGCTGTGACTACATACTTTCAAATATTGTTGAATCTGTTAGAAAAGTGTGAAAATTTATATATTGCAATACCATTCAAACCAGCTTCAAAGGTATTTTTGGGAAACTTCGCTTTCTACTAGATCACAATGGCGACCTTCCACGACTTCAACTCCGAGAAGACCTTCAAGAAACAACTCGAAGAAGAGACTGTAATAGTTATCCTTACCAATATTTTCACGATCCCAAAGGGTCAAATGGACTCCACTCTCTCAACTTGGAAGAAGACAGCCGATATTCTTCGATTTTGTCCCGGTCATATCTCGACTCAACTCTACAGTGGCGTTGAAAGTCATTTGCTCAATAATGTCGCTGTTTGGGACTGCGCTCACCATTCGCGCGATGGATTGAACCGGGAGGACTTCAGGGCTGTTTTATCCACATTTCCTACAGGCACTGAATGCTGAGCTCATCTGTACCGCCGTATCGCAATTGAGGGCGTTTGCGTCCCATAAAATGTGCTATGGTTGGTTCTTCTCGTACATACATTATAGCTACCTACCATTGAATTTACTGGCTTGGACTTTGGGTGAGACTGTACGGGGTAAGCAGCTCAGCATAATCAAGGCAATTTTACAATCTTAGCGCACAGAACGCCCTTAAATAATGGATCATGTTTGTTTATAAGTACTAGTACTGTGAACTTGACTTGATTCCCTTCACGCGGGGCTCTCCCCGTAATTTTTCTGTTTAGCCGCTACGGATAAAAGGAAGGATGGAGATGGCTGTAGTCAGATTAAATAGAACATGCGCCAAGTATTCAAATAGCGCCCGTCTTCTCTCCTCGTATGGCCTAAATTGTGTTCTACGCATTCCTCTTTTTTTTCTCTCTAGAGAAACATTTGAGTCCCCCGAACACCCTTCGCCATGCCCCCCAAGCCCCTAGTCACTTACATGTACACAGCAGATCCATCTGCCCACGTCTTCAATGACAAAATCTACATCTATCCCTCCCACGACCGTGAAACAGACATCAAATTCAACAACAATGGCGATCAATATGACATGATAGATTATCACGTCTTCTCAATGGATTCCCTCGACAGCCCCATAACAGACCATGGCGTTGTTCTTACAGCCCAAGATGTTCCATGGGTCTCCAAACAAATGTGGGCCCCAGACGCTGCTGAAAAGAATGGCAAATACTACCTGTTTTTTCCAGCTCGCGACAAGAAAGGTATCTTCCGTATTGGCGTCGCTGTTGCCTCCGCTCCGGAGGGACCCTTTGTCCCCGAGAATTCTTATATTCCCGGTAGTTATAGCATTGACCCTGCCTCATTTGTCGATGAAGACGGCAAAGCATATCTGTACTTTGGTGGAATTTGGGGTGGCCAATTACAATGTTGGACACAGGGTGACGGGCAAAATGAACATGATGTAAACGGCTTGGTATTCGATGAATCGAAGACTGGTCCACAGGAGCCGTCAGGTGAAAGCGTAATTGCTCTTTCACCTCGTGTTGCCCAATTATCAGATGACATGCTATCCTTCGTTGCGCCTCCGGTAGATCTGCAGATTCTAGCACCGGAGTCGGGCCAGCCTATTGCGGCGGATGATCATGAAAGACGATTCTTTGAGGCGGCCTGGATGCATCGCTACAAGGGGACTTATTATTTCTCCTATTCGACAGGCGATACGCATTATCTGGTTTATGCCACTGGCTCATCACCTTTTGGCCCTTTTACTTACCAGGGACGGATTCTGGAACCGGTGCTTGGGTGGACGACGCATCATTCTATTGTGGAGTTCAAGGGGAAATGGTTTTTGTTTTATCACGATTGTGAAATGTCCGGTGGGGTGGATCATTTGAGGTCTGTTAAGATGAGAGAGATTGTTTATGATGAAGCTGGAAAGATTCATTTGGCTCAAGCTTAGGCTAGATCTGGGAACTTTGGACTAGTCGTGACAGTGGATATATTTAGATATTGAAGCATTCAAAACAATCAAATGACATGACAAGTGTCTGCCATTCGAGAACTGACATAGTTTTTAAGTGTTCACATTCAATGTCCCATACCCTTCTCCCAATTCTCCTGAACAATCTTCCAGTACTTTTCCCGACTGCGAATACGACACGATTTGCCATATTTGACCATCACCAGGAATACAGCCGCACAAGCCATTCCAACAAAAGCAGCAGATACAAAACAATTCTGGTATCCGAGGTTGTCAACCCATGGGGTGATACTGTCATGACTCATGTTAGTTAAGTACCCTATCATGAATTCAGTAGATTCCTCACTTACCCATAACCTATGGCAAATGACATGGTGTTTCGGACCAAAATAATACTTGCCATTGCCACGCCACTCAACTCTCGATAGCTATCGACCATATAATTTACACTGAGCGTGATACCGCAAGTGTTGGTGAATGCGAGCATGCACATGGCGACAAGGAGACCAAACCAGTGGACTTCATGGGCAGCGCCTACACCCCAGAGCAGAAGGGAGCCAGGCACGAGAAATAAACATGCGATGAAGGGCCAGAGACGATGCTCGGCTTCCATAATTCCGTTATTGCGACGAGCAAGCTTGATGGTCAACCAATCGCTAAATCGGCCGGTGAATAATGATCTACGTATTCTCAGTCAGCATTCCACGCGAAAGTTTGTAGACATTTCAGTATACTCACCCTATACCCACTCCTATACAACATGCTAGATAGCTGAGACCAACCATAGAAGACCTGGTCTTTGTTAATTGACTAGGTTGGATCAAATAACCGTAAAAGGACGTACCCAAAATTGTAGGGCGCGCCACCCAAAATTATCGACGCTGTTCCGTTAAGGATATTAAAGAGGACCAAATATGACCCATATGAAAAACTAAAGCCAAGGTTAGAGGTGGCGCTTTCAATTTTTTTTTTTTTTTTTTTTTTCTTTTTTCAATGACGTACCCAGCATAAAATATGACCGGCCAGGACAAGTAATATATACTCTGCCAGGCTCGGCGAAACATTGTATTCTGCTTCTGTCGCGGACCCAGAAGTGATAGCTTCTTCCAGTATGATTTCTTGGTATACACCGCACCGACTTCGGGTGCAGAGGTTGTCTCATCGGATGGCAAGACTTTTTCGGGGTCATTCTCGCTACTATTGATACTTTCAGTGGGAGCCAACCGGACATTAGCGACAGTGGCAGTTTGGATATTATCTTCGCGGACATAGTTCGTTTCTTCCATAAAGAAGAAGAGAAAGATCATAGCACCCGCACAGAAGATGCTAGGCCAGTAGAAGACCCATCTCCAACCGTGGTATTGAGCGATGAAGCCGCAGATTACCGGAGCAAAGTAATTACTGCCCGCCAGGAAAAAGGCATACAAGCCCATGTAGGTTCCTCGCTCGTGGGTGAAATACTGTCTATATCAGTACAGAAGCTCAATTGACAGTCACAAATTGACAGGGGGTCTTACGACATCCGTGACTGTGATCTCTGGGAGTGCCTCGATGGGCGCAGTGAAGAACCCCTGAAGGACGCATCTAGCAATCCATTGGCCCTGAGTCTTGGCATATGGTCTTGCGAAAGATCAGTATTTGAAGATTCTTGGCATGTTCGCTTGGCTCATATCTTACCCCCACATAGTGGTACCCTAAAAAGGTTATCAGCATGCCTGGCGCGTCTGTTGGTAGGCTCGACTTATAGACTTACTAGAATCCCCGCCAATGAAAGAAGATATGTCATTCGCTTTCCAAACTGCATAGCAAAAGGTTGCCAGAACAACAATCCCCATCCTGCCAATAAAAATAAATAACCTGTTCCTTGATTCAACGTATCAACAGAAAGTCCCGTCTCTGCCGACAGTTGTGTCAGAACCGAATAAACGACCGAGCAAGCGATTCCCGCAAATAATGTATATCTATGTATGTTTATGTTAGCAATGTTATACATATATATATATTACAAGTCTAGCAAAGAATTGGTGTTTACTTACACGCTCACAGAGATTGTCGACATGAGCTTCCTGCTCGGACTCCAATTGAGGGGATCATCTGGATCACCCGAAGGCGTAGGGATAAGAACAATGTCCTTGTCGCCTCGATCCAAATGTCGCGTATGCAAAACATGTTGCACATCAACCAGCGTCACTGTGCCCGGAATCGCCGAGCTATCCACTATCGGAGCCATCCAAAGGCAATTCTGCGGTATAATAGAGGGTGTGGCGGAAGCAGGAAGAAAGGGCGGATGCGACGCTGCAGCAACGGATGTATTTGAACAACGGTTTCACAGCATGATAAGAACTTCGGTGTTTTGCCGATGAGGGGGTCGGCAAAGGATCATAGATAGGTTAGGGAATTAAAAAAAAAAGTCAACACACAAGGTTGGCGGAAGAGTTCCGTGTGTACGAGCTATGACTCCAATTGCGGCGTGGAATGCAGACCTGATAAGCTGCGGCGCCTGAACTGGATCCCGATCAAACCTTCCCCGCACTTTTTTTACCTAATAAGCTTGCTGGTTTAGAACTAGAGGCTTCTCAGGATTGGGGAATGTGGTAGATTACCTGCTCGATGGGGCAAGTTAACTTCATGGAGCTTGAATTCATGATGGAAGTTGCGAGGACGCCTTGTATATGCGCGATCCAGGGCATACATGACTACTATCTGATATGCTTCTAGATCCACTGGCCTACAGCGAACAACAGGCGCTGATTCTTATCTACATCTTTTTTTTACTGGTCCATAGATTCCAGAACAAAATAAGTTAAAATAAATACACCCTTTTGACGTCAATTCCATCCAGATCTCCCTATCAAAAGCTATCCAAGCAGGGGGGCACACGTGGACTCGGCGGACTGGAGACCGCTATGGAGTACTCCAACGCTTATCATAGGCAATGCACCCAATGAGATTGTTTGAATTTATCTATCATGTAGTCTGAGTCTAATCTCGCCCTCTGACAAAGTTATCCCCGCATTGACACGGCGAACCGAAAGCCTTTATCGCCTACTCAACATTCGTCTTTCTAAAGCTCAACACCGGCAATCAACTGTTCACTCAATCTCCACAGCGCCATGGCACTGTCTTGACCAGCTGGAAAATCCATGCCAGGTAATGCGAGAACTTCGCTGTTATCGAGGAAGGCTCCGGATTGTTCTGCCTCGGCTCATCTTGGTGACTCCACTTGACAGCTGTGGGGGCTGGGGGTTTACTTGCCACTTAAACTGGGATCCAGCAATCCGCGGAGAACAGTGGCACTAGCTTGAGCGAGGGACTTCGGAGCTTGTTGCAGCAGAATTGGCAATTCTTGCCCTTCTGTAACGCAGCTGAGGATTAGAATGATGGAATGCCAATCGCATTGACTTAACATACCATTCTTCTTGCGTTCCAACCACTCGCCAACTTCGTCCGAGGATACGTAGGTTTGAAAATTGGTTTTCGTATCTATTCAACTGATAAGACTCGAGGACCTGAGAATGCTGGTGCATAAATACCCACTGCCTGGATTTGCCGAAAAAGCTGCAATTGAAGGATATTTCTGCGCAAGAGATTTGGCAAATAGGATATTCGCAAACATGGACTGTGTATACGCATCAAGGGGGTGATACCTATCTCCATTCTGAAGAACAGCACGGATCAGCAACAGGGTCGCCATCATATTGATTCAAGAGAATAAACGGACCGAAAAGTTCACGTCTTCCCATTTTGGTGCAGGCGCTTCTCGCCTTACGCTGGTCGTTATCAACACCACCCGAGAACTTGGGGAGAAGGAGTCCATTAGTTGTGTCACCAAAATAAAGAAACATAGAAAGTTCTTCTGGAAATGGGATTCTAGCCCATTCAGTGTGGTCTCCCATGGTGCGGCCATGACTGTTGGGACTCCAATAAACCCGTCTATAGACATATCCAGATCCTTGATCTTTTGCGCTGCCCCATACACGGAGGAAAGACTATTGGTATCAACGGTGATGCCCTCGATCTTGGTCTGTGGATGCTTTCGGTTTATGTGGCTAATCACCCCTTGAACTTCTGCCTGCGAGCGTCCGGTGAATATGATCGTAGCAGCACCACCGTGGGCGAGGTTGTCTCCTGATGTTGCGGCAAGACCACATCGAATAAGGCCTGATAACACAACTATTCAAGTTGATTTCAACTGCCTGCCTCTTGGGTCTTATTTGACGATAAATGGCTTCAATCACTTACAGTTCTTGTTTTTCACTTGTTCTGGAAACAATTCTGCCACTTGGGCGCCTTGTGTATCACACCTGAGATGTGCAGTCATAGCGCATTGATACGAGGCGTAATGCTTGGGGAGTGAAGTGCAACTTCAAACGTTGAATTGGATAGAAACCCTCTTGCTGTGAACCACGGCAACATTGGAAGAATATGTTACATGTTTCGTCATTATGAGAGAAGCTCGTTTCCTAACCGCCGAAGAGATGCGTGAACATAGTAGCGGACAACTTCGGACCCTCTATCCCGAATTAAATGATATAGATTCATGCATAATGTTCTGTCTCAAGTGAGATTGCATGGTTTTTTATGCCTATAGAAATGTGCAGGGATAATAACCAAACAGAATACCCATCGCACAACAACCGTGATGCCGCTTAAAGAAAGTTCGGCCTATACTGTACAGGTCGCCAAAGAATACAATTCAAACACGAGGTAATTGAGCAGAGCATGCCGGGTATTCGAACTCGAGGAGAAGATAAAACACAAAGAACAATGCTGACGCTAAAAGTAGGCGAGTTCAATGAGATGCGCTCGCCACGTCGTCGTCCGCCAGTTGACTAATCACATCCTTGATGAGGGTGATTAATTCGTCAATGTCAGGGCGCTCAGAAGGTTCCACTTCAAGACACTTGCGAACAAGGTCCTTAACTGGACCGCTAATTGTACTGTTTCCGCTGCTCTTGGATGCGTCGTCGCCCTCACCACCCGACTTTCCTTTGCCCTTGGTAGCATTGGGCTTCTCATCTGGGAATCGCCAGTCACCACCAAGAACACACATACTCAAACTACCACCAGTCTCTTCGCTGCGAGCCTCAAAGGGACTCTTCCCAACCAGACAAGCATACAGTGTGCAACCCAACGACCAAATATCAACCTTGGTATCAATGATTGACCCGGTCTTTACATCGAACAATTCGGGCGCACGGTACGGCATAGTACTATGCTCAGCAGCTGTATCCTGTACAGCCAACGCTAGAGATCGGGACGTAATAGCAATGGGGCTAGGTGCCAAGGAACCAAGATCCATGAGAATAGGAGATTGACCATCGTCGTCAATCATGATGTTGCCTACAGACCAAAAGTTAGCGGCCCTCACAGCATTTTTAAAATCGCAAAGGCATATAACCTACCGGGCTTGATATCGCGGTGCGCATAAGGGCGCAAGTCGCCGTCCTGGACACCTTCTTGGCTGCGCGTCACTTCGTCGTCCATCAATGGTTCATTCTCCTCATCGTCATCGTCCTCCTGTTGCGGGCGATTTGTCGGTCGCCGTTTCGGCTTCATTTGCATGGTCCTCTCCGCATCTGCTGCCTCACCCTCTGCCCGAACACCTCTGGCCTTCCGAGTAGATTCTGCTCCGCTTTTGACACGGTACTGGTGCATTGATCGAAGCGCATTAGCAACGCCGAGCATCAACATCATTAACCGCTTCTCCGGGAAGCGAGTGTGATTGACCAAGTTCGCGTTGATGGCATCCTGAAGATTTCCTCGTTGATAGTATGGCAATAGAATATAGACGGTTTTAGAACCCGCATCGCCACCGTCGGATCGGAAAGTAGAGCCTGACTCAGTGGAGACGCAATGGTCATATGAATGGATGATATTGGCTTGCGACGTGAACAAATTGTATGCTTCGACTTCTTTCAGGGCTTGCGACACGGATTCCTGGCCGAAGGGACAGCGGATTTTCTTCAAGGCAAACAGCTCGGAGGAGGACTTGTCTTGGACGAGATAGACATAGGAGAAGCCACCCTATGCGATTGAAGAAAGACCCGTCAGTATACAGGCCACGCAGCCTTACCGTCGCGTCCCCTTGGGGGCTGATCAACATACCTCACCCAAGAGTCGGAGCAATTTGAAGCTTCGATTATTGATCTTCAATTGTGGCGAGCTGGGAAAACAACACATGCAATCTGTGAAGTTGTAGAGGAGGTCGAAGAAATACTGTGCCATGATGGGGTGCTACTATGTACACCCGATCTGACAGATCGGATTAGGTGGCGGGAAGATTGGAGGGTTGGAAATAGATGGGTCACTGGGGTGACTATGTCTTGATTGTTCTGTAATTAGTCGCAGTGAATTAAAGTGAAATACAACGAAATGACAAGGGGACCGATGCAGGTTGGAGGAGGTAAGGAGAGATGGAGATGCAAGAAGGTGAGAGAGAGAGGAACGGAGATTGGAGATTGGATTACGCCAAGTGGAGCACAAGCAAGAGTGCTGTATCCATGGTTGTGTTGAACCCCCTTTCTCGAACGGGAACTATTGTATAGGGGAGGATTCCACCTCTGTACATGTTCCTTTCTTTCTATCTGTCTTTTTTGTTCTTTCATTTGATATACCATCTTAATCTCTTCCGTCGGGTGCGCATGGTTCGAGGTTAGGCCTGAAGCCTTTCCCTCCTGACAAAACAAACAATTCAACGCCAAAAAAAGCCGCTCCGCACTCTCTCCAAACTTTACTCTTAACAACACCCATACGACGACACACATACTTTCTTCAAGCAACCCCCCCGCAGCCATGGCGGCTCTAGACGATGTCCAAGTAGGCGACGTCGTCAACGTGCCTGGGGGTATGTTCGGCACTGTGAAATACTTGGGGTCCGTGGCAGGGAAGCCCGGCCGATTTGCGGGCATCGAGTTGAGCAGCGAGCACGCTCCACGAGGCAAAAACAGTGGTGATGTGGAAGGCCGAAAATACTTTGCGACTTCGGTTCCTGGTTCTGGAATCTTTGTACCCATGAACAATAGTAAATATGTCACTCGTCGATCTACATCCAGCAATTTCGCCGTGCCTACCACTCCTGCGCGTGCCCCGCCAGTCAACTTCAGCAAGTCGGTCGGCCCAAGTCTTTCTACTCCCCGTCCTCGAATTCGTCGTCCCTCTCTTCCTCGTCCCGAATCGCCACGTGTTCCTGCCCCTAAGCTGAGCTTGAGTGGCTTGCGCACCCCCTCCGCCGCGTCGAAGACGTCCGCTTCCAATGGCTACCAACGCAGCCCTACCAAGGCCCCCTCTCGACTATCGGATCGTCCTCCTTCGCGTGTGAGTGTTGACGATGATGCTTCATCATACGGAAGACCTTCGGATTTCCCACGACCTTCGTCGGCCGAGACCCAGCAGTTAAAGGAACAAGTGAAAGGACTGGAGAAGCAATTACTTGATCGAGACAAGCAATTGGACGAACAGTCAAAAATATTGAGTGATTTCCAAAAGGCGATGGAGGAAATGGAAGGGTCGGATGGTCTTTCGATTCGTGTGCAGCTTCGCGAGAGGAACGAACGAATTAACCAATTGACCGCGGAGTTTGACGGCCATCGCGCTGATTTCCGTAGCACGCTGGATACGTTAGAAATAGCTGCTTCCGAAACGGAGCGTGTCTATGAACAACGCCTTGATGAGCTGATGCAACAGAACAAGGAGCTACAGGACCGAGGCGAGGATGTTGAAATTGTTGCCCAACAATTGAAGCAACTGGAGGAATTAGTCTCTGAACTTGAAGAGGGGCTTGAAGATGCCCGTCGGGGTGAAGCAGAGGCCAGAGGCGAGGTTGAATTCCTTCGCGGAGAGGTCGAAAGAACCAAATTAGAATTGAAAAAGGAACGTGATCATTCAGCGGCAGCACTTAAGGATGCACAAGCTGCGGTCGATAGTCCTCGGCATTCGAATGAGCTAGACCAGAAGGACGATGAAATCCGTGGTCTGAAGGCTATCATCCATTCTCTCAGCCGCGGGCACCCTCATGCCGCCAATCCAAGTGAAAATGGTACAGAAGCCAACAATGAGCAAAATGAACGGATTGCCCAACTGGAGCAACGCCTCCAAGAAGCCGAAGGAAACACCGGGGCAAAAGACAACCGCATTGAGGAGCTAGAGCGTGAACTGCAGGAGCTCCGAGTGACCTCCAATGAAGGAGGTCGCAATCGCAGTTCAACTGTGACCCTCTCCCCGCCAAAGCCGCAGCACAAACCATCGGGCTCCCAAAATAACACAACTATGGCCAACAACACTAATAATCCACACCGTCTCTCTGACCGCACAGTTGTTCCTCCGGACTGGCATGATGCCTCCTCGGAGCCCCGCCAGCATCATCGTGGTGCATCCAGCTCATCTCAACCACGACTTGAGCCTATGCCCGAATCCGAACGATCTTCTGACGATGACACTTTGTGGTGCGAAATCTGTGAGACCGGTGGCCATGATATCCTGAACTGCACTAGCATGTTTGGTTCGGGTAACCAAGCCGCTAAAGAGAAGGCAACGGAGGCGTCAAATGATCACTCAGCGAAGCCTGATGACCCTGCTGATTCGAATCACAACGAAAGCAATGAGAGCCACGCAGGCCACTCTTCATCTCCCAAGACCGGTCGGGATGTTGTCCTCGAGGGACTGAAAAGCATCGGTGGCCTTGGAAACTCCATGGCCCCTGTGGCTGGCAAATCCTCTGGCGTCATTGATGAGTCCAAATGGTGTGCTCTTTGTGAACGAGATGGCCATGAGAGCATCGACTGTCCTTTTGATGAATAATGTTCCATGGCTGAAACGGATTGTATGGGTTCTGTCGGGAGGTTTTGGAGCGAACCACATCAGTTAGCAGCCTAATTCGACGGTGATATTGGTTGCATATTGACTATTTCTCTTTCTTTCTTTCTTTCTTTTTTTTTTTTCTTTCTGGTACATGCTTTCTTCTCTCATTCGATTTCTCCCCTTCTTTTCTTTTGCCCTGTGCGAGATCTCATCTGACGCTGTCTTCGGTGTTGATGCCCGTCGCTTTCATCTTCCACTTTGTATTATTCCCTTCTATCATTTCGGATATTGACCATTCTTTTCTCTCTTCTTCGACGCTTGTTGATATACACCTTGATTTTCTGACCTTTGGCCCTTTCACTATTCTTTACATATTTTCTTTCTCACCACATGTTCTTGCCAGTGTCCAATATTTGTCGATGGATACCTCTCCCCCCAGCCCAGGCCAGCATTTTAGGTCTTCACACCGTGCCATACTTCCTAATGACGCATATTAGGGGTCAATATAAAATCTAATTTATCATACGCCAATGACCATTGTTCTTACAAGCATCAGTTTTTCTTTTTCGAGTAAGGGCGCGCAAGCTGCAGAAATAGGTATGCATCCGATTAATACCGGTTAAACTGGAGTATCCCTTGACGGGAATATTATACTCATCTCTCATAATACACCTCAGCTAGTGATTTCTTTTTCACCCTGTATAAAATACAACATCAAACGTTCATTGGACATATTCCTCCTTGCTTAGCAGCGCTGCATGGCAGGAAATAAAAAAAAGAAGCCCCTTATTTAGGGTGTGTAGGCGGCTGCACCAGTTCCCCTTCTCCATATCGTGTGGCCGCTATCTCTCCACAGCCCTTGCACTTCCTTTTTTCCTCATCGGCTCCAAACTCCTCCACCACGGCCTTCACCTGTGTCCCCAAATCCGTGCACACGAAATGCTTTTCCCACACCACTCCCCTACACTTCCGACAATACCATCGCATAATGTCCACCGCCCCGGGTGCCCGTGGCTGTTCCATTACTACACCCACTGTGTCCTTAAAGCGCACGGGGCAGTGTGGAGTATTTGCCGGTAAGAGGAAGATCGACCCCTCGTGGACAGGGATATCTTGGAATGTAGGCGGGGTAGTAGATGTATCGACTGTCTTCAGTAGTAAAGATCCGCGGTATTGATAGAAGAATTCTGGTGTTGTATTGATATGATAATCCGTTCGCGCATTGGGCCCGCCGACGATCATCACAGTGTAACCGGCCGTTGCCGGAGATGAGGGGTGGTATACGCAGTAGTTGTTGACCGGGGGTTGGAGTAAATGGGAGTTAGCCTCAAGCCTATATTGACAATCATTTGAAATGTTAGTGGTCGGTGTGAAGAACTTCGTTGGTTGTGCTTCAATTCCTTCAACGTTCGTCGCGATCACCCCCACATTGATTCACCGGGTGGAATTGGGGGTAAATGAGCAAATCGACCTGGTACTGGGGATTATAGAGGGCAGTGATGTCGTACCATTTGGGAATATTCAGAGCGGGCGGCAACATCGTGAGAATGATATCTGTTGATTCGCGCGCTTGCAAGAAATATGGATAATTGTGAAAGGGACGAAGTCGTGTGAGTTCTAACAGGGTCTAATCAATTGATTGTTCATGCGTTGCTATCTGATCGGTGATAACAGGTCGGAGTTAAGCCGATGCGCCGGAGCGGATTAACCTGTCTTCCGCCCGATTTTTCTTTTTTCTGAAGCTTCAACGGCCTCGACGCTTGAAGAGGTGCATCTAGACAGGAATATCATGGCCACCCAACAACCTCCGTTGAGGTTTACCTCCCACCATAATCTGGTCTATCGCCTCGTGCTCTCTACCCTCACTGGTCGCACCGTGCATATCTCGCAAATTCGTTCAAACTCGCCAACCAATCCCGGTCTAGCTCCCCATGAGATTTCTTTCCTCCGCCTCTTAGAAGCCGTCACCAATGGCTCTCAGATGGAAATTTCATACACCGGTACCATTCTCGTTTACAAGCCTGGCCTTATCACCGGGAGTGGCACAGGCATAGGGGCTAGTGGGGGTGTGATTACGCATGAATTGCCGTCAAACTGCAATCGCGGCCTCAGTTACTACCTCATTCCTCTCTGTCTATTGGCACCCTTCTCCAAAGCCCCTATGAAGGTGCTCTTCACTGGCCCCGGCGTTATCACTTCCTCTACCCCCACCGGCGATATGTCAATCGACAGTGTCCGCACAGCTATCCTCCCGCTGTACAATCAATTTGGCATGTTCAACAATGTCGAAGTTCGCATCCT
Organism: Talaromyces sp. PF30-5; assembly: GCA_023626375.1. NCBI lineage: Eukaryota > Fungi > Ascomycota > Eurotiomycetes > Eurotiales > Trichocomaceae > Talaromyces > Talaromyces sp. PF30-5. Next base: position 111,428 of record JAMAGU010000006.1, on the reverse strand, counting down.
CCGACGCTCCAACCCAGGCCCCAACGGTCGCGGTGGCGGTGGTGAAGTGTCATTCACTTTTGGTCATCAGATTCGTCTCCCCAAGACATTGCATCTCATGAATCCTGGTCGCATCAAGCGCATCCGCGGTGTCGCATATTCCATCGGTGTCTCAGGCTCGAACAACGCCCGCATGATCGAAACTGCTCGTGGAATCCTCAATCCGCTTAGTCCCGATACGTACATCTTCTCTGACGTCTCTTCTGCTCCTTTAATTCCCGCCCCGGATCGAAACAACCCCAACGCCAAAAAGAAGATTGGTCTCGGTTTTGGTCTGTCATTAGTCGCTGAGTCTTCGACCAATTGCCTCTTCTCGGCTGATGTCGCTTCCCCGCCATCGGGTGGTGAGGCTCCTGAGGACATTGGTAAGAAGTGTGCGTTCCAGCTGCTGGAGACCGTCGCCAAGGGTGGCTGTGTGGCTCCTGCCGCTACCACAACTATGTTTACCCTGATGACAATGGGATCGGAAGATGTGGGCCGCTTGCAGGTGGGCAGAGAGGTGATCGCTGATCCAAATGTGATTCAGCTCGCGCGCGACCTTTCTAAATTTGGTGCGCCTGGATGGGGTATTCGTGACGCTTCGAGTGAGAATGATACAGGAGATGTGATCGTCAGCGTCGTTGGACGTGGCATTGGCAATGTTGGCAGAAAAGTTGCTTAAATTACTGTTAGGACTTTTGCATTCCTGCTACTTGCTATGTTGCCTTTGAAGCACCTTGAGACTGGTCTTTGATCGCCCAGTCTTTATTGAGAGGACAAACCTCCAGATAAATGTCGATTCCTTGATGGTTTCGGGGGGTTTCTATACTCAGAATCCACAACTGGACCCCCCATGCGTGAAATCTCAGATGCGTGCGCAGATCCATGGGGATTCCCGAGGCTCTTCGTATCTTTTTGTAAACCTGAGCCTGGATCTCAGGACGCAGTACACTGGAGCGTGTTTTCGAGTCATCAATGGATCACACCATCCTTCTATCGTTCCTCTATTGATCTGAATATCATGATACCCGATGTCTCTTACTATTCACCACTAAAAAGTCTACATCTATGTTTTTGCATCGCATTTCACGGCGCCTCCAGCTTGGTTGGGTTTACTGTATATATTATATTAGAAAATGAAAGAAATCTCAAAATCACGGCTCGCTCTTCCTGATATTTCACGAGACAAGGCTATATTATTCAAGTTATGCTGTCCAATCTGTGCTACATACGCAGTATGTAGATGAAATATGTCATATATCCTGTCAATTCCCCTGCTCCAAGAATTGCAAAAGTTGCAATCAATCCTGCCTAGGCTTCTGAGGCTTCGAATTCCACCATTGGCGGACTGGCCATGTCAAAGCACCAGCCATGTCATACGCCCAGCCAACCCATCCTCTTGCCTTAATACCAGCATTGACGGCTGTCAGCATCCGTCGAGTAAATACATCTGCCGGTTCCCAATCATGCAAGTAACACTCCCAAATAGGCCCTTCTTGCCCATTAACCTCGGTCAATTCAGTCGGTGGCAGCTTCGGCCCCGTAACCAACGAGCGACCTATACATGCCGTATCCGCAATCAAATATGAAGCAGCATTCACAACATCCGCAATTTTGCCAAGCGGGACTCCAGCCAGAAATCCCCGAACAGGCGCTTGCATGAATGGACTATCAGTATAGTACGGGCAAACGATATTCACTCGGATGCCATGATTGACTGGCGCAGAGATTCGTAAACATCGGAATAGTCCAAGGACTGCATGTTTTGAAATGGTATATGGCGTTTGTGTCATGAGTGGATGTAAACTCGCAACAGAGCCCAATAGCAGAATATGTCTGTCTCTTCCTGTCTCGTTGACCGATTCACTTTCACAGTGTTCTGAGCCAGGATTCTTCGGTAGAAAGAACAGCGCCAAGTGCACGGTGTACATCACACCAGTGATATTGATATCAAGCGTGTTGAATGTTGGTGTCGGGGGGTTGGGATCATTCAAGTAGTCAATATCAGGTTTTTCAAAAACTTTAGATTCCCGACTATCATTAATCCCGGCGTTCGCAACGACGGCGTCGATTCCACCATGTGGACTCAATCGGACAGATTCCCGGAAGAAGTTGACCTGTGATGCCCAGGATGTGACATCTAAATGGACGAAGTGAACATGTGAGTTTTGTGTTTCTTGCCGGATTTCCGCGGCGACTTCTTCGCCTGCTGGGTTGATATCGCCGATTATCACATTGGCCCCGGCAGATGCCCAGCGAGTACTGAATGCAGCACCGAAGCCTGATGCACCGCCTGTCACCAAGATGGTTTTGCCCTTGACATTAGCTAGATCATGGGTGGTGTCCATTTTAGGAACTTTTGTATCTTGAACACAGAGTCTAATTGTTTGCCCAGGTCAGATGATCATGCCAATTGTAAATGGATTAAAAAAAAAAAAAAAAAGGTTTTTTGGCCTCAATAAAACAGCCTTCCAGATGCAGCGGTTCAGGATGGGGGCTAATTCACTGGGCTGGAAGCTCGTGCGGCTGACTGTGGGACGAAGACGGGAGAAGCTCTTCGGGTGGAGATTTGTGGTGAGGATGTACGTACACCCGCAAGGCCTCACGGAATGAGCCTGTTGGGGAACGATGTCGTTCTGTGTGGTGGACTCGGGAGATGAACGATCAGCACTGTAGCTTTTCGACGGTGTGGTTTGCTTTTTAAACGTTGGTGTTTTTTTTAAAAGAAGATTTTGATTGGGTGAAGAGCTGTTTGAATGGCATCGCCAATCGAGAATAAAGTGGGGGCCAAATCCAATCAGCCCTCGCTGTAGATCTCTAGTAAGGTCCTTGTCGGTAACTGACATGTAATCTGCTCTGAATACTTTGGAGTTCATAGGATAGCCTAAACATATAAAGTGCGAGAGGCTAATTCGCAACTGGGGCTGGTTCGCCCACAGTACACGCACTTCGAAGCAGCGACGTTGGGAGCGCCTCTTCCAACCTCAACCTAATATGCCCTTATAGAATATTGACTGCATCGTGCTGTGTATCGCTTGTATGCGTAAAACAATCTTCAAAATGGTGCATTAGACTTGAACAATCGGTACGCGTGTTGCCGCCTGAAGAAATATTCGACGCGATGAATATGGAAAGCATTTCAAGCCCTGGAAAGCAGATTCGAGCGGATTCTACCGCGTCAGCAGGTGCTGGTAAGATCTCCTCATTGGCAAGCTGCTCTGACTGGTGACTGTCTCGAGAACAATTCATGAACTCCAGAGGAAGATGGAAAGGGGAAAAGGAGGGAGAAGGCAGGCAACATGGTTCGACTGGAGGCATCAGAGAACTTACCTGGTTGAATATCCAGCCCACCAGATCAAAGGGAAGTTCTGTTGTGAAACAAGTCCCTAGACGATTCGAAGAAATGGGCGATCCGATACCCTAGGCACAACCTTGGAGATGTCGATTAACCTCATGGACTGGCGTGAAAAAACACAAAGCACGACACGAAATTCCAAAAATGGAAAACGGAAGGAATGGCTGAAGAGCAATATATGAAATGTTGCAAATTGGAAAACCCACTGAGATTCACTTGCTGAGCTGATGAGGGGCATGTGATGGATAAGAGTAAATAGACCTCGGGAAATATGGAACAAAACATTCAAAATAACACCAAACACAGCAGGTTCTGACTGTGAGAAATGAAAGGAAAGGAAAGACAAGATGACGGAAAAAGGCCGGGAGGTTAAGAAGGAAAGATGAGCAAACGATAGGAAGGGGAAATGTTTATTGGCAAAGAAATAGACAAGGCAGTGAACCTTGGAATACATTGATAAAAGTTACGATGGTAAATTGAAGAAAGTTCTATTTCGAATGAAATCTAATGCGTATATGTATATGCCATGAAAACCAATGATGCGACGCTGAAGAGGCATTTAACAAACAAAATAACAACAGAAAAGAAGAACAAAAAAATGCAAAGCTCTGAATTATTCTGAGACATCTTCATCTTTGCCAGGATACATGATATCCTGTCGAATAACAGCGCGAATATGGCTGACCAGAACAAACAGCCACATACAGACTATGCAGATCGACATCGCGGACGAAAACCCCTTGATACCCTCATTCTCAAATGAGTTACCCAAGGTGATCGTGGCAAGAGTAAATCCAGTGTTAGGGAAAACCATTGCCCACCAGCTAAGGTGAAAACCTGTAGGTGGCGACCGAACAACAGCGATCAGTGCAATGCAAAAGAACCACAGGCTGAGCGCCCACAAGAAAGCACCTGCTACCAGGGCTAAGATCTCGATCATCCGACCGTCAGCAGCAGTGTCCTCGCTACCCATTACACTGAAGGTCTCAGGGAGACCAAGAGCCATACCAATAAGAGCCAGCGCGGTGAAAGCCGGGGGACCGACACAGATAAACATTCCCGGTCGATGCTCACGGTTAGGGAGGCCAGACTCCATTAATCGGCCAATATAGTGGGAGTACATCATGAAGCTGAGGCAAAATCCCAGCCCCTGAAAAGTCATGCCCGCTGTAACGATAGGGATAGCCGCTCGAGTAGGCTGTCTTTCAGCAATGACTGAAGCGATTGTGCCACTGAGCATGATAGGAAAAGCTGGTAAGATCCAAGAGGGCATCATAGTTTGAAGACGGTATTCGACCGATGTGAAGACATAAGAATATTGCAGCGCGGCAACGGCAAATGTACAGACGCAGTATAGCCAGAATAGGACCTCGAGAGTAGTTGAGAATGATTGTGCAGGATCATCACCGAAATATTTTTCCAAGCCAGTGATCATGGTTGCGATCGATAGCCAGAATGTTGGAAAGAAGAGTCCCTCGCGATCATGTTTGAGGGACTGGAAGAATCCACCATGAATGATAAACCTCGCTGCCATCAATGAGCAGACAAGGGTGAACATGAACAAGTTCAATATGTAAATCGCGACTCCAATCTCATCCAGGCCCTTAAATTTATTGGGTTGGTTTATTATCAGAAGAGCCAAACCGCCCGTACTCATGGTCAATGTATACCAGGCCCAAGTGAAATGCTTCAGCCGATAATAGAAGCTCAGCCGTATGTTCTTGTGACCTTTCTCAGCGTCTATCATCGGTGTATCCGAGTGGGAGGAATGTGGAGGCAATTCGTAGGACTCTAGCCCGAGGAGACCGGGGTTGGACATGGTGAATGGAGGAACGGAGGAGATTTAACACAAAATGATAGTAACGATCACTTTCAAATTATAAGATGGGTGTATTGAATGAACTTATGAGCTGAGAAGACGATAATTAAGGCGCTTCAAAGAATATGAAGGATGAGAAAGAAGAATGCTGTAAATAGAATGAAGCTGGCATTGATCTCGATGAAGGGTGCGCAGGTTGTCAATTTAAATGCTCGAGTTATCGGCTCTGCACCGCCAAAAGCAATGATCCCAGGGGTATATCCAGTATCAAATCTTCTTCACCAAGAATTGCCACTATTCTATAGCCAAGAAAACACCAAGAGCCATGCACAGCCTGCAGTATAGACCAGGGTGTTCGCCTCCTGGAAATCGAGCAAACTTACAAGTATAAACGTGGCCCTCCGAACGAATGAACATGAATGCCAAGGTATAAAGTGTAGATCAACTTTGATCATCAGTCTGGGCAAAGACCATACAGACGGCTAAACTGTTATGCCTGTTATGTTATAAGGGGAAATACCAATGCGGGAAATACAGGACGGAAGTGCCCAAATAACAGCAGGCTTGGCGGTATAGATAGAGCGGACTAGGTCTAAAGAAACTTCGGCGCCTAGACGGCAAAGCGTTTTCCAGCGGCAGCCAAGATCTTGCCCTGAACAGATGCGGCATGTACTCTATGTATCAGGTTTTGTGAAACTGAGCCCAGAGTTGCCACTGGGAAACAAGACTACTATATTCGTACAGACTGTGATGCAAGGTCATTCTTGGATTACCGATTGAGGGCAGGTCTGTTTCAAAGGGAATTAATGGGCGGAAATGTGGATTCGTTCTTGGGACTTCTTTATCGAGTTTGACACCAAGCCAAGAGCCAAGATAGCGATGATCGACGGTGCATCGTTAGACGGTCCGCTGCCAAGCTTCACCGTGGCAGTGAAGAAACGAGGATGAAAGGGGGAATGTTATGCAAGACGCGGAGGCAACTGAGTTAACTTGGAATCTAGAAGTTATACAAATATAGAACACGTCTGGATGGGAACAAATTCGTAGTTGAATGAAGTTCCGGTACTACAGTACAACTGTAGACGCTCGGAGAATATCTCCTCTCAGGCCGTCCACCAAGAATCTTGCGTGATATCACCTTATTTAGTTCATTCCCGTCCAATAAGACACACTCGATTAAAATTAATTCTAGTTTTCGACTTGACCATTGCTCAAATAGTTGCAAGTCTTTCTCGTGGTAGGTATCCCGAAGGTAGTACAACCCATTGGGCACATCCAAATCCTGAGGCCTTTTTATGCCCCTGAGCGTCTCTTATCTACACAGCCCCCCCATAGTCAACACTATTGACCGCAAAGTTATGCCAAGAACTGACTTGAGGCCTACACTGACACGGCATCTACGGAGTAGTCCAATCCCCAAATCCATGCTTATTTTTGAGAACCAGAACGGAAGACTTTATTACGCAGCCAAGAATGCCCAGGATCATTTCATAAAGTGGGTCATGATCGAGATCAGGATAATCAACATTTCTCAGTCTACAGTATGGGCGCGCAATGACAAAGCCTCATAATGTTTATTTGTTCCAAGGCTGCATTATCAAATTGAATTATTCAGACACTGTCGTTATCTCGTATCTCCCATTCCATGCAACAATGCCAAGTTCATAAATCTCATAAATCACATAGATAACAAACTCTAAACTTCAGCCAAGATACTCCACGTCATTGACGAATTAAGCGCCCCTTAACTTATAAACCAAATCTCATGCAAAACAATGTGAGACAAATGAAGTCGTTCAAGATGCGCAATACCAAGACCATTTTGCTCGGCGTTGACAGTCTGAAGAAAATCCGTTCCACTTCCAATGCAACCATTTTGTCCAACCACACCAGTCAATTCGATCACGTTCACATCATTCGGTAGACAAGATCAGAGGCCAGCTCTGGTGTCACATCTAGTAGTGCCCGAAGACTCTTGGGAGGAGTAGTCTCGATCCGATGCCCTTTAGCATCTATCGGTCGGACAGCTGGAGTCGCAACCCCACTGTCTCCAGGAAGGTGGTATCGCGCCAGCTCCTTCACCTTGCAGGCTGCATAATGAGCAACCAATCTTCGAAGCTCATTTTCCCGAAGTTGCGTTGCCGAGGTGAATGAAATCGGCTCCAATCGGGTTGTCTTGGTATAGGCATACCGCAACAAATCTAGAACCATCGGGATCTGAAGCGCACCCATGTTATCAAATGTCTGTGAATCTATCATTGAGCTCATGTTATCTGAGTCGTCCAATGAGAGACTCAGAAGATCCCGATGTAGCTTTCGTAGGCAAAGCTGTGCCAGTGCTGGGATGAGGTAACGTGTAGCAAAAACGTACACCTTGGCATGGAAGGTGAGGTAGGGAAGGTCCGACGTCGAAGAGCTAGGAGTGTGTAGATTCGACGCCGGCTTTTCGTCATTATACTGGAGGGTAGCGAATTCATCCCACAAAGTCAAACCTGGACTGCGAGGCAGCGAACCAGACTGGGATTGTTTGGCGAAAGACATGTCAATGAACGGCGTTGGTGGGGCTTCTTTCGGTTCTTTATGAAGTTCGGCTCCATCATTGCTCTCGTCCCATTGGTCTTGCGATGGGGTATCTTTTGTTGGATGATTTTCTGCTGGCTCTGTCCACTCCTCCATTGGGGCCTCTGGCTCTTTCAATGATTCATACTGATGCTCTGGCTGTGCTTCGAGCTGCTCCTCTGCCTGGGCTTCGGGTTCATGTGGCGGATAGGTGTCGACTGCCTCTGACTCTGTTGCTGTAGGCTCTCCCCACCAATTTGTATCACCGCGTTTTATAGGCTCTTCAATGGCTTGTTCGGGGGCGGATGTGTCGTTAACATCTATTGGCGCCTCAGGAGGGGGTGTTGATGGTGGAGTCAAATTCACAACCGCCTCTTCGGTAGGTAGTTTGGACGTATTCTTCTTCTTTTTCCTGGCTAGCTTTTTGGACTTCTTTGTGACAGCAGGTGAGTGAAAATCTTCTACCTCATCTGCTGGCCCTGCATCCATATTCGGCTCTTGTATAGCCTCGACATCTTGTTCCGCTTCGGCCTGGGGAACCACGACTGGCTCTTCTGACTCCTTGTACGATCCCTCCTCGCCATGACTGGCCGCGTTTTCGTGAAATACCTCCTCCGCCTCCTCCGTCGCCGTTATTTCTGCTGCTGCCTTCTCTGACGACTGTTCTTCAATAATTGGCTTTGAGTCATTTCGTGGCTTCATCGTTTGACTGGCAGATTCGACAGATTCGGGGGGTGGAGATGGTGCCGGAGGGGGCACAGCGGAGGACATAGAGTCAGAGCGATGGATGTCTCGCCAGGACCTTGCAGGACTAGTTGCTGTTTCGGCAGTCCCGGTTCTCACTTTGTCCTCTTCTCGATGAAAAGGCAGTTGCGGCACATTGTAGTCACCGGTGTATGCATATTCACAGAAGGCGACAAATGTTTCCACATCTTCTTCCTCCAGGACTGCAATACGATGTTTTGACTCCCGGGTATATCCATTGTTCATGAGATTATGCAGTGGTTTGGAGACATGGTGGGCCAAAGCCGACTGGATGGTTAGCTTTGTATGCCTTGGGCCAACAAGGAAGGTAAATGAAGGCGAAAGAATTATACTGCGGTCATGATTGGAATCGTGTGAGTCAGTAGAGGCTTTCTTCCTACTTGCATGCATCTTCAATCTTGTAGCTCCAAGGTCTGTTACATACCTGCTATAGTCTGGAGTGGAGTCCATGAGGAGCTGTCGCGCTGAGTTGAAGTTGCGGTCGGCAAGAATTTCTACCTGCACGAACTGGAAGAGATCTGTGTCTCTGAAAATAATTATACTCCAAAGCCATGGATACTGATTCTGCTTTAAATGTCTAACGTGAAATTTGGGCTAAAGCACCGAAGTAGCTCACGCGCCCTAAGCGACCCAGATAGTCTCTTTAGTCTGCTACGTGTGCAGCCCTGATGGGTGTGTGGGGGTGGAATATCGCCGACGCCAACATGCCAGCAGACCGACTCGGATCCCTCGAAGATTTTTGTGGTCTCAAGTGGATTGGGTACCTCTTGGGTATTCGAAGTCGCCATTATGAAGGCTGCAACACAATCTACAACCTTGAAGTCATGTGCATGTAATGAAGCCCTCGCTAACATATGCAAATGGATATCATGGAACTCAGTGAACATCCATGTTCGCTTTCCTCTTGGCTGCATACTGCAGCTAGTCTGCAGTTCTATCTCAGGGCAAATCATCGTGGACCAAAAGCGTTCGTTCTTCTCGGGGTCGCTGCACTTGAATGGATGGGCACCCGCCATTCGTGCCCAATCCCAGCCTTCAGAGAAACCCAACAGCGGGCCTCACTAGTTGATTTGTCCACAGTTCTGGAATCAATCTGTTCACCTGTAGCTTCACTTTTTCTCATTCGTCTTCCTTGTCCGACAAGTTCAAATTTTTGAGGCGGTCTGTCGCGTTGAGGATACTTGGGTTCCGTTGTTGCCCTTGAATGGATCGCGACTCCACCCAGAAGATTGTTTCATCCAGATGTCCTCACGAAGGTACACGATATCCCTGGAACAACTTGGATGCATGAAGATTCATGGATGCTATATACTGCTTCTAGTATAGAATTGGCCCTATCTTTAATAAATCGTATCCTCGGTCTAGTTGAGTATCTTTTACTCTCAATATGCCCTTTTCCCTCTGGAAAGATAGCAGTAAGCTTGAGTGACTTTAAACAAAACTGGTAAGTATACGTAAAAGGTCTCTTTATCCAAATTGCACCAGCTGACCAAGGAAATTAGCACATGCAAACTGTCGAGTGCTTTGAAGATAGAAGTAAATCAAGGCATTGTGGAGTCAGCACTTCCGAAATGCAACTCTAAATCAATACGGCGGTATATGGTATGAAGGAATGTCTAGCGATGATGATATACTTTCTATTATCTAAGAAATTAATCTAGCGGGCGCCAATATAAGACTGTGTAATCAGTAAATTAAGATTCATTGAATGTCACGTAGAGGGTCAGAAACTCATGATAGCTCATGCAGAAATCATAATCGCTGGGCCCCATCTATCTCTCGAAGGTAGTTCAAATTAATGACTACTCCGAATTTTCTTTCGATTTGCATAACCATCGAACAATGCGGGTGGTGACATTAACCCTTGAAAGTACTGCATCTCCAATCCAGACTTAGTTCGGTCGTTTCAGGGCACTATTTCCTCATCTTTGATCATTTCGTCCCATCTGTCCATCACGCGGTTATAGTCTTCTTCACCGCCAAACCCCAGTTTTTTGGTGCGTTCAAAGTAGGGCGAGTATTTTTCGTCGTCATCTGAGTCTTCGGGGTCGGGTTCAAGATCCCAAATAACATCGATCATCCACGGAAGCCATACAGGTGGGGGTGGCCATTTCCGAAAATAGTCAATTCGTTGTGACTCCTTGAGACTCTCTTTGCGTTCCTCCCACCAGGTAGAAAAGATGGATATATGGGATTCACCAGGGCCCATGCGCCAGCATATGCTGTATGGGTGGGTGTCCTGGAACATGAACCAAGGAGGGGGAACTGCTCCATGTTGCGCGACCAGCTTGGCAATTTCATCCTTGACGCGTGTGGAGCTCTGCATTTTGGAATCCATTGAAATCAGTCATGTGAGACAACTGAGATAAGGACAAGGCAGCAATCTGATGAGAATAGAAGAGAAACCAAAATCTCTTCCAAGGATTCTTGTCTCGTCTTCAGAGTTGCCCCGCGGCAACCAGCCTTGGCATCAGGGGGACTTGGCCAAACCTTGTTGCTTAGAAGAATCGATTCTACAAAGAGCACGACTTTGCTTTCTCCTATCGTGGCCCTGGTCGGAGCTTTCCTTGTGCTTGACAAAAGCTTCATCGATGCCGCATCTCCCGCTCTGTTCGTCTGGTTGCATTGCACAGCCACGGCGTCCTCTTGTCATCATCGTCAGTCTGTTCAGTTGTTTCCACTTCAGACTATGAATCTTTGGCCACTATAGTAGAGATCAAAGGCCAATGGCAATAAATACCGCAAATGTTGTTAAATCCCTCATATACCTTTACCTTTCAGCCTCCAGTGGAGTCAAGGGAAAATCTATCCGGTCGGGCATCTTTGGTCACATACCAAGCGGTAATTACCAGATAGTTCACCTGGACACTTCTGAAAGATGTGTCTTTTCTGGTATTGCCTTGTGGCATGTGTATGAGTCTTGAATAGACAAATCCATGTCCTTACGTATCTTTGAATATACTACAACGTTGATGACATACATCCTGTACAGAAAAGGTTCACTGATTGGCAACTGTATGCGTGATTTTGTGATCCATTACTCTCCAGGGCTGTCGGTATTAGCCTCGTATAAGGCTGAGCCTCTCATCTAAAATCACTCAAATGCTTGTCTGGAATACATGGGCGTAATCAAACAACAAGAGTATCCAATTTATTTGGTCCAGATATCATTGATTACAGGTCCTCTGGACCCCGCATCCAACGAAGTATCGGATGGTCCTCTGGCCAATTAGGCAATGAACTGTGAACTAGGCCACCAGTCACCTCAATTATAAATACAAGATGACATTCTGATCCAAGTCTTCTCTTTTTTTTTTTTTTTTTTTTTTATCATCCTTATTCTCAAACCTGCCAAAATGATTCGGGTCATCCTATGCTTCGTCAACCTTCTTCTTATCGGCCTTGGACAAACGGCAATCGTACCTCTGCCGCCAGGCACCGGACCATGCGATGTCACACTTCATTCAAGTGAACTAGTTGACACATCTCGAATCGATCCCTATAGTCCTAAAAGAGAGAACCGTTCTATTATGGTCACAGCCTTCACGCCCGTTAACTGCGGGGGTAAACATTCCATATCTTACATCCCAAATGCAACAGCCAGGTATGAAGATAAAGCCTTCCGGTCTTTTGGGGTACCTCCAGGAACATTTGAGTCCCTTCACATCCAGAATCAGGAGCAGTGGTCATTGCCTCCTGGCCCTCATGGAAACTATCCAGTAGTGCTTTTCTCACCGGCGCTGGGAACCTCAAGATTGATGTACACATTACTGCTTCAAGATGTTGCCAGTAACGGGTTTGCGGTTGTCTCTGTCGATCACCCGTATGATGCAGACATTGTTGAATTTCCGGACGGCCGCACAGTTCTCGGAATACTCGCAAACCTCACCGACGCAGAATATATTTCAGCAATGAATGTCCGTGTTGCGGACATGTCATTTGTACTTGATCAAATACACGACGATAAAGCTGTCAAAGATATATTCCCCTTGTTCAAGCAGGGTTCACAGCTACTCTCACTTGATCGAGTAACCATATTTGGCCATTCTCTCGGCGGAGCAACAGCAGCAGAGACAATACTGGTCAATGATCGATTTGTTGGGGGTATCAATCTCGATGGCACACTGTTTGGGTCGGTCGTAGACAAAGGACTGTCGGTTCCGTTCCTACTTTTCGGTCACACAAACCACACCCAGGAAACAGAGCCCAGTTGGGCAACATTCTGGTCGCGTTCACGAGGTTGGAAGCTTGAGTTAGAGCTCGCGCAGTCCAAACACTATACTTTCTCCGACTTTCCGATGCTTGTCGATTCCCTGAGTTTCTCGAAAGACGTTAGACAAATCATTCAGGCCGCACGTACTGGGACGATAGGTGGGTTGCGGGCTAAGGATGTGATTATTTCATACGTTGTTGCTACCCTGCAGTACTTTGTTTATGGAAATTTGTCAGACCTTCTTATAGGGCCTTCTACAGCCTACCCTGATGTCACCTTTGTCTCTTCATAAGCGTTTAAGTGACCTTATATTCGTTATCTGAAATATTGTTTCAATAGCTACATTCCTCTAAATAGCTACACCGCTATAATGTTGTTGTTAGATAATACCTGCACGCCAAGAAATCCACCAGGTGGAATCGAAACTATTTCTGGATCAAAATTCGATGTTTTCGGCACCATTGCCATATAATCTCTTAGTTCATCACCATAGTATTGTAGTATATACTGGATGTCATCAAGGTCGCGATATGCTAGTGTGATTGGATTCGTCATAGTAGAGAAACAATGGCGAAGCAACTTAGTACGAACAAGGTAAAGTGGGCGATGAGTTAAATAGCCCATTCTATGCACACCATTATCCAGAGTTATAGTATAATGAATTGTTTCCTTCGGTCCAATTTTTGACACAGCACTTTTTTTTTTTTTTTTTAGCAACAAAATGGGAACCGCTATAAGATTTCAGCTGGTTATAAAGCAGGGTAATAGCATGAATCGATTTCTCCTCGAGGAAATTCTATGCATGGGATTAAAATAGAGTTTCAACGTTCAGGCAGGGAGATGGAGGCTGAGCAAGGCTGGGCGGGAAGAGTAATAGTGAGGCCCCCGGTCTTTATGTCGTTTTAAAATCCTGTTCATTGATATAAATAGCAGATACTATATTCTTTCCTTCAAAGTTCACTTGGACGAATTCTTTCCCATCTAACATTTATTTCTAATTTTCTTGCCCGTCAGTTATGTCTCGCGAAGTGGACCAGTTGCCAATGCCTAGGGAAGCACGACGAAAGGTCAAAGTGATCGTCGCCAGCCCCAGTCGGTAAGAAGTCCGGATTTGAGAGTGGAATGTGAATATTCGTATTCTGACTGTCGCTGACGGTCAGATCGGGAACCCTTGGCCTCTATATGGCAATGCAGATACTCGGCTACGATACATATCACATCTACGAGTGTGTTGCCGTTAATGGATTAACACATATCAAAGTCTTCAAAGAGGCAATTATTGCTCAAAACAATAAGCTATCTGGGATCAGACGCTTCGATCGCAAAGACTGTGAAAAGTGGTTGGCTGGCTATGATGTGAGTTCGTTCCCAGTGCTCGTTTGCCTGCGTCTCATTCTCATCCGTTTTTAGTGCCTGGTTGAGATTCCTAGTTACATGGGAATGGATTTTATTGAAGCCTATGCGAAAGATCCGGATGTGAAATTTATTCTTACGGAGAGAAGCCCTGAGAAGTGGGCAAGGTCAGTCAACAACACCGCGGGACAAGTCGCTCGCATGGGGTACCGCTTTCCCTTCAACATTTTAAAATACTTCAACCATTATTTATATCACTTCCTTGACTTGAATGTTGTGGTTTACAAAGCTGTGGCCGGGGGTACGGAAATTGGTGACGATGATAACGAAAGGATGCTTTGCCAGTACTATGAAGACTAGTAAGTAACTTCAAGCGCCATAGATTATTCTCCGTTATCCATGCTGACGAGTGGCATCGAGCAGCATTCAAAAGGCAAAGGCTACTATCCCAGCTGACAGATTGTGTCTGATTGATATCGAGAAAGACAATTTGGACTGGGGGGTCATTTGCCCATTCTTAGGAGTCCCCGTTCCTAAAGAAAAGTATCCTGGACGAAATGAGCCTGAGAAGTTCCAGGCTATGGTCCAAGGATTTTTGGGCCCAGAAATTCAATCTGCAGTGATTAGATTTGGTGTAACAGCGCTGGCAACTTTAGGCGCTTTAGGTTGGATATCTTTCACATATGGGCCGACAGTCTTGCGGCTTTGAAAGGAGGCCCCTAGAGAAAATCCAGAGTAGTACAACATTGAACATTTAAAGGGGAAAACATTTGAATGAGAGGTTAAATTCTGCTTCGCTAGCACCCATCACTTATTTTAAATTTCAATCTATGAGATGATGTATCAATAGTATTCATTTATTCTGAGTCCAAACCACACATGAGCAGTACATACAATGGTACCTACGTATGAACTAGGTATTTGCTAGTACCTAGGCAGTGGTATTGAAACCCGGCTTTAGTTGAATGGGGAGTATAGAATTCCAAGGTCTATAATACATATGTTTAAATTATATATGGATCTAACGGCTCCTTATACAAAAGTCTTTCGATTTTCAGAGACCACTCAGCTGCCATGAACAAGACGAATCTCTGTATGACCTGGCTGCCATTCATGGAGTCCCTCGCCAACACTGTACCAAAAGCGTAACCGAACACATTCCTGTCTTGCCGTCTCAACGTCCCCACGATCAACAGCAGCACCCAAAGACTTAATACATGCCTCGATTCGCGATTTATTCTCCCCCTTCAATGTGTTGATCTCCGCTTCGGCTTCCGGCGAGGCTCCGACCTCCTCAATCGTCTCTTGCACCTCCATTACCTCCATCAAAGTCTCGGCGTCAAGTGCATGCTTGGTCGACGCATCTTCGGCAGTGACGTCAATTCCATGCCATTCTCGGAGGAGGTATTGGGCCCGTTGCAATGGGTCCAGAAGAGTGCGATATGCCTCGTTGATGCGCGCTGAAAGCGCCTCGGCGTGTTGTTTTATTTCGCCGGCTGGATATTTGTCGGGATGAACTGAATTTTGAAGTTGGAGAAATTCCCGACGAAGGTCGCCCGCTGAGATATCGAAGCTTGAAGCTGGTGGTGGGCCGGCGGGGATTGTCCGGGGGAAGATCGTGTAGTAATTTGTGATATCAGGCGCCCCTGTAATATTTGTTTCATCCGAGGCGGAGGTCTCTGGCTGTGATTTGGTGGATGCATATCGACGATTCAGTGCATGGTTTTTAGGGAGAGTTGGGTGGCTTGGGACGAAAGTCGAGGACTGAATCGGCTGCATACGATATTGACAAAGCGCGCAGACATTGCGAGGGCTGCGGGTATTCAGGTTGGGACGAGAGTATGAGGTAAATGATCGAGCCGTTCCCGGGCAGCGTATCTGTCGGACCAAGCTCTGCGGTCGCCCTGCCATCATGAAATTTACAGAAGGAAACAGGGACTACTTGAGTGGTGGACAACGAAGGGTTCAAGCAAGCGCCGTGCAGATTGCGGCCGCGGGAAAGCAGGCCTTACGTCATCCCAGCATTTACTGCACGTGATCTCTGTACATCGCGCTTCTAAGAGCCCAGATGATGGCAGGGTACATGTGAGATATTTTTAATGTATGGTTCAAATTAGAAAACTTTTCAGATTTTAAGTGTGGGACCACACAGAAAAGTCGGTCAATATTAAGCAATAAGAGGTTCACCATTTCACTCGATGCCCCAGAGTTTGACTGTACGATCGTGGCCAGAGCTAGCAATCCACTTGGCATCATGGCTGATATCTGTGCTAAGAACATTGCCTGAATGCCCACTTAGTGTTTTAACGAGCGACCAGTCATCGGCACTGAAGACATTCACGTTCTTGTCAAACCCACTGGACACAAAAAATGTACCAGCTTTCTTGGGTTCAATCGGTACATTTGTCACTGTGTCGCTTGTTGCGGGTGAATCTCCATCGACATCCATTTGGCCGTTGGAGAGATCCGCGGAAGGCAAGTAAGAGGCTGCATCTGAGCCCTTGTACCATCGCAAGTCAGATACTAGACTCTTGTGTGCGCCAATTCCACCAGTACTGCGCACTTGTCGCAGGTCCCAGCATTTGACCCAGCCATCTCCAGAGCCTGACAGTACCCTATAGCCATCCACGCCCCAATCCATTCCGTAAATCTCGCGAATATGCCCTTCCAAGATCATGACAGTGCGCCCTGTTCGAAGATCCCAAATACGGCCAATACTGTCTAAACCACCACTAGCAACAAGAGAGCCGTCGTTGTTGAATGATACAGCGTATACCTCCCGAGAGTGACCTTCTTGCAGAAGGAGCTCTGTTGTAGTTTCCACGTCCCATAGACGCCAGGTAGTATCAAAAGACGCCGATGCTGCATATCTCCCTGATGGGTGAAATTCTGTCCGGCAAACACGACCTGAGTGACCCGACAGTGTTGCCAAAGGTTTTTCTTGATCAAGCGCCCAGAGGTTAATATTTCCTTCACCGCCACCGGATATAAGATTGACAGAAGACGGGGAGACATTCGACTGGTCAAGTGTAGCACCAGGGAACCATGAAAGCCCACCGATTCTATCTGTGTGTCCCTTGAAGCTCGCATTTTCTTCCAAGTTGGGAACGGAAAGCAATTTAATACCACCGCTCCAATTTCCAGCCGCAACAGTCTTTCCATCCGGCGCGAAGCGACAAATACTGATGGGGCGGTCACCAGCAATCTGAGAACCATAAAGATCGAAGCCTTGAAGCTTTTCTTTGATCGCTTTGCGATGCTTCACATGCGTTCGGAGTGGAATGGTTGATTCATCCTTAAGTCGTGCCACACGGGCCTTAGCCCTCGGCAAGGAAAATCGTGCGATCGACTTGCGTGCTTCGAATAACTGATCCGTCCCCTCTGTGTAAAATTCTTCTTGTTGCTCTACCTCCGCCTCTTCGGGTTCTTCCATATCGATATCTCCCTCGCCAGCTTGTCGCTCCGAAATATCGGTTAACAACTCACGCAGCCTATCACGACGGTCCGCAGGTCCTTCTCCAAATAATGTGATGGGTTCGCCAAGTTCCCTTAATCGTGCGCGTACTCTGGTGTCGTCCGTTGGCACAGCCATAGCAGCTGCTCTGCGTTTGCGCTCAAATTGGGAGTAGATAGCGGAGGCTCGTTCAGCAGGGATCCCTGCTGCAGAAGCTGGAACGTCATAATCTTGATCCGTGGCTATTATTGCGTAGTCAGTAGAGGAAGCAGGATAGCCGGGGAGGTCAACTAACGAAGGTTGGCTAGATCAATGCCCATGTCCGTGTCCTATAAGACATCAGCGCATATTAGTAAATACTTTAGTAGGTATGCAGTCCAAAAAAAAAAAAAAAAAAAAAACAACAACATCTTATTAATTTGATCCCAGGGGTCATAAAGAACGACTCGCGGGAGATTCATTGTAGGAGCTTGAACAGGTTCGGGATTCCAATTGGGAGGGGGACAGCTTGCTTACCTCGGCTTCCTCGACATAGGCTTGCCGAGAAGGGTGTATCATATTGGCTGACTAGAAGCGCAAGCTTCTCCGGATTGGGTCGACAGAGCAAAAAAGCACACGGTGAGATGCTGGCAGCTGAAAGGGAGCGAGAAGCTGGAAGAATAATTGAGAGAGTAGAAGTTCCTGAAGTCCGGATGGCAGAACTGATAAGCCCGCGATAGAGATTTATCCGCGCTGCGTCTCCGCCCAAGAACTAACTATACGCCTCCAACATAGCAGTTTTTGGATCAAGTTTAGACCCAATGCATCTCTATAAGTCTCGTGGGACCCGAGGAGAATTCATCATTCATAACATCTGATGGCTTACGTAAAGAATATTCCAATATATATATATATAGATATATAGTGACTAACTCAAGTGCTCCATAGCTGGTATCTGTCATCGGCTGGTTTGTTGACATAGAACCCACAATTGACATGATGACAGTTCCTGTCCCCACTGGTTTCTCATGTTCATGAACCTCAACCGATCCCTTGCTCATGGTTCTAAATGACAAAAGAACTTTGCCAACGCTTTGTCAAGAGCAGTGAGTCTCTGATTCCCAGCAACTCCCATACTGTATAGTCGCACTGATGACCTAGGCGGTCAGGATGATAAGATCACTCGGTTTCTTATCCGCTATGATTTTTAAGCGTGGTTGCTTCTCATTGATCTTTGATCTCATCTTCCTTGTCTTTGAACCCCGTTTTTCTCCTTTCATTCTCCCCTCTTCAGATGCTCCCGTGAGCTCGATTCCTGCGGGCAGGACGAGATCTTCCCGCAATGGTCTCGCCAAGTCTGTCATCTAGAGCCTGCAGTCCCACCTGCAGCCTCCAAAGTCTTGTTCGTGTTGGGCTTAGCTCAATCTCCGCCCAGGCCTCTGCATCTTCTTCTACTTCCTCCTTTCTCTCACATTCATGGACCTACATCCCCCGGAATTCTTTCAGTCCTGGATCTCGCAAAGCCTTCCACTCAAGCCATCGCCTCTCTTCTAATCCCCCACCGTCACGCATCTCCTATCGGGTTGCCGTGTCCTCAACCGGCAAGGGACGTCGCTTTCACCCCCTCAAAAATGCATATAATTTCGATCCTACTGCCACGGATACCATAGGCGTGTCCAAAGACAAAAACCCCGCTACCAGACGACGAAGCCGCCCGGACAGCGGCGAGGATGCTTTCTTTGTGAGCCGCGTGGGCTCTCGGCAAGCCGAGCATCCCACGGAAGACGCGGGGGCGGTTGCATTCGCTGTCGCCGATGGTGTTGGGGGTTGGACTGAATCTCGAGTTGATCCAGCGGACTTCTCACACGGGATATGTGGTTATATGGCTGACTCAGCTCTCGCCTGGGACCAGTCGGCTGACAAGTTGCGCCCCAAGCAGCTCCTGCAGTCGGGATATGATCAGGTCGTCGCTGACCCTAGCATCAAAGCAGGTGGCAGCACTGCCTCCGTAGGCGTTGCACTTCCAGATGGCCGTATCGAGCTAGCAAATCTGGGCGATTCGGGCTCTGTCCTGCTTCGTCTTGCAGCCGTTCATCATTACTCTACCCCTCAGACACATGGGTTCAATACCCCTTACCAACTAAGCATTATTCCTCCCAAAATGCGCGCACAGGCTTCAGTGTTTGGCGGCGCCTACCTCGAAGATTTTCCCCGTGACGCGGCTGTCACCAACATTCAAATGCAGCATGGCGATGTGCTCATGCTTGCTACTGATGGCGTCTTCGACAATCTCAATAACCAAGACATTCTTAAGATTGTCTCTAGCCGCATGCTTGTCACAGGTGCCTGGACCGCTACCCCCGATTACGGTATTGGAGTCTCTGATAGCCTGCGCGAGCTCACAGTCCCTGGTGGCCTCGCTTCTGCATTCCCTCCTCCCTCCGGAATGGACGCGAAAGAGAAGAAAGAGCTGGAGCAGATGGAATCCGCCCTGACGCTTCAGTCTCTCCTTGCAGCCTCCATTGCGGGCGAAGCCAAGATTGCTAGTGTTGATATGCGCCGTGATGGCCCCTTCGCCAAGGAGGCTCAGCGTTATTACCCTGGTGACTATTACCGTGGCGGCAAAGTTGACGATATTTGTACTCTTGTTATTGTTGCCATCGATGAGAGCATCGTCACCAATGGGAATGGTTCCGAATGATGGCTTCCAGTGATATATTTACTTTTTTTATTGAGATTTAATTGGTGGCCTATATCTTTTCTGGGCAGGATGAAAGAGAGTCTTTAAATAATTCTCTAGGTGCATTCTTGGGCGCTGCGGTTTGTTCTTTGGGTACCAGCGCACGCTGTATATATACATCACCTCTTGGGTTTCTTGGGACTGGACTTGATACCTTACAGTAATCTTTAGATCTTGCCGTTTTGGAATATATCTTTGGCTTGCTCACCATTTTGAAGTATCTGGTAACAAAGTAATCCATTCTGTTGCACATGTGGTGGTTTAGCATGGAGTTCTACAATATATAAGGATATGTGTTTCTAAATATACATACTATACTGACACCAGTGGACGGGCATACTACATACCTCTACAGGGCTAACTAGGTATATATACTACTACTATCTAACCTTGGAGCTTGAAATTGAATGTTGACTCGAATATTTAGTCTTATAGATTCAAGTTCGGACCAGGTATTACTACTACTACTACTAGTAGTAGTCGAATTTGATCTCACTGAATACACCTAAAAAAGAACCTGAGAACCGCTCCGGTAAAACCATAGGTGTTCACCTGGGCATCCCTGATTGATTTGAATACAGTACTCAGAACGAACAACTTGAAAGGACGGGAGAAATAGTGTCAAACTTAAGCACATTTTTGGTTCTTTGGGCTTGAGATCATAAAAGCACAAACACAGCCACTGAACAAGTCCAAGCCCTGGTTTTCTGAATACTACATGGGGAACAATGATTGGATTAACAAGGGCAAAAGAACACGGCAGAGAAAATAGAACAGCGGAATAATAGGCGTTAAAAAAGTCAAGACACCCAGACCTGTCCAGCGAGGAAAATAAAACACAGAAAGAAAACATCGAGACATGGTGGGAAATACTATTGGCACATTTATTCCGCAGATTTCTCTTCAGCTTTCTCGCCTTCATTCTCCTCCTGAGGAGCCTCTGTATCAGGCGCTGTTGGCTTCTCAGAATCAGCATCAGGCATAGGGGTATCATCGGTGGGCTTGTTCTCAGACTCCTTCTCTTCCTCAGTCTCCAGTTTAGTCTCTTCCGGTGTCTCTTCGTCTTTGGGGGCACCATTGGCGGCGGGTTTGTCTTCCTTGTCGGTCGCAGCAGCAGGGGCATCTCCATCTAGCACGTTCTTCCAGCTTGACAGAATAGCCATGGAGCGAGAACGGAAATTGAACTCTTCATCACGGGGGATCGAATTGAGCTTAACAATCATCTTAAGAACCTTGTTGATCTTGGTCGAGCGAATAATAGCAACTTCCAGGTCGGCATGTTTCTCCAGCTTGTCAAAATATGTGGCCATGGTGGCCATCTCGTCCTCCTTGGGTGGTTGATCGCGAGAAATAAATCCCTTCTGCAGCTTGTGGCGTAAGAAGAGAACTAGAGAATAAGTTAATACCTAACGGATTCTCGAAATGAATTATCGCAGTAGAAGGATAGCCACGAGGCACATACTCTCTTTTTCTTTCTTTTTCTTTAGCTCCTCAGGATCAACCTGCTTCTCCGGCTGCTTGGTCTCTGCGGCAGGCGCTTCTTCATCGCTAGTAGCAGCAGCCTTGCCCTTTTTCGGAGCAGCCTTCTTGGCCTTGGATGCAGGGGTCTTTTTCTTGTCTTCAGCAGGAGTCTTCGGGGTCGTCAATTTCAATTTGGTTCCAGTCTTGGGAGTCTTGACCGGCTAGAACAAATCAGATTGGTTAGCTTTTCACGGCCCAGATTGGAAGCGTGCTTGAATCACCTTCTCAGCCTCTGACTCTGCCTCGTCCTTCTTTCTCTTCTTTGTGGCTTTAGACTTCTTGCTGTCGTCTCCATTTTCCATATCCACATCGGTCTCGGGTCCCTTGCTCTTGCGCTTGTTTTTCTTGGCCGCCTTTTCGGCCTTTATTTTCTCCTTCTCCTCCTCTTCACGCTCGGCCTCTTCCCTCTCCTGTTCCAAGGCGGCTTCATGATCCGACAAAAGCTTCTTGAAGTATTGTAAATCGTGGCCATCGGCAGCAACCTTGTAAGCTTGAATAAGTGATTTGGCCTTGTTCTTCTCGGATACGTCCTTGCACTCAGCTGGATCAAGCGGAGTCAAGTTAGTGTTAGGGATCCAGGCACTGTCAAATAGAGAAGAAAAGGATTAGTATTTTCCCCATAAGAATGGAGGCAACGAAAGAGAATGTGGGCTGCGCTGGGGTGGCTTACAATTCATTGGTATCGAAGAACATGACTGGGAAAGTCCGCTCGTGGGCTCGCTTGCCGTCATCAGCATACTCGGCACGGTAGGTGCCATCTTTTTGAATAGCAGTGACGGGACGTGTGTCAAGCAGCGATTCGGGGAGGATTTCCTCGTCGCAAATGATAGAGGGCCATGGCGCATAGCTGCGAAGACGCGCCAGGTAGTACTCGCCAGGCTTCGCATCCAGGTGGGTTATGCGGGGCTGAGACTTCTTGCGATTCAGCTTCTTTTCGCCGACACCACTGGAACGACGGCGGTCCTTAGATGACTTCTTCGCCGACGCAGGGGCTCCGTTAGATTCCGGGGCTGGGGCCTCGGCATCAGCAGAGGCAGACTTGCCCTCCTCATGGGGCTGACTCGGTTCGTCAGTCGCATCGGCCTTGTCTGTCTGAGGTTCAGACTCCTTGCTGTCGGCGGTCGCATCGGCATTCTCTGAGGAAAGAACAGCTGGATCAGCGGACCTTGGTCGCACAAACACATGACGAAGAGAACCCACCTCCCGACCGTCAACAGGTTCCAGCGGAAGCTGCACGACGGCGCGAGAAGGGTAGCTCCAATTCCAACTTACCAGTAGACTTGTTTTCTGGGACAGCGGTGGCCTCCGACTGCTCGTCGGGCTTGGCCTCAGCGGAAGTTTGCTCAGGCTGGTCGGCCGCCTCAGGCGCTGTGATGGGGTTCTCTTCGGCCATAATGGCAGGGAGTAGCAGATTGACGGTAATGAATTCAACGATGGGGAAAGGGGGAACGGCTTGGGAGAGGGGGAATGGCTTGGTCAGGAAGGATGTGGGAAAGGAAGATGTGGAGAAGGAAGAGTCGCGCAGGGAGCGGCGCGGGAAGAGAGAGCGACGCGTTGGATTGGGTCTAAGAACGGGAAGAAAACGACCAATGACGCCACAACTCCCAACTTCGTCTTGTCGATGAACGTGATATCGTCTGGTACCTCACAGATATCCGCAGATCAATCTCCATGGACCAGTGAATATATGTGATCCGGATCAATTTGTTGAGGCAACAACCAGTCAATTTTAGGCTGTTGCCAACCTTGAGAGGGCATAGTGCCAGACGATACCTGATTGATGTTGCACTGCACTGCTCTTCACTGGATCCATTCCAGTTGATTCAAATTGTAGGCAGCGAGCAAGAGTCTCAATCTGCACGGTTTCAAGGTCATGATCATGTTACCTGGTGAATAGTCGCAGAGCTGGCACGTTCATCAGGAACGAATATGGATCTTTCTTTTTCTTTTTTTTTTTAAAAAAAAAAGAAAAAGAAAATCAATCGTGTTGTCTCTAGTCTCAAGTCTGGTCGTCGAATAAGCCTGTGTCCTTTCTCATTTGCTTTCCTTACTGGGATAACCTTTGACCTCAGGATGATTTGTTGAAGCGGCCTGCTTGGAATTAGTACATATCCAGACCCTTGGGGTGATATTTTCAAGGGCTCACCACACAATCACTTGGGGTTTTATGGTTAAATTCCTTTGGCCCCCTTGAAATCCAATATGGCATATCCTTCCTTGGAGAAGCACTTGAGAGAGATGGGGCCTTTCCTTATGTATATGTCAGGCTCCCGTCCGAGTTGATGGTTTCAAGCGAAGACAGCGTATACTGTTTCACTGGTTAAGTTCCGACTTTGTTCAAAGGCCATGGCTGACTAAATGTCTGAAAGGCCCCAGGGTTTATTTGAGGCATTTCAAACTCGAGGAAAATTCCACGGCTTCTTTTTAAAATAAAACACGATCTGATTACCGATATTGCGGGGCCAAGAGAAGTGGTGAAAGGAGAAGGTTTGGAATGGCTTAGTCGAACCCTCGCTCTACTCCCGCTATACTCGCTCTCTTTAATGGCCCCAACATGTGCACCTTGACATTTATATACAGCAACACCCAAGCTATTTTACGGATTCCCAAGAATCGAGAAACCCCTAATGAATCAATTTCGCTCATATGTACAATGCCACCCCAGAAGAATGACATAGAGAAGCACTGCTTTGTGTAGCGCAAGTGTGCGGGCCCTAGTTAAGGATAGAACTGTTCAAGCAATATGTACATCGTCGACTCACTAGTAGGTGCCAGACCTCACGAAAAGACAATTCAGTAGCTCCATTAAGACCCGAGGAGAGAAGGGGTATCACAGCATTTTCAATACAGAGGGGAGAGAATAAAAATACGAGGAAACATTGAGACATTGGAACAAACAGTATATGGATCCCATCCTTATGCAGGTAGTACGTCGTCACTCTCGTCAGGATCATCACTGTCCCAATCTCTTGGATTATAACCCATTTGTGTGTCGGAGGGCTCTGGCTTGTGAATGCGAACGAGCCAGAGGAAACAATCCTCCAGTGGTAACAGATTTAATAGAACCTTATTGAATCGCCACCCTAAGGCGCAAACCATAGCACCCGCAGCCGCGTCCAGGATGAAATGATTCGCAGTGGCCACAATGGCAATCAGAATAAGAAAGGGATACATGAAACCAATCACTAGACAAACCAGGCGATACCAGGAGGGTAACCAGAGTCCAATACCGTGGCTGAAGCGAAGGCGAACCACACGGCTATGGTGAGAAGGAAATGGGATTGTCATGATCGTAAGTCCAATCAGAAGGGAATACCCGAAATGCAAGGATGGCATCGCCGCTAAACGAATGTCAATCATGTCAATCATGCTCGCGCTCTAGATGGCCATGTAACAAACACCTACCGTATTGATTGCAGAAGCGATTCTCCGTCCATACACTCCCCGCTCCGCCGGGCCCATGAACAGTATCCACAAATCCATAGCTTCGGCCTAATTCCGCCTCTGGACCTTCTGCAGCTGGATCACTGAGCAGACGCGGTGGCATACAGGGCCACAGAGTGAAAACGACAAAGGCTAGCAGGTTGCATATGGCTAGTGTTCGTCGTCGTGCTTGGTAGAGAAGAGGCCCCGCTGTCGACCCGCTCGATGCACCCGCTGATTTCCCAAGTGGGTATCCATCGACCCGGTTCTGGGTGATAGTATAGTAATAGAGCCAGACAAGAAAAGCGATAGTGCCAGGAATGTGAATGAAGGAGTAGATCCAATTAATCCAGGTCATAGCTAGGGGATGGCGAAGGAAGTGCTGCTGAACCGGAAGTTCCCAAGATATCCCCAGCTTCTCTTCGAGTTGAATCAATTGCAAGGCGTGATGCCGGGCGACATCGACGGTACCTTCTTGGAGGGTCACAGCGGTAAACGCTCGGCCAAGCTGGTATGTCTATCGTGATGGCACTTAGTAACTGCATTGAACGTCTGAGGCGCATTAGGGCAAGCTTATCTTACCCAGTAAACCAATGCCCAATACCAATTTTCTGCTAAGAATGGCAGCTTTCTCAGCAGTCGGCTCAAGAAGCGATCTTGAAAGACCACCGTATTGGGAGTTGTCACACGACATAAAAGACCAAAGATCCCAATCTGCCGCGTGCGCCATCGCTCATCTGAGATCGAGGGAGCTGGTGAATCTGCACGTGGACTCAAAAGTCCGTCCTTGGGCGTTGGACTAGCATATCCTGATTGTAGAGGGTCGGGCGAATATGAGCGCGTATAATAGGACGACTTTTGCCGGATGTGATTTTGGGTTGTGAAGGAGGCTGTACTTCGATTAACCCAACTGCCTCCGAAGAGGAGGACGATGACCACGAGTGGCTCGAGAAAGGTTCCGAGGGTCATCGTGACGCTTTATCAGGCCGCTGCCTTGAAGATTTTCAGGGGCTTCAAATTCTGTAGGTATATGTAGGCAAGTTGAAAGAAGAACAACTCGAAGTAGGAAGATATGCCGAGACAAAGGGATAGGAGTAAAGAAAATGAACAAGAAAAGGAAATATGATACAGAGGGTCATCCAGGCCATGTAAAAATGCTGGAGTAGGTAAGAAGAAGAATAGCGTGATGGATTTAAAGGGCGCATCGAGAAAGTTCACCGATTCGGAGATTAGGGGATTCAATGGGAAATTCCATTCATTGTTATGGGCTGGCAGGTACTGTTTTCCAGTCGTACCTCCTCTGTACAGAGTATAAATCTGCGGAAGCCATAAGCAATGGATCCATTGGATATTTGACTTTGTGTGCATACGGAGATATGCATCGAGAGAAGGCACGCCTGGAAACGCCCACTTGACCGGAAGCCACGGAAGCGCTAGCAGATGCGCTTTCTTTCTTTTTGGATTCTGTTCGACTCGAGAGCTCGAGGCCCTTGCCAAGTCGATGTGACTGGCTTGGATCCATCCTGATTAAGAAGACGATGCACAGGTCCGAAAGAAGTCTCCACTTGACAGTAGCCTGTGGCGGCCGCTCTGACTACTTCGAACTCCCAATCTTGCCTATACATGTATGGAGACTTTGAAACCTCGATGGCTCGCATGGCATGTCTCTTTGTTTGTGGTGGGGGCAGTGCCCAAGATAGCTCGTCATGAGACGGGCTGATTATGTGCTGGTCCAATTAGAATCACAAATCCAGGGTGCGTAAAAGGCACCACTTCAACCTTGACTAAACCATGGGCAGCGAGGTTGCTTTCAGCCCTATCGTACGGACATCTGGAGGAGCCGAGTGGAGCATGCAGTGCCAAGCGTATTGACGCTCGGCGTTGCACCAGGCCCGAATCCCGGTGTACAATGGGCTGTGATGCGCTTGAGGGGAGGGTTAAGGATGCGTGGATTTTCGAGGAACCCGCCATTGATCGACCAGATCTTCCTTCGATAAAGGTCCATCCGCGGGTGATGAAGATGGGTGGTGACGCCAATCTGTATTTCATCCACCGCTTGTACCTAGTAGCGGGATATCATATCTTGACTGCGTCCCACTGGCGAGTTCGTGGGGATCTATCCGTATCTCATCATAATGGTATGAAAATACAGTACGTCTCTAGCCTACCAGACTGAGGTATCCTTCTCGTCGGCAACAGCCCTGGTCGAGATACAGCCCGGTTCCTTTACAGGGATCGTGTTAGTCAAGTCATGCCGCTAAGTGGACCCCAAACACAGGAATCCTAAGATTCCGTGACCCGGTGATTATAATGTAATCGGGAACTGGAAATGCCGAGGCTGATCAGGATTATAGGGGACGTTTGACCGTGAAAATGGCGAGCTGGATTTGATGCCTGGGGTTTATGGCACCCTTGATGTCATTCTGAATCAACACTTGAGCATGAATGACTCGCTGAAGTTTATCCGGGGGTAGCGAACGAGCTCCCGAATCAGCTGTTTCTTTCGTCCTGTAGAAATGAAGTAGAGTTGACGTCAAGCCCATAGGCTCTACAGTACTGTAGCCCGAATGCAATCATTCCTCAAACCGGATATGAGCCAGTATGAACAAGCTATTTTAGCTGAAGGCTGGTCGTACAAGAAAGCAAACTACATAAAAAGTTTTCACTCTGGATCTTTATCAATCTGCACGCTTGGTTTTATATTGATCTGTGGCTCCTAGTATCAACTTTATCATATCTCTATTCTATTCTTGATTTGAACAATGCTTGGGTCGATGTCGGTCGCAAACCCTTCAAGAAAGCTCCTGAGCTACACGCCGCAGCTCGCCAAGGTAGCCAGTACTCAGTCTCAACACCTATCAACCAAGCAAACTTCACGGGGAGTGACCCTTCTACAAGACAAACAAAATGGATTCGGCTTCGCAAGATCTAATCCAAGACCGGCCAAACCTAGAACCAAAGGTGTGACCGAAATTCGAGGTCCCTATTATTCGGTATGAAGAATCATTAGTCTACCAATTAACCAAAAGCGTACATTAACAATGCCAAAGGCAATGGGAAAGCGCTATCTAGCAGACGTGCTTGAAACGTAAGATCACCCAACCTCGTTTGTCGCATTGCTCGGGACTATCAACCTAACGAGAGTATACAGAATGGGTAATCATGTGGACGGATTAAAGTTTGCTGGCGGTGGGTTCATCAACCTGCAAGTAACACTACATGGAAACAATTAACTGATACCTATCTTCCCTAAAGGGTCGTTTTCACTATTTGAAGAGAAGCCATTGCGCGAACTGATCGATCTAGCCCATGAGCATGATGTCTATGTCTCAACGGTGTGTACTGAAGCCACTTACCTATTATATAGTTTTCAGGGTCCGATGAGTATATAGAACAAGGCTGACTGCCGGTGACAATCTTCTAGGGCGGATGGGCCGAACACCTTCTCACACATCCTGATGCAAACACCGTCTTCGACCGTTACCTCAAGAAATGCAAGGACGTAGGGTACGGATCCTTTTTTCCAGAATACGAACTTTCTCAATCAGCTAACATCGCTCAGGTTCGATGTGATTGAGCTATCCGCCGGTTTCCTGTCTATCCCAGGCGATGACTGGCTGCGCCTCGTTGACAAAGTTCACTCATTCAAGCTCAAGGCAAAGCCCGAATTAGGAATCCAATTTGGCGCTGGCGGAGATACCCCCGGATTTAGTGTGGGGACTTCTGATCCTGGAAAATTGGTGGATATGGGCCACAGATTCCTCAATGCTGGCGTGGAACGTCTAATGATTGAGTCAGAGGGCATCACTGAGAATGTGGAGACATGGCGGACGGATGTGGTCTCTCAAATCATGAAGCAGCTTCCACCTGAGAAGGTTATGTTTGAGGCAGCTGATCCTAAGGTATTCAATTGGTATATTCGGGAATTTGGCATCGATGCCAACCTGTTCGTCGACCATAGTCAGATCGTACAGTTGTCATGTCTTCGCGCTGGTATTTGGGGCACCGCTGACACTTGGGGCAAGGTGGTATCATTTCGCCCAGAGTAACTAGAGAAATGTACGATTGAAAGGTTTATGCGGGCTTCTTTTAAGGAGCTATTCGCAATCCATATCTCTTTTCCAACTTGTAAGATTTAAGGCTGTTCAAAGGTTTGTTGTATGAGATGAGACTTCTACATTTACTTGTTCAACAACTTTACAGTAGAAGTGAGCCCGTTGATTAGTAATACATGTGCCCGCCAAGAGTCCGGGGAAAGTAATTGATCAGCAACTCAACTCGGCCTCAATCAGCCTCATTGAATTTTGTTGGATTTTACGAGGTTTCGCCATGTCGCAAGCTGATCCTACGGACTAAATCCTTCGAAACTCGATAACTTACAACATTCGATAACTCGCGCTTCAATGTTCACCACCCGTCGCTGTCGGACGACCCACTAACCGGACAAGCCGCGAAGGTGCGATCGCAATGCCTCGAGCAAGCACGGCACCAGGAGCTCGACTCCGGTGTCGTCGGGCATGCGATAGCTGCAAGCGACGCAAACAGAAATGCAATGGCGAACAACCTTGCACAATCTGTGTCCAGCGACACAAGGAATCGGAATGCCATTTTTCGGACCGCCCCGCACGTCTGCTCAAGCCCGAGGCCAAGGACTCGACTATGCTACTGAGCGAACGATCCCTACCTTCTCCACAACGGGCAACGGCAATGGACCGCCTCTTAAACTCGCTGGAGGACAAAGGCACGAATATTGAGCAACAGGGTAGCGACGAGAAGGAGGGGACAGCCCCTGTTCCCAAGGTGGCGCGACTTCTTCGCGATGGGCAAGGCAAATTCATGTATATCGGAGACTCTGCGAGCTTGTCGTTCTTGCAAAGTGTTCGGCGTGTTGTGTCATCGTCTATCGGCCGATGTGAGTTCACAGAAGACAATTCGCGACACTCTATGCTGGAAGCCTTCCAAAACAATCCAAGCACTCAGCCAGGTCCCCTCGTCCCACCACCCAGTAACGAGGAGGCCCAGAGGCTTGCACGGCAATATGTGCTTGCAACAAGCCCGCTACTCGACTTGGTAGATCTCGAGGAATTTCATCCACGACTGGCTAACTGGGTGGAAAACCCTTCTGGCGATGAAGATACCGTCAGTTCCATTTTCTACCTTGTCCTTGCCATTGGTGCTCAGGTCTCGGACGTCAATCAGACCTTGGCGGAGCAATATTTCAGCAGTGGCCGCCAATTGGCGTTTTCGGCGTTCCAAGAAACGCCTAGTATTCACACTATTCAGTCGTACATTCTGGTGTCAATGTACATGCTGGGCGCCTGCAGACGCAACGGCGCATTTATGAACCTGGGTATCGCCTTGAGAGCCGCTTACGCAGTTGGAATCCACCGAAAGGATGCAAATGCACTCTTCTGTGGGCGTGAGCGACGGGCTAGAGAACGTGTTTGGAAGAGTCTTCGTATGGTAGACCTCTTTCTCAGCGCTTCATTAGGTCGACCTCCTGCTACATCAGACTACGATTACGACATTCGAGAGGATACTTTTGCATCAACGGAGCCACAAAACAATATGACACCAGACAAACAGCTCTCGCTTGCAGTGATTTCCCTATGTCGAATTTTCGAACGAATACTCACTGACGTTTATATGAAACAAGTCATCTCAATCAATGTTGCAGAGTCCATCTCGAATCAACACCGTGCTTGGGTTCGAACATTGCCAGCATTCCTCAAAGACCAAACAGAACAGAATTACAACAAGTCCATGGAAGACAGCTTGGCGGCAGCTCATGTATTCGGGTCCTATTACTGGTCTATCGTTCTTCTTACTCGACCATTTCTCGTCTACCGCGTGGCTCAATATGTGAAAAACAAATCTGACCCATCTTCATCGGCTAGCCAGAATAGCAGCTCTCGCATCTCACTTTTTGCAGATGCATGTGTCTACTCTGCGCTTCGAGGCTTGGATGTCGTCGATGGCCTCGGTCGGTTTGCAGGGCTACCACGCCGTCTGCCATTTTTGATTAATTCTGTCTTCAACTCTGCTGTTGTTCTTGGGGCTGCATTCTTTGCGGATTACGATAATTTATTACCACTTGAAGAAGGTTTGAACAAAGCCGAACGATTTCTTGAGCTATTCGTTCCTCATGATCCCCATGCATGTCGATTCTATCAAATAATAAAGTATCTCCGTGCTGCTGTTGCCGAGTACATCAAACGACGAACTCGACAATGGATGGATAGAAGAAGCAGGCAGGTTGATCAACTTTTCGGCCAAGTTGGCGGTAGTAGTCACTCCCCTTCTTTTACGCCAATCTCTGGTCAAGATTTTCCTCCATCGAATCGCTCAGATAACCCTCAACAGCCTCCAGTCGTGGCCTCTCCAATATCTCCTGGAAAAGTCGGCAGAACACCGTCGTTCCTGAATCCCCAGCCTCCGCCTAACCCTACCAATCCGCAACTAGAAGGCGATGTATGGGATGCGCTATATAACGGGACAGACACATCGGCTCTTTCTTATGATGCTGCTATCTCTGCCCTTACTACATCTGGTATACCAGTTGGTTGTTCTCCTGGTGGGACTATTCCCACCGGGCAGCCCCCAGTTTCCGGGGGTCCATCGCCCCTCTCTGATGTGATGTTTCCCGAAAATGGCTTGTTGTATATGGCAGAAGATCTTCCTGTATTTGGTATTTGGGAAGAGCCCTGAGTATCTCGAATTATCCTCGCATTCCGTTACATCCCCACCCCCTCCCTTCTGTATAAAGTGGACAATGCCTCTATTAGGGGCCAGACTGTCTGAGAGAACAACGACCAATGATGCCATGACTTCGAACCATTCATTCTCTAGATCTGCTCTTTTTATTTATTATTATTATTATTATCATTACTACTACTATCATATACCCTACTGGGCGGCATTCAAATTATATTTCAATCGATTTGGCCTCCAGGCTATCTACAATTGCTCTAATATATACATACGTGTGTACTCGATTCAATGTCCTATATGTACCATGAAATTGTTCAGTAAAAGTGTAGCTAAGAAAGGCATGGCAGAAAAGCGTAAGGGGAAGGAAAGCGAAAAGCTGTCCAAGTCACAAAGTAAAAAAAGGTAAATAAGATGGGAGCGTTCAAAGACAATGAGCATTACCATCAGTCGGTGAGATTATATAACGAGATAGGAAAAAGGGGGGGAGA
Organism: Talaromyces sp. PF30-5; assembly: GCA_023626375.1. Taxonomy (NCBI): domain Eukaryota; kingdom Fungi; phylum Ascomycota; class Eurotiomycetes; order Eurotiales; family Trichocomaceae; genus Talaromyces; species Talaromyces sp. PF30-5. The sequence goes on along the minus strand of JAMAGU010000006.1, from coordinate 79,030 downwards.
GGGAAGGACGCAAGGAAAACAAGGGAATCAACGATAGCTCGCTAGGTGAGGGAGTTTTGCAAGAAATCCAAGCTTCATGGTATTTGATTGGACGCTGCATTAGAAAGTAATGATCAAGCTTGAACCATGATATGTACGCTATGTCAATACGAAAATAAAAGTTTCGAAATTGACAAGCTGAGGGATGTCGAACTCTGGATACAGTGAGGAGGAAAGGTTCAAAGCAAAGCCAGAGAGCATCCATCGATTGGCGGGGTGGGTGGAGTTATATATGCCAATCCAGAGTGCGAAGTTACGAGAAGGCCTTGTTAGAAACCAAAGGGGTTGTTGGGTGCTGTTTGATTATTGTACAGGTCAATTATCTGAGAGTATTTATCGCGACAGGATCATGAAAGGAGGTACTTACTAGCTTGGGAAAGGTTGGCCCTGAGCCCTGTTGGTTGAGCTTGAAGTTTATTTGGTGCCTCTGGCTTTACGCCAAACCTGACAGAGGGTGGAGGGCCTGTCTTCTGAGGAGAAAGAGGGGTTGCTGTGGGGTGTTGTGGAATTGGTGGCACTGGAGGAGGTTGGCTGTAGGAAGTGTTACCGAAGCCATTTACGCCGGTTTGTTGAGGCTGTAATGCCGGAGGAAGCACAGAGTTGATGCCAGTTTGCATGGGCTGTTGGGGCTGCGCAAATCCAGTAAATCCGGTAGGCTGCGGAGCCATTCCCTGGAATCCCGGTTGGCCATTCAATTGCTGTTGCTGTTGGATACCAAACTGCGATTGAGGAGTGAAGCCGGTCGGCTGGGGCATCAGGCCGTTTTGGAATTGATTCTGTCCAACGAAGCCTGTAGCTTGCGGCTGCATTTGCACCTGCGACTGGAAGCGCTGCTGGTTTAACTCTGTCAGACTCTGTCCCGGAGGAGCAACCGGAGGGCCAGCTTGGGGAATTCCAGTTAGCTGGGGCTGCAATGGAGGGGCACCGAACGAGCTCTGGTCTTGAAAGTTTTGTGGTGCCGAAAGAGGCCGCTGCGGAGGAGGGGGCAGAAGCGAATTCTGGTTTGCGCTTTGCGGGGGAGGCTGGGGGCGCTGTCTGGCCTGTTGTCCCATCTGGGCTATTTGATTGAAAAAACCAGGTGTCGCACCGGTGTTCTGAGGCTGCTGCGGAGCAGGAGGAGACTGTACGACAGTTTGCTGGGGCTGCAAAGCAGGGATGCTTGCTACATTCTGTGGCGCAGCAGCAGGCTGAGCAGGATTGGGCTGCAAAGGGGCCTGAAGAAGGGACAAGTCTGCCATAGCCCCTGTCACCTGCTTCTGGACTGTAGGCTGGGAAGCCGTAGGTGATGTGCTTGGAGGTGGAGATGAAGTGACCGGGACGGAGGTAGTAACCTGTTTAGGTTGCTTAACCTCCCAAGCATCATCGTCGAAGCCGCGTTTAACTGGCTGCTCGTTTTCGGGTGGCGAAGAAGTAGCTGGTGGAGTTAGAGCTCGCTCTTGCTTCGGCTTAGAATCATCAGCTTGTTCAAATGCCTTGGGATCAACGACATCGCCAGCTTGAACAGAGGGCGCCGGTCTTCCCTTGCGGGTATTATTACGCAAAGTACCGCCAGGACCAGAGAAAAGTCCACCTTGGCCACCTTCCTCGCCATTGCCGAGGACTTCTTCTCCACCAAAACTAACATTCCGAAGCTTGGATTTGCTACCTGTACGACCAAGAGTGCTATCCAGATATCGCATGACCCTCAGGATATCGCCTTCTTTTAGACCCAAGGATCGAAGGGTTTCGGGCGAAATATCAGGCAGAATAGATTCATCCATCGAGTCTTTGATGAAATTCTGCGCATATCGTTCACATTGGTGAGGCCCAACGCCAGACTTCAAGAAAAAGTCGAACCAGTCGTACTCAGGACGATCCACCGAGGCACCCGCATTACCAGTTCGCTTAGCGTCAGAAGTGGCACGCTTTCGAATGCTTGAAAGGGGTTTGTCCTCATCAAGCGAAACGTTCGCTGTTCTCTCTACATACTCAAGATCTTCAACGGACATTTTTGCAACAGGAACAGCAATCTTGATACCGTTGACTTTGTGAAGATGAATCTTGCCATCTTGAAGCCCGATAAATTGCGCCTCGACAGTGAAAGCCTTAGTTCGGTCCGTCCATCTCCTGACCTTGCTAGGATCCGGCTCTGTAGATTTTTGATTAGACAAATGTAGGCGAACAAGGTGATGATAAAAGGGGGCTACTCACTGGACTTAGATTTACTGTCACGTTTTTGGCGCTGCGTATAAATCGTCAGCTACGATTATCATGATGAAGGGTCGGAGCTCTCGCAATCTTACCTCACCTGAATCCATTGAGTCTGTCCTGTTCTTCCCAACAGAGGCTTTAGCTAGCTTAGCTTCCTCCAGACGATTCTTCTCCACCGTTGACAGGCCAGGTTCATTCGGAATTTCGTTGGTCACGAAGCCGGTAACTTCAACATAGCTGCTAGGAACCACGCCTTCTTTGCCATTCTTAAGCCGCTTCACCATCCACCATTCCTCTGACTTTGTATCATCAATAACGATGACTTCGTCATCCACGGCTACTGTTACCTCGTCGTCACCCTGAGCCATAAAGTCATACAGAATCGTTCCCTTCTTCTGACCTCCACCTCCCTCGCTGGCTTCAAGTACCTCTCGTAAACCTTCAGCCCGATAGGCTCCCGCGATTTCTCCCAGCGCAGCCACAATTTCCTGGGCAGTATCCTTGGCCCCCGCGTGGAAATCAACGCTCTTACTTGGCCGTACGAGGTCAACAAAGACATGCTTGCCTTCAATTGAATAGTGTGTGAGCTTTTCCGCAGTCCACTCCTGTTGACGATCGTCGCCTTCGGGCGAAATGAAAATGATCCCAGTCACCATATTGATACCCAACGTTGTTGGCATCTTCTTCCGCTTTCCCATGACCTCCACCATTTCATTGATGTTGTAGATATGGTAACCGGAAGGCGATCGGGGAGTCAACTCGCCAGCTCTATTATAAGGGGGCGACTCTTTAACGTGGGTTCCATCACGGTTCATGGGAGGAGCTGCAGCCTTGGGGCGTGGAGGAGCTGCGGACGGCTCAGGAGAATAAGAATTCATTGGCGGGGTAATCTGTTCCGAGGGAGGTCGTCGAGGTAAAGCAGGCGCAGGTGGCTCTTCTTCCTCAACTTCACGGTCTTGGGAGGGCCTAGTTGGGAGTTGAGGGGGCGGAGGCGACGCATCTCTTGGTTGCGCATTGGTGGATGCGTGTTGCGAGTGGATAATATTCGCAATTGCTGCGGCTGCCGGGTTCTGTAGTGTGTCGATGGGGGAGGAAGAGGACAAGGTCTCCGCGTATTCTTCGTGGGCGGGTTGTGTCGGACGTTGGGGAAGGGATGGTGCTTGTTCTTCATGATCGGCTTGTGGTGGAGGTGGAGGGGGAATAGCAGCAGTTGTCGGGGCGATATCTTCCAGGATTTCGATATAATTCGCTGGCGCAAATCCAAAATCTGAATTGACCCCGACCAATGTCCAATCGGGATCTGAAGTATCATACACCTCCAAGTCTGCATCTTCCGAAAATGAGACCTCTTCGTCTGTTTGTCGAGTGTAGTCGTAAAGCGCTTTGGCATTGTGTACTGGTTGTGCCTGTTCGATGTATGGAGGTTAAAACTTTCGCTAACCAATTACTTCTCTTATGGAGCATCAAGCACGTATAGTGACGCTAACCAGAATCTTCATGAAAGATTGACCACTGCATGCGATTGACAGGAGCTGTGCTTACCTCTTGAACGTAGTTGTTTGGGACTAAACCTTCTGGCTCGTCCTCATCATCTCGCTCAGCTTTCTTCTTCGCTTTCCACCAGTCATCTTCACTACTCTTCTCTAAGACATAGAGGAGGTCACCCTCGTGGATCTCAAGTTCACCCTCTCCCTGAGGTTGGTAATCATAGACGGCAGAATAAACGCCGAGGAATCCCATTGTCGCGAGTGGTCGTTGGACTCAGCTAAACAGGGGATCAAAGTGACGGCGGTTTCTAGACGCCACGAGTGGCAATATGAAAGGGATGGTGTCGACTACTAAGGTAGTGAGTAGTCCCGTGGGGTGTTGTCGGAGAGTCGGGGAGGTCGGGGCGATGACGCTGGCCGTTACCGGGTGTGTCTTGGCAACCGTGGGAGGGCCCCAGTGCGCGTAGTTGTCAAGAGACAATTCGGTCCGGCGGGATGGCTAGCAAGATTCTTAGGGCAAAAAGATTGAATTGAACCAACTTCGGGAAAGCGTGAGCAGATTGAGAGTTTGGATCAGGGAGGGAGGGAAAGGTGGGCCTGGACGATCGCTAGGAGTTCACGGTCACGTTCCTTACGTAGTAGGCAACATTGTCTCTCTCTATTCAGGATGCACCCACTCTCTAATCAGAGAGACCAGGGTCTGAATTCCAGATACTAGAGACGAGACTTGCTCAAAAGGATTGATTAATTGGAAGATAAGAATTTTATTCGTACTAGAGCCACCGGATTGGAGCGGCCTGCATGGGTTCAATTCCCTGGACAGCATCTGGTGACCGAGCCACTCCTTCTGGTCTATGTTTTTTTTTAGTTTACTTTCCAGGGTTTTCATAGACGAAATACAAATGCCAATTTCTGCTGTACTAGAACCACCGGATTGTTTGATGAATAAGGATTTTAACACACCTAATAATGAAATCAAGAACAGACGATAATAAGGTAAAACAGAGAAAGAAAAGTACAGTGAATCTTGAACAACCTGCTACTTGTTCTTGCCGATAGTTCCATCATGAGATGCAAAGAGTATGTTTTCCGTTAAAGGGGGTACTTGGTGAGTAGAACGCTGGCGCCTCATCAAGGATTTTCCGTAAAATGGGCCAATTGGCACAATATCGATTGCCGTAGTCAAATAGGTCCATGTATCTCATGACATACGAATTTAGAGTAGTATTGACTGTGTCTTGTATGCATCCACAAGCCTAACATCAAAATTTGGTGACAAATTCAAAATAAGCTTTTTAAATTCATCGATATTGTCCTTTTCATCCCCACTTAATGTGAGGCGCGCCTGGAAAACATGCACTTGTTGTCGTGGGTTGGGACGGGGGATTTTCGATAGTGACTGGGGACATTTGTGGATAGGGGGAATGATTGGCTGAATGCCACCGAAACTAAAGAAGCGAGGGCCTCAAATGTGGGAGACATAAATCCTTGATTTCGATTTCGCGGAAGGGAAGAGGAACTGTAGTCGACTTTTGTCCATATTTCGATGGTGTAGGTAATGCTGAGCAAACTCGCTGAGTGAAGGTAGGGAGACCACCTGATCTGCTATTTCGCGAACGCGTTTGTCCGTTTGGCCCACATGCAGTTAATATTTCGGATTGTGGTAGGATACTGAGAGCGAATAGAAATCAGTTCTGCGGAACAACAATTCAAAAAGACCAAAGTATCGCAGTCTGTAGGAAGTTGAGCTTGCAGTTCCGATCAACGAATTGATTGACCCAGGGCCGTAAGATGAAGAACTGTTTTCCCACGAGAGTCAGAGTATCTAGTAGTCCCATGTCCAATATATGCCATGATAAAAAACGTTGCAGGGGAGACTTGAGGCTTGACTAGAGGTTTATTGATCTCATTGAAAATGAAGCGTTCGGTGTATTGGACTTGGGCTGGGATCTCTGAGTCGGTAATCGTCACAGATGCTTTGAGAATATTCTCGAGGATTTTCTTCAAGTCTCTGGCATCGACGACTGCATTAGTGTCATCAGTCTCGTAGTAGAGGATAAGCGAAACGACGCGGGAATATTGGTCACACGTGCGACGATGACGCTTCGAATTCTTGGCCGTAGCTCTGGAAATTCAAGGCGCTTGGAGGTTGAGGAATCTGGTCCAATCAAAATTATGGACGAAGAGCCAGCGCCGATTCAAGTTACAAGTGCGAGATAAAGTAGGAAAGTACATAGAAGGTAAAGGTTTTGAACTAGGCAAGTTTGGGACATACCTACTACGTACTGCACAGGGGTTCTTTTATATATCTTTTGGATCATCTTTTGGATCATCCTTTGAATTGGATTGAACTAATTAAACCAGAATAATAATATTTAAATTCGAGGAAAGAGGTGGTGTGCTCCTGAAGTCTTTGTGCCTCTTTGGGGCTATTTGGATTGATTTGGATTGGATTGGAATATCTTAGTATAAGATAAATTGAATAATCAAGACATCTTAGTCAACTGGTGATCTTAATATGCTATATAGACTTCTTAAATTTCAGTTGAAGTCCGAAACCCTTGGAAACATTTTGAAGAGTCAGGACTTAGGCCATATAAGCGAGGCCGCGCTTCTTGTTTATATTAATTATATAATAGACTACATATAGACAGTTAGTATAAATATAGTACTATAGATACACTTGGGAATAGTCTACTAGCAAAGATATATCAAAAATATATTAAAGGCATGTCAAAATTCATAACTAAAGTATATAAAGTCAATATCTAAAACATGTTAAATCCACGTCAAAAGCATACCATAACACGTTGCCACATTTTCTAACCATTTTAATACCGTTTTGTGGCCCCATATGCACCAAGCTCCTCTAATACTTATGCCACATCGCTTGTTACGGAAGAAGACTATGTAGGTCATATTGGATTCAAATGCTAAATGTTGTTGATGTTTTCTTATCTTGCTAAATGGGAAACGCCAAATACTACTTCAAGTCCTCCAACATGTCGAAGTTGTACTGCCGAAGGTTCCAAATCAACTGTACAAGATGGAGGATTCTCTCTCCGAAGGGAAGGGATGTTCACAACTCGTCTTTGAAGCTCTCCTCGCTACCTTCAGTGTTGTCAGAATTGGATGCTTCGGATTTCTGCTTGTCATTGCCAGAAGGTTCCTCTGGACCTGAGGGTTCCTGAGCTGGTGTATTTTTGGCTTTCACGATCATCTCGTCTTCATTGCCATCGTGTTGCTGCACGGGCTGGGATTCCAACCCCCCTGTTTGCTCCTCGTTCCCATCCTCATCATCGGGGGTTTTGCCTTTGAAGACATACCCACCATTGAGCTCTACAACCTCGAGTACCCAGTCGCCATCCCCAGCAATCTTCTCCATTTGCTTTTTCATTTTCTCGAGTTTTTCAGGGTCGAGGTCGTATTTTTTCAATGCCTGTTTGGTCAATTGCTTCACCTCGCCATTCTCCCGTGCTGCAAGGATCTCCACGCGTTCTTCAGCTGTTTGAGCGACGCGACCTTTTTCAATCTGCTTTCCTTCCATTCCCACCAGTTTGCGGCCCCCGATCTCAATCCCACCCACAGTTTGAATTTCTGCGTGGGTTCTGGCTTCATCGACCAATCGTTGAGCCAGATACCAATCCTTTATGTCTTCCCACTCAGGTACGTCCTCAGGCATGAGAATCTCGCGACACTCAATGTCGTTGACTTCATCCTGTTGCGGTGGCATAAAGGCAACATCATCACAGAGACGAGGTGTGTAGATGACCATAAGATATGAACAGGTAGTCAACTCCTTGATCCAACCGATTTGATCAGTGGACTGCGGGTGACAGTGAAACTGCACCTCAACTTGACGTTCACGCCCAGTAAGATCACATTTGGTGCCCCCATTTAGATGTTGTACGAGATACCGCGAGCCGCCTTTGGTATGTAACTCTGCCATCTCGGTTTTGGGTGTCTGTTTCGCCTCGGTTTCTTCTGTGTCAGGGTGCTTGTTCTCGACGGGGAACTGTCCCAAGATGAAAGAATGAGTATGAGGATCCTCTGTTGGGGGGTAATGTGGTGCCCCCCGCCCAGCAGGCAGTGCATGAAACTGCTTGACTTGCTTTCGGTAGCAAAATGAATACGACCACCATCCAGAGAAATAGTACATGCATTTACCCTCTAGCTCTCGTAGAAGTTCTAGGCCACGATCAGTTGCGCGTGCCAGTTCCTTTTGTTCATCTGCCTCGGTCGGTTTGTTGCCAGCCGTTGAGTTGGTTTCGTCATTCTGCACTTGAGGGATCCGGCACAGGAGCCTTCTATTATCCAGAATCATCTCTTCATAGGCGAACTTCAGCTTGTCGGCGCCCTTGCCGTCTTGTGTTGCGTCATGGGCATGGTTATTGCCCGTGTATATTTGAGGATCTCGCTGGTCTTGATATGCGCCCTCGTAATTTGATTCGGCTTGCGCGTGCAGAAGCTCCTCCGCCTGGGAGTCTAGAATGTATTCATCTGGGAATTTCACTTGAAACTGTATTGAGAGGAAGAAATTAGATTCAGCTGGAGCAGGGCGGGCAGGAGTTGTCTGATCAATCTTCAGCTCACCTGTGGGTAGGCCAGAATGTCATCATTGATATTGAACGGCCGTTTATCAGCAAAGACTCCAGATCCCACGCAGGCAATTAAAAGCCATGGGGTTAGGTGCAGGCGTGATTGTCGCATCTTCCAATGAATCTTGAGTGATCGCAAGAGTGGGCAAGCCTAGTCTGCTTGCCCCCACGGGTCTGACTCTTCGCAGTAGGCTTTTGGCGTTACTGTAAGACGGTAGACACGATGGGGTCATCAATAAGGAGATTTCAAAAAGACGTGATAACAAAAGGGGAGGAAGGCGTTCATGGTCCTTGAGCTCCAGCTCGTTGGGGAATCGGCCGGAGAGCGGAGAGCGGGAGCTGCTCCGTGGCCTTATCTGATAGTGACGATTGACAAGTGCCCGGCTCCACAGGGCTACGACGGGGTATAGCGATCACCCCATGCCAATACGCTACATACTTTTAGTGAGGCGCGATTATGTCTGGCAGAAATCCGTTATACAGGAGTTACAATGACCGCCTTCTATTACATGTTCTACTTTCAGTCTTGGAAGTTGGTATGAGATGTTTTATGATATTTTGGGAAGGGCGGGTAGATTCATAAACAAGATCCCCTCATTAGACTATTATTGAAATGTCTTGTCAAGTGTCTTTTTTAAACATTTAAGTTTCTTTCAAACCCCATATGTAAATATATTATGGAGTAGTAGCTAGGACGGTCTGAATAAGATATAAACAAGGCATCAATCCTTCTGCTAACATGCCCCTTGGTAATCGCTATACTATACCATGTCATAGCAGGGCCCTCCGACACTAACATTATAGTTGACATCTACTACCCAGGTAGGTAGTAGTACCTAGACAGCCTAGTTACCTATTCAATGATAGCACTTGAGGGCTTTTGTATTCGGTCATTTGGGTATTCTATCAATTAGAGGTGCGGCGGATCTTATATAAAGAGCTAACCTGTGTGATCAATCATTTTCGAAAACCAATCGCCACTTTTGGGAAGTCAAGGTCGCAAAAATATTGCACGTGGGTTAATATCTCACTCACGAGCATTTGAAACTAGAGATTTCTGAGCAAACAACTCATATAGTACAGTTGGTAAGTATATACTACTTTACATAATACTACCTACTAGGTAGCGCGAGGATAATATATAGTATTCCACCTCCTTGACTATTTTCCATCCAATAGATATGTACTGTACGAACATTTGAAGTAGCCGAGTCTGTGGCTATTGTGGCTAGATAGTGTGGCTGATGTGGATCTTGGTCCTGAAGTCACTTGAGCAAGGTTAGCTAATCCTTTGTCAGACAGGTGCTCACTCCTGCCCAGGTGAAATCAAGTGCGCTCGGCGCCTTTTCTATCTGGCTTCAACGCTAGTCTGCATACGGTTAGCTCGCTTACATAGAGGCTGCTTACCGGGGTCTTGGTAATAGCGATTGCGCGATATGATTGGTGGACCACACATATGTAGCCAGCGGGCGCTGACTGATGTCTTGCAAAGCACTGGTTAAGCCGCATTTGCAGCAGTTACTACGGAATTACGGCGGTATGGAGGAGTACTTAGGAATAATTGACTAACGCTGACTTCAACATCCTTACTCCTCAACAGCTATCATCTACTCGAAACTTCGATTTCTGCTCTCGGAGAACTATAAAAGCCTTTATTTTCATCCATGAGGTTGATTCTGCCTCTTCTAATTTGCATTACAGCAATCTTTTTTGCCTATCGTCCCTCAATTCAAGACTATACGGGTGCATTTCTAAGAAAAAAGACTCCGAAAAGTCTATCGCACTTCTTCATCAATTCCAACAACGATATAACTGCTTCTTTGCAATCCTCTCTCGACTTGGATTTTTCTTCTCCTGCCGTTCTTCCAGTCACTGAGATGCCTGTGCCCCGTGCAATCCGTCAAGTTTTCCTTGCCATTGAGCAAGCAGAGGGAGCCGGTGCCCGCGTCCGCCGGTCTATCGGCACAGCCAAGCTTCGTAACTTCAGCCCATTTCTCATGCTTGATCACTTCACCATCGGGAAGGGTGCTGGCTTCCCAGATCACCCCCACCGTGGCCAAGAAACCATCACATATCTGCTCTCAGGTGGAGTGGACCACGAAGACTTCGCTGGTAACAAGGGCACTATTGGGCCTGGCGATCTTCAATTTATGACCGCCGGTCGCGGTATCATGCATGCCGAGATGCCCCACGAGAACCCTGATGGTAGCCCCAACGTCGGCATGCAGCTTTGGGTCGATTTACCCGAAAAGCTGAAGATGTGCGAACCGCGCTACCGGGATTTGCGCTCCACTGAGATCCCCATCGCTAAAGCTGATGATGGCCGCGTCACAGTTAAAGTCATCTCAGGCCAGTCTCATGGGGTTGACTCTGTTCGAGACCTGGCTTATACTCCAGTCTGGATTCTGGACGTTGCTATTCGTCCTGGTGGCCGTATTTCTCAGGCCATCCCTCAGGGCTGGAATACCTTTGCTTATACCTTATCCGGAAGTGCTATCTTTGGATCCAAGGATTCTACTAAGGTGGTCAAAGAATTCCACAATGTGGTATTTGAGCAGGATGGAGACTTCATTGAGGCATCTGTCCCAGATAATGCAGAGGAGGAAGCTCGCTTCATCATTGTTTCTGGCCAGCCACTGGATCAGAAGGTCGTTCAATATGGCCCGTTTGTTTTGAGTAGTCAGGAGGCCGTGTACCAGGCCATGCTGGATTACCAAACTGCCTCTAATGGATTCGAAAAGTCTCGTGGCTGGGAGAGTGAGATTGGCAAGCGGATGGGTGCCTTTTAATGGTAGAAAGGGGCCTTTGTTGATTTTTTTTTATGTACTCTATATAAATTGGGCGTTAAGACACGAATTGTGTGTGTGAATGAATAATGATCATTTTGTGCAATTTTTTGGAGCAGCAAGTAATTTCAATCTCGCGGTAGAATTCTTTGAAGACGTCCCCAGTAAAAAAAAAAGCCAGGCTTAGCGGTAATCTGCATTAACAGTAGTATCCGCTTGCCCAGATATTTCCAATGGAAAGGACTTCATGATGCTTCAATAGCCATGGCATGGAGTTAGACGATTTCTTTCTGCGTAATCCCCCCGACCGTTAATTTGGCACCCACTGTGCCGATAACGGCTACACCCGCAGGCACCTTCAGATCACGAATCTTGAAACAGCCGAAGACAACCAGTTTTGTGAGATTGGGGCAACAGCGGAAAATGCTCTGCGCGAGATAGTTATCGACAACTCCATTAAAAGAAATGTCCATGGACTTCAGCTCAGAATACCGCTTGCTCTCAGAAAACACTTGTTCGTATGCGGCGTAAGAAATATGACGACAGGAAGCAGTCTTCAACGACACAAGTTTGGAGCCTGAATGCTCCATCAGAGCAAGAAATCCATCAGAAGCAAGGCCAACAGGCTCTGGTGGGCCGTCGGGGTTTGACATATCGACATCACGGAGAAGGCTGAAATCCACGAACTTCAGAGGAGGATTTTTCCAGCCACAGAAAAGACCGGCCACTGCTTTATCAGTCATAACTGCATTCCTAGTGATTCTAAGCTTTGACAGCCTTCTGCAATTATCATGTATCTGTTGAAGGAGCCTATCATCGGCATTCTCAAACCCTTCAAGGGACAGAGTCCGAAGGCCGGACCCTGTTTGAGCAACCACATTGAGAAGAAGACCGGGGTTTGTCTCCTTATCGAAATCAAGAGACAGGTGCTCCAGGCATTGCATCGCCGATATTCCCTTCAGTGCCCCGTCCCCAAGCTGCGCAAGATGTTTCAACTTTAGTCGCCTCAGGTTGTTGCAGCTCTGGCTCATTACTTTGGCAGTCTCGTCATCAAAAGCACTATCAAGATTCCATAATTTCAAGGTTTGTAAATGAGGGCCCAGATTCATCCATAGCTGCCGCCAGCAGTCATCTGTCACAAGATTCGGCGAGTCCAGATGAAGATCTTGGATTTTCATTTCTCTGGAAATCATGTATTCAACGACCGTATTCTTCATTTGACTTACGAATCTCAGGTTCAATCGAGTCAAAGTTGGCATGGTGGCGAGAATCTTATGGAAATCATTGGTTCCTAACTCTACATTGGATGTTAGTAAGTCCAAGACGTGAAGATATATCAGGAAATCCTACTAGCACAGTCATAAACATTTAACTCTTTGTGATGAGGGCGCAAAAAAAGGTCGAGAGTTCTTGGTGTGACAGCTCGATTGCGGGACAAGATTTGGCTTAGGCGATGCATCACTGGGGGAGGCAGGTCGCCAAACTCTTCCACGTCATCAATGTTATCGGCAACTTTCTGATGTAGTAGTTAGTCATTTGAAGGCCTCTGCCCGAGTCATAAGACAAAACCTACTTTGATACATGTCTCTAGCAAGCTTCGAGCACCAACCAGAACGATTCCGTCCATAAGATTGCTTTGAATCTTGCGTCGCTCGGCCCCTCTCTTCTTAGGGACATCTTTCTTATCCTTATCCTTGCCAGTATGCTTCTTGGAGCAAGCGGGACAAAGAAGACCTCCTTCCGGGCCCGCCTTACTGTAAGGGGTAACCGTGAAACGCTTGCCACAAAGCTCACAATTCGCCAGTTGACCTGGATTGGGTCGTCGTTTCTCATCCACCATCTCATTTGCCAAGATGTCATCGTCATCGTCATCATCGGAATCCTTGGTACGTCGAGCTTTCCTGCGAGCAAACTCTTTGCTTTTCTTGATCTTATCTATAGCCTGCTGTCGCTTTCGCTTTCGGGACTTCTGCTCGGGGGATTCTGGTTGGGGTCCAGGGGAAGCCTCATCTTGATAATCGTTGTCCGTTGCGTGTTCTTCTTGCTCTGAGTTATGGCGCCCAGCCTCGGCAACTCGACGGTCATGATCGTCGCGAATTTGCGCAGCGGAGATATTATTAGCCTGTAATTTGTCGCAGTGTCAGTATATGAGTTCCATACGGCTCCAAGGGGGTTAAGTCACGCACGGCAAGGAAATCAGTTAAAGCTGAACGTCTAGAAGGACATGTTTAGTTAGTGATATCTGCAAGTATGGAGTACAGGAGATCGCAATGAAGTCATACGGGCCTCGGATATTCCCATTGCCTCTCGGTCGTCTGCCGGTCCTGCAATGAGTCCTCTATTAGCTCGGTATTTCAAAGAAACCAGTAGATATGGGGCCTACATAATGAATATGCTGTTGCTGAAGGTGGCAAAGGAGGGAAAAGGCAGTAAACGAAAGTCACAGGTTTCGCGGCAGTTTCGCGTTGCACTTAACGCGAGATCTTATCAGGAACGTAGCGATAAGTGGCCTTGGACGAGATCGACTACAAACGGTCGAGAACAAGAAAAAAGGAGTAGTCGCCCGAAGAGAATATGACTACCAGAAAACCAAGGAAAAGTTCAAAAAGGTTCGGGAATGGAATGGCAAATGAGTTCCAGCGCTCCGACCAGATAAAAACTTTTCCTGGTTCAGGCACTCGATCGATCACCTCCTCCGTCCCCGATCTCGCATCCTCTTTCCCTTCTCTCAGCATCCCCTTCCCCCCTCCTCGCTCTTCTATTTTCTACTTACGCTCGTTTTGAAGTGTGCATTACTTCATCCCCCCTGTCAGGGTGTTCACTTTCTTCATTTCCACTTGGTGTGCCAGTTCTACGGCTCTTGCATGACACCAGTGCAGTCTGACTGACTGATAAGGATCAGATTCCCACTGTTGTCTACTGTAAGGCTTTTTTTTCCTTTGAGTTACCTCTTCACCCGCTTTGATTTTGCTATTTCTTGAGGCACGAAATCGCTTACTGGACTTCTTGGTGTTGAATTAGGCGGGCTCCTCACCTTTTGACGTCGTCGGTCTCTACGACCTCCTACCTCGTCTGCTTCATACACACTCGCTCATTTTCACGATACATATGCTCACATACGTACTCGTTCACCTTCGCGTTGAAACTCTCACTCGATCTTCAAGATGAGAACTCGCAGAAGCATTATTCCTGATTCTCAGGATGATGTATCCTTTGCGGATACGTCATTGCCGAATTCCTCTCAGGCTCATCAGCCAGAACCCATGCCAGAGAGCGGGTCCTCTCATTCCCAAGCACACTCCACTCGCGTCATCAGAGATTCCGAAGATGAAAGCTCCGATGCTCTCGATCTGCCCGATTTGGCAGCGGCGAATAAACAGACCTCTGAAAATGTTCAAGTAGTCATTCCGTCGAAGCATATTTCTCCTACGGATTCGTCCCGCAGCTCCTCGGGTGTTTTATCAACTGATGGGGTCTCAGGTGTTCATACGCCTGCCACCAGCGTGGGTATGTCCGTGGACGCAGATTCTAGAATTTCTCGGAGAGTCAATGCATCTGCGAGAGCTCAGCAACTGCGTGTGAGCCGAATGTCCCGGTCATCTCATGGAGTTACCAACAAAAGATCCGTTGGTGATATGTCTCCCGAGGCCATTCACCTTGATCGTTCCGATCTGGATGCAGCGTTAGCTCGTGCACTTCAAATGGAGGAATACGATCAACCCCATCCTAGTAAAAAGCAAAAGACAACATCGGGGAATACACGGAAAGGCAAGCAGATGGCAAGAGACCCATTATTAAACCAAGGACGATGTGACACATCTGATTCTGAAAGTCTATCGAATCTCACTGAGTCTCCTCATCTTTCACCATCTCAATCCCCCGATGAGGACGTTTACGCTTCTAGCGACGCTGCATTAGAGGCCATTGAAAGCGATGAAGATGAAAACTTGGAAAACCGCACTCGTTTTTTCAATCGTCTCGCCTCGTCGGCGCGCAATTATCGTAGAGGAAGGGCCACGCATCATGATGATGACGACGATGATCCTCCGCCGACATGGGAGGAGCAACGAAAGTTACGGCGTGTATGTCCCCAATTTTCCGTAAATTCTTCTTTTAGTGCCGCCCATTAACAGCAATTTAGAAACAAGCAGACCGAAGAAAATTGGAGAGCAAACATCCACTCATTAAGACCATGTGGGATGATCTCAAAGCCCAGGCCGTGATCGTTCCAAAGCAAGCCTCGCAGCCTGAGTCTATTACTCGCACCTTGAAACCATTTCAGCTTGAAGGACTGAACTGGATGATGGAACAGGAAAAGTCACCATACCAAGGAGGTCTTTTGGGCGACGAGATGGGCATGGGAAAGACTATACAGGCTGTCTCCCTAATTATGTCGGACTTTCCCCAGCCTAATCCAACTCTTGTACTCGTTCCCCCGGTGGCTTTGATGCAATGGGTCTCTGAAATGAAGGTTTGATATTTGTTCCCACTTTTTCTAGTTTGCCAACTTAACAATGGGGCTAGGAATACACCGATGGCAAATTGAAAGTTCTTGTCTACCACAATTCCGACTCCAAGGTCAAAAAGCTCACGGCAGCGGACCTGATGCGGTACAATGTGATCATGATATCCTGTATGCTTTTTTTTCGCTGATAAATTACCATTTGGCTGGCATTGAGTCTAATCTTTGATCCAGATTCGAGTCTAGAATCCATCTACCGAAAGCAAGAAAAAGGTTGGGCACGCGGTGGTGGGGTTGTCAAAGAGGACAGTGAGTTGCATAATAAAATATGCTCGTACCATGCACCTTCTCACACTCAACAGGCGCGATCCACTCCATTCATTATCATCGACTCGTTCTTGACGAAGCACACAGCATCAAGGTTAGTTTATCATTCTGAAACAAATACAAATCCACTTTCGGCCTAACTTTGCTTCGCTTAGCAACGTACTACTGGTGTTGCCAAAGCCTGCTTTGCCCTGAAGGCAACTTACAAGTGGTGTTTATCCGGTACCCCTGTGCAAAATCGAATTGGCGAGTTTTTCTCCCTTCTTCGATTTCTTCAAGTTCGCCCGTTTGCGTGTTATTTCTGTAAACAGTGCGACTGCGAAAGCCTGCAGTGGACCGCGAATAAGCAAGGCCGCTGCACGGAATGCAATCATACGTATGTATTCCAATATTGATCACACCGATGTCACTACTAACAGCGCCTAGGGGATTCAATCATATTTCAATCTTCAACAAGGAAATTCTCAATCCAAGTAAGTTCTCTGTTCCTTGAAATCTGCCTTTTCCGCCTAAATTTAATTCAAAAAATCAAGTTACGGAGGGAGCATCACAAGACGAACGTAAGGAGGGGTTGAGAAAGCTTCGTCTTATAACGGATCATATCATGCTTCGCCGGATGAAACAAGAGCATACTTCATCAATGGAGCTTCCACCCAAACGGTACGTGAACGCCTTCCCCCAGTCTTGCACATTTCTCCAGGTCACGCAGCTAAGCATGAGTATTCAGCATTATTCTCCATAATGAGTTTTTTGGGGAGATTGAACATGACTTTTCACGCAGCATTATGACTAATTCGTCACGGAAATTCGACACGTACGTCAGTCAAGGTGTAATGCTGAACAATTATGCGAATATCTTTGGTTTGATTATGCAGATGCGGCAGGTGGCCAACCATCCAGACCTCCTCCTAAAGAAACATGTCCAACCTGGATTCAACGTTCTGGTGTGTCGAGTCTGTGATGAACCTGCCGAGGACGCTATTCGGTCTCGCTGTCGGCACGAGTTCTGTCGTAAATGCGCCAAGGATTACATTGAATCTTTTGACGATCATTCCCTTGTGGATTGCCCACAGTGTCATATCTCTCTTTCGATTGATCTCGAGCAGCCGACAATTGAGCAAACCGAGGAGCTTGTCAAGAAGAATTCGATTATCAATCGCATTCACATGGAAGATTGGACCTCATCGACCAAGATTGAAACCCTGATCTATGAGCTCTATCTGCAGCGCAAGAAAAGCCACACGCCCAAGTCTATCATCTTCTCGCAGTTTACTTCTATGCTGCAGCTTGTGGAATGGCGTCTACGCCATGCAGGATTCAATACAGTTATGCTTGATGGGACTATGACCCCAGCGCAGCGTCAAAAGTCTATTGAGCATTTTATGACTCACCCGGATGTGGAAGTATTTCTGGTCTCCCTGAAGGCTGGCGGAGTGGCCCTTAACTTGACCGAAGCATCCCGGGTATTTATCATCGATCCGTAAGTACCTTTGCCTGTTCCAACCTTGTCTTTTTGTTCTCCCCCCTTTACGTCCATTCCTGCCCAGATTCCCTATCGATCCTTTTTACCTGACATTCTTTTCTCTTAGATGGTGGAACCCAGCAGCAGAATGGCAAAGTGCCGATCGGAGTCATCGTATTGGTCAGCAGCGGCCTTGTGTGATCACTCGTCTTAGTATTGAGGATTCTGTCGAGTCCCGAATTGTTCAGCTCCAAGAGAAGAAGGCGAACCTGATCCGCGGAACTATCAACAAGGATCAAGATCAAGCTCTGGAGAAACTGACCCCTGAAGATATGCAGTTTCTATTCCGGGGCACTTGAGCATGTAAAGATATCTAGAGGGTGTCTGACACGCCATTGTCGTCAAATCTCCAGATCTATTCCGACGTCAGCGGCACGAGGGAGACGACGCATGGTGACCCACCACACCTTACCGAAATGACCTCACGAACCGCTTATTCTAGAAACTCGTTCCAGTTGTTCTTGTCTGTTAAAATAAAACTGGCTCTTCTCTCTTTTTTTTTTTATCCTGTATTCTTTATTATTATTATTTTTTGTTCTTTCTTATACATGAATTTTAGAGCACGTATCTGTGTGGAAAGATAGGTTGTATGAGGTCCACAAATCAATGCTGGGAAGTCTCCCAATGACGACGGGTCCTGCGCTGTACATTATGCGGAACTGTTCAAAATCCAAGGATCAAGCATCCCATGAGATCATCCCGGTTTGGAGATTCATCTCTATCTAGATAAATCGATTGACGATCTCTCCCAACCCAGACTATCGAGAGTAGGTACTGTACATAGTACAGTAGGTAATGTATATGCAAAGTCTAAAATTGGCGGTTGCCTGGTAAGGCTGATTCCTTGGCTCTTGACCTTTTCCACTCTCGCTCCCTCGTCTCAACCCCACCACCATATGTATCCACCTTGCCCCTGGAAGAACCCCCCCCCCCCCCCAACCTTGAACCAAGGGAATTCCAGGAGGAACGCATGAAGAATCAACCCCCCTACCACGCTTTATGATCCATTAATTTTGCTCCTCAGTCTATCCTTATTTCCTATCCTTATCCTCGAATGATGAAATTGCCCCACTCGCGTTTCAACCCGGCTTAAATTCACTTGAATCCCCTTCATCATGGCCACGAAACCCGTGGACAAGTTCGGCCCGAAGCTGGTCGAGAAAGCTGACCAGATTCAATCTCGGTTGACGATGACTGATGACCATTCCAAGCCCGCCGGAGGATTCGATGCCACACCCATCCCCAATGCCCCGCCCGGGTATACCGTCAAGTTCACCTTCCATCGTGGGGATGATCTCCCCGTCGCAGACTTCGGCAGTTTCTCTTCGGATCCCTACGTCTATGCGCAGCTTCAGGTAGACCTTCCGCGACGCCATAAACAAGATCCTATCATGAACTTTCGAACCCCGACTGTGCGCAAGAACATGAATCCGATTTGGAATTGTGAGTGGGTCGTCGCAAACGTCCCAGCGTCGGGGTTTCTCCTCAAGGCCTACGTGATGGATGAAGACCCGGCCGACCATGATGATAAACTGGGAATCGCATTCATCGAGGTGCCTTCCTTGTCGGAGGGCTGGGCCGGATACAAGGAGCAATCATTCAAGATCAAAAAGCGATTTGGAAGCAAACGAGTCTACGTCTTTACCAATGTCTCTGCATTTGCCACTGGTCACCACAAGGAGTCATTTTTGATCATGAGCATGGAATGTCTGGGAAAGACACCGGGTAACAATGGCGGCCACCTGTACACCGTTGGTCCGAACCACTGGTTTAAACACTTCTCACCTCTCATCGGAAGATTGGCGGGGGTGAAGGATCAGGTACAAGCCAAGGATGCGAATGGCAAGCCAATCAGCCGATATAAGTACGCATGATCGCGCGGTAGTCATACAATGAAGCTAATACCTTGATTTGTAGTTTTCAAGCTATTCAAATGCAGCTTCGGGGTCCGGTTCCCCCTGACCTGTACCATCGCTATGTGGAGTTTAGGCCGTTTGTGGCTGGTATGTTCCAAGCGCAAAGCCTAAGGGGACGAATCTTACATAAAGCGCTTCATCATCAACACCAGCGGATCTACAACTTCGATCGCAGTACCCTGGATGGGACCTTTGCTGAGCCCTGTCGAGAATTTGCTCAGAAGTTCTTAGATTTTACCAATTGGGGCCAGAATGGGCGGATCTTCACCTACGTGATCACTTTGGATGGACAGTTGCGATTCACAGAGACTGGCAAGGAATTTGGGATTGACTTGCTGAGTAAACACACAATGCATAGTGACGTGTCGATCTATATTGCTTACTCGGGAGAATTTTTCGTTCGCCGGCGCATTCATCGTCCCCGACGCTCCTCTCTGTCGCTACGCACGGAAAATGAAACCGACAGTTTCCCAGTGGAGGAAGAGGGTGAATCACTGGATAAGATCCAACAGCTTTCTACCGAGCCCTCTGACTATGAGCTTTTTATTGACAATGATAGTGGGACCTATCGCCCCAACGCGGCCAAGTTACCTCTGCTGAAGGAGTTTATCATATCCAACTTCCCGGGTCTCCATGTCACAACTTTAGATTGCCAGGCAGATGCCGAGCGTATGAGCCAAATGAAGAGCGAGCAGCGGGAAGTGAAGAAGTCTCAAGGCCAGCTTATCACCTATCTCCAACAGAGCAGCGCCTCATCCCTCTCCATCTCTAGCTCAGACGAAGACGAGCTCAATGAACGTAGTGGGCAGAAGCCCGAACGGGGAGAACTCTCTCGTAAGGTTCATGAGATGCGTGATATGAAAGGCCAAATGATGAAATGGGTAGAGGCTGATGGGCATGCTAATCGACCCAAGCACCAACTCGCGACCCGTGAGCGAGCGGCATCAGCTGGAGAGATTCGATCGGCTGCCACGCCCTCGCAAGCCGATACAGCGACTTGAGATCTGCCTTGTCTCCATTTTTCTTCCCTCTGCTTTTAATTTGGGACCCCTCGGGCCGGAAACCGAGCGTCACGACGTTAATGATGTGATTGAAAACCATGGTCAGGATGCACCTGCTGGGAACGATGTACATTAATTCGAAATGATTTTATACCATTGAATATCAAGTATGCTTTAATTCTGGAGCCTTCGGCGAGTGCCGCTCTGTATTTTCAGTATATGTAGGGGGATCAGCATGAGAGAACCAGTAGGTAGTGGGTCTGAGTCAGTTAAGGTAGCAATCGTGGGCTTTTAGTATACCTCAGCATGTATGTATGCCGCGCTACGTTATATAGCCTATGCACCACCACTTGCCTCTTCATGACAAAAATAAATAAATAAATAAATGAATGAATGAAAGAGACGCATGAAAAGACACATGAAAAGAAACATACGCCCTCCGAAATCGTCAGTGGTCTCCGTGGGGCTGAAGTCTACCAAAGCTGCCCTGGCCCCCCCTTTTGAAGAGAGGGGGGCCAAGCAGAGAGAGAGAGAGAGAGAGAGAATGAAAGCAAATCTGACCCTGTTGGCACAGATCAAAGCCCCCAATTCCAGATTCCTTCTACAAAGAGAGTTATGAATAAAATCGAATATAAGAATAACAATAATAAAATCACATAAATAAAAGGGGGCGGGGGAGAAGAAAGGTCAAAAACTCCGAAGCCAACGGCTCCACTGTTTGGGATTCGATCTCCGTACATAATATCCACCCCCTCCTTCAAATCCAACGCGATCAACTACCCGATTCCAAGCTTCGACTCCACCCTCCTCTGTTCGTCTCTCGTGGACCTGTACTCCCTGTACCTGAATGACGGATTCTTCCACCCGTTCGGTCGTCTCCTTCTACAGGCCATCTGACTGCCGCGCACCCTGTCGATGGCCGATTGGTTCGGTGCTTGCCCAGTTTCCTCTTCGCGCTGTGACTTGATTCCAGTACCTGCGCCATCATGGGCAATGTTGCCAGCCGTCTCGACGAGGCCGGAACTTTGTTCTTCAAAGATCAAAACAGATGTATGTGGGACTCAGCCTCTGGCGCCGCTTCTTGACTCGCGATGCTGATAGAATCTGAACTAGTCTCGATCGCCTCCATCACTATAAGCAACTCCAGACGCCGCCTTCTCACACTATCCCCCAATGCATTCCCCGCAGTGAGATACATAGCCAAGCGAGATGCAGGAGACGATGCCCCGATCGAATATATCCAGGTAGATAGACGCCCCGCACCTCCTGACTCCCTTGCGAAAGGCTCTAACCCAGGTGTCAAAACCACAGGACCCAGACATCCCCCCAATAGCCGCTGCCCCGTCCTTTCTACTACGTCTGTCAAATGAGGATGAACTGGTCTTCAATTTTACATTCATACTCCGTCAAACCCAAACAGGGAACGCTACTGGCTCTACTGTGAATGGCGTCGCAACCTCGCTGCCAGAGGTGACTGATACTATCTTGAATGGACTTACATTTGCCCACGCGTCAAACTCGAAAGAATTAGATAACCTCATCACAAGGGAATTTCACGCGAACCCAAACCTTCAAAACAACTCCAACGTGCAGCTCATCGGCGACTATTCTACAGACGGCACCCCGTCAGTCTCATTCGAGTGGTCCTGGAGATGGAAACCCCCCAAGGGAACAGAGGACAAAGGCGGTGGCTGGAGAAACAGCTGCAGCTTACTGGACTACGACCAAAGGACTAATCGCCTGAATACTCTCGCGCATTTTTCCTTCTGGGTACACAACTCAGTTCGCCTACTACCTAGTCCACAGATGTCGTCGCCCAGTCTCGAGCTACCCGTCCCTCCTCGCAGCCGCGTCCCTTCTGCCCAGTCCGCCGTATCACACTTTAGTGACACTGAGACCGCCCAGAAAACATCCATATCTACCACACCACCAGACACGGCCGATGGAGCACCCCCTGCGCCAACACAGCCCCCGCCCCCACCTCCCGTGAAAGTCGACTTGCCACATTCGCGACCTGGCGATGATATGAATGTCGTGGAAGATGGGCCTCTCTTCCGGGCTACGATGAAAGCGTTGGAACAAAAGACGGGTAATATGCGGACCAAAATCAAAAAACTTCTAAAGAAAGCCGAAGCTGCTCAGCAGACCCAGTCATCTTGCAATGAGTCCATGGAGGCGTTCTTAAGTTCATTGGGCGATGCCTCGACATCCAACAGCAACGCCATTCAGCCTGCATTGGACCACTACTTTGAGAAGATCGCTCGCCAGATCCTGACCTACGAGCAGCTCAACACTCTGCAATTACAGAAACTAGTCATCGAACCGCTCATCAAACTCTATCACAATGATATTAAACAGGCTGAGGCGAAAAAGAAAGAATTTGACGAAGAGAGTCGTGACTACTATGCCTATGTTAGCCGATATCTTGGCCAGCGGCAGGATTCACTCAAGGAGAAAAAGCGGGCCGAAAGTGACTCGAAATACCAGGCCAAGCGCCGCAATTTTGAGCTGAAACGGTTCGACTATTCTTCGTTTATGCAAGATCTTCATGGCGGTCGCAAGGAGCAGGAAGTGCTCTCTCATCTCACAAAGTACGCAGATTTTCAAGCCAAGAATTTCTTAGCAGCCGCCAAGAAAATTGAAGAGATGGTTCCTCAGCTAGACGCTCTCATACATGAAGTAAATGAAGTCGACAAGGAGTTCCAGTTCAAGCGAACTGAGCGTGAGGAGAAACGTCGGGCACTGGAAAAGAACAGCAACACGTACCTTGAGCCTGATGCCCTAGCAGGTGGAGGTATCACTAGTCCCTCCACAGGAACTGCCAATGGAGGTAGCTCGGCAGAAGTCGAACTAGGTCGGGCCGATAGCACGAGTTCCCAGATTCGGGGGGTCATAAGTAATACCTCATCAGTCTCGTCCCAGGCAAACGCTGGGTCAGTCACGTCGACTGGCGGCGGCGGTGGCTCTGTACCTACAACCAACGCCGGGCCTGCTGTGACATCAAATCAAAATCGCTTCAAAGGTATCCGAGATCTCGAAGAACAACAATCAATTGGTTCTGATCGCTCTGACGGCCAACAACGAAAAGAGGGTCTTTTGTGGGCTCTTTCCCGCCCTGGATCACACATTGATCCTAAGGGCATCAACAAACAAGCATGGCATAAGTAAGTTGCTTCTCTTCGGCCCCTTTCCATACCTTTAAATTCGGGGCATACTCACATTTTTACTCTGACTTCTAGGTTCTGGATCGTGTTAGACCAGGGGAAACTGTCAGAATACAGTAACTGGAAGCAAAAGCTAGACCTTCATATGGAGCCCATTGATCTCCGAATGGCATCTGTTCGCGAAGCTCGAAATGCTGAGCGGCGATTTTGCTTCGAAGTTATAACACCTCAGTTCAAACGAGTGTACCAGGCTACCTCCGAGGATGATATGGCGAATTGGATTCGCTCTATTAATAATGCTTTGCAGAGTGCAGTGGAAGGTCGAGGGATTCCGCAAGCACCTCCTGTCGCGTCCAAAAATGAGTCATCAGCTGGTCGTGATATTGGCTCCGTGTTAACTGGCAAAAGTTCATCAGTGTCTGGCCATCATTCTTATTCGAGCAGCTCCAGTGGCGGTGGGGTGATCCGCCGTACAACTGTTGGCGCACGGCCTAGCTATGTGCGTAATGACAGCAATAGCTACGAAGAAAACCCTTCGCAGCTGCTACAAGCCGTGCGTGATGCGGATGAAGGAAATAATTGGTGTGCCGATTGTGGTTCCTCTTCCAAGGTTGAATGGGTGTCGATTAATCTAGGCATTGTTCTTTGCATTGAGTGCAGTGGTATCCACCGCTCATTAGGAACACATATTTCCAAGATTCGGTCGTTAACGCTTGACGTGCACTCGTTTTCAAACGATATCGTTGAAATTCTTTTACAGGTCGGAAATCGTGTGAGCAACATGATCTGGGAGGCGACACTAGACCAGTCACTCAAACCGAGTGCAGGCTCTACGAGAGAGCAGAGGCTGAAGTTCATTACAGCTAAATACGTCGACCGAGCCTATGTTGAACCATTACCGTCTCCCCGGTCTCGGTTTGCGACCCCTGATGAAACGCTTCTCGCCTCTATAAAACGAAATGATATCCAAGGCGTCCTGTATGGGATAGCACTACGTGCCAATGTGAATGTCCCAGATCGCTCACGTAACACACATGCCGTGTTTTTGGCTCTTGCTGCGGCCGACCCGGCTGCTCCAGGATCCACATCCACCGGCATTTCCGCTCGATCCAATGCAAAAGCAATCCCTTTCCCCGTTGCCGAACTGCTGGTTCAGAACGGCACGGAGATCCCCCCACAGCCCCCATCCATCCCTCTCTCTCCCGCCGCCCAGCTTTACCTCAGTCAACGGACTGCACGAAACCCTGCATTCAATTCCCCTGGCCCCGCTGTGATCTCTGGAAAAGCTGCCGCCAGTGACACTCTTGGGTCTCTTCCCACTATTCGAGGTTCGAGTAGGGATAGCTCTACCTCATCCGGGTCCCAGGCTCCTCATCAAGCCGACTCGAAGGAAAAAGACAAGCTTTCTAAGCGAGGAAGCGCGGGCGCTCGATTCGCAGGGAAGGTGGCATCGCTTGGAATTGACCGATGATAATCTCTTTGGATTTCCTTGAGCTGCCGCACCCAGTAATTACTAATTATATCCATCCTAATGAGACTCGCATGAACATTTTCTCTGATGACCCTTCTGTGTACGACTTGGCATCTTGCAATTGCTTTGTTCTTCGTATACTGGCTGGAGTTTCCCCCCTCCCCTTCTTTTGGCTCTGAACGGACCAGAGGCCTCTCTTTTCTTGTTCTGATACCTATCTTTTTTCCCCCTTCCTTTTCGCTGCCATCATGAACTTGGCTTTTTAACCTTATCATTCCCCCCAACGAGGAATTTTATCTTATATAGATGTGTACAACTCATCTTGACAGTGTTCTTTCTATGTACGCTCGGAGGCCACCATGGTCAACTCTGATCTTTAAACAGTGAACAAACTATCTAGAGGAAATGTCCCTAAGCCTGATGACTTCGCTCTGAATAAATCATTTCATATGTTCATGACTACAACTTGAAGCTTGAAAACTTGAACGCTATAGTTTCATAGGTATATAGCATTTCCTCGTGCCGCGGTGATCAACCGTCTATACATTATGTACTAGGTACTAGAATCAAGTGGTACAGTAACAATCCAGGAGGGTCTCAGCACCATTCCAATTCCATAAATAGCCCAATTCATATTGCGTCGTCCAGCAAGTATGCCTCAATTGATATACTGAAAAGGCCGTTCAGCGGCGTACCTAATCCTTCAGGTATGTAAAGCCTTAAGGACACATACCAGCCAGCCCCCTTTCTTCTTCTTCCCCTTCATCAAGTAAGCCTGTTAGCAATCTACGGTGCGCCCTGTTGCCCTGTCGAATATGTCGTTGCCTGCTTGTGGCGCTATCTGCTACTTTGACTCATTTTATGGAGCCCAGCCGCTGACGATACATTGTACATACTTTGTCGAGGGCCGTGGGTCCGTGGCGATTCGAAACGGCCGAAAGCCACATTGGAACGGACACAAAGAAACCCCCGAAGTATGTAGTGTCTACGATAGTTCTACATAGTCTACTGATTCTTGCGCTTGTGGAAATGCCGGAACCAACGGCTGTCACGGCTGTCTGTCAGCTGTACATCGTGCACTGCCCAGCTGCGTGACTTTGGCTTTTTGATGGGGCAAAGATGGGCCCGTGGGGGGGGGGGGGGGCCGGCGGGGCGGGGGGGGGGGGGGGGGGGGGGCC